>OESE01000216.1:0-600000 GCA_900240875.1 Crithidia expoeki
AGAATCGTTTGTGTCATCACCAGAAGTCGACTGCCGCCACTCGGGCATCGCGCCAGCGCACGCACTCCGCCTCCCGCCCGTCATCACCGAAGGAAGAAAGGGGGCGGCGCAACGGCTCCGGTCAGTTCGCACCGCATCACGCATGAAGAGTGCACGTTGCGCTTTTCGGAATCATGCAGACAGTTCAGATACCACAGGAACGCACGGTGAATCATCACGCAGAGCGCTGCGGCCCAGTGAGGACAGGTGCAAGGTCAACGGCACGCACGTGCAGTGCAGCTGCGAGGCGGCTCACTGTCCCGCCAGCCAGCCACAGCAAGCACGACGGTCACAAAGTCCATCCGTCGACTCCCTCGGTGTAACGCGCTTCGCGCGTGCATCGTTCTGCCACTCGTCACCACAGCTCGATCAGATCCCACAGGTAATAGAATCGTTTGTGTCATCACCAGAAGTCGACTGCCGCCACTCGGGCATCGCGCCAGCGCACGCACTCCGCCCCCGCCCGTCATCACCGAAGGAAGAAAGGGGGCGGCGCAACGGCTCCGGTCAGTTCGCACCGCATCACGCATGAAGAGTGCACGTTGCGCTTTTCGGAATCATGCAGACAGTTCAGATACCACAGGAACGCACGGTGAATCATCACGCAGAGCGCTGCGGGCCCAGTGAGGACAGGTGCAAGATCAAAGGCACGCACGTGCAGTGCAGCTGCGAGGGCGGCTCACTGTCCCGCCAGCCAGCCACAGCAAGCACGACGGTCACAAAGTCCATCCGTCGAGTCCCTCGGTTGTAACGCGCTTCGCGCGTGCATCGTTCTGCCACTCGTCACCACAGCTCGATCAGATCCCACAGGTAATAGAACCGTTTGTGTCATCACCAGAAGTCGACTGCCGCCACTCGGGCATCGCGCCAGCGCACGCACTCCGCCTCCCGCCGTCATCACCGAAGGAAGAAAGGGGGCGGCGCAACGGCTCCGGTCAGTTCGCACCGCATCACGCATGAAGAGTGCACGTTGCGTTTTCGGAATCATGCAGACAGTTCAGATACCACAGGAACGCACGGTGAATCATCACGCAGAGCGCTGCGGGCCCAGTGAGGACAGGTGCAAGGTCAACGGCACGCACGTGCAGTGCAGCTGCGAGGGCGGCTCACTGTCCCGCAGCCAGCCACAGCAAGCACGACGGTCACAAAGTCCATCCGTCGACTCCCTCAGTGTGACGCGCTTCGCGCGTGCATCGTTCTGCCACTCGTCACCACAGCTCGATCAGATCCCACAGGTAATAGAACCGGTTTGTGTCATCACCAGAAGTCGACTGCCGCCACTCGGGCATCGCGCCAGCGCACGCACTCCGGCCCCCCGCCCGTCATCACCGAAGGAAGAAAGGGGCGGCGCAACGGCTCCGGTCAGTTCGCACCGCATCACGCATGAAGAGTGCACGTTGCGCTTTTCGGAATCATGCAGACAGTTCAGATACCACAGGAACGCACGGTGAATCATCACGCAGAGCGCTGCGGGCCCAGTGAGGACAGGTGCAAGGTCAAAGGCACGCACGTGCAGTGCAGCTGCGAGGGCGGCTCACTGTCCCGCCAGCCAGCCACAGCAAGCACGACGGTCACAAAGTCCATCCGTCGACTCCCTCAGTGTGACGCGCTTCGCGCGTGCATCGTTCTGCCACTCGTCACCACAGCTCGATCAGATCCCACAGGTAATAGAACCGTTTGTGTCATCACCAGAAGTCGACTGCCGCCACTCGGGCATCGCGCCAGCGCACGCACTCCGCCTCCCGCCGTCATCACCGAAGGAAGAAAGGGGGCGGCGCAACGGCTCCGGTCAGTTCGCACCGCATCACGCATGAAGAGTGCACGTTGCGCTTTTCGGAATCATGCAGACAGTTCAGATACCACAGGAACGCACGGTGAATCATCACGCAGAGCGCTGCGGGCCCAGTGAGGACAGGTGCAAGGTCAACGGCACGCACGTGCAGTGCAGCTGCGAGGGCGGCTCACTGTCCCGCCAGCCAGCCACAGCAAGCACGACGGTCACAAAGTCCATCCGTCGACTCCCTCAGTGTGACGCGCTTCGCGCGTGCATCGTTCTGCCACTCGTCACCACAGCTCGATCAGATCCCACAGGTAATAGAACCGTTTGTGTCATCACCAGAAGTCGACTGCCGCCACTCGGGCATCGCGCCAGCGCACGCACTCCGCCTCCCGCCGTCATCACCGAAGGAAGAAAGGGGGCGGCGCAACGGCTCCGGTCAGTTCGCACCGCATCACGCATGAAGAGTGCACGTTGCGCTTTTCGGAATCATGCAGACAGTTCAGATACCACAGGAACGCACGGTGAATCATCACGCAGAGCGCTGCGGGCCCAGTGAGGACAGGTGCAAGGTCAACGGCACGCACGTGCAGTGCAGCTGCGAGGGCGGCTCACTGTCCCGCCAGCCAGCCACAGCAAGCACGACGGTCACAAAGTCCATCCGTCGAGTCCCTCGTGTAACGCGCTTCGCGCGTGCATCGTTCTGCCACTCGTCACCACAGCTCGATCAGATCCCACAGGTAATAGAACGTTTGTGTCATCACCAGAAGTCGACTGCCGCCACTCGGGCATCGCGCCAGCGCACGCACTCCGCCTCCCGCCCGTCATCACCGAAGGAAGAAAGGGGGCGGCGCAACGGCTCCGGTCAGTTCGCACCGCATCACGCATGAAGAGTGCACGTTGCGCTTTTCGGAATCATGCAGACAGTTCAGATACCACAGGAACGCACGGTGAATCATCACGCAGAGCGCTGCGGGCCCAGTGAGGACAGGTGCAAGGTCAACGGCACGCACGTGCAGTGCAGCTGCGAGCGCGGCTCACTGTCCCGCCAGCCAGCCACAGCAAGCACGACGGTCACAAAGTCCATCCGTCGACTCCCTCGTGTGACGCGCTTCGCGCGTGCATCGTTCTGCCACTCGTCACCACAGCTCGATCAGATCCCACAGGTAAGAGAACCGTTTGTGTCATCACCAGAAGTCGACTGCCGCCACTCGGGCATCGCGCCAGCGCACGCACTCCGCCCCCCGCCCGTCATCACCGAAGGAAGAAAGGGGGCGGCGCAACGGCTCCGGTCAGTTCGCACCGCATCACGCATGAAGAGTGCACGTTGCGCTTTTCGGAATCATGCAGACAGTTCAGATACCACAGGAACGCACGGTGAATCATCACGCAGAGCGCTGCGGGCCCAGTGAGGACAGGTGCAAGGTCAAAGGCACGCACGTGCAGTGCAGCTGCGAGGGCGGCTCACTGTCCCGCCAGCCAGCCACAGCAAGCACGACGGTCACAAAGTCCATCCGTCGAGTCCCTCGGTGTAACGCGCTTCGCGCGTGCATCGTTCTGCCACTCGTCACCACAGCTCGATCAGATCCCACAGGTAATAGAATCGTTTGTGTCATCACCAGAAGTCGACTGCCGCCACTCGGGCATCGCGCCAGCGCACGCACTCCGCCTCCCGCCCGTCATCACCGAAGGAAGAAAGGGGGCGGCGCAACGGCTCCGGTCAGTTCGCACCGCATCACGCATGAAGAGTGCACGTTGCGCTTTTCGGAATCATGCAGACAGTTCAGATACCACAGGAACGCACGGTGAATCATCACGCAGAGCGCTGCGGGCCCAGTGAGGACAGGTGCAAGGTCAACGGCACGCACGTGCAGTGCAGCTGCGAGCGCGGCTCACTGTCCCGCCAGCCAGCCACAGCAAGCACGACGGTCACAAAGTCCATCCGTCGACTCCCTCGGTGTGACGCGCTTCGCGCGTGCATCGTTCTGCCACTCGTCACCACAGCTCGATCAGATCCCACAGGTAAGAGAACCGTTTGTGTCATCACCAGAAGTCGACTGCCGCCACTCGGGCATCGCGCCAGCGCACGCACTCCGCCCCCGCCCGTCATCACCGAAGGAAGAAAGGGGGCGGCGCAACGGCTCCGGTCAGTTCGCACCGCATCACGCATGAAGAGTGCACGTTGCGCTTTTCGGAATCATGCAGACAGTTCAGATACCACAGGAACGCACGGTGAATCATCACGCAGAGCGCTGCGGGCCCAGTGAGGACAGGTGCAAGATCAAAGGCACGCACGTGCAGTGCAGCTGCGAGGGCGGCTCACTGTCCCGCCAGCCAGCCACAGCAAGCACGACGGTCACAAAGTCCATCCGTCGAGTCCCTCAGTGTAACGCGCTTCGCGCGTGCATCGTTCTGCCACTCGTCACCACAGCTCGATCAGATCCCACAGGTAATAGAACGTTTGTGTCATCACCAGAAGTCGACTGCCGCCACTCGGGCATCGCGCCAGCGCACGCACTCCGCCTCCCGCCGTCATCACCGAAGGAAGAAAGGGGGCGGCGCAACGGCTCCGGTCAGTTCGCACCGCATCACGCATGAAGAGTGCACGTTGCGCTTTTCGGAATCATGCAGACAGTTCAGATACCACAGGAACGCACGGTGAATCATCACGCAGAGCGCTGCGGGCCCAGTGAGGACAGGTGCAAGGTCAACGGCACGCACGTGCAGTGCAGCTGCGAGGGCGGCTCACTGTCCCGCCAGCCAGCCACAGCAAGCACGACGGTCACAAAGTCCATCCGTCGAGTCCCTCGGTGTAACGCGCTTCGCGCGTGCATCGTTCTGCCACTCGTCACCACAGCTCGATCAGATCCCACAGGTAATAGAATCGTTTGTGTCATCACCAGAAGTCGACTGCCGCCACTCGGGCATCGCGCCAGCGCACGCACTCCGCCCCCGCCCGTCATCACCGAAGGAAGAAAGGGGGCGGCGCAACGGCTCCGGTCAGTTCGCACCGCATCACGCATGAAGAGTGCACGTTGCGCTTTTCGGAATCATGCAGACAGTTCAGATACCACAGGAACGCACGGTGAATCATCACGCAGAGCGCTGCGGGCCCAGTGAGGACAGGTGCAAGATCAACGGCACGCACGTGCAGTGCAGCTGCGAGGGCGGCTCACTGTCCCGCCAGCCAGCCACAGCAAGCACGACGGTCACAAAGTCCATCCGTCGAGTCCCTCAGTGTAACGCGCTTCGCGCGTGCATCGTTCTGCCACTCGTCACCACAGCTCGATCAGATCCCACAGGTAAGAGAACCGTTTGTGTCATCACCAGAAGTCGACTGCCGCCACTCGGGCATCGCGCCAGCGCACGCACTCCGCCCCCGCCCGTCATCACCGAAGGAAGAAAGGGGGCGGCGCAACGGCTCCGGTCAGTTCGCACCGCATCACGCATGAAGAGTGCACGTTGCGCTTTTCGGAATCATGCAGACAGTTCAGATACCACAGGAACGCACGGTGAATCATCACGCAGAGCGCTGCGGGCCCAGTGAGGACAGGTGCAAGGTCAACGGCACGCACGTGCAGTGCAGCTGCGAGGGCGGCTCACTGTCCCGCCAGCCAGCCACAGCAAGCACGACGGTCACAAAGTCCATCCGTCGACTCCCTCGTGTGACGCGCTTCGCGCGTGCATCGTTCTGCCACTCGTCACCACAGCTCGATCAGATCCCACAGGTAATAGAACGTTTGTGTCATCACCAGAAGTCGACTGCCGCCACTCGGGCATCGCGCCAGCGCACGCACTCCGCCTCCCGCCGTCATCACCGAAGGAAGAAAGGGGGCGGCGCAACGGCTCCGGTCAGTTCGCACCGCATCACGCATGAAGAGTGCACGTTGCGCTTTTCGGAATCATGCAGACAGTTCAGATACCACAGGAACGCACGGTGAATCATCACGCAGAGCGCTGCGGGCCCAGTGAGGACAGGTGCAAGGTCAAAGGCACGCACGTGCAGTGCAGCTGCGAGGGCGGCTCACTGTCCCGCCAGCCAGCCACAGCAAGCACGACGGTCACAAAGTCCATCCGTCGATCCCTCGGTGTAACGCGCTTCGCGCGTGCATCGTTCTGCCACTCGTCACCACAGCTCGATCAGATCCCACAGGTAATAGAACGTTTGTGTCATCACCAGAAGTCGACTGCCGCCACTCGGGCATCGCGCCAGCGCACGCACTCCGCCCCCGCCCGTCATCACCGAAGGAAGAAAGGGGGCGGCGCAACGGCTCCGGTCAGTTCGCACCGCATCACGCATGAAGAGTGCACGTTGCGCTTTTCGGAATCATGCAGACAGTTCAGATACCACAGGAACGCACGGTGAATCATCACGCAGAGCGCTGCGGGCCCAGTGAGGACAGGTGCAAGGTCAAAGGCACGCACGTGCAGTGCAGCTGCGAGCGCGGCTCACTGTCCCGCCAGCCAGCCACAGCAAGCACGACGGTCACAAAGTCCATCCGTCGACTCCCTCAGTGTGACGCGCTTCGCGCGTGCATCGTTCTGCCACTCGTCACCACAGCTCGATCAGATCCCACAGGTAATAGAACGTTTGTGTCATCACCAGAAGTCGACTGCCGCCACTCGGGCATCGCGCCAGCGCACGCACTCCGCCTCCCGCCCGTCATCACCGAAGGAAGAAAGGGGGCGGCGCAACGGCTCCGGTCAGTTCGCACCGCATCACGCATGAAGAGTGCACGTTGCGCTTTTCGGAATCATGCAGACAGTTCAGATACCACAGGAACGCACGGTGAATCATCACGCAGAGCGCTGCGGGCCCAGTGAGGACAGGTGCAAGGTCAAGGCACGCACGTGCAGTGCAGCTGCGAGCGCGGCTCACTGTCCCGCCAGCCAGCCACAGCAAGCACGACGGTCACAAAGTCCATCCGTCGACTCCCTCGGTGTACGCGCTTCGCGCGTGCATCGTTCTGCCACTCGTCACCACAGCTCGATCAGATCCCACAGGTAATAGAATCGTTTGTGTCATCACCAGAAGTCGACTGCCGCCACTCGGGCATCGCGCCAGCGCACGCACTCCGCCTCCCGCCGTCATCACCGAAGGAAGAAAGGGGGCGGCGCAACGGCTCCGGTCAGTTCGCACCGCATCACGCATGAAGAGTGCACGTTGCGCTTTTCGGAATCATGCAGACAGTTCAGATACCACAGGAACGCACGGTGAATCATCACGCAGAGCGCTGCGGGCCCAGTGAGGACAGGTGCAAGATCAAGGCACGCACGTGCAGTGCAGCTGCGAGCGCGGCTCACTGTCCCGCCAGCCAGCCACAGCAAGCACGACGGTCACAAAGTCCATCCGTCGACTCCCTCAGTGTGACGCGCTTCGCGCGTGCATCGTTCTGCCACTCGTCACCACAGCTCGATCAGATCCCACAGGTAATAGAACGTTTGTGTCATCACCAGAAGTCGACTGCCGCCACTCGGGCATCGCGCCAGCGCACGCACTCCGCCTCCCGCCGTCATCACCGAAGGAAGAAAGGGGGCGGCGCAACGGCTCCGGTCAGTTCGCACCGCATCACGCATGAAGAGTGCACGTTGCGCTTTTCGGAATCATGCAGACAGTTCAGATACCACAGGAACGCACGGTGAATCATCACGCAGAGCGCTGCGGGCCCAGTGAGGACAGGTGCAAGTCAAAGGCACGCACGTGCAGTGCAGCTGCGAGCGCGGCTCACTGTCCCGCCAGCCAGCCACAGCAAGCACGACGGTCACAAAGTCCATCCGTCGACTCCTCAGTGTGACGCGCTTCGCGCGTGCATCGTTCTGCCACTCGTCACCACAGCTCGATCAGATCCCACAGGTAATAGAATCGTTTGTGTCATCACCAGAAGTCGACTGCCGCCACTCGGGCATCGCGCCAGCGCACGCACTCCGCCTCCCGCCGTCATCACCGAAGGAAGAAAGGGGGCGGCGCAACGGCTCCGGTCAGTTCGCACCGCATCACGCATGAAGAGTGCACGTTGCGCTTTTCGGAATCATGCAGACAGTTCAGATACCACAGGAACGCACGGTGAATCATCACGTGTTGCGTCGTTGTTTGAGTTATCGTTTGTGTTTTGTTCCGTTGTGTTTGCTTCCTGGTGCACTTTATGGATTTACTCGATTTTTTTTGCCGTGTAGCAGTGTTCTGAGAACGTCCGCTTGTTTTTGGTTGTTTCTTTCGTTTGTGTTTCTTCCACGATGTATTGGATTGGTTGTTGTGAAGATGGTTCGTGGTGTTGGGGACTCGTTGAACTTCATAATCGCTTTGCCGTATTTTCTTTATTTGTATGCAGTAGTGTCCACGTGTGTTATGTCTCACTTGCGGTTCATATGGCTTGTGCTGTTGTTGCGTTTTGAGGCAGTACACGTGGTCTTGGGACTACAGTTCTCCCTGGGGGGGGGGGGGGGCTGGAAAGCCACACACTTGTTTTGTTGTTCGTTTTGTTGGTGAACTGAAGTTTTGTTAAGGAGACGGCGGTGGCTAAATCACATTCTGCGTGAAGTCGCCATAGTAACCGAAGAAAAACCTGACGTCTACAAGGAATGGTTTGTTCTGGTAAACGAAGAAGCGACGGTTGTTTGGCGGCGACGCGTACATGTGTCAAAAAAGAAAAAGGAAAGAAGTTCACTCAGAGCGAGAGGAACAGTGCAACTTGAACGAACTTCTCCCGTGCTGTTCTACGATTTCGCTGGAAACCTTGTGTTTCGCGCTTCAAAGGATGTGCTATTTTCCTGCTCTTCGTCTCATCTATCCTCACTTTGTTTGCATCCCGCCTACTTCGCTTCGCTGTTAACATCTGACTCGTCTGTGCCCATCGACATCACTTCCTCGGCGAGCAGCTCCAGCTCTGCCGCCTTCTCTTCCACGAAGGAGTTCGCCGCGGCGTCCAGCATGGCGGTCAGCTCCTGCTGCACGCCTTCCTCCAGACCGGCTTCCTGCAGTACCTTCACGGTGTTTGTGCGCGACTCCTTCACCCGCTGGCGAAATTGTGCTACAATATTGCTTATTTCAGCCCCAGTCTTGTCGCGGCGGGCGGTGGTGATGGGTACCATAACTACTTTGATCTTCGTCCCCTCCTTGGACACTTGCAGCCCGCTGTCAAAGCGGCTCACCCGTTGCAGAATCGCAGTCGCGAAGGAAGCCGAGTTAGGCGATATTTCAATCGTCGTGTTGTTCGTCTTCACGACCTGCGCCACCTTTGTTAGCAGCACGTTGTGTCCGCCCGCCATCTCCACATTTAGCAGCTCCAAGCACTTGGCCATATTCAATACTTTCATGGCGCTGATGTTCGCCTTTTCGAAGGCTTTCGTGTAGATCGACTCGAGTTCCTCAGGGAAATCCTCGGACACCATTGTTTGCGCCTCCTGCAGCAGCTGCTCGCGGGATTCCTTCTGCTCCTGTGTCTTGCCCATGCGCCGCTCGGCCCGCTCTTCGAAGGTCAGTCGGCGCGACTCACCCCTGTCCCCTTTTCGGATATCCTTGCGGAGGAGCGGGGTGAGCGAAGCCCAGCCGGCGGCGGCGGCGGTGTGCGCCATCGACCATACCGACACAGAGGACGTGGGGGTGGGAAGCAGAGCGGACCTCGTCAACGTGGCAATGGCGCCGACAACGGCGGTGCGCTGAAGGAAACGGAACATGATATAGAAAAATAGCTTTATTATCCTGCTTTGGTCTAATATATATATATATATATATATATATATAAATGTATATCAGTGCGTTTACGTATGGAATTATATCAATACGTCGGTACTGTGCTGGGTGCCTGTAGAGAGAAGAAAAAAGCTCTTTCAGGCCGAGGAAATGAGGTGGCCGAAGGTAGCGGATGGGATAGCCATGTGAAAAAGAAGAGCCCGTTACCGTTTCGTCTTGCATAGCTAAGCGGCTTTTAAATCGTGTATTTCGCGTTACCGCTTCCGCGGACGCAGTCAGCGAGGAGGACTTAAGAGTTGTCATCTTCCAAAAAAAAAAATTAAAAATCTGAAGTGCGAGGAGCAATAAAAGGATGTGCGCATGCGGTGAGCAAGCACAGCGTATGTTTATTTCTGCATGCAACGACTTCTTGCTGACCTGGTGTATTGCTTCCTCATACACTTCTGCTGAGGTTTTTTTAGCCAGCTTAGCCTGGAACCTCGTTGTTTTTTTTTTGTTGTCAACACTTGATGACTACCACTACTACAACCCTCGCGTTTTTTTCTCCCGGACTCTTTCAGTTCACTTTAATCATTATAATCGGCACAGAAGAGATGACGTCAAGAAAAGACTTGAAAACGGATATAGAAAAACACGGCATGGAGGGCAAAACAAATGCAAATACTCTCCAAAACGCACACACACACGCACACACACACGGGTGTAACGCCGTGAAAAACACAAAAGCTTGTCCGTTCTACAAACTTCTTTTTGAATTTCTGCTTAATCAGGATAACTGGTGCATACCATTGTTTCGCAAACATAAAATAGGTGGTACAGAGAAGCCTCAACAAAAGGAAAGATGCCTTCCAAAACCAATCCGGTGTGCAATCTTCTCAAGTGGCTGGCCGTACACCGTCTTATTCAAGTTTACGCTGCCACTCAACTGCATTTTAAGCTTATGAGAAGGAGAAAAAAAAAAATCATAAAGGGACAAGTACACGAAACAACACCCTAAATAAACTCACCAAAAAAAGACAGAGAAAAGAGTGCGGCAGTGCCGCCGCGGATTGACAAACCGACAAAGGGAGAACTATATGAATTGTGGTTAATGATATTCACGTTGTTAATCGATTACTCTCAGCGATCCACGAGGACACGAAAGTAGAAAATAGACAACAAACAAACAAACAAGAAAAGAAAAGAAAGGGGGATGAGGATTCAAAAGTCAATGCAGTTGTTTTTGCGCAGTCAATAACATGATTAAGACCCCTACCTTGAGTAACTCCTTCTTGAAGCACAAAGATCATCTCGTTTCCCTCCATCCATCTTTCATTCTTTCGTTAATACCTTCGGCGGTTCTTCTTCTGCTTCTCAGCAGCGGCAGCCGCGGCGGCGTGTGAACGCTCCTGCATCATTGCGTGCGTCAGGTAGGTGGTGGCGAAGGATGCTCCCAGGATGGGCTGCCACAGTGCCGCCAGGTCGCGCTGCAGCTCCGCGGAGTCCTTCGTTACCCACAGCTCGAGGTAGTAGGCACGCTCACGCACTTTCAGCACGACACCGTTCACCGTCTCCCGCACCGATGGCGACCAGGAATCGCCGATGGTGCGGCACAGCAGCAGTTCCCAAGCCTCGTCCACCTGCGCCGGCGTCACCTTCACCTTCACGATACCGCCGTTACGGTTCGACTTGTCCTCCCACTTCGGGTCGATGCCGTCGCGAAAGAGATACAGGGTGCTGAGGCTCAGCTCAGTCGGTGCCGGGATGTTATTCAGCACCTTCCAGAACGTCGGGATGCTGTCCACGCGGAAGACGAGGGTTGGATTGTAATCCTCCTCCTTAATGTTCTCACCCCACGTTGTCGGCAGGTAGAAAAGGCACCATAGATCGTCCAGCATCATCTCGATGTTGTCCTTCTCCGGGTCCTCGGAGGGGATGAGGGTGAGCGGAGACGGTTTGGCCAGCACGACACGAGCGAGGGTGCGCTGCGGCACGTAGGCAGCTGCCGTCACGCTGAGGTCACTACGCTTGCTAATTTCCGCAATTTCCAGCGCGGTCTTCGTGTCGAGGCGAACCTGCTGAATTGCCGGCGAGCTCTGCGAACTGCGGCGCAGTGTGGCTGGAGGGGTGAGCTTACCTCCCGCTGTTGTTGCTGTCGGTGCTGCCGGAGGCTTCTTTGTCAGCTCCATGTCCGCCGTAGAGGTGGGCAATGCCTCAAGACCGCCATCGCCGGTGTTGCGCCGCCCCGGCACAAAGTCCGCCGCGTTTGGGTTCATGATGTGGTGCGGCGCAATGAAGGGACTCATGCGGGCCGGCGTGCTGCGCGCGATGACGGCCGGACTGCGCTCACTTGACATAGAGGCCGGTGATTGCGGTGGGCGGCCGAGGAAGCCGGGGGCGACAACACCGTGTGTACCGGGACTCATGCCATAAGACAGCACAAAGTGCGATGATGGCATTGGGCTCGTGGTGTTGGCGCCGGTGCGGGTGACACTGATTTTCGACTTCACTACAGGAGGCGTTGCGGGGGGCTGCGGAGATGCGGTGGCAGTGGTGGGCAGCATCGGAGGGGGGACTGGCATGGCGTGCGAGGGCACCGGTGCCGGTTGGGCCTGTGGAGCCGCCTTCTTCAGCATGAAGGACGGCATATATACCTGGGCATCGATTTTAAGTGTAGACATGTTTGGCTAGAGTGCAATTTTTTTTTTCTCAAAGAATGCAGACTGAGAGTATCACTACTTGTGATTCAAAGCAACGCAAAAAAAAAAAAGTTTGTAGAGCCCACACAGACGCTCTTCGGCGGTGACCTTTATAATGTGTTCAAGCAGAAACAACGCTCGAGTGCAACTGTCGCCAGCGTGCATACATATGTATATATCTATTTGTATACCTCTCTCTCTCTATCTACATATACGCATACATAGATAGATAGATATATACATATATAGATAGAGAGATGAATATAAATATAGAATTCTACGCAACGAATATCTGCTACTTGTTGTCAATGCCCAGCTGGCAAACTATGCGTTGGCACTGCGTAGAAACAGACACGTTTTGCAAAAGTGAGTTAAATTTGGGTGCAAACAGATACAAGCGTATTTAACGGGAAAGTTGAGGAGAGCGCAAGAGGCTGAAGTAGAGGTACGCTACGAAACACAACAACACAGCAAAAGACAAAAAAAAGGAGAGATTTTTGATTCTTCTTTTTTTTTACCTCCACACCACACGGTAGCCGCCTGTGTTTTCGTTTCGTCATTTTACTTGATTTGTCAGGTGAAAGCTGCGTGGCCATCGTTTTTTTTTTTTTTCTTTTCTGTCGAAAAGGCAAACCGGGGGAGCCTCACTGCATAATGACAACAGCGGAGAAAGTAGCTGCGCTCTATGTCACTTGGTTGTTTCGCAAAGAGCTCGGGCGAACGCTTAATGGGCTGCACAGAATGCCCACCGTTTAGATGAACTCGATTTGAGTGTGTTTAAATATAGGTACGTCGAGACCGACTAACGGAACTTCGATAAACGGATGCAATAACCGGAAGGAATGACGGAGTAAAGAAAACCCCCCAAGGAAAAAACAATCGTAATTATAAAAACACGTACACAAATGCGAGTTTTACCCACTGCTTTTGCCATTGAGAAGAAGCGCCGTTAGGTTGGTCATAAACACAAAGCACCTTCATGTCTATCGCAACGCGTGCGGCGCGATAAAACGCGACAAAACAAACCAGACAAATAAACAGAAAACAGAGAAAAAAAAAGCCTTAAGGACTTGACAAGAAGGAAAAGAGAGGAACAGGTGATAAGTGCGTGGCTGTGAACGCACATTAAACTGTGACAGCTTCGCCCGACACAAGCAAAACTGCCTTTCAGCCTCTCTCGACACGACTGACGACAGTTCGGCAACAGTTCGAGAGAAAAAAAAAAGAAGAAGCTTTTTGTGCGTCCACGAAGTAACAGACGTTGTCAACCGTCAAGCCCCCCCCTGTCAGCACGCTCTTATTTATGAGTTTTTTTTTCCGCGGTTGAATTAGATATTTACTTCCGTGTTTTTCCCTCAGAAAGCAAACCGAAAGTACAAGCAAATACGCCAGGAAGCACTCGACAGATTGCCTTTCTTCCCGCGCACCCCCTTAAATGTTAGGGATTTTTTGCCTTCGTTGTCTTTGCGTACTGCGGGTGCGTGCGTCTTTTGTTGTTGCCAACCAAACAATCACACAGAGTTACACGATAACTTCACCACCACCACGGCATACGCACTTACGGGGTGGTGCGTTGCGGGTCGCGGGGGAAGAGGGAGACGAGACGAACGTTGCCCAGACCGAGGTACAGCATAACCACACGCTCAAGGCCCACGCCGAAGCCGCCGTGCGGCCACGCACCGAGGCGGAAGGAATCGACGTACTCCTTGATCGGGGTGAGGTCGACGTTCAGCATCTTGGCGCGCGCCAGTAAGAGCTCGGGATCGTGAATACGCTGCGCACCGCTCGAGATCTCCTCGCCGCGGATGAACATGTCGTACGAGTTAGTAAAGCGGGGATCGTCTTTGCACTCCATCGTGTAGAATGGGCGCGCCGAGGAGGGGAAGCGGTCCGAGATGAAGAAGTCGACACCGTAGCGCTCCTTCACCAGCTTTCCAAGCAGCTTCTCGTTCGTGGTGTTGATGTCGTCCGTCGGCGACAACTTCTCCTCAAGCACCTCGTTAAGCAGCTCGATGCAGTGCAAGTAATTGATGCGCAGCATGCGGCTATCCATGTTGTGTACGCGGGCCTGATACTTGTCGATGGGTTCGATGTTTTCTGAGATGATGCCGACGCCCAGCTCCCTCATTTTCTCTGGTGTCATCTTCCACACGAGCGGCTCGAAAGGGTACTGCTGGCACACGTCGTTGAGCTCCTTCTTGTGGGTAGTAAGGTGCTCAAAGATGTAGTTGAAGAGGCTTTCCGCCAGGTCCAAAACTTCGTAGTAGTGCTCGTTGATGCGCATCTCCACATCCAAGCCTACGAACTCGGTCAGGTGACGGTGGGTGTTGCTGTTCTCGGCGCGGAAGACCGGGCCAACCTCGAAGACACGCGGAAGGTCGCCCTGCAGCGCCATCTGCTTGTACAGCTGCGGTGACTGAGCGAGGTAAGCAAAACGGTTGAAGTACTGGAGCTTGAACACATTCGCGCCGCCCTCACTCGGCGCGTTGATGATCTTCGGCGAGTGGATTTCGCAGAAGTCGTTGTCGATAAGGAACTGGCGGAAGTACTGGCCCACGCGCGACTGTAAACGGAAGATGGCGTTTGAGGCCTGCGAGCGCATGTCCATCCAGCGGCTGTTCAGGCGGGTGTCGTAGTTCACCTTCACGCCCTCCTCCGACTCTTTGCGATTGGCGTCCTCTAGGGTAAAAGGCAGCGTGCGCAGCGACTCCGTTACCGTGTGGATCTTCGAAACCTTTAGCTCGATGTCGGTGTGCGAGGTCGAGGTGATAGGTTGGCCCACCTTCGATACGGTCGCCTCCACGTCCACGATCGACTCCGTCGGGATCTGGCCCATAAAGTCGATCATCTCTTTCGGCACAGCTTCGTCAACGGCCGCCATGGCTTGCACAGAGTCACTGCCATCGCGCAGCACCATGAAAGCCATCTTGCCCTTCTTGCGCGTTGCAGTTACGCGTGCGCGAATCAACACGGACTTGTCGACGTACTCGGGCTTCGACAAGTCGGCCACAGGGACGTAGGTGCGTGAGTTATACGTCGTGGATTGCACCATTGGCGCGGCACCGAAGATGTCCTTGTACTTCTCCAGCAGCATCGCCTTCTCCTCGGCGCGGGCGCGCTCCTCGGCCAGGCGGGCCTGCTTGCGTGCCTCCTTCGCGTCAACCTTCTTGTTCGCCGCCGGGGCCTCGCCCCCTGGCAGCTTCTCTGGCGCCGCAGCCGCGGGCGCCTCCGCACCGACGTGGGTGGAGCTCATCGTGATGGGTTGGTGGGTACGTTTACAGACAGAGAAATGTATTTAAGATAGAAAAACCAGAATTGTCTTACCACGTTAGACTATACTTAGGGAAACTGAAAAAGGAAGTAAGCTATCGAAAAGTGCTAGAGCCTTTGCACACTCGTGTGAGTAATCCAATTTGTTGTAGAGGTTGCAGACGGATAGGGACGAGGGAGTAAAAGAAGAGAAAGGAGTTGAGTGGGTAGCGAGTATTTACGTAGTGTTTGGGCACACTGCATGCACGTAGTGCAGAAGACCCTGGTGGAAACGCTATTGGTCGCGGAACTATAGGTACAGTACGGTGTGTGAGGACTTTTGGCATGTTCATGGAAGGTAGAGAGAAGACGTTGATGCAAACACAATTCAAACGGGTGTTCTGTTCCACCCGTGTAGAGTTGCATCCGTGATCTTTATCTTCCCGATGTGTACTTTTTTTTTTTGAAAAGAATTGCTATTAGTGATGAGAGCAAAAAGAAAACTGTCTGTGAAATACCGTCGGATCTGGTGAGGCGAAAGGAGGCTAACAATACACCACGTGGCGGAGGAAAACACGCAACCCGACGAAGAAGCGTGTGGCGGGGAATGTGCGTGTTATTCATAGGTGCCACTGTGTTTGTTGTAGAGAAGATGCTCACGCACCACCTCACACAGGCAGGTTTGCCAGATCCTCCTCATCCACGGTGTCTGTCACACCGTTTCCATCCCTGCTCTTTCTTTTCTGTGCCTGCCGACGCTGCACCTCTGCCTGAAGCGCAGCCGGCTCCTGCAAGCGACGCAACATAGTATTTTCGGCATCTGTTCCGGAAGAAGCACCACGCCGCCTCGTAACGCGCAGCCACTGCGGCAGCACATTCCCCAGTTGCTCCACGCCCAGCTCGTCGATGACGCGCCGCAGCGACGGTTCCACCTTCTGCAGCACCGCCGTTGCTTCGTAATCTCTCTGCGCTTCCGGCATGTGGGCGTAGAGGGCCATCGCGATGTCGAGCGGTTG
This sequence comes from Crithidia expoeki, assembly GCA_900240875.1. NCBI lineage: Eukaryota > Euglenozoa > Kinetoplastea > Trypanosomatida > Trypanosomatidae > Crithidia > Crithidia expoeki. The sequence goes on from OESE01000216.1 coordinate 16,450, forward strand.
GCGCTCCGAGGCACGTCGGATGAGCACTTTTGTTGGGTCCTCTTCCTCCATGTAATCGACAGTGAAGTAGTGTGGGTACGTGGCGAGCCAAGGGGCGATCTTCGTCGGCAGCCCCGAGGTGCGCATCTCGAGCGGCAGCAATGACATTGCGTCGCGCAGGTTTAAGGTCTTGTGCGGAGGAAAGCGGTCGTACCATGCGTTGAGGATCTCCTCGCGTGTGTATATGACGGGCTTGGCTGCAGGAGCAGTGGCAGACGGAGAAAAAGACGAGGAAGAGGAAGAAGATGGCACCGCATCTCTTGCTGCCTCGCTCAATGCACCGGTCTCCAAGGAAAGGGGCTGACTCAATGCTGCAATGGTGTTAGCAGCAGCCCCGCTGCCCTCCAACTCCGACTGCAACGGTGGCGGATTCTTGCAAATCCACATGGATACCTGCAGCATGTCCGTCGACACCGCCAGCGCGCGGCCGTGGGATCGCAAAAAGCTCGCGAAGCTCTTGAACTGTTGCTTCAGCTTATGCTTCTGCTCTCGCGTCAGCTGCTCGTACAGCGAGGTGATGCTGACCCAGTGCGGGATACCATTCGCACAAACCTCGCGTTTGATCATTGCAGCGACCTCCGGAAGCGGCGATGTCTCCAACGTGTATTCGTCTAAAGCGAGCGGGGCAAGGTGACGTGGGCGCCGCCGAACGCGGCCGTCGACCACCTGAAATTCCGCCGGCAGCTTCCCCGCAATCGAGAGCAGCCCGCCCTGGCAGTCAAAGTAAGGGTGGAACAGCACGTCTTCGGGGATGCTCTCCTCGAGCTCTTCAATCGGCGCAAAGGTGTCTGGCACCAGCGTTCGCAGGCGTTCCACGACGGGCACGCGCTCTTCCAGATGCACCTGCACCGACGGTGGCGGCACCGGTGGCTTCACGTAAACGCTGCGCTGCGCAACATCGAGGCTCTCCGTACTCGTAATGAACTCCGGCTTGGCGATGTAGTTCGTCGTCTCGCCAACGTCCGTAATCATGAACTTCTCATCGGCGACTCCACGCTGCGGGTGGATGACGTCGCGGTGCAGACGGACGAGGCTGGCACCGAGAGTGACCATCTGCACGTCAAACACGAAGGGGAAGCGGCGCAAAAAGTGCAGGAAGCGTCCGCGGCCGATAAACGACTCCCGCAGCTCTTCCGGCAGCACCGAGGCGACGCAGGGCACACTCACGTAGTAAGTCGGAACGTACGAGATAAAGGTGTTCAACACGTCCTGCGGCGAGCGCAGCATCGAGGCGGGAGTGTGAGTGGTGCCGGCACCAGACGCCGGTCCGAGGTGGGCAGACGTCAGCGGAGGCGGCGGCGGCAGGCCTAGACCGGCACGACTGCGCAATGCGCTGCCCGATGGCGGGGGTGGTGGAAGCCCTCCCCTGGCACCTCTGGCGAGCCACCGTCGCTGCGTCAGACGGACAGACGTGCTAGTCGAGAAAGGCAAAGGTGCACAGCTGTTTATGTTGCAGCTGAGCGCTCGACATATTCGACCACACACAGCTGTCGCGCCACACACGCGAAACATGAGACTCTGATACACTAAAGGTGTTTTGACTTAGATGTTTTGTTCTGACGGTCCTGTCTTGTCTGACTATCATGCAGGATTCCAAAGATCCGGCTTTCGTTCCAGTCTGAGAGTCTTGCTTTCCCAGATGAATTTTTTTTGCTGTTGTTGTTGCTGCCGCTACACTCATAGCATCTCTTTTTGTGGGTGGATTGGATACCATATAAGGATAGGAATAAGGAGTAAGAGTTGGGGAGAGGGAAGGCGGAAGGATACGCAAAGCGGGCCGAATGGCACTCAAAAGCAGTTTTTACGCTAAGAAAAGCGGGTCTGATATATTTTCCTATTTGTGCCTGCGTGTGTGTGTACGTGGATTTACAGCTTCGTCGCCAGTCCCACTGTGCAGGAACCGTCGCCTGGCGCCCGGTTCAAAAAAAGGAAATTATCGATCAAGTTTTCCATTTTCACTCTTGCATGCGCGCGGTTTAAGAAGAGAGGAAGAGCATTTGGGTGTAGCGACGCACGCCCCTCAACATGCCATGGTCAGCTGTTGTGATGGTGTTGTCTTCGTTGTTTTCCTTATTATAATTATTACGTAACTGAAATCCCTACAGGGTTTCGGGGCACTTGGCTGTCGGCAAAATCACATGAACGCAACTGTAATTACGAGTGGCCAAAAACGCACAGCCCAAATCTTTTTTTTTTTGTTAGTGTTATCTTAAACGAGCTCCGTTAGGGATTAACTGGCACCATAACCCCAGACAGACATAAACAGCAAATGCAAACTGCGTGGGTAACCGACAAAAGGAGAGACCAACAACAACAAAGAAGCAGAAATGCTTCAGTAGGTGCACGCAACGGCAACATACACTCCTGCAAAAGGCTTGACAGCGCACGCACAGAACAAGAAACAGGTAACATCAATAATGAATCATGGTTGCGTCGCACCTTGCTTCATGCGAAGAGCCGCCATAATCTCGCGCCGAATTTCAGGGGTGATCATGTAGTGGAAGTGCACGTTGCACACATTCGACAGTAAACCCAGCTGCGCCTCCGTCAGGTCCGCCTTGTAGTGCTGAATGAAGGTCAGCAGCGTTTGGTGCCACAACACCGGCAGCGCCTCGTCCTTCGTGTGCGTCTCCAGGAAACGATGGAAGTACTTCACCAGTTCATCGATGGCCTGGTAAGGCAATGCCATCTTCTTGTCTATTAGGACGCGCAGGAAGACGGAGCACGGTCCGCTAAAAGGCTGCTGAGCAATCTTGTAAATCGTCACGGCGGTCGGGACGGGCGGGAGGTGGGAACGCTGCAGCACGCTAGCCACCACGAGCGCCTCCCGCAGCGTGCACTCCTCATCCGTAGCCAGCGGCAGCAGAAACCCTTTAAAGAAAGCGACGGGCTTGAAGAGGGCCTTGCGCACGGCCATGTACAGCGCCGGGTGCAGCTTCTTCTCCTCCAGCAGGCGCTCGTGGACGATTGGCAGCAGCACCGCTGCGTAGTAGCGCTGCAGCATGTTCTCATTCAAGTTAGCTGCGAAAATGCGAGTGGCCTGATAGGTGGCGTGCGGTGACCATTGATCAGGCTTTGTCAGCATTAGTAGCTGCTCCCAATTCTTCACGTTGGGCAGAATCTTAAACGCCTTGGGAATCTTTCCGGAAGTGTAGCGCTTCAGCACCGTGCCGATCGCCGTGTACACACGCGCGACGCGGTTGTCGACCTTGTCTTCTCCGTCCTCGTCGCCGCCGTTACCCACTGCTGCGTTGGCACTGGAGCTCTGGTTCACACCGAAGGCACCGTTTTCCTTTTCCTTAATTTTCTCCATGATCATATCCGCTAGGTTGCGGCTCTGCACACGCGAGGCAGGCTGGAAGGCCTTCAGCAGCTTCGCCTCCTCCTCGTCAATGCCATACATCTCTGGCGTGATTTCACCCATTGCCTCCGACGGCAGCTCCGACGCGATGGACTCGTTGTCGTCGTACTCCAGCTCGATTGCTTCGGCATCCGCCGCGGCTTCCAGTTCGTACTGTGCAGCCCGGCCTTCCGTTGTCATCTCCTCATTGTCGATTAACTCACGCAGCCCATCGTCATCTACGTCATTACGCCCACTCGCAGAGACTTCCTCCTCCTCGGCGACCACTTCATCCCGGATGTCTTCGAGTTGCTGTTTGGCGGTACGCAAGATGCGCTTCGTCGTGTGAGTCGGGATGAGGTAGCCGGCCTGGTCTACGGCGTTGCCGTCGTCGCTGCGGCGGTGCGAGGCTTTGACGCTGGCGAAGCGCTCCGCGTTGATATCATCCCCCAGAGGGTTGGAGCGCTGTGACTCCCTCTTCGTCTTCTCCTTCCCAGGCATTGCTAATTGAAGAGGAACTCTCACTTTGGTTGTTGGTTATTTACCGAGCCCGTTTCACGAGGTGAAATGAACGGAATGAAGTAGAAAGGTCTTCGTTCTGAAGTATCTGTAGGACAGAGAATGCTTGTAATACGAAGAGAGCCGGAAAACAAGAGAAACGAAACCGAAGGTAAAAGGGAGGATGCCAGCAGTCATTTTAGGATTGCATTAAACATCCCATTCAAGTACTTTTGCTAAATGAAGCACAATGATCGCTTGTTTAGAATCACAGAAGCACACGCAGACGATCCTAAAAGTCTTGTACAGCTCTTCTGCTGCTTCTTAAGCAGCGCCTTCGAAGCGAATCTCTCAACGAATCCTCTGTTGCGTATTTAAAATTCGCTCTCATCGCGGAACGTGAAAAGCAACCCAAGTGGGAAATGTAAAACGCAAGCGAGTAAAAAGAGAAAACGCGGAAATGGCGCTCACTTGCCTGTCTATCTAAACGGAGGCAAACGTAATATAATTGAGAAGCAAAGCAAAACAAACGAGAGAAAGAGAGAGCATAAGGAAGTCTCAGCAAAGTGCAGAACTTGTTCCTCAAAGACAAGAAAACTACTGCGCAAAACAACCACAAAGAAAAAAAAAAACATCGCTAGCAAAAGAAGAGCTTCAGCAACAGCGCTCACACAGCACGGCAAAGGGCCTTTAAGATCACTCAGGAAAACAAGAATAGAACAATCACAAGACCGTGACACAAACTTTAAATTACCAGAGATACGCTTAGTGAATGATGGCACAGTCGTCTCAGGAAGTCACAAATCGCCTGCAGAACTACGCACCTCAGATAACCAAACACGTCGACACCTCACGCACTACAACGAGGCAGCAACAAGGAGTCAAAAAGACCCGTAAATGGACAAAAAGTCGGCTTCAGCTGAGTTCGCAGAGAGCAGAAACAATAAGAACAAAAAAAAATTGTAATAAAGTAAGCGCAGCACTCTAACCACCGTGTGAGACCAATGTAATCTCACTTCAAATCGTTGACGTTCGCGTCAGTTGATTATTCGAGGGGGCGACGGCGGGGGTGGGATCTGCTTCACACGTTGCGCTGCCTTCTTCCACACAACTACGTCCTCGTTGCGTCGAATCAAGTCCGTCTGCACGCGCTGCAACCGCTTCTCCTTCAATGCCAACCGGCGATCGCGCTCCTCCAAGATGGCGAGCCACGACGACACCTGCTTGCTCAACTGCTCCACCTCGCTGATCTGCTGTTGTGCCGCCTTCTGCTGTTCGTCGTGCTGCTGCAGCTGCGTGTTGTAGTCAGCCTCGCGCTCCTTTAGACGGGCTTTGCGGTCGCCCAGCAGGTCCTCCATCTTTGCCACCTCGCGCTCCACAATGATACGGGCCTCGCGCTGCTGGGCAAGGTCAAGCTCGCGCTGCTGCAATAGTCGCCGTTTCTCCTCAACAGCGGCGCCGCGTGCGATGACAGGCTTTGCTGACTCGATTGCAGACGCAAATCTCGCATCAATTGCGGCCACCGCGGCCTCCAGCGTGGCCGCCTCGTGACGACGCACGTCCTCCAACGAGGCACCGCCAGGAGGGGCAGCTCGAAGCTCCATATCTTTCTGCACGAGCAAATTGCGCTGCTGAGCGAGGACATGCGCCTTTTCCTGGTGTGGCAGCGGCTCGGGGAAGCGCTGCATGCCGGCTCGCTCCACCGCGTACTCGACGCCGCGTTGCAGTAAAAGCAGCTGCCGATACGCCGTTTCGAGATGGTCAAAGGACGCAGCGGACGCGTTGTTGGGGACTACAGCGGCCACAACACTAGTGTTAGCAGGGAGCTGGGGTGCGGCGGACGAGCTGGAACTGGTGGCGGGCGACGAGGGTGACGCACCTGTTCGTGTACTCGCTGCTGCCGCTGCCGTTGCTGCTTGGGAAGCTGGCGCAGCACGCGCCGTCACATGCCCTATTCCCAGAGCTGCGTACGCTGCCGCAGGGGACAGGTAGCTGCGGCCCGAGCCACCAGAGGATGTCGAAAGGTCACTTCCGGTGTCGGTGCCCAGTTCAACCGACGCTTCTGACGTCGACATCGAAGATGCGTCCAAGTCCGCCGGGTCGCGGTGCAGTTCGGTGTAGCCTTTACCGTTATTACGTGCACGAGGCCCACTGTCGGAAGTGTGAAACGGGCTGTGGTGAAGCTGCTGGGCTTGATGAAGGCGGTGGAGCTCCGCAGCGCGCTGGAAGAGGGAATAGTTAGAGCTAGACGCGCTGTTGCCCGCAATATTCGCCCCGGCGGAAGCAACTCGGGTGAAAGAGGAGGTGCCCAATGATGGGTCATGTGCTGCCGGTGGTGACGACGCAGCGACGGGGCGGTCGGGCTGCAGTCCGGTACTGTGGCCATCAGGTGAGCCGCTGTAGGCGCGAAAGATGCGTCGCAAGACGTTGTCGAGTGTAGGCGGTGGGCCTCCGCTCGGCTCTCTGTGGTCTTCCTCCTCACCCTCCGTCCCCTCTTTCTCTGACTCCTCCTCGGTGTAGTCGTCATCATCGTCCTCCTCGTACTCCTCTACGTCCTCCACCTCGTACTCCATGTATTCGCTACCCTCATCGTTGTGGTGCACCTCCCTTTCTTCCTCATCTTCTTCATACGCGTTGTAGTAGCCGAAGACGTCGGAGGCACGAAGCGGTGATGTGGCGCTAGGAGCCGCCGCCTCGGTCGCAGATGCCGAACCTGCCGCAGCAGCTGCGGCATCTTTTTCCGCGAAGGATGACATGTACGGCATCGTTGTCACTGCCGCCCGCGTCAGTGTTGGAGCACCTGATGCAGCACCTGTACCAGCAGCAATGTTAGTCGTGTTGTTGGTGGTAATGAAAGGCGAGGCAATTTTGCCGTCGTTTGGCGGAGCACCGGCGGGATTAGTGGTAGCTGAGTTGACAAAGTCCTCCGCCAGGTTGCGCGCAAGCCGCGGTGCAGGGGGCGGTGGCGCGGGCGGCGTTTGATGGTGCGCCTGCGACTGCAGGGAAATGCGTGACGTTTCCATTTTCACTGCTGCTGTAGTTGTCGATGTCGCTGTTGTTGCTGCCGTGGCAGCCGCTGGTGTACGTCCATTCTGTCCACCACTGGCCGTGAGCGGCGATTTGAACATTGACTCCGTCGCACTGCTAACGGGTGTGCTGTGCGAGGCTGGGTTTGGTGATTTGATCGGAGGTGGCGCACGGGTTGGTTTCCCACCCATTCGGCTGGTAGACGACGCTGCTGCAGTGGCGGCTCCGGACGCGTTTGTGGTGTTTGCTCGGCTTACGGAGGACGTTGCCTCGCTGCGGATAGCCGCGGCGTTGTAAAGCTCCAGGCGCTCCTGCAGTTGCTGGATGCGCTGTTGCTGTATTGTTCGCTTGTTTGCTTCCGTCATGATTCCCTCTTTCTCTCCTCGTGTGTCTGTTATTTTTCTTTTTCCTTTTTATATAGTAGATGTGCAGTGTACTGTAAAATCTTTAAAAAAAAGGGGGCGTTAGGCAGAATTTCTATTTCTGCGAGCGAATATATTGAGATTCACAAACAAAAAAATATGTAGCTGTTGATTGAACGCGTATGCAACTTAGAAGCACACAAGAGTATTGTGGATGTTAAACAGCTGCGATGAAGTTGACGAATAACACCCTCTTCAGTTCTATAAACGATTTTCCCTTCTCTGACTTCAGTCACACAAAAGCTGCACGTCGTTTGGTCAAGCAGCGCTCAACAACAACAACAACAAAAAGACCAAAAGATGACTGGTTGCCAGGTTGATGAAGGGAGTGCTCGAACAAGGCTGTGTGCGCTTCGGTTCTTCTTATGGTAAATTCTAGTAGACACTTGGTACCTGGTGTGGACAGGGGAGATCCTGCAAAAGTGGTAGAAATCACACGCGCTTCGTCTGACTCAATGCGCTAAAGGGGTGAAAAGGGCAAATCACAAGGGGAAACCAAAGGGATATAGAAAGAGAAAGAAGGCCGACGACAAAAAAACAGCGCACTTACCGAGCTCAAAAGCAAAATAAGATATACATCACTTTCATCAAGAATGTCACTTCGAGTGAGCAAAGCAGTCGAAAGAACACGCTTTACACCGACATCCGTTTGATCGCTAGCACGTCAGCGCCGCTGGCTGCAACCTGACTTCAACGAATATACACTTGACTGTTCCTTGACCTCAGTGTTTGTCCTTCGATTTCGCTTGTTCTCCAATCCAATGTGTGTAAGAATCTGGGGGAGGGGGGGGTAAGTCTAGAGTCTATACAAAAAGTAAACGTGCAACACATAACTCTACAAGCAATGGGAAGACAGCACAGTAAACAGCAAGAGGGTAATTGAAACAGCTGGGGTTAAGTGCGTCTATTGCCATTGCACATGACTGTTTCATCCAGCCGGCGTGATTTCTCCGCATTTGTGAGACGACGACGACGCATTCTTTCTGTTAGCTACTAAAGCGAAAGGTAGTTTTGTCCCTTCCATCTATGCTTCTCCTTGTTTCTTGATGAGAGCACGAATTTCTGTTAGCAGCTTCTTCTTCAGCACGTGATGCTGGCGAGCAAGGGACGAACCCTCTTCCTTCAAAAACGCTTTCATCTCTTTTTTACTGAAGTGAGAGAGGCACTGCCTAATAGTGTGTTGCATCACGTACGCCTTCAGCTCGTCGTGGTGCACGGTGAACGTGCGCGAGGGGTGATCCCCGTCAGCCGACGACACCGACGCCGACGACGGCGAGCGAGTAGTAGTTGACCGAAGACTGTCACTGCTCATGCTCGGACTTGAGCGCTGCGGCGGTAGTGGCGGTGGCGACGACGTCAAAGAAACTGAGAGCGACCGCGTGCGTTGCGAAGAGCTCGACGGCGATGGCGCCCGCCCACCTGCCCTCTCGCGCTGCTTAAAATGAGAATTTTTCACTGTAGACGGCGGAGGGGCCGGGGGAAAGACGACAGAGTCGCGCTTCGGTGTCTCCAGACGTGCCCTTTTCGACGGCGGCAAGGGCGACACTGGATGCTGCTGCTGCACTGATGGCTGAGCTGCCTCTTCGCTTTCCTCGCTGCTGGTTTCCTCATCTTCATCTACTTTGTAATCGTCTTCTTCGCTGCCGGATGAGTCTGAATATCGGAAGACGACTACCTTTGTCGGCGTGACGCTCTCCAGCTTGTCGGGGCTCATAAACTTCACCGACTTGCGCGGAGAGGCACGCAGAGTTTGACCCGAAGGGCAGCTGCCATTGTCAATGACGCTGGGGTCGTTCATGTTGTGTACCTGAAGAGCTCCAACAGGTGGTGCGACGCCGGGTGGCAGCGGCGGCGGGGATGTCTCCACACTCGCCAGGAGCGTTCGCTGCAGCGACCGACGGATGCGCTGCAGAAACGATGGAGAGGATGGCGAAAGGCTGCCCGAACCGTCCGGCGTGCTCACAGAACCCATCACCACTGTCGTTGATGTCGACGTAGCTCCACTTGGTGTAGCGATTGTAGACCCTCGCTGCGGCCCTGTTGGCGTCGGCGGGGGAGCCGGAAGCGGTGGCAGCGAGGGCGATGGTGCACGGAGGCCCAACCACTCGTCAAGGCCGTGGTGGCTGGACGACGGCGACTTCGGTGGCCGTGTCAAGACACTCGAGCCTCCGTCTATTGCAATATCTTCTGCAGAGGTGTTGTGAGGCTGCGCAACCGGCGTGGTGTGCGGTGCCGCCGGGACCGCAGGAGAGACACCGGAGGAAGAGAGGGTGAAACCACTAAACCACCGCGCCGGGGTCTGCTGCTGCTGTTGCATCATTTGTTGAGAAAAAGGAGAGATATTAGTGACACTCTGCGACAGCGGCGGCGACGGTGTACCGCCGCGACGCGTCGGCGACTGCGCGAGGCGCCCCTCCAACGCCTTTGCTACTAACAGCTCCTGCTCGCGTGTTCGGCCCAGCAGCTCCTGCGCACGCTGAATGACAATGTCACACTTGTTGTTGAAGTCATGTAGCGACGGCGAACAGGCAGAGAAGTCGGTTTGCGCCTGGCTGCGGAGACGGCACCCAGAGAGAGATGAAGTTTGCACGCGGCTGTGCAACCCCAAGTCGGCCCCGCTCGCCGCGTGGGAGTAGTCCGGCACGGGGGCGTCAGTGAAGGTAGGGCGTGCGGACAGCGGTTGAACCGCGCCGGCAGCTGCCGTGGAGGGTGTTGGAGGGATGGGGGAGGAAGTCCGGCGGTGCTGCTCCTCAAGGGTGGAGTGCGCACGTCGTAGACTGGACTCGGTGGGGCGAAGAAATGACATTTGAGGGAATACGCCGCTTGAATAAAAGAAGAGGTTATATGTGTCTGGCAAAACTCTGAACGCGCCGTTCTGACAGCTTGTGAGTCCTTCGACTTCCTGGAGAGACTGCTCTGTGATATGGTAATGTGATCGATGAGCTTTAACGACACAACAAAAACAAGCCGGGCCCTCCTCCACCTTCACGTATGCGAACGCAAAGTGAGGCACCAACTGAAAATCCTCTATTCTGAGGTTCTCTTGCCTTAAATGAATCAAATGTAATTTGTGTTTTGATTGACGCAAACACACACACACACACACAACTTGTCCGTCTTCGTAGTTGGCTTGTTGAAAAAGCAATTTAAATGACGCCGCAGCACCCCGGACCACGGTAGCGAGCATAAAGGCCAAAGAGAACGTTGAGCAGTAGTGATAATTTTCCCTGATAGAACACAACCGACTCAAAGGTTAGGAATGAATACTACGCGAGCGCCCGCATTTTGAATAAAAAACGTGGTGCACTGAATTAGCGACGGCAGTTTCCCAACCTAGTTAGCAACTCTACATGAGGCGTGAGTAGGATTCACTCTTCCCATTAGTGGTTTATCAAAGAATTCTAGAGACTACAGCCTTCAAAACCAAACAATCCACTAAGGGTGCTGGTCCCTTTTGTTCGGTTTTTAGCCACATCGGGCACGCATTCAACTGTTTGCACGTGCGGTGTGGAAAGCGAGTCACGATGTGCTAAAGGGAACGGATGCGGGTAGAGCGACGATGTAGACGAATGTACATAGCGTAAAAAAAAAAAATGGTAAACTACGCCTAACGCGGAACGATACGTTCCCGAGGAGTAACGCAGAGGCAAGCACTAGAGGAAATACAGCCCTTGCTCTGAAAGCGAGAAAGCACCGCAACTTAACTGGGAAGAGGACACACGCAAACGTCCTTTTCTCATCGTCGAGAACTCTTGGGTGGCTGCGGGCGCCCTTTGCGTGCCGCTGGGGCTTCCCGCCGATAGCGCAGCGCGTCAAGTTCCGCATCCGCGGTGGCCGACGGCGGCGGAGACGGGCCACGACCGATCGACAGCCGCGCGTCTGCGCTTAGCGTCGCTGCCGTCAACTCCTCAAGTCGCGCCTGCAACGCAATAACACGGACTGCGTGCCGCACCACCAACGCCTGCTGCTCCTTCAGCCAGCTGCGAGGCTGAAGGGAATGTGTGCTGGTTTGTGGCGAAATGCTCACGTGACTTGAGTGCGAAGGCGGCTTGGGCGGAGTCGGTGTTGGTGCCCCTAATACTGCTGCTGCGGCGGCCTGTGGTGGAATGAAAGGCGTTGTCGGAGGCGAGGACTGTACCCGCTTGCCTGGCCGAGGCGAGATCTGACCCGACACAAGCGGCGGCACAGCAGACTCAAAAGCGACGTCGGTAACACCGCCTTTGGCTTCTGTGGTGAGCTCCACACATTGCTCCAGCACACCATTGTAGGCAAGCAGGGCGTCGTGGAGCTGCCGCTGCCTTTGATGCAGCTCGTGTTGCATAGTCTGAATAGCTTGCGGGTCCGTCTCCATGACGATGTCGTGCAAGAAGAGCACACGACTTCTCGGCAACGAAGGACCACCAGTACTTGTAGTTGACGCAGCAGCTGCAGCATTGGCGGGAGCAACAGCTGGAAAACCACCGGATGTTGGTGTTACTCGTTTGGCAAATGCACTCGCGTCATCGACGTAATTACTGGTGGAAATAGTGTTACTCGTATAAATATCTGTACTGTTGGTGGCGCTGAAGAGATCGAAAGGGTTGAGCCGTAGAACGCCAATCTTGTGTCGGTGGCACTCCACAAGGGTATCATCGACAGCTTCGACTGACTCCTTTTTCTCCTTCGGACCGAGGGCCACGGCGGACAGTAATACCGCCTCAGGCAGCGGCGACGTGCTCAGTGAGGTGGGTGGTGAAGTGGACCCGTCACGCGTCAGCCGTGCTGCACTGCCTGCCCCGCATCGGCTGGCTGAGTTGCCGTGCACACCACTGCCACCAGTGGAGCCGACGCCGGCTTCCGTCACCGCCTTCAGCGCCGGCCCCTCGATAAAGCGGTACGTATCTTCCACCGTCACGTCCAGCAGCAGTGGGGCCTGCAGCGCGGCGACAAGGTTCGGCGTGAGGGCCAGCTGCGCTGCGTACACACCCGTGTCGGACAGCGAGTTGTGCCGCCCCGCCGTACCATCGCACGACGCCCCTGAGAGCACATACGGCTCACGAAGGGCAGTGATTGCGGCTCCGTTGTTTGCGGTTCCGGTTCCACACCCCACGACGTTTGCCGGGGAGTTCGAAGGAACAACACCACCGCCTGTCGTGGCGACTTTCTTCCGCAGCCTCGCCACGGAGGCGGAGGAGACTCGTCGTGCATTGGCGTTGAGCCGTGTGCTGTTTCCGTTACGCTGCGGGGACGTCGCCTGAGGCCCTGCAAGAACTACCTCAAATTCCACTCGCACCCCGGCGTTGGGCATCGAAGACGCACTTGTGATAGAGACATCTGCCCGTGTGGCCTGTGCGTTGTCGCTTCGGTCACCGGCCCAGCATCCCTCGATGCACACACGCGAGGTCACCTCGTAGAGGGGTGGAGCGGCTGCTACACGTTTTAAAGCAGCTGCGGTGGTCCCGCCGCTGCTACTGGCGTTGCCGCGAAAACCGGGCGACGTGCCAAGACGACCGCCACCATTATTGTTTGTTCCGGCTGATGCCGCTGCTGCGTTACCACTTTTATTCTTTCGATTGCTAAATCCGTGTTGTGCAGGCGACGGGGAGGCCAACGGCGACAGCACAGCAGACGCACCCGGTATAATGGTGGATGGATTAGTGGTGGCTGCAGCTGTAGTAACGGATACCTCTCCTGCACCACTCTGTAAATTCTCCATCCCAGCGAGTTGGTATACAAGCGCTGACGACGGCAGCAGCTCTTCTACTGTATGGGTCTGTATAACCGGCTCGAAGGTACTCAGCCCGCGCAAAACAAGTAGCTCCACCGACGCGGCGACAGTGGTGCGTAGCACAACTTCATCCGATACCCCGGACAGCAATGGCGTACTTTCGTTGGTGGTGGTGGATGGCAATGCAACCTGCGAAGTGGCGGAAATGGTCGACTGGCCACGTGCAGAGGACGTGCGCGGACGTGCGTTTCGGTCCCCAGAAACGTCGCTGACACCACCATGACCAAAGTTTCCCACCACTGCGGGTAGCATTAACTTACCAGTGGCTGACTTCCGTTTTGCCGTCTTGCGACTGAGCGCGACAGCTTCACTAGGTACGTGCTCCACCGCGGCAGCCGCTGCTGCGTCATTCGTGTCATCACTGCGGTCGTGCAATTGCATCTTCTGAAGGCTTAACGTACGCTCTTCGCGTGTGATGGGGACGCGATCCAACCTTTCCAGGCACACGCACCCGCGGATGACGGTGGTGCGATAGGTGTCAAGGAGGGAGATAGGATTCCCTTGAAAAGTTACTTCGACCACGGTCCCGTGCGCAGTCACATTCTTCACTACGGCGTCTATGTCGGTTATGTAGTTGAAGGACGCGTCGAGTACCGTCAGCGCCGGTAGGAGCGCGACAAACTTTATATCACGCAGCTGATTGTAAGCGAGTCCTAACGTTGTCAGTGAGCTGTAACACACCTGTGGGTTGTTGACGGCGTGGCTATTGTTCAGTGGAGCGTTCAGGAACGACCTCAGTCGGCATCCGCACGCCATGACCACACGACAGCGAGGCGGTAGCGTGTTTAGCTCAGTCAACCCAGGATTGCGGTTCAGCCGGAGTACCTCCATGCGGTCACACTTGACTAACTCTCCCACTGCATTGTCCAAGCCCTCCTCCGTTGCATTCAGTTCCGTAAATGCGGAGAACAAAAAGCCTGCCGGAACGTGCGCAGATTTCTCGCGTGCCATTGCTGCGTGCAGAGCTTTCGACTCATTCGACGACAAATGGCCCCACCGCCCAACGAAACCCTCAACGAGAGTGACGAGGTGCAACAAGGCCTTGTAGTAGGTCCGCACCGCACCGCGTAGGGTGTGCAGCACCGCCGGACCACAGCGGGGCGTGGGCTCGATGTCGTCCCACAAGGGTAGAAGCCCGTCCTCCTCTCCAACCTCAATACTACCACCTTCGTTGAGCTCTAAATCCTTCTCCACAGCAGATGTGTCACCTACAGTCTCAGTTGGCGGCGCTTTTTTGTTGTTCGCGTTGCTATTGTTTGACGGCTTCTTGCGCCCACTTTGTTTCCTGTTTGCGGTGGAAGCAAAACTCGATAACGCACCAATAGCGCAGGTGCGCTCCGCCTGCAACGCACGCAGTTTCTTTGTCCATTCGGTCAAGTACGGAGAGACAACAGGCTGCACGACAGCGTGTTCGAAAGCCGCACCGCTTTGTAGCTGATGACGCAGCCCAGCGCCTTCTTTTTGAACCTGCGAGAACACCTCCCAGGATCGGACGCCTGTGTAGGTGTACAGGATATCATCCATCACGTCTGTTACACTCCGCGTGGCGGAGCGGGCGTCAGCGGCGGCAGTACCACCGACTTTTTGCTTCGAGTTCGTTACCGCTGAACGAGAAGCGGATGCTGTAGTATGGAGCTCCTTCTCAGTGGGGGTGGAGGTGTACAAAAAGCAGCGTGTCACGGGTCCACCGGCTGTCAAGTCGTAGGCCACAGTTGCAGTCATGGTCGTTTGAGTCGCTAAACTCATTTTCGACCTTGTGTGCGCTTTTTCTTGCTCTCTTATCCAAAAGCCAATTCCCTCTTACCCTTACAACAAAGAGAGACTGAGAGCACCAGAACGAGAAATACAAGCGGCTTCAGTAGAGATAGAAGTTTCAATTCAAACAACAAATCAATTGAAGAAGCTACAGCGTTGAAGGACAGTCATTTGCAAAAGCACGCGGAAAAGCAGCACGGAGAGGATGCTGCCATTCACTTTGATCAACTGCAAATACGCCCATCCATTCTATTGCGATCTCTATTGTGCTTCTCTTTTTTTATGGAACTTCCCCCATCCAGTTTCGGACTCTAACGTACCGCAATTTGCCAGTTTTCTTTGTGTGCTTATTCACTTCTCCGTGGGCTCGTCTGCATGTGAGTCACGATGGAAGTGAGAGTCACCAAGGACAGCTATTCTTCGTTAGCTTTCGTTAGTGAGACAAGAAACAACGACAAACAACGGAAAGTTCGTCAATAACAAGACACCACCAATTAAATAAATTAGAAGCACTCGCATGCTAGCGCGTGTACATACTAAACTCATTCTTCAAGCTCGACACGTACTTCACCACGCGGCGCACCTTTTCCTCAACCAGCTTCGCGGTAAAGCTGTCTGCTGCCACTACGCCGTTGCTCAGTTGCTCCAGCACAGAAGCGGGCGTCGCCGCCGTTTGCCCGGCACGGACGGCGAGCGTTGACCACGTCGCCGCCTCGTAACGGTGCTGCGCAGATTCCAGGGTTTCTTGCACTGCTGTTGCCCACGCCTTCACAGGGAGCTTCTTCGTTGGTGCCATCTTCAGCAGTGCCGCGATGAAGTACGCCTGCGGGTACAGAAAAGCCTCGAAGTCACCGGAGCTGTGCGGCTGCGCTACGTCAGACACAAGACCGTGCAGATAGTCACGCAGCTCCGCCAGCGTGTCGTCCGACGCATCCGGGGTGACCTCGCCCAAGGAATCGATGTAGGGGCGAAGCACCTTAGCAAGAGGAGCGATAGCCGGCAGGTACTCAATCGTCCCTTGCGCCTCCATCTTGTGGCAGAACAGCTCCGGTGTAGCGTTGACTGCTGCTACCTCCCTATTGCCTTTTTCCTTGCCGCTTTTGTGTGCCTTGCTGCTCTGCCGACTTGTCTGCTGGTACGTGTGCACCGCAGCCATGTCATGAAGGAGAAAAACAGAAGCGAGGATTTGACGACTGCGACGCAGCTGCCAGGCCCGAGACGGTACCGGCACCAACGCCTCGGTCAGCTGTTGCACCTGCGCAGAATGTATGTTGCCCAAAATCATTGATCGCGCCACCATCCAATCCGTGTTGTCCTGCAGACTCGCGCCGCCATCGCCGCGCAGCCGCTCCCATGCCTCCCAGAGCGCATCCGTGCGTGCCTCGAACGAACCGAGCACATCTTTTTGCGTCTGGCACTCTGTCAGCACCGCCGCGTACTCATTTGCCGGGTACTGCCAACGGAAGAAGGAGTTGTTCTGCGCCGCCTCGTAGCGCTGCACGTCCTGCATCGCGGGCCACGAGGTGTAATTGAAGACCTTCGCGCGCAACAAGCTGCAGTCGCGCTCCTGGCGGCCGTAGTGGTCCTCTGCCCAGCCCTCCCACTCCCCAATGTCCTCGAGGGCGAGTCCGCTCAGCATGGGCCAGTACCCGATGTGCGTCATTGTGTCACGCTGGATGTTCTTAAATGCCAGCTGGTGCAATGCCGCGCAGTCAGTGAGGCCGAGGAGATTTGCAAAGCACACGGAGTAGGTGAGCCACGTCGGGTTGTTCATGCGCCGGTCTACCGACTGCAACGCGTCAAGGCCTTTCACCAGGAAGGTGTAGTTCAGCTTCCCATCTGTGGCCGCGTAGCCGCGTAAGGCGATGTTCAGTGCAACGGTGATGTAGCCGTCACAGAAGCCTTCCTCACTCCAGGCCAACCCCTCGGAGAGCGCACGGCTGTCGTGGTAGGCCTCCACACACTCGTCGAAGAGGGCACGCAGTTCCTCGGTCGCCGGAGTGGTTGTCCAGGAAGCAACGTAGCAACGAAGACCCAACATACGCCGCGTGTGCCTGTCCAGCGCATCGGCCAACTCGTTGTTTGTGTTCCTGTTGCTGCTACCAGCGCGCGACCATGCGTAGATTTCCGCCGCGGTGGCGGGAGTGAGGAAGGTGGAGAGGTCAAGATAACAGCTGGGCTTTCGGTAGAAGCGCTCCACGTAGGCGATCACCTTCTTGTGCAGCTCCTCATTTGATTGGAGGCTGCTGAGGAGGTCGAGTTCCGCAAGAAAAGGCCCGCGGCGGACCTTGTTCGGGTGCTTCGACTCCTCCAGCACCTGCAGTTCCTGCGCCAGCTTCACGGCCTCTTCAAGCGAGTGGTGGGCAGTACTGCAGTCAATGGATGCGCGCATCTCCGGCACGGGGCCGCGAGCCTCCAGTACTATGTCTTTCGCCTCCGTCACCCCGCCGTCCACATTCGATGCGAGGGAGTCCTTGTAGAGCGTAAAAGATGTCCAGTTGTCGCTCTCGGCAGACCAGAGGTGGCGCGCCACGGCGTTGGCGGCCCCTACACGCCCCGCCTTCCGCAGCATCTTCGACAGCTGCTCGAGACGGGTGGAAAGCAGACCGATCTTGGCTGACCGCTCGCTCAGCAGGAATTCTACCGCTGCCGCGTACTGCCCCTGCTGGGCGAGGACATCGACATAGGTCTGCACCGTGGATGGCACGATGTGGCCCTTTTCCGTAAGAACAGCTGCATCGAGCAGCTTTGTGGCGAGCTTCAGCAACATGTGGTCGCTGCTTTCCGCCGGCACCTGGGCCAGCATGCCCTGCACCATCCACACCTGGTATTTTGGGTCGTTGTACTGGCGGTAGAGCTGCGTCGCCGTTTGTTGCACTTTCGCGTAGGCGCCCATTCGCACGTACGTCTGCACTAAATTTTCGGATATCTGCCGCTCGTTCTGCAGCGGTTTCAGCCGCTCGTAGGTAGCTGCCAGCTCCTCCCAACAGCAGCAGTTCTGCAGGATGTGAACAAGGGCGTTTACCGCCTTTAGCTGCGTGATTTTCTTGGCGCTGAGCTCGATCGCGAGCTTCTTCGCTGCCGAGTAGTTGCCGCTGCGCAGTTTTAGCAGAGCCTCCGCGACGCGCAGGCTGTCGTCGTGCGGAAATTTCTTCTGTGCCGTCTCCAGCGCACCCTCTGCCTGGTTGACTTGGTTCGAGTCGATGAGGTCGAGGATCCGCACCGCAGCGCGCTCTGCGTCCATCTTTATGTGTGTGTGTGTGTGTGTGTGTGTGTGTGGTCAAAGATCAGAAAAAAAAAAACGCTAAATATTTTCTGTATCACGAAAAGGGTAACAGAAGAACGGCTGCGCAAAGCCCAGGGTGTAGGAAAGGGAAGCATGAGTATTTCTGCTGTTTTGAGATAACACCACATCTCGAGCCTTAAGCACGACGGCATTCATTCAGCTGCTTAAGGAGAGGGTTTGGTGTGGGTGCTATAATACACCACTTCTCTGAGACGAGTAAAGCATCCTAAAACTTATGCAACGCCATAACCCAATACACTTATCAACATCTTTCTTTTTCTTTTTGGATGATGTGCCGTGAGCTCTTCAAGCACGTTTTCAAAACTGAACGGGAACTTCCGCCTCTCAGAGAGAGAAATGAAATAGGGCTGGCAGATAAAAGGGAGGGAATCAGTGCCAAATCAGCGTCCCGCTTGACTTGAGTAAAACAAAAACCCTTTTAGCACTTTTCTGCGGGAACAGTGAGAGTCAAAGCAATAAAAAAAAAATCTGATTATTTACTCGGCTTTACTCTTCCCTGCGTTGTCCGCGTTGCCGGCTAGCACCAGCTGCAAGCTCCTCGCCAACTCCTCCATGTCCATTCCCTGGTGTTGTCGCAGCACAGACAGATCCAGCGTCGGCAACCGTTCCACCAGCTCCGTTACCTGCAACGAGAAAATAAAGCCGCCTGCCGCGAGGCCTTCCGCCAGCTCCAGCTGATGGTCGGACATGAGCTGCCGATTTGGCACGACGACGAGGGGTCGGCGGGCATGCAGGCCTTCCAGAATGGTACCGGCGCCAGCGTGCGTGATGATTAGAGTCGCCGTGCGGATGAGGGCGTCGAGGTGGGGGCGGTACGCAAAGGCCTCCACGCACAGGCCACCACAGATCCACTGCTGCCGATGCACCTTTGTCAGAGAGGAAGAAGAGAGCGTCTGTGACTCCTTTTCTGAAGTGGGAAGTTCTGTTGCCCCGACCGGCACAGACAGAGCCGCCATCCCATACTGAACGTACAGCTTTGTAATATGGAAGTGCTTCTTTAGAGCTGCGCACACCTCAGGATGCAACATGGCCTCAACAAGTGCAGCAAACTTGGTTGAACCCACCGTGACAAGCGCGTAAGACTCCCCTTCCTGCTGCTGACCCTGCCCCTGCGACGGTGGCGGAGAAAAGCTAAATATCTTATTTGCTGCTGTTGGCATCGTTTCCTTTCTACCGTCTTTCGGCGAGTCCTCACAGCCAATGTACACCAGCGTACCACGACGACAGCAGCGTCGCATCTCCGTCTCCAATGATCGCCAGTGAACTGTGAAGATGTCTGCCACAAACGGAGCCAGCAGACGTCCGGTCAGCGAGAGGTGGGCAACGCAAGTGAAAGACTCCATATAGACGATGGCAGGTCGTCGATAGCACCACGGCAGGCAAGCCGAAATGCAGAGTGCCGCCGCAATGACAGGGATGCACACGCCAGGTCCGTTTGTGAGCAGCACATCCGGCTTTTCAACGAGGATGACACGTAAGGAGGCGCCGGCGGCCCGCAACGTAGTGGCAACGGAAGTCACGTAACTCTGACCCACTTCTCGTGCACGGGGGATAGTGTAAACTACAGCGCGGCGCTGAAAGAGCCGCTGCTCTTGCTCTTGCGCGAGGTCGCTGCTGTGGACATCGGTGGCGCTCACCACATAGAAGGGGCGGTTACCGTCCCAGAAGGAAGGCGGGATGGAACTGATGGTACGCAGCATTTCGCTGGTGTGCCCGCCGGAGCCGAGGACGACACCAACTTTCATGGGGCGGCAGTGCGGCGCGCACAGCGCCACTGGAGTGCGACACCAAAGATTGTACCAGAAGGAAACGAGGAAAGCGCAGAGCACCGCCACTAGAAACAGGAGGGCAACGACGAGCCACATTTCCGCATGTGGTTCTGAAGGAAAAGAAGATGCTAAAGAAGATTTGAACGTAGCGTCCTTTGCTCCCTTTGTTTGATGTTTTGTCGGTGACGAAGTGCTGTGAATAAGTCGCATCAAAAATTCATTTTCTTTTGCTTTTGGCAGCAGAGAGAGCAACTCGTTACCTCTTCTGCCTGGCGTAAAGCTATGTGGCAGGGAAGAAGGAAAACGGGGAGTTTGAAGTGGAATTGGATTAATTTACTACCGTCTCTCTAAGTTGACATCTTTCAGCGAGGGTGTCTCGGAACAATTTCCCCCTCTGTTTTTCAGCCTTTTGAGCCCATTTACCACACACGCTGCATTTCATAGCGTTATCCATAGTCAGCAAACAGAAGCTTTGTTCTCTACTGTATTGTAAAGTACTGTACAAGAAACCGTTTAGCCATTTTACATGCATTCCCCTGACATTACAACAACAACAGTCCTCGTCCCTCACTTTGCACGAGCAGCACGACGCTTCGCTGGCGCTGCCACCCACTCGTAGGTGACCAGCTCATCTTCGGCGGTCGAGGAGGCAACACCCAACGCGTCGCGGCGCAGCGCACCGAGACCACCACGGCCCTCGTCCAGATTCTGACGGACGCCGTCCACGACTTGACCACCGTGAGCACCGCGGCCCCACCTACGGCTCGCGTCGCAGCCGACGTCCCAACCAACCGAAATGACGCGGTCATCTAACAGTGACCCATTCAAGCCCTGCACCGCCATCACCGCCGCTGCTTGAGACTCATAGACAATGAAACAGAACCCACAGGGGCAGCGCGTAGACTCGTTTAAGCCCATCACAATGTCGCGTATGTGCCCGCACGGTGAGAAGTGGTCATACAACTGCTCCTCGGTGGTGTAGAAAGACAGGTTACCTACGTAGACGGTGGTGCTGTCGTTCAGCTGCTCTTGTCGCCGTGCTTGGAATTCTTCGGTGGTGAGGAGGGAACGCAACAACTCATGGCGGTCGATGTACTGCATCCGGGGTACGCAGTCGACAAGGTTGCTCGACATTTTTGTGTTTATGTCAGTCTGCGACGTGCACTTAGTGTAGGTTTTTTGGCGTGACACCTAAAAGCTACTGGTATTCTCCAACGGAAAGAAGAACTGTGGGTGAAGGAGGGGGGAGGGGGCCATTGTGGGTAGGCACGAAACAAGACCACAACAGGAACGATAAAGAGAGGGCAACGTAAGAGGGATAAATTCACAGGTAGAAGTTCAAATAAGGGAACTACCTTTTCGAAGCAGATGCATCCGGCAACCCACTGCCGAAACTCGATACTCTGCAGAAGACTGTAGTTTGCAAAGCCGGATGTATAGCCTTTTGTTAGTAGGCGAGTGGGGCGATTCTAGAAAAAGAGTTCTTTCGTGTGCAAAGACTCACACCTGTGGTACAGCCACTCTCTGAAGGTGTTGAATTGCCGTGATATATATATATATATATATATATATATATATGTTGCCTTCTACCATCTGTTAGAGTAACAGGCAACGACAGTACAAACGGGCATCAACAAATTACTTCCTGAATAAAAGGGGAACGCAAAACAAAGAAAGAACGTAAGAATACTAGTGAAATTTCCAGAGAAGGAAAGGGATGCGTATAACCGATTCAAGAGGAAGCAAGGCAGATGCTGAGGATGACAGTCCAACGCTCGAAAATGTCGGATGTGATTGTTCGTGAAAGAAACAGCGAACGCCACCTCTTCTACGTAAGGAAAGAAAGCCCAAATACAAGTTGAAAATGCTGCTTCACTTTTCCGTCATCGAACGCCGCAACTTCACTTGAAACTCAGCTGTAGTGCTGAGTTCCTTAACCGTCGAATTTGTTCGAGACACAAACTAGCGTTCGAGCAGAATAAAAACAAAAAGACGGGATACTAAGGCTGCGGACAAGAGGGGTCATATGCAGCGCACGTAAGGCAAAAGCAACGAATACAAGAATGTGCACCGCTGTTTAGGGGCTTTGTACTACACTCAGTGCGTATTTTGTTTGATTGCATTTGCGTATGTGCGTGTGCGAAAAAGACCAGAACAGGTCGCTACTTTGTTCTGTGCATTCCGGAGGCCAAAATACTACGCAAAGCCTCAAATGAAAGGAAGAAGTATTATACAGCTTGGTGCAGCACTACAGCAAGTGGAAAAAGAGAGGAGCCGAGGGGTAACGCCGTGCGATACAAACCTGCCTGCTCCTATACTTTGGTGTTTTTACTGCTTTCTGTGTGACAGAAGAAAGCTGTTCACAAGCAGAAGAGGGAATGCCCGAAAAACTGAAAGGCTGAGATAACGCTATAAACGCTCACGGCTTATGCAGCAACATCTCCCTCACCCTTCTTCTGATTCAGGTACTCGCGGTAGCGCTGCCCACGCGTCGACTCTGTCTCGTCCACGGCGTCGTCGCGGCGCCGTCCCATCGCGCTGGGCGTCACGCTCGGGGACTCGCTCTCTCCACCGTTGTCACCGGGCAGAAACGGCGAGGACAGCTGGTAGCCCAGCTCCGCTTCTACGAGCTTCCGTCCATCGATGATACGCTGCCGAACGGCCGGGCTCTCGGTATTGTTTGGGTTGTGAATTTCCACCCCAACCAGCGCTAGCACCTGCTGAGTGAGTTGGAAGAAGACGATGACAGCGATGAAGGGAATCATTAGCGGCAGCAACTTGTTCACGTAGGAACCAAAGATGAGGCCGATGTCCATGTTGCTGCGGTACACATGCCCGTACGCGACGTCGACCCGCGTCACTTCACCGGTAGAGGAGAGACCGGAGATGAGGAGGAAGTTGTAGCACAGCGGCATCAGCAGACGCACGAGGAAGGTCTCGTTGAAGCAGAGCGAGGCGTTGTCAGCAATGCTGGGGTAGATGACGTAGACGTCGAATACCTTGAACTGGAAGGCAGCCCAGTAGGCGCAGTAGGCCATGTAGAAGAGGAAGAGGATGGAACCGGGCAGGTGGACGGAGCTCTTCATGATGAGCTCGATCACACCAAGAGGGTGACCCGCCCAGTCCCGCAGCGGCATCGTCAGCTCACTCCACAGAATAAAGAGGGTCAGCACCGAGCATACAATGCAAGCGGTGTAGTAGGCATGCTTGCGAATTGGAAACCACAGCTTCTTTAGGCGGTTATTGGTGCTCTTCACCCCGCGGACGATTTGGTCGAGCGAGTCGCACTTGCGCACTGTCGACGACCAGCGATAGTTCGTGCGGTCCACCACTTTAATGGCTTTCTTAAGGCGAGTGTTCAGCTCGATCAGGTGCTCCAACGAGACGTCGTTGCGGTCCGCTGACGGCGTCGCCCGCACCCGCTGGGCGGCGAGGTGGTACATCGGCACCTCGCGGTCGGCCCGCGAGATGAGCTCCAGCATCGAGGTGAGGTGCGGCCGGTTTTCATCCGAGACCTGCGGGTCGATGCTGATAAGCTCCGACTTAATCGCGGCGAGATCCATCGCAGCAAGGTCAAGGTCTTCCTGGATGTCGATGGCTTCGTACAGTCGGCTGCGCAGCAGACGCTTCGGGTCGGCGTAGCGGTACAGCATGCGTGGTACACCGACGAGCCCGGCGGGCATGAAGAGGGTGAGGATGAGCAGACCCCATGCGTTGGCGAGGGAGATTACCACCTTTAACACGTTCGCCACCGAGTGGTACGAATTCGTGATGATGACAAAGTACACGAGAGCTGCCACGACCACGACGATAATGATGGCGTACAGGATCAGATTCAATTTGATGGAGTGGATGATGCGCGCTTTCACGCTAAACTCGCCGACTTCGGTATACATCTGGCACACCGGCAGCGAAATCCATGCACAGAAGTAGGTAGCGGCAAAGATGGTGATCCAGATGTAACGCATCCACGCCTGCTTCTCCGCTGGGTTCGCTTGTGCAGCGAGAGACGCGTCCACATCGAGTACCAGGAGCGGGAACGGAAGGCTACACATGTACAGAGCGATGACGTGCCAGATAGCGCACATGATCGGAATGTACTTGATGGACTGCTTAGTGTAGTAGCGGTAAGCCGCTAAGGTAGCCGCGAGGGCCAGCGCAAAGAAGATCACCGACCATGCGATGTAGGCGCCAGACATGGTGAGCGGTGAGGGCGTTGTAAGTTGAGTATTGAGTATCCGACTGCCTGTGGGCGCCTCAGAGTATTAAACGAAAAATGCTGGTGCTGCGCAGTTTTCCTTAGTGGCTGCGTCTGAGTTTTGAATCCTGCGAACCACAGCAACAAGATATAAGCTAAGAAAGTAAACTGTGGAATCGAAGCAACAAACACAACCGTGGCGTACAATCACAATAGCAAAGACTTAAAACAAAAAAATGACAGGAGAGAGATTAGAATTACAACAAAGATAAAAGAAGAGAGCTAAGCGGGAAAAACTAAAAACCAGACCAGTTTCACGGCACAGCTATTGATTCACTTTGCTTCTGTTAGCACAGAAGGGCAAAGAAAGAAAAGGAGGGTGACGAGACTTTGAGGAACGCCTCAAGGCAAAGGCTTAATTACAGAAGAAAGATTGTGATGTAGCCTTTTGACTGCAACAATTTCCTTTGAACGCAAAACAAAGAAGACAGTTTTAGACGAGTGTAATAATGAAAGCTGTGCTTGCAGTTACGTTAAAATACAAAACAGATATTAAATACAGGACAGAGAGAGCAAGGAAAAGATGGAGGTGGAAGGCATACGAAAGAACACAGGCAGGTAAAGGTGGTACACGCGAATTGTAGCCAATAATAAATAAGGGTTTTTTTTTGCAAACGCTTTTCTTCTTGTAACTTCTCAAGTGTTCTGAGTGAGTAACTAACTACTTAAGTACCTTTATTACACCCCCGTGGCGCATTCTACTGCCGTTACTCGCTGAGAATAAAGCACAACTAGGCTCGTCTTGGTAATCTAAATGATCTGAACGTCTCAAAACTCTCTGAACACGCAACACCTGATGGTGCGCTTTCGCCTCTCCTCTGCTCTCTCTCTCTATCCCTTTAAGTTTGGCAAAGAAACAATGAAAGCACCTCATTTAATTTATGACAGACTTCACTGACTGATTACTTACGCATAGAACAGCGCTAAAATAAGACAGTGAATGACCAAGAAACCCAGATTAAATAACGGAAACAAATGAAAAGAGCAGTATGCTCTTCGGTGTTTTCTAGGTGTGAACTTGGCACACCATTTTAAGGACGAAAAATGCTCGTCAAGGTCAAACAGCATAACATCAATAAAAGGCAGTTACCGACTCTGTAAGAATCTCTTCAGGCAATCGTTCCTCGAGAGACAAAAATCTACGTACCAACAGATACTTTGGGTTCGCGCCTATCCCCCAGATCACGCCTTCTCCGCGCGATCTACCTTCACGGCAAGCACGTCCCGCTGCTCCAACACTGCGAGAAGTTCATCGCGCTCCGGGTTCGGCTCCATCGCCTTGAGCTGCAAGACGAGACGGTTCCTGACCATTGTCTGCTTTGCCAGCTTCTGCTGCAGCAGCGTCACCTCCCCCTTGCTCATTTCCTTCGTCGGCCCGGCCAGTTCACCGAAGCCGGCGGCCTTTGCCTCGTACTCCGCGAGCGACTTCTTCGCCTCGACGAGTGCATCCTTCAGATTCTCGTCACTTGTGTGCAGCACCGTCTCGAGGCGCGCTTTCTCTTTCGTAATAAGAGCAACGTCCACTTTCATCTTGGCGGCGTCGTCGGCCGAGAGCTGCCCGGACTTTGCACCGCCCTTGCCGCCCCTTTTCTTCGCACCGGTCCCCTCGTTCAGCAGGACGGCACCACAGCTCTGCAACTGACGCTCGACGGCCGCCGCATCCACCTTGCGGGCCTGGCTGCGCAGGCGCTCCTCATTCTCCTCTTTGCGGCGCAGCATGGCCTGGAAACGCTCCTGCGCCTCAAGGAACTCCGCCTCCTTGCGCTTTTCTTCCTCCTCCTGCTGCTTCTTGAGCTCTGCCTGCTGTTCTTCCGTCAGCTCCTCCTCGCTCTCGCTGTCCTCGTTGATGTCGCGACCAGTAGCGCGGTTCTCGAAAACGAAATTCCTGCGGCTCTTATCGTTATCGCGCTCCTCCTTCAGCACGGCGTTCTGGCGTGAAATGAGGGCGAGCTCAAGGTCGTGAAGCAGCTTGTCATTCATCGACGGGTCGTGTGAGAGGTGGTCGATAATGGACAACAGCAGCTTCTCATAGTTAGGGGAATCGCAGAAGTTGGCGCGCACAAAGTTCTCTGTCACCTTGGCCATCGCGACGGCGTATACCTGACCTTTCTGTAGCTCGCCATACTGGAAGGTGTAGATGTCCTTTTCTGCCGACATGGTGGTGTATTTTTTTTTATGGAGAAGGGGGAATAAAGATGGGTGCTAGTAGAGTGGAAGTGGAGAGGTGCTGGTAAAAAAGATCTTGTGGTAGAGGACGTTGAACGAGGGAGGCGCGTTCCCGTGGTCAAAAAAAAAAAAAAGTGGGTGGGGGCAAGATGAGGGCGACGGAGGTGAGATTCGAAGAGGAGGCACAGTTGCCTCTGAAAATAACGCACGCGTAGACGACGACGTCTAAAAAAAAAAGCATCGTTCTTAGATCTTCCCCCTCCTCTCATCGGCATGTGCTTTTCGTTCGTGACATCGTTACCTGGTGGAAAATACCGTCTGCGTGCTGGGGGATCGTCGAATGTACATCACCCTATCTACCTTGAGTACTGTCTTCTGTCTTTTTTTTCTCTAATGCACTCAGAATCATAACTTCAACGGCTTGTTCAACGAAAACAACGAACAAGAGGGAGGTTAAGGTGTCAACCGCCTATTGACGCAATCCGGCTCTGCCCCAGCTGCTTTTGTAAACAACTGCCATTACCTAGCGAAAAGAAAAAGCCGAGCAGTGCCAAAAAGCAAAACTTCGTTATTTTCTTTTACTGCGCACACGCACAAATCAGTTAACTACAAGGACCGATTAACAAAAGCCTTCACGCACCTCACCAATGCGCATTCGACGATCCAGGTCGCGCGTTTCCCGGCGGATACGGCATGCTCTGCTGCTCTTGTTGTTGTGCACGCCGTCCTTCGGCATCATCACATACCCCACCGCTACTGTCGAGTTGGCTGTATTGTCCTGCACATGCACGTATTCCTGTGGCGTCACACGGGCAGCCGGCATCGCCTGCTGCGGCACATACGCTTGGGGCTGAAAAACCACTGGGGTAATGTTTGGCCTACTGGCGGACGGCGGCGCAGGCCGCAGTGAGGTAGCTACCTTTTGCCCTGACGGGGCAGCCAGCGACGACGACGACGCGTTGCCACGCCCGCCGTCCTCCTCCGCTGCGTCACTCGGAGATGACGCTGCGGTCAGCGGGGGCACCGTACCCCACCGTACCTCCACCCGCGCCGCATTTGCCGCCGTCACCTCATCCCGCACACCTGGGAAGAGGAAGGCATTGTTCTCGCCACGCGGTGGCTCGCCCCACTGACCCTCGCCCTGACCCCACTGCCCGCCAGCGGGGATCGGCGCGTTAAGGCCGGGGATGCGGATGTCGGGGTACGCTGGCGGGAGTCGCCGCATCGCTTGCATGCTGTAGAGCCACGGCGGCGGCGCTGTTGGGCCAATGCCCAGTGCTTGCCGGAGCCGAGAAGACAACACTCCGGGAGTATAGTGTGTCTTCGCTCGCCACTTTCCCTCGTAGAACACATCGCCGGCGGGACTCAGGTCCACCTGGAACATCTTGCGATGCAGCGGCGTGCCGGTCATGAAGCACGAGATGAAGGCTATCTGATTCGGGTTGGCCTTTTTGTCCTTCGTGGCGCGGATCTTCTCAATGCCGAGAGCCGCCACCTCTGCTGGCACGATACCCACCGCCTCTTCGCGGTCCGCCTGGTGGGAAAGAAAGGTCCGCTGCAGCTTCCAGTGATTGGGCACGGGCACCGTGTGCGGCTCCACCTTGAGACGCACCGTAAAGAGTGGGTCCACTGAGTTGCCGTCGTGCTGGTCCACCACTTCAGTGGCCACAGAGCCATACTTCTCCGCTGCGCGCACCTTCAACTCTTCCCATGACATCTTGTGGTGTTTGCGGCCTGCGAGCGCGGAGGCGGGGCGTGCACGACTCCCATTTGCACCGCCGTCGAGTGCAGGCAACACCACACGGTCGCCGTCATCCCCTTCTTCATGTTCGTTGCTACCGCTGCTTTTGTTGTGGTCAGCCTCGCTGGCCAAAGCAGCAGCGGCAGCAGGCGCAGGTTCGCTGCTGCTCCGCACTGCGGCCGCGCTGCTGCTCATGCCTGCAAAATCGTTTTTTTCAGCATTGGCAGACTCCTCTGCAATCTGCGGCGTAGGGGCTAAAGTGTAGATGATCTCCTCCGTTTTGCCCTCCGCTGCCGCTACTTCCTCCAAGAGCAGTTTGTCTTGTATGCGCCGACTCATACTCCTTAGTTGCTCCTCGCGCTCGCGGCGTGCCGCCTTCTTTTCCTTCTTGGATTTGGGCATTGTGCACCTTTCTTCCTGCAGCAGCTGCACACCTATGCCGTACTCGACAACTTGTGATAGCACACCCTCGTGTCCCCAAGAAGCAAAGGTGTAGCAAATGAACAGAAAAACAGGGTGAGCCAAAGGTATGGGAGGACGTACAGGAAAAGAAATAGTGGAAGGTCGAAAAAAGATGAGACACGTAAACAAATTACAGTGTAGCCTTACTTGCAGATGGAAGAACAGAGGCACATTCAAAAAAAAAAAAAATCGAGACCAGGGGTAACCGTAAAGTACTTTCGAATGCTGTTCACTGATAGTATCCTCTCCTCCCTGCAACACAACTGCATTCCCAGCTCGCTCAAAAAGGGTATGGAGGTAAGAAACGGAAAGCCAGCTTTGATTAAAACCTTTTTTATGTTTTTGTTTTTGGCATTTGCGCCTTCCTAGCTGCCCTGAGCGCGAGTATATAGGTTTACTTCGTACTTTGTTCGTTTTAC
Organism: Crithidia expoeki; assembly: GCA_900240875.1. Taxonomy (NCBI): domain Eukaryota; phylum Euglenozoa; class Kinetoplastea; order Trypanosomatida; family Trypanosomatidae; genus Crithidia; species Crithidia expoeki. Next base: position 45,420 of record OESE01000216.1, read on the forward strand.
ATGTGTAGAAGCCGAAGTAGATTGCTGATGGCTCAGATCCTTGCACGTGCACCTCACCACAACGGCTCAGTTTTTTTCGATAAACGTTTGCGTGTGACTTCCTAAAAAAAAGAAAAGGGAAGAAAATAAGCAAGGGAAGCTCACTCAACAGAACAAACAAATCATCAGCGTCCAAAAAAAAAAAGCAAATCCGCGCTAAAAAAAAAAATAACGACAAGGCAACGGGGAAAAAAAAATAGAAGAAGCAATCAGCCTACCAAATAATACAAAAGTAATTGGAAGCAGATAAAGGGGCGTGACGAGGGCGATCCAACTCCCTTATGTTCAGGATATCCTTTTGACCTCAAATAATCTTCTTTCGCTTCTTCCTCCTACTACTACTACTAAACGCACTTCCTCCAGCAGGGGGTGACCATTAAACAAAGAAAAGAAAACAAGAACAGATAAAAAGTAATTTTGCAAACGCAACGTCACATTCGGATACCTTCGCATTACAACCGCGGCAGAGAATCGGCACTGCAGTGCTATCAATGCGTGATTGTCAAGTCTCTTTTATTTTTCTTTCCTTCAAGATTAGCACCAGATCGAACACACACTTAAAGCGCAGAGATTGAAAGACGGAAAGCGAAAAAAAAAATCCCAGATATGCTCAGTATGTCTGTGTAGCGAGGAGGGTCAGGTTGCCCTTCGCGTCCATGGAGGCCTCGCGGCTCGTGCTGGCGAAGCCGTGCTCGTCCACCATCTCTGTCATGAGCCCAGCGTTGTTGTAGTACCCAGCAGTGACGTGCGGACCCTTCAACCGCAGGTTGCCGCGCGTGCCGGCCGCCAGCACCTTCGCGTCGCTCGTGCCACGGTCGCCGACGACCTTCGCCTCCGCGTGCGGCACCATTCCCTGCGGACCATTCTTCAGTGTGCGCCACGTAAGCATGTAGCACGTCTCTATTGGACCGCGGAACACGTAACATCGTCCAGGCGAGGGCCTTGGCTAACTTCTTCAGATATTCCTCCGACACGGGTGGCTCGACGCCATCCTCGAATAGCACGACGGAGCGGAGGTGCTCAAACTGATCGGCGTCAAAGTTACCGGCATGCTTCAGCAGCAAGTCGAAGTCCGCCTTGCGGCCCAGCAGCGTTTCCACTTCCTCCACGCACAGCTTCTCAATACCGTTGATGGCGTGGTCGTCGGTAAACATGTCGGAATGGATGTAGACGAGCACTGCACCGGAAGTGAGGGCCGCGTACGGCGCCACGATGGCACCAACCGGGTCGGTGTGGTGGTTCGGTATCACACCGAAGCGCGTCTCGGCCTTGAAGCGCATGAGCTGGCTGAAGAGGAAGCCGGCGTTTACACAGTTGCGATGGGAGTAGGTGATGTGTAGCTTGTCCTCGATGGCCGGGTGCGGGTCCTCGAGAGCCAGCACCGGGTCATCAGGGTGCAGCAGCGCCGACAGCCGGCGCAGCCGCTGCTCGTAGTAGGAGAAGGGGCCCCACACGAGCATCTTGCGCATCGGGGTGACGCCGAGCAGGTTCATGTTGTGGTCAGTGATGATGACTTTCTTAAGGTAGTAGAATTCCTGCGAGTGTACCCACTGGAACTTCTGGCCTGGGTAAGACAAACCTAGCTCAGGGATGACGTTGTAGATGGTGTCCCAGAAGTGCATATTACGCTCCACTAACTCGCCCTGCTTCACCTCCGGCACGTTGATCCATTCTCGCGCGATGAGGTGGCTCGGTTGAAACTCGTTGAGGTAGAAACGCAGCTTGTCAGCGCTGATCGCCTCTTGCGGAACAATGCAGAGCAACGCACCTATTTTCGCACAGGCGAGTTGCATGACAAAAGTCTCGCAGTTGCACGGCTGAATGGCTAGCACTCGGTAGCCGGGACGCACGCCGGTCTGCAGCAACCCGTGTGCCAGGGCCTCGCTGTTCTTACGGATGTCGGCGAAGGCCCAGCGCACTGCCTGATGTTCGATGCGGAGGAAATCTTTGTAGTACATCTTGCGCGACTGGATGTTGACGTAATAGCCGATCAGCTGGTCGAGCACCGGAGTGCCGCGGAGCCCTTCACCTCCGAATAGGCCGGCCTGTAGGGGCCGGAGGATGCGGCAGTGGCAGCCGCCGAGGCGGACTTGGGAATCGCACTGATTGACGTGATGCCTTGGTTGAAGCGCACCGCGCCGGCGACGCTCGCGAGCTGCGGGAAGGCAACACGGCGGAGCATCGCTCGTTTTCCTCTCTGCAGATGTTGCTTTACGGTTGCTATTACTACCAATTACGGTGAAGTGAATCTTTTTTCTTTTGTCTCTCTTCTCTGATGCCAACTCGTTGTGGTGGGTAAGAGGTAGGCGAGAAGCTTGTTAAAGTCGACAAACTCTCCTTTTTCTTCCCCCTCCCCTCCCCTTCAATCGCTAAAGCTACCCTTTTTGTTGTGAGTAACTGCTACACAGTCTTTCTGAATAAGTCCTACACCACTGTGTGTGAGGGTGCTCTAGCGTATCGCGTAAAAGAAAGTTAAGTAAACAAGGAGAGCGCACGGTGTTGAGGAGCAGATGAATGAATCAAGAAAGCACAGTAAACTTGAATTGCTGAAGAGGCGAGCTACGTTCCTGCAAGCAAGAATAGTCCGAAGAGCCGCATTGTAATTGGGTAATAAGACACAGAGCTGTTCAAAAACCCTTTTTTCCTTTTTCGGAAAAAGTGATCCCACTTCCAATTGCGTTGCATTTTTTTTTCAGAATTCACATAGAACGACAAATGAGAGGAAGATCGCAACCAATCGAAAAAGGAGGAGCAACACCAACACAATTCAAATTCGCTTAAAGACAGAAAAGGTAAAACAAAGCGCGCCGAGTGGTTTATCGGCGCCACGTTGCTTGGAGGAAAAGAGAGCTGACACGCATCGATTACCGCTCTGACCTCCGTCAAGTTTTAACTACGTACATCTATGTATGCGAGTGTGAAAAGGGGAGTTTCAGACCTTCCCCTGTTTTCGCTACTCTGATCCGGTGCGGATGATCTCCAGTAGACTGTTCACCTTGTTCTCCTTCAACGCGTTGCGGCAATCCGCAATAAGCTGCGTTCTCGCTGAGCCGAAGCGCAGCTTTCCTGCGTGCTGGATCGCTATGTTCACATCCTTCAGGGCAAGCTTCAACTCCCCGTAGTTGCTGATCCGCTTCGCGTTCTCGCTCAGTAGCTCCTGGTCGACGTCGTAGAGCGCGGCATACGCTTTCTTCATTGCGTTCATGTCACCGAGCAGCCGCGCGTCCTCGGCGCGGCCCAGCAGCGTCTTCACAATCGACGCGGCGTCTGCCATGTCCGTTGTTAGCTTCATGCGCACCTCATTGAACTCATCCACGCGGGCCAGAATCCCGCGCAGTCGCTCGAGTTCAGCCGTGATCTCGCACCGCACCTCCGCGGGGTCGACTTGCCCGTCCGTCCACGCTCCCTTCAAGTCCTCCGCGAACGCGCTGATGATTTCACCGCACGGACCGAGATGGTCAGAACGCAGGTTGATCACGCTGAAGGCGTCACCGCCGGCCGCCGTGCCGTTACGCATCTCGATGCCGAGACTGCTGCCATCGCGCACGTGCAGGAGCTCGAGGTGAAGAACCGGGTTGGTGGGCGAGTCCGCGTCGGACAGGCTCAGCTCGTCGGGCACGCCGAAGGACTGGCGCAGCCATCGCTCGACGACGTCCAACTTCAGTGCATCCCGCCAGCGCAGCAATACGTATCCCGCAGGCGGCAGGTACGTCAGCTGTCTTGCGCCGGAGACTGGCACCTGTGTTAGCATGTGGGGTAGGGCGTACATAATGAAACGCGGAACCCGCACCTCGACCTCGTGTATTTGATAATTCTCCCCAAAGGGCGGCCCGACGGCGACAAACGCCATCACCAACAGCGGCAGATCGTCCGGATGGTCGAAGCTGCACGTCAACGTAGTGCCAGGCACTGGCGCACAGTATGCCATCACATCCTGACCCGTCGCGCTCCACGCGTCGCACTTCAAGAGGCAGCTGTGCACGACCAGGTCGCCACGCTCGGCCGCCGACCCGCACACCTCCACGTGTACATCAACCTGCTGCGTCACAACGTTCGCGGCGCAACGACAGTGCACCTCCACACCGGACTCCGGCATCGTCGTATCCTGCTCCCCAGCTGCGCGGCGGGCCAGCTGTTCCTCCAAGCTGGTTAGCTGCGCGGCGAGCTGCTCCTTCTCCTGAGCGAGTGTCTCGAGCACCTGCAGTTGCCGCACCTCAGCTGCTTCCTCGCGTCGGGTCTCCAGCAGCTTCAACCCCCGCACAGTGCCGTCCACTGTGCAGATGAGCGGCAGCGTCGTCCCGTCCTGGCGGTAGTCCTCGGCCAGCACGGCGGCGATGGCACTCGTGTACGTGTCGCGGTAAAGCAAACCGCCACCCTTCTCAAGTCCCGCGCAGCGGTCGGTGCGCACCTCGACGCGTCCGCTCTTCCACCCCACCACCAACTCCTCCACACCGTCGCCGTCCACATCGCAGAAGACGGCAGATACGGGTTTTGATTTTCCTTTTACACGCCACATCCGCTCACCGCGCTCGTAAACGCCAACTGTGCCGTTATCCAACAGGTAGGCGAAGCGGCCGCAACGCTCGCCTGCGGCAGCTTGGTCTGCGGCGGTGCGCGGCGGCCGCCACAGCGGCACCAACTTCAGCACCTTGTCAACCTCGTGAATTGTCGAGATGGCCTCCTCGCCGTCGTAGGTGCGTATCTCAAAATCTTCCGAAGCGGCGAGGAGGGCGAGGGATGAAGAGAAACCGGTAGTAGAAGCTGGAGGCGAGGATAACGGGGGCGGTGCCAACCACGGTAGCAGCGCCATGGCCGTTACTTGATCGCCCGTGACGGTCCAGTAGCGTTCCGCCCCGGTGCGGTCGAAGCCGAAGATGCTGCAGTTGCCGCCGACCACGGCGAGCGGCGGCACGTCGCCACCTTCGTTCTGCGACTTCATGACGGGCCCGCACACAATCGCCTGCACGCCGTCCTCGACGTCCTTGTAGAAGAGCTGCTTGTTCTGGTCCACGTCGTAGGCCAGTAAGCTGGTCGTGGCTCCGAAGAGCAGTGCGTCATAAGTGGCCTCGACCTCGGTGCTGCCAGGGCTGTAGAGCTGACCGGATGCCAGCGCAGTGGGGGCTTTTCCGAAGTTGAGGGTTTGCAGTGATGTGTCTTCAGATGAGCCGACGGCAGTGCCAGTGCTGGCCTGTGCCTCACCCCGCTTCGCCGACCGTTTTGCCTCTGCAATGCTGTTGTTGTTGTTGTGAATCACCACCCTCTGGCCGCTGCTTCCAAAGGCTAAAGAAATAGCCGGTGGCGGACCGCGCGTGGGTCCACGAGAGGCGGCACTGCGCAGGAAACGTCCAGCCGTGACACGGTCGGGGAGGATGGGGGCCCCGATGTCAAACTCGAAAGCCGTGCTGAGGCGTACGTGATTGTTTGTATCGGTGTTTGACGCCATAGTATTGCTTATTTATCTGGGAAAGGAAGTGTAAATAAAAATGCAAGGGTAGAATGCACACGTAATCCTCGTGCTTAGAGATCCTGTCACCGGGTTCGGGTTGAACCACGTCGCCCGACTAGCTGTGCAGAGCCGCAGAAAGAGTGTGTTCTTCAGATACTTGAGGAAGCTTGAAGATAGCGAAGAAAGCGTAACGCGTCAGAGAACCCGTTTTATTGCCGTCAAGCCGCGATGATGCCCTTCAATCTACCACGGCTTGTCTATTTCTCTCTTTTTTATTTTTTTTTTTGATAAAGCAGCCTGTTGTGGTTAACCGCGGGAAGCCACAGTACTTGCGATCAACCGTTGGGCGTTTTTGTGTACGTACATAAGCAAACAGGGAGGACAGGATAGAGAAGTAGAAAATGTGATGAAATAATAAGGAGTTCGACAAGCTTGAGAAAAGAGCACTGATCACCGCGCCATTCCTTCTGAAAATCCGGGTAAGTGCAGTGTTTTTTTTTTTTTGTGTGTGTGTGTTTGCTGCGCACGCCCGCTTCTGGCTCAAAGTTACATGCGCACGAACAGGGGCTGCAACACAGCATTACTAGGAAAAAAAGGCTGTCCTGCTTCCCGTAACTGTTGGCATTCAGCGGCTTCAAGCAGGTGTCCAGTCTCCAACATTGCAGCCGTCACACCTTATCGGAAAACAAGACGACGTCACTCGCCTGTTTTCTCATTGAAAGCTACCAGCTTCGTCATCCTTTTGTTACTGTACTTGGGTTAAGAGTACTGATACATTTGCAGAAGAAAAACCAAAAGAGGAACAATAAGAACAGGAGAAAGAACCAGACGAATAAAACAGGTTTAACGATCACCACACCAACATCAAACGGGGAAAAGCGCAATAACCATGCAACAAAGAAAATCAAGTTAGTAATCAGAATAATAACTTTTCAGACGTAAAGAACATGAGAAGACAAGACCAAAAAAAAAAGAAAAATAGTTGTTGAAGTGCGTTTATGCCTCAAAGGAGGGAAAGTTTACAAGGGCGTTCTGTGGCCTGTTAAAATCTACACAGAGACGTGCTTTTTTCCCTGCTTTTGTTTTGCCTTGTTAAGAATTGCCGTTACTCAACACAGCAGCACGTATAAACCTGGGCGCATCTGCAGGGAAAGAGAGGGGAAGAGAGAAGCAGTACAATGAAGTAACACACGGGTAAAAAAAAAAAAGAGAGAGAGAGAGACAGCAACCAACAGCAGTCGTGTTTCACACAAAAAGATCAAGGGAGTGTACTGAAGAAGCTTGCAGAAACAACGAAAAAAAGGGGGGAAAATCACAAGCGCTCTTCCTTTTTCTGGTTCGTTAGCAACAAAATAACAACGAGAAAAACAGGGCGGCATACCACACCAAGAGTAAAGAGAAAACAAAAAGAAAATGCACAAAGGTCCACTGTACTTGCTATAGTGATTCATGTAACAGGGACCACAAGCAAACACACACAGCACATAAATGGTGTGGAGAACAGGAGCCAAACAGGTGGAGAGAGAGACACAAACAAAGGGAGCAGCAGCATGATAGGCGCCACCTAGATCACCGGACAGTACAAGAAAAAAGGAAGAGGAAACAGCATAGGACACCTCAGCATAAACGAATTGTAGCAAAGCAGGAGTTATTTACTAATAGATTGGTGGAGAAAAAGCAAAGGTAGCAGGTGAGAGTTGTACGAATAGGACGGAGGAATAGGTCAAGCGAGGGAAAAGGGCCTGGAAAACAAAATCAAGTTCATCTGCCAAGTGTTACCAGCGACTGAGAACGCACACGTGCGTAAACTGGAAAAACCAATCAGAAGCAAGAAAACAAATTCATTTTGCTTTAGAGGCAATCTACAACTACGCGAAGCGCATTGCAGTGGGGAAGAAGAGGGATAAATGAGCTGACAAATAAAACCGTGGGCAAAGGTAGAAAACCGCAAAAATAGGTTCCAAGTTAATCTACGATCAAGAGCAACGCGCTGCGAGAAGCAAATAGTAATAAAAAGAGTTTTAAAAAAGAAAAGAAAAATTGAAAACACTAAACAAATGAACGAAAAGAAAGTGGGGAAAAAAAACCTGTAGAGGGGCAGGGCGTTTGTCAAGCGCACACTCGCACGCTTGCGTTCCTTCAGACCCACTGGACTGCGTAGGTTAATCTTCACCAAAGAGGATCTGCTCTCAGATTTCATTATAACAGGACCAAAACCGGAAACGAAGGGAAATTGAAACGTAATGCACAGTGGACGATAGTTAGTCATCGTACCTGATGTACTGCTTTTCTTTTTGTTTCAAAGGCGCAACGAGGTGCAGAGACACACACTTCACTGCTTTCTCCTTGTTCAGTAAGGGCAAGGTAAAGTATTAGTGCTTGTTCGCAATCAGCGGAAGGTAGACGTGTATTCGATAACTGATTTACTGGTATTGGCATTCGCAAATGACCAGCACAGTGATCGCGTAGGTGCGCACATAAAGCGTCTTCTCATAAGCTGCAAGCAAAAACTGTTGTGTCTTCCCATTACGCTGAGAGCAAATACAAGAGCTGCAAAGGACGCGGCAGGAAATCTTGTGTGGACAACGGTTGCGACACAACCAGACACACACAGTTATTCGTACATAAAGAGACCAGACAGGTTCATCTTTTAAAGCAAAAACCTATAAACGAAAAGAGGGAAACAAAAACAAATAGGAGGAGGTGAGTACGCACACACTCCCTTTTTCCATACACACGCACACACACACACACACACACACACGAAGAAGACGAAACAAAACAGTGCCAAGGAATGGTGTGCATACATAAAAACAAAAGAAGAATGCATTGGTTAAAATTCCACTTTTCGAGTGTGCTCAATCTTTCAGAAGCGACCGCATTAAATAGTAGTAAAAATAATACTGGGAGTACAGCGCACCTGCTTCTCTTGGTTTCCCACCAGCATCATCAGTTTCAGTTGGAGTAAAACCGCATGGACGAGAATTCAGTAGAAGGAAAAAAGAGACTCAGAATATACACAAGGTAAAGGAAAAAGGCGTACGAAAGCAAAGGGAGATAGTGAAAGGAGTCGAAGGTCAGATTGGAACGAAGAGAACAAATTCACTAGTTCGCTACACAGTTCCACAGACTCAGATCGAGAAAAAAAGTACTTACACTGGGAACACAAACAAAAAGAAAACAGACCCTTTGCGGGCTTGTCATCACTCCTTCTTCTGATTGCCATTTCAACAACGCCACAACAAAAGGTGGTGGCAAATCACGCGCAAAGCGAAGGGGAGAGAAAGGGGGAAAAACAAGACAAGCAAACAAAATGTTAAAGCGAAATAAATTCACATGGAGATTGAATGAACAGGCGAACAGAAGTCACAAGCACAATAAAAATAAAAAAAACTCCGAAGAGCAATTTACTTTTTGCGGTCGTTTTTCGGTAGGTGAGAACTGGGACGCGAAGTGGACGGGGCGCGCGGCTTCGTGACCGGCACATTAAGCGTGGCACGGCTCGTTTGAGTGCCCGGGTTTGTGCCGCGATGGATAACAGAGCCGCTTCGACGCGAACCACTGCGCGGGCGACTCGACGAAACACCGTTTCTGCCACTCATCGGTCTGTCGAGAGCGCGTGGACCATTGCTACTATTATTATTATTATTACTATTACTATTTGAGCATGCTCGTTTCTTTCCACTCGACTCGGACGCCTCCGATACCCCGGATATGACTGGACGGTGCCGCGGTGAACTCTCCACTGGCGCCTGCGAGGGGCGGCGTGGCTTCTGCGCTGATGCGGCATGCGACGGCGACGTGCGGCCCTGCGAGTCGTTGACGCTCGTCTCGCCCGCAATCGCCCCCGTGGTATCTACTGACGGGGTGGCGGCGCTGATACTGCTGTGTGTACCTGTCCCGCTCCGTACCCGGGGAGGGCGCCGCCCACCTGGGGAGGGCTGCGGGGGCATCGTCGGCGACAGTCGGGGCGTGCTCGCTGCACCGCCGTTACCGTTGCTGCCCGGGCCACCTCCAGCACCGTCGTTGTCGCTACTACGTGCGCCTCGCAACGAGTGCCCGTGGAGGCCGGCGGCGTGCTTTGTCCCCGTCGTTGACGAGCCCTCGGCCTTCGTGGAGGATAGATTGCTGCTCGTGTTGCCGCCCGCTTCGTTGTCGGGAGTATCACCGTTGAGGGAATACTGATAAGTAGCTTCAGTCGACACTCGCTTTGACTCGTCATTGGCATCTGTCTTAGACAGCGCCGCTGTGTCCAGAAGAATGGAACGAGGGGGCTTGCTGGTGGTGAGTGTGGTGTTGCTCGGTGAACCCGCCATCACTGCAGTCTCTTTCGTCCGCTTTGCTCCCCCTTTGCGCGGCGCCGCTGCGGAGGTGATCGTCGTTGCTTTGCCAGCCGGAGCTGAACTCTTCGCCGTCGTTGCAGTTTCCTTCGCTGCCCCGAGCAACCACGGGTGCTGGCGCAGCTGCGTGGCGGACCAGCGGTCTTTGATGTTTGTTTTGGTGCACATGCGAATAAAGTCTTTTGCGCCCTCCGACACGTCCTGTGGAATCTGCTCATCAATCTTGGAGCTGATGATAGCGAACATGACCGCCATCTGGTTGTCCAGGTTCGAGAAAGGTGGCTTGCCGGTCAGCATCTGAATTACGCAGCACCCTACTGACCACACATCAGCCTCAAAAGAGTAGCCGGAGCAGGCGATCATTTCGGGAGACATGAAACTCGGCGTGCCTTGCACTGACTGGGTGATGAGGGTGTCGGCGAGCTCTTTGCTCTGGCCAAAGTCACCCAGCTTCAGTTCATCCTGCTCTGTTAAAAACAAATTGTCACCCTTCAGGTCGCGATGAAGGATATGCGAGGCGTGCAGGTACTCCAACCCCTCCAGCAGCTGCGCGGTGTAGTTGCGCGTCTTCTCCTCCGGCAACGCGCCGTCGCGCAACAGCAAGCTGCCCACCGTCCCACCGCCAACAAACTCCATGAAGATGCGCAGCGAGTTGCCCTCGCGGTTTGCGCCGAGGTAGGTGACGACGTGCGGATGATGCAGACGCCGCATCACGCGGATCTCCGACTCCAGCGCCGCCAGCTGTTTCTCCACGTCTTTCGTAAAATCGTGTGGCACAACGATTTCCTTCACGGCGATGATGTTGCCTGTATCACAGTCTTCAGCGCGGTAGACGTCGCCGAAGGTGCCGCGACCGACCCGTTCGAGTAGCTTCACATTCTGCACTTTCTGCCGTTGCTGTTCTACTAAGTTGGTTGACGCGGTGGTGGCATCATTACTATCCCCTTGAGTACTTTGTTTGTGGTTGCCGTTGCGGGGGCGGTCCTCATCGGGCAGCGCAGTCGTGTCACCGGCGGACGGTGAATTGGGTTCTAGGTTGTCCTTCGCGATCGGTAGCTCCACCGAGGGGCTGGCAGTGTTCTTGAACTCCATCGGTGACTGGATGGACGCTAAGGACTCCTGGTGCTGCCGGCTCGGCGTGGCTACGCGTCCGCCCGAAGATGTAGCGGCTGCCGCGGGAGCGTTTTTGCGGTGTCCCACAGCAGCTCCCCGCGCCACAGCCACGAACTGTGAACTCGGGCTGTCGCGGCCGTGACTCGGCTGCGCGTACGAGTTTAGGCTTGTCCCCTTATAGGGGTCGATGCCGGCAGAGCCAAAGATGCTGTCAAAGCTTCCAGAGCCTTTGCGCGTCGCGACATTGTTGTTGTTTTTACGAAACCGACCAGCCCAGCCGCCGCTGGCGGACTTGCCAGGATCTGCCAGCACCGTCAGACTGCAGCTCGGCACGCTTTCGGAGATGGCGGTGTACGACATGCTGTAGCTCGACCCTTCCGTCGTCGCAGAACCGGACGACGCGTCCGAATCGCAGTGGTAGAAGGCAGGCTCGTCGCTATAGCTGAGGATGCTTTCCTCCACCTCGCGGCTGCTGACGCTGCGAAAGCTGCGCCGCGCCCTCGCCCGCGAGCCGTTTGCCGTGCGCGATACCCGGCTGCGGCTCACTGAACTGTTCACCTTGCCGCCGTGGCGGATGCGGCGGTGGTCAAAAAAGGAAGATGTGGACTCGTCAACCGGTTCTTCGTAGGCAACGCTGCACAACTCGCTGCGCACCTCGCTGACTGACGCCTCGCTCGGGAGGCTCGTGGCCGGAAGGCGGGCGAGCAGGTTTGCAGGGCGGCTGTTCTCGCCGCTGTCCAGAGGGACGAGCTGCGTCACACACGCGAGCGGCTGCTTGAGGGTCTTCACAATGCGCCGAGGCGTGGCGCCGCCAGAGTTGGGTGATGTCGCATCAAGAACACCGTCCATGATTTTGTTGGTACAATCGTGCGCAGTTTCGGTTGACGGTGACGTTGTGTGTCCTTTGCTCTCCAAGCAAAGACACGATCTACTTGTTGTTTAGGCTGCTCGTTTTAGCTCTGATTTTACCCGTTTTGATGAAGCCTGAGGTAAACAAACGCAACAGTTGTGCCAGACAAAAATGGGGGTTGTCGAAAATGGGGAGAACGAAATACGAGGTATCTAAGCGGCCGAGAAAAAGGACTTCTTACCTATTCTCCCCCTTATTAGAATTGCTCCCGTTGCGCGCTTTACTGATAGCCTCGGTCGATTTACAAATACACACCCAACAAAAGAAGGTAGAGGGGGAGAAAAGAGTTTCGCGTCACCTCTTGACAAAACCGCGAGGTGTGGCGGTCGCTTAGTGGAAAAACAACAAGAAGAAAGAACAGAGATAAATCGGCAACTAATGAAAAAAAAAAATCACAGAAACACAAAGAAGACGAGAGGAAGAAATTAAAATGCTCACACGCAGTTGACGTGAACACTTAAAGCGCAGCAAGAAAAAAGAAGGGGGGCCAATACTCTTTACCCAAAAGAAATTTGAAAAATTCTGGAGAAGAAAAACACGGCGTACTTAAGAGTTCAGAAAGTAGAGTGTATGTAGCAGATAGAGGTAAAACTAACAGTAACCGAGATATCTTGCAAGACCAAAAGAAACAAAACCGGACGTTAGGAGGGAAGAGATACGGTTTATCCCGTAAAAAAAAAACCTATATTCCCGTATTGACTTACCTCGACTTAGGACCTAAGATGTGATTGCGAAAACGCTAAACGAGAGGAAAGGGGTTTTTTGGTAACGAAGACTGCCGACCGGAGAACTAAGAAGCAACGACTTTTCTTCTGATTCTGTTTCTTCACAACCACCACGGCAAGAGAAACAGTGTTTTTTTTTTTTTTGTAACGTTAAAATACCAAGCTCTTTCCTCGAATTGGTCCTCTAGCAGTCAGATAACGTAACAACAGAAAGGAGAAGGGAAAGATCCGAGAAAGAAAAAGAAAAAGGGGGAAGTGACGATGACGATAATACTGCTCGATCCTTCAGCAGCGTACAGGAACAAAAACGGAAAGAGGAAGAAAAAGATAAAAGAACGGTTCACTGAGAAGCGCTCCAACAGGATTATTTACATGCAGAAAAAAAAAACACAGTTTATTCACTTTTAGTTGCCCGCCGTTCTTGTTGTTGACTCCTTCGTTCTCCCGTGAAAAGAGTGAGAAATAGACAGGTAATAACAATGGTGCAAGGGGAAAAGGAAAAGGGAAGAGGAAAGACAAACAAACAAAAAGGTAGCACGAATGTCACTCACCGTTTCTCCTCGCCGCCAAACAAACAAACAAAGGGGGAGGGAAAGTTGGCCGTCAGAGTCAAGAATTGAAAAAGGGGGAAAAATCAAGGGAAGCGAAATTGCTACTTACGAGCCGTAAAGAGTAGAGATCAGGAAGGGGGGCCTCTCTTTCGCTCGTCAAAACACAAAGGAGGGAAGAGAAAAAAAAAAAACCAATTGCTCTCTAGATGGTCTTAACTTGTCTAAATGTGACGATGTTGGTAGGGCCGGTAGCCGTACACGTGGTAGCAGCCACAAATGAGAAAGGAACGCGCCAATTCGCACGTTATAAAGCAAGCGAACGAGTGGCGGGGGAAGAAAAAGCCACAGCGTTGAGTCACAAGCAAAAAAAAAAAACTGATTAGGGTGCGGGTCCAGAGAAGATCACAAACATACACACCAACTTCGACTAATTCAAACACTGCACAGGTAAATAAGGGGCTTCCGACAGAGGACCTGAAAGCAAATGGGAACGTAATAACTAAAGTAAAATGTAGTATTGACGATGAGAAGTGCAGCCTGCGAGAAAGGAAAAAAAAGCTTCTCTCGCAAAACCGTGAGAGTGAGTTGTTGTTGTAGTCGAGATAGTTATCAAAAGGCGAAGATCAAATGTGACGCTCTCCCTTTCGGTAAGAGATAGAGCGGTATGGAATGCTGCACAATGATCTCCGTTAACACGATATCATAAACACCTTTTAATACTCTAATCTACGTTCGTTTAAGCGCTTTAAAATCCAGTATATTTGTGGAAAACAAGGAAAAGACAAAGGACGAGGTGGAGAAATTAAAAGGCAACATAAGAGTGTAAGGCTTACAAGAACAGAAGAGCTTTCACCGCATCCAGGCGCGGTTTTTTTTTTTTTCATCAAAAGCGGCGCATTAGCGGATACAGTTTAACGTTCAACTTACCAGAACGCGCAGAACGAGACTACTCAATGTACGAGAGAGAAAACCGGCTGCCCAACGCACTTGTTATTGCTGTTATTATTCTCCAACACTGCTAATACCTTTGGCTTTATTTACTTAATTCGATTCCTCCTTCCGATTGAGAAACTTCGTGTTGAGAACGATTTTGACGTCAGCACAGATCATAGAAGAGAAGCCTCCTTCCCCCAAAAAAGAGCAGTGTTGTTGCCCAAATGCAGGAAGGTGGAGAAAAGAAAATAGTACGTAAGTGAGCAAGTAAAGCCTGCATTACGCTTGGTATGGAAATCAAAAATAGTATAATGTTCCAACAGTAGTCTTTCCCTCCCTTGCTGCATCCACGTGCTAAGAGAAGGAAACACGGAGGATACAATCTGTGAAAAGCTCCGAAGAAACGGGGAGAAAAGGCGTAGTTTTCTTTTTTTAATGAAACCCGAGCACTTAAGGAAGGAAAAAGTGAAGTCGTGTTGGCAAGTTTTTTTTTTTTTGCATCAAGCGTGTAAAGCGACGCACGTAGTGGAAACATGGTTAGAACAATAATCATAAACGAAGAGCAGAACGTGCAACACAACACGCTCGTAGATTACCTCATGGCACGTTGTGCCCGCAGAGGATACGTGAAACAAAGCTTTCTCAGAGAAGAAAAAGAAAACATTCCCAAGGGAAAACGCACCTAACAATAGAAAACCTAAGAAAGTACATCAAGTAAAAGGGGAACACACAGAACAGAATTAGTCCATACAATTTAAAGTGCATGGATGCATTCAATAGGGCAAATGCCCGCTTGCAAGACTGCCTCAGCCAAAGCGTCGTTGAAGGCAGGAGGACCGCACATCACGGCAGCTTGAGTCGGCGGCAAGTTCAGCGCTTTCAAAAAGCTCACGTCAATGTGGGTGCCGCACCGCACAAGAGCTGGCGACTCTACCGGTGTCCGCGGCACAGGAACGTGCTTTGGTACGCGGGTAAAGACGATGGCAACGCGCAACGTGTGCTGCTGCCCCGGCTGCGGCGATGAGTACTGCAGCGCCATCCGATTCATCTCCGCCGCCAACAGGAGTTCGCTGGGCGTGTGCACGGAGCAGACAAGCGTCACACTGGTCGTCTGCTTCTCTAGCTCATGGCTGGCGATGGAGTAAACTGGCGCAATACCGGTGCCGCCGGCCAGCAGCAAGATGTGGCGCCTTTCCAGCGGCACCTTCTTTACGTTTGAGTCCATCTGTAGCTCCCATGATGGCATGAAGGGACCCTCGTAAAAAATTTCTTTCCCCACTGGTTGATCGAAGAGGTACTTAGAGGTCCTGCCGTTGGTGTAGAGCTTAACGCAGATCTTGAAACTCGCCGCCTCGGCAAGAAACGGCGTGTAGTAACACCACTTATCGCGCTCCACATCGCTGTAGATCTTAAGGTGTCCGCCCGGGGTGAGGCAAAGGGGTTTTTCACAAGAAAAGGTGAGGGTCATCAATGTGCCCACCGTGTTTAACTTCTTCTTTTCCAGTATTCGTGTCGACTGCACACGTGGGTTGATGTCCTCGCCAGTTTTCTTGGGTGCCGGCGGATGCTCGGCGAAGTGCATCAGCGGCGACGGTGCGTTGCCCAGCTCTGGCACACGGCCCATGTAATACTCGTGCACCCGCCGCTTTGCCAAAATGCCGTGGACGCGCATGAAGATCTCGCCGCATTCCTTCCCGTTGTAATTTAACAAGACACGCAGCCCACCGCGGTGGTCGTTGCGCATTGGAGTAACGTCATACGCGTCGCCGAACATGATGAGAATAAGCCGATTCGGGTCTTCTTTTAGCTTCCGACGAATCGAATCCATGGAAAGCTCGTGTGACAAAGCACTGTTATTCGCAGACGAAGCAGCAGGCGGATTACGCTCTTCCTCCGTCACTAGTTTTCCCATCAAGAACTCCGGCAGTCGATCTGCAGTGTGCGGGCTATGCATCATGAAAAAGGTATCCGTGACGTCTTTGCCGTTGTTGCGGCGCAGCACCGACGGGCCACCAGGGTGGCCGTCAACAAAGTGTGTGACATCGTACACCTGCTTATTCACAGTTACGATAACACGGTTTGGGTCAATGGCGAGGATGCTCTGAATCTCCGCCTCGGTGAACACCTTTGTCGTGGGATCCTGCTTGGCCACCGTTGTTGTCGATGTTGCTGCCGGTGAAAGAGGCGGCGGTGGAAAGGAGTGAGTGGAGAGCTGCGGCGTTGGCTGCGGCGAGACGCCGTTACGCGGCGCTGGTTCTTTGTGCATCTGCACAATCGGCGGAAGCTCTACAGGATGATGATTGGCGGATGGTGCTTGCCGATGCGAGTTCAGAGGCGGTGCTTGTCGGTGAGGGTTCATAGGCTTCTGGGTCTGGGGGTTGACTGGCGAGGAATCGTGTAGATCCGGGTGCGGACGCTTCGAGGGCGTTGTGAGCGAGCGCGTAGGAAAAGGTGTGAGGCATTCCGTTGTAACTGGATCAGCCGTACTCAAAGGAGCTACTGGATCATCAGTGATAGGGTGGGGGTTCACTGAGCGTTGCGTGGTGGGCATGTCCAGGTGAAGTTTGCTGAACGCGGCAGGGCGGTCAGCGTCGCGACCGACGGTAAGGTCACTATTCTGCTCGCTGTTTTGTTTTACGGCAGAGAGAATGGGAGGCAGCGCCGCGGGAGCGCCACTTGGGTGACAGGCGTTGTGTTCGTTAAAGTGGCCTTCGTCACTGTGTGTAGGCCGCTGGCGACGCTGGCCAGATAATTCTTGACCCATTTCTAAGAAAATATAGGAGTTAAATAAAAGCACTAGATACGCGGGAAAACGAAGGTGAAGCGAAAACAAAGGAAAAATAACTAAGGAAAGCGGCGTTCGACCAGTTAACCGAAGTCGAAAGGAAAAAAAAACGCAAGTTCTGTGAGTATCAAATGTAACTTGCTTTAGAAGCTCGAATAGAAACCGGTGCTAAAGTGGATTGCGAACGCCGAAATAACGGGGATTTGTTCTTCTCTCGCGTATTTGATGGATTTGCGCAGGCACACTAAGCTCCGTGCCTCTGCCCCTTGCCTTTAATCGTATTTGAGGGCTGCATTTTCACAACAACAGTGATTGAGATTACATGAATGTCGGTCATCATATAGGATGTTTCATAGACAACGATGCTAGACAGCAAAGGTTGCAGAGAAGGCAAGATGTGAGGGAAGAAAAGTTGGATAGAAGTAGAACCATACCTACAACAAAATAGGCCGATTTGCGGAGACAGAATTCTCATGTGACTCAACTGCACGCTCAAAAGGTAGTCCCCGTACACAGGCGGAGAGGCTGGAGAATTAAGCTTATCGCCGCTGTGCTCGTTTTTTTTTTTCGGTGGATTTGGTTCGATTCTTGTACTCGATAGGACAACAGCCATTGCTATTCGAATCGACGTCAATTGTTTAAGGAGTCACCATCGCCACAGCAAAAAAAAAAGCTCCTAACAGCACTCTGCTTGACTTTAATCATTATTAGGAACAACAGTTAACTCAGAACAGTATTATTCGGCTTTGAAGGGCTAAACAAAAAACAACGATTCAAGAAGAATAGCAAGATAAAACTGGTAGTGTTGCCATAAAATAGAACCGCGCGAGGAGAGGCAGGAAGGATGTCAGCAGACGAAGCGTGTCCGTCCGTCTTTCAGGAGGTAGAAAAAACAAAACGGCACAATCAACAAAGAAAGGAGGCGAAACACCATTCTTTCCTTCTCTTCCTCTTCTCATTGCAGCGTGTACTTACGTCACCATCTTTTTGGAGTTCTTCTTGAACTTCTTCACCTGCTCAAACTTGCCGTTTGAGGCGGTGGCTAAGTTCCGGGCAGCGGCGGAGAGATGCTTCACCTCCTCCTGCGCCCGCATGAGGTGCTCGGAACGGCGTTTGTTGTGCTCTTCTTTCTTCCTCTGCTTCTCCAAGCGAGCCTGCTTCGTGCGGCGATCGTCCAGGAACGGGTCGCCGCCCTCCTCCGCCGGCACATAGCCGGGCTTCACCTCGCGCAGCCAGTCGTACTTGTCGCGATCCTCGCGGGCGCGCTTGCCCCACTTGTCCTTCCACTCCTGCCGGTCTTCGTCGAAGACGCGGTTCGTCTTCTTGCGGTGGATGTCAATACCCTTCTTCAGTGCGAACTTCTGCCACGCCGTCAGCGGCTTCGGCTTCGGCGGCGCCTTCTCGCGCGGCAGCTGCATCACCGGCTGTGGTAGCTGGACTAAAGTGGTGGCGCTCTCGTACTTGCTTTTCTTCACCTCGGTCGGCATGTCCACAAACTCGCCGAGCAGAGCCTTAAGGGCGTTCGTGCACGACTTCATCAAGTCTTCCTCGCGGCGCATCGGGCCGCTTACGGTGGACACATCCGTAATGGTCAGCAGACCGGCATCTAGTTGGTATTCGCTCATTCTCGGATACCCTGTATCTCTCTCTGTGGCTGTTGGTGTGATCACGAACCTCAAAGGAACAAAGTACTTTTAAAGGAAAGTCAAGTTAAGAATCAGGAATAAAATGGACGCAAGTGCACCATCAAAATAACACACAGGGAAAAATGAGAAACCAGATGAAACAAAGAGATTAAAAGTTGAGAGAACGCAACATCATGTGGCGCACCGACGGGTTTGCGGGCAGTTTAATGCACCTACGCAGTAAAACGAGATCGCATAACGATTCCCTATTGATTCTTAGCTGTGTGAGCCATCAGCAACAAGTTAACCCACATACGTGAACGCAGTTGCAGACGCTTAAAACATTCAGTGTTGTGACGAGACGATACTAACAAACAATAAACTCGTTTTCTACACAAAGCAGCCGACGGGAATTCCACTTGTCGTTCGCACTGTGCTCAAATAACAACCTTCAAAGGATTATCTTCAAATTGAACTTGGATAAATGAAACCAACAACACACAAAAAAAAGGGAAAAGAAGCGAAAACGTTATTGTGTTAGAATCTTTAATGACAACAGCTACTGCTAATTCACATCTCCTCCATTCACCCTCTCTCAGTCTGTGCGTGTCACGAAAGTGCGGTAGATTAGCAGTAGGCAAATACCAAACGAAGCGCGAGGCAAAGAGAGAACTTCCAGAAAAAAGAGGCGCTTAGACAGTGAGCAGCTACTCCCCTACACCCAGCGCACACAACGTTACAGATCTTCCAGCTTCACCAGCGTGCCGCGGTCACCGTCGCCCTCCTTCGCTTCGCGCAGCATCTTCACGCGCACCATGCCGTCCTTCGTTTCGTCTGGCGCGATGAGCACGGCGCGGTTGGCGCCAATGCGGTCGGCGTAGCTGAAGGCCTGCACCATTTTCTTCGAATCGAGAATGATGTCCGCGCTGCGACCCTGGTCACGCAGTCTCTTCAATACGCCTAGCGCGTAGCCGCGCATGTCCTCGTTGAATGGGATGATCACGTCATCTACCTTGTGTGCCAGCGGTTCCAGCAGCTTCTTCTTTTTGAGCAGCTCTACAATCACGCAGTCGCCGAAGCCGAAGCCAACGCACGACACCGGTTGGGTACTGCCGTAGAGGGAAAAGAGGTTGTCGTAGCGGCCGCCGCCGCAGATCGCGCGGAACTCGCCGCTGCGGTCGAAGGCCTCGAAGACGATACCAGTATAGTAGGCAAGGCCGCGCACCACGCTTGCATCGAAGATGATCCAGTCGCCGTAGCCGTACATTTTAACCTGCGCAAAGAAGTCCGCCAGCTCCGACAAGGCGCCGTTCTTGTCATAAAAAGTCTTGTCGAAGTCGTCGATGGACTTAAGGTTGAGCGTGCGGATGATGTCGTCAATCTGCTGTCCGTCGAGGCCAAGGTCCCGCAGCTCGCACCGGATCTCTTCCACAGGCAGTTTCTCCATTTTATCCACCACGACGCAGACAGGAGCAAAAAGATTGTCCGGCACTCCGGCACCGAAGAGGGCGCACTGAAGCAGCTTGCGAGAGTTCACCTTCACGCCAATGTCTTTGGCAGTCAGCCCCAGGGCCTCCATCGCTGCGCACGCTGCGCAGACCAGCTCCACTTCGGCCGAGACGCTCTTCACGCCGACAATGTCCATATTCCACTGGTAATGCTCGCGGCGCCGGCCACGCGAGATCGTCTCGTAGCGCCAGCACTGCGGGATGGAGTACCACTTCGCCGGCAGCAGCAGCGCGCGGCCCTTAGCAAGTTGCAGACGCACGAGCGACGGCGTCATTTCCGGCCGCAGTGTCACACGGTGGCCGCCCTTGGTGACAAAATTGAACATTTGCTCCGTGATCTCCTCCCCCGCCTTACGGATGTACAGTTCCTCTGACTCCAGGACCGGGGCGTCGTACTCTTCGAAGCCGAAGCGGCGCGCTGTCTCGCGGAAGACGCCAAAGAGGTAGTTGCGCACCCGCATCTCCTCGGGCGGGAAGTCGCGACAGCCCTGCACGGGCTCCGTCTCAATCATGTTTGCCTGGCTCTTCTTCTTGGACCTCTTCGATACCACCCCCTCCGGCTGCAGCTGTGCCTCCTTCTCGGCCAGCCTCATTTTAAGCTCGCTGATCTCCGCGATCAAAGCCGCATTCGGGGACACAGTCGACGACATTCCGGCACTCACCCACTTCGGCAACTGGGAACGAAAGAGCCGCGTTTTTGCGATAAGAGAGAGAGAGAGAGAGAGAGAGGTGTGTGTGTGTGTGTGTGTTGCACTGTCCTGCTTGTGCCCGCAGTAAAGATATACTGTGTCAGATGGAGAAGGAAAGAGTAAACAAAACAGGAGAAGACAAAAACAGCTGATGATGAACACTAATATCATGATTACAAATACAGTGTCGCAAAAATATCCTGATAAGTGTGACAGTGAGGTCAACGGAGAAAGCACACCAGAAAATTTACCCGCGACCGGAACTAAGCGCTACATTCTTTGGTTGCTTCAAGACCGGTCCGTTCTCACCAAAACAGTAGTAAGAAATATTAATTTTGTTATTGTGACGCGTTTCAAAAAGGGTAAAGAGAACGTTGATTACCGAAAACCATTTGTTTCGAAAGACGCCCAGTGGATGAGAGAAAGCGGTAGCGCAATTGCCCGCATTCTCCCTACCTCGTCACCTTTCACTCAGCAAGTGCACGGAGTTCGCGTAAAAACTCTAAGTGCAGCAGTTGGTAGGCGCGTGCGTTCATCTTCTCTACCGGGCATGCAGGAATGCCCCTGTAAACGGTGTAAGGGGCCAGCACAGCATCCGGGGGTACAAATGTTCCGGGCAGCAACCACACACCATCGGGAATGCGCGCTCCGGCTGATACCACGCACTGCTCGTCCATCCGCACCAGCTGACCCACCTCCGCAGCCTCGCACACAACCTGTGGTCCCACGTAGACAAAAGGTCCAATTCTCACGCTGGGTTGTGCACTGGCCGTTAAATGGTTTACGTACACGCGTATTGGTGGCCGTAGAACGGCGCGGCCGCGAATAATAGAGTAAGCACCAATTTCGAACGATGTCAATTCAGAATGAACTAGTGCGCTGAGTGCCACGAGGGTGTGATCAGCATCCTGTCTCGCCGATGCGACATCCTCGAATGAATTTGTCAACGTGAAGCTGCACCTGGGTTCTTTCACCGGTGTGTGTGCGTTTTGCGCAACAGTTGGATGCATCCGAAACAACGGGCACGAGGACCCTGAAGTCATGAGGGGTGGCACATGCACCTTGCTTCGCGTGACGCTTGTGGCTTGCATCTTGCTGAGTTTCGACGGCAGCTTTGTATTCTACTTTTCTCGTTATGGTGTCAGCTTTTCCCGTCCACGATATCAATCGGTTAGAAAGGAGAAAACGAAACGTAAACAGAAGACGAAAGTGTAACAGCATGCTGCCAAGAGAAAAACGGAGAAAGGACGCTTTAACAATGCGAGTAGCTTTGCATAAACTATCCAAAGGTCACTCCACCACCTTGAATGAAACAATTAAGTGTGCCAGCACACTCAAGATGCCTTCAGCGTTCAATCATGGGAGCGAGCTTGATTGACTTTCAACAAAAAGAACTGTTTTGAGCAAACTTCTACAGATATTGAGTGTGTTCTGGCTTGGAAGGTCTAGAACGATGTTTCTTTATGCGCTCCCCAACCAAAAATGCTTTATTCAACGTTTGTTAATGGTGTAAACTTAAATTCTCTGTAAAGACACACCTCAAGCCACCCGAACGTTACACAAAATTCTTACCACGGGTCCTCCCTCCGCTCATTGCGGGTGATTGCGATATCAGGCTCCTGCAGCACCCAATGACCCCGATGTCGGTGCTTAATCTGAACCGCACCGGGACGTCGAGGCGCCGTCACGTCCACCCTAGGCGCGTTGGGCAACTCCGTCGGCAGTGTCGTCTCCACATGCTCGGCCAGTGTCGTCAGTGGGTTTGCAGCAACCAAACCCGTACCTGACCTCGCGCCTTTAAAGTAACTCTGCTGATACTGACCACGCCGTCCTTCATGCATCTCCTTGCGCCCAAGGAGAAGATCAAGCTGTCGGATGAGGGGGTCATCGTCCATGCCAAAGTACTTCAAGGCGCTGTACAATTTTTTGGAGTACAGTTGCGCCACCTCGAGTGAGGCGGACATCGTGAAGCAAGGCCGGAACGTTTCCACTTCACGGAGGAACTCCTGCTCAATGGCTCGACACGCCTCCGTGTTTTGATCCTCGCGGGCGTTACGGTGGGCGAGGTGCAGCTTCATCAACTGCAGCGCACCATCTACAAACGGGGTTATGTTGTGTAGCGCATTAGAGTACCACAGACGCGTGACCTGCAGCATACCTCTCTCCTTTCGTCCTTTTTATTCCGTGTAGCCAATAGTGATGTACGAACGAGGTTTGCTCTCAAGTAAGGAATTTAAGTCAAACGTGTTAATGAGCAACAAATCAACAGTGTAACAAAGAAGAGGAGGAATTGAACCAATGCACGATAAGCAAATCTGCTCAGCAAGGGAAGGAGGATCAACACATAAAAAACCCACTTTGGGGGGACATTGGCTGACGAGTTTTAGAGTTCGGGGATTAATTATGGAGTGTATGAAGCCCTTACAACGTACTACAGCTCTTTCTCTCTCTTTTTTTTTTTTTTCGAAGCGTTGTTGATCAGCGGCAACATGGCCTGCTTGCAGACTCTAATTGAAAGTACTTGGCACCACGACGTTTTCCGAACAAGCACACAAAAAAAGGCGCTGCGCTAAGAAAGTGACCTGAATTCGGAAACTTATATATGTGATGGCAAACCACACGGTTCCACAACAAACCCCAAAACTCGTTCCGCAACACCAAAGAACAAACAACGAAGGCAGCTTACAAGCCAGTCACTCACTCTTCCTGTTGATGTCGACGTAAAGGAAAAAACGAACGCGAAGGAAACAAGAAAAATCATGCGTCTGAGCGGCTTGAAAAACCTGAGTTCAAGTGACCCAGAAGCCCGTTCAACATCGGACCAAGCAGTATACTCCTTCTGCCTTCTACTCCAGTCTTGTCCGTCCAACTTGACTCAAAAACACACAGGACGCGCAAATGAACAAGCACGATAGATAAGGTGCTTGCCACTAAGGGTCGCCTGTGTAGCCGAGACGCTTGCTCTTTGTTGCCTTCGGCACCTTCTTCCACTTCTCCTGGCGCCCGACGCTCTTGAAGGCAGCTGTGCGATCGTAGACGCGATCCTCGTGCACGTAGTCTTCAGGCAGCAACCCCTCCGCCTTCCACTTCTCAATCTTGTCCTTCACAATGCCCTCCACCTTGGCACTGGAATTGTGCGCGGCGGCGCCGAGGTGCGAGGGCTGGTAGTCGAAGTACAGTTGCCGCGGCGAGAACTGGCGCGGCTGACGTATGCTGGCGTGCCAGGCGACGTGGTAAAACATCGCGTCGTTCTCTTTTAGCGGCACACGCAGCTTCTCGGTTCCGTGGCCGCGCAGGTCGGCGTACGTGATGCGCAGAGACTTCACCTTACGCTCGCCAAAGTAGAAGAGGTACTTTTTCACATAGTTGTAGATGGCCTTGTCCTTCACAGCGTTCAGGGCGTACACGATCGAGCGCGCCTCGACGCGGTCTAGGTCAGCTTGGACGTCGGCCATCTCCTCTAAGATCATTTTCACCCCTTGCTCGTCCTCTTGGCGGCCGACGCTCTTCAGCAGGTAGCTCCACTGCGGCGTGTCAAAAGATGGGGTGAGATTCCAACCGTCCTTGAGGCACTTCGAGAATATCGCCTTCCACCCGGGGTGGTCGGCCTTGCTGCAGCAAAAGAGAATCGCCTGCACCAGTGGCAGTGGCGGCGTCGCTGTGCTGTCAGGTCGCATAAAGCGCGGCGCACAGTACTTGTCCCACAGCGCCATCGCCTCCGCGCCGCTGCGCTGGAAGGCGCAGTGCTGGAATATCTTCGCTAGCCACCCATCGCGGGCCGCCTCGTCGTCGATTAGAACACTGAGCTTCTCGTACTCAGTGACCACCTCGGTCACCGGCGTTTTCGGCACATTGCGGCCGTGCGGTAACTTCCTTAGCTGGGGTTCCAGACCGACGAGGAAGGCCGGGTGCATCTGCGTCGCAATCCAAACCCCGCGGTACTTGTTCACGGCGCTATGGTGGGCCTGGAAGGGAGCAGGCAGCGAGCGGTTCACGCTGTGCGGCCGCTCCATTCCTTGCGGGAGGTTGTAGTGCCAGTGATATTGACTGTACATGATCATCGGCGACGTGTCGGGGTTCACTGGGGTGTACCCCAGGAGCTTTCGTGACGTACGACGCAGCATATTGCTGGTTTTCGGAGGACAAGGAAGAGCTTCTCGTTGGTGGCGCTTCTGAGGTTACCTTTTCTCGAATGGTTCGCCAAGCATAGAAACCCTTTTTTTTTTTTTTGACACTCAAAGAGCAAGCCTTCTCTTACACACAACGAAGAGTGAAGCGTTCAGCACTTTCCCCTTCTGTTCTGAGGTGAAGAAAACACCAAAGAAAAACGGCGGGCGTTAGGAACAATAACGAGGCGATGAAGGTAAGGGGAGAAGAGAAAAAGGAGTCATTTGCATCTAAACGAAAAAAAAAAACAGATAACACAGACTCTGACTACAACACTCACCAGCAAATGAGACGAACAGTGAACTAACACAGAGGCAGCAGCACATTGAAACACGCCTCGAGCACCACCATACATCGCAGACACCGTACCGCATTCGCGCAACATACACCTCAACACCACACGGCGGATTACAAAGAAACGCAGACCGCGTAGAAGAAAAGAGCCAAAAAAAAAATAGAGTGTTGTGACAGAGGATTACTATATTGTTGAGATTGCTGCAACAAAATCGCAGGTAGCCATAAAAGAAACACTACGCGCGTCGTAAACGGCCTGACTCTAATAACTTGGTCTTCCTTGGCGACAACGAAGCCTACGCTTGTTCCCTCTTTCTTGTTATTGTTGGTTTCCGTTGAGAAAAGACAGCTCCGATGACAGTGCATCGGGGAACGCACGCAAACAACGGCCTACATCGTACGACAATATCAAACAGGTAGACATTCAAACAGGAAGAACAGGAGAGGGAAAATAACAGAACAAGACAAACTCAAGCGAGTGACGCAAAATGAAACATGAAAAACAACAGCAACGAAAAAAAAAGCGACAGTCAATTATTACACAACAAGAGACCTAGCTGACTTTGAGAGAAAAGGAAAGTGAGGGAGAAACAGAGCCTGCTGCGCCCTAAACTTTTTTGAAACGATGTTGGGGTTTGCTTACCTTCTTCTTTTTGTATTGTTTAATAATACCACAGGTGCATGTAAACGCGTCAGTCTCTTCACGAAGCTGTAAGTGGGCCGTTTTGCCTTCTTTCAGTTCTTCACTGGTTGCAAGCGAGTGGAACAAAAAGGGAAACAATGGAGGGTGAGCGCAAATTTCTTAATCGAACTAAAAACAGGGAACTCTAAGGGTTGAAAGTACTCTCTTTAGTTCAAGAATAGTAAAGCATCATGAATTGCCAATGGTCCCCTGCCATCCTTAGTAACAAAGTCGAGGCAGGAAAGCCGGCCGGAAGCCACAAAAAGAAAAGAAGATAAGAAGGGTGCAGAAAGAAAAAAAAAAACGTATAAACAAGGCTCTTGGGGTAAGATGAGGGGGAAAAGAAAGAGAGTTGCTTACAAACAATACAAGCTTTTCGAACGCTTTCTCAGATTATGATAACCGTGTCAAACGTTTTAGATTTTGTTTTGTGTGTGAAGTCTGACGACGACCGCAACACAACTTACCTGCACTTACGCCGAGTGTCTTAAGGCCCAACAGCGACTCTCTGACCTCCCGCGCATCAACTGATGAAGCAGTAGACTCCGTGGATCTGCGGCTTCGCAACGCGACCTTCGCCGCTGGGAATGGTGGGTAAAGCGCGGTACCCAGGACGGAGCAGGCCAGGGCAGAAGGACGAGGTGAAGGAGCGCTCGGCCCCGTTGACCTCAAAGGTCATCGTCACGACGGCGATGGAAGACTGATTGCACTCCGTGAAGGTCACCTGGCTTCCGCTTATGAGGGCCTCGCCGTTGCCGTGCAATGTTGTCTTCACCGACGACACAGGAGCGCAGTTAAGGAGACGGGGTCCGGCGATGATGTTGATTGTCAAGTCTGCCAACTTGGTTTTGTCAATATCTGTCTTCAGAATGTAGCCGGATCGGCCGTTGTCGCAGAACCGACCGCGCGACCACAACAAGCATCGCTCGCTGTTATCGGTGTCCACAAACTCAATGCCCAGCTTCGCCGCCAGGCCCTCCGGGTCCGGGACATCTTTTGTGATCTCGTTTGCATTTATAGTGCAGAAAGCAAAGTGTGTGGCGAGGTCCTTCCGGGTCAACTTCGTTGTCGCTAGACTAGATGCTGGGACGCGCTCCGTGTCCCATGGTTTTGGGGCCGGGCCTTCAGAGTACTTAAAGAAGGTGATGCTAGAGAGGGCCGCCGAGGCCGTCGTGTCCTGCGGATCGATGGCGCCGCCCACGACAATTTTGATTTCATCCAGGTTCTCGCGGCGCACCGTAAACTCGTCACCTACCTTGAGCAACGCAAGGGACTCACGAAGGTGCCGTTTGTTCTGGATCGGCTGATTGTTGATGTGAGTGAGCCAGTCATCCTTCAGCACACCACCTTTCGACGCCGGTGTGCCCTCCATCACGTCTGTCACACGCACGCCGAGGCCATCCTTATTCATGTCCGCCACAAGGAACCCAATGAATGGCTTCAGGCGGCTCTGGTAGCTCATAACGAGCACTTTCTTACGCAGCGCACCGGGGCTAAACTTCGGGTCGTTGATCATCGCCCCCTCGAACATGAGGCCCTCCGCTACGATGGACTCGAGCGTCTCGTTGATCTGCTGCGCCACCTCGTCCTGCACGTCGATCGGCATGGGGGAATTCGGGGAGAGGCAGAGGACAATTGGATAGGTGTTCGTGACAAATCCGTTCTTTTTGACACTCTCCAGGATGGTGCGGAACTCGCAAGCGCCGACCATCAGCTTGCCGTTCGCGCCGCGCTTCACGTTCAGCACCAATGCGCGGGTACCGTCGGCCGCTACGCGCCTCAGGTCCTCCTCCGTCTCGATGCGGGCGCATGACACCACGTAGTGGGTGAAGGACTGCGTCATGTCCTGCCACACATTCGACGTCCTTGACGGATCAATGGCGTTGTTCGTAAGCACACTGCCGTTGTAGCAGCCAAAGTTGTACTTGTGGACGCCGCCGCCGAAGCGGTACTTAAACTTCTCCACGATCTGCCGGTCGGTGGCATCTGTGAGCTGCGTCTCGCGCAGGAACTTGCCTAATTGCTCTGTCGACATCAACTCCTTGCCGTCGGTGAACTTTCTAAAGAGCTCAATTGCGGCCTCATTGACAGAAATCCAGCGGAAATGGTAAGCCAAAATGTCTTCAAAAGAGGCGGCCTTATTAACTATGTAACGGATGTACAGCGTATCAAGCACCGCCTGCCCAGCCGCGACGGGGATCTTCTTCGCGTACGTTGGGTTGTTTGAAAACCACGCAAGAAGGATGCGTGAGAAGCCGTCGTCCATGGCACGCTCCTCCACCTGCGCGACGGCGGCCTCTATCAGTGGCAGTTTGAGCTGGCGGACAAGGGAGCCGATGAGGTTGGTGATCGCGTCCAGCTTCATGCGGAACTTCGTGCGTGTCACCTCTACGCAGGAGTTCGTGAAGGTCAACATTACGACCTGCTTCACCATCTGCGTGTCGGACAGACTGGAAATGAAGTGCTCTGTTCCTTCCAAGACGGATCGCAAGAACTGCTCCGCGGACACCTGCGTCGCCTTTGCTGTGTCGGTCTCACCACCCTTGCCCTCCCCCCTGGACTCATTCGGGGCAGTGTTTGCCGTTGTCTTGGGTGCAGCTTCGTTACTTGTGGCCCTGCTCTTCTCCAGATTCTTGGCTGCATTGTTCGGGTGACGGTGATCCAAACCCTTCTCACCCTGCGTCTTCGACTTCTCCGCGACAGCTTTTGAGTTGAGGCAGCCCATGATGGAAATCAACAACCGAGACAGCAAAAAAAAAAAAATATATATATATATATATGTTAGGCTACAGGGTGAAAAGGCAAAAATGATACCTCGTGAATCTACTGTTGATGCTGTTTTTAATCAGCTTTTTGGTGCTGTTTAAGCACAAACCAGAACGTGGCAAAATGAGAAGAAAACGCAGAACAGCACTGCTACAACACAGGCGATGTCACTATTAAAGAAAAACAAATTTTTTTCGTTTTATCCCCTTCACCTAATTGGTTGTCCAACACTATTCCGCTTTTGAGCAAGTACTATGCTCCTACTAAAAACAACTAATACTCGATCAGACAAAATGAGAAGGAACAGTATTGTTGATGGTGTGATGATACATATAAAAAATGCAGTAGTCGCGCAGCAAAGTTTAGATATCAACGAGATGAGGAGGGAAAAAATGTGTGCGGGCAGGAAGAAATTAGACAGAGAAATACGGCAGAAGAAGAGCAGAGTAGTGAGCATGATCTTCATTGTCGCTAAGAAGCGAGATCCGTACGAGCAAGTCTGTGCGTAAGGAGAACAACACGGCCTCCGCCGAAGAAAAAAGCACATAAAAGAAAGTTTGCGGATCTGCTTTGAAAACAATAGATTGATTGCGCCTGCAACCCAACGTGCACTTCGGCTTTTTGGTAACCTGCACAATTGCAATAATGCACGTCGCATTAGTTTTTCCTAACGCGTCATTTACGGTTTCTTTTTTCTTGTACTTAGGAAACAATATAGAAAAAAAAGACCGGAATCTGTAACGCTAGCGAAAACAGGTAGAAAGAGTGTTCTTAGCCGGCCTTACCCGGGGGCTGCTTGTTCATGTGCACCT
This sequence comes from Crithidia expoeki, assembly GCA_900240875.1. Classification (NCBI taxonomy): domain Eukaryota; phylum Euglenozoa; class Kinetoplastea; order Trypanosomatida; family Trypanosomatidae; genus Crithidia; species Crithidia expoeki. The sequence continues at coordinate 74,805 of OESE01000216.1, forward strand.
TCTCTCCGGGCTTCACAGCCTTCGCCAGGAAGCGCTTCGTGTACTTCAGGCGCTTCAGCGCGCGGCCACGAGGCTGCTTCGGCTTCTCCTGCTTGGCGACCTTGGGGGTCTGGTTCTTGACCTTGCCCGCACGGGCGAGCGAGCCGTGGATCTTACCCATGATGATGAGATTCCTTTTTTGCCAGTGAATGCGCAGCAGTTCCAATGCGTATGTGTATGTGTACGTGTGTGTGTGTGTGTGTGTGTGTGTGTGTGTGTGTGTGTGTGTGTGTGTGTGTTTGAGGTAGAGGAAGTGATGGAGGAAAATAGAGAGAAAGGGAGAAGGAGACAGAGTTAAAGAATTACTCAAACAGAGACAAACATGTGCGAAGGGACACTCGTGTAGGAGCAGCGGCATAAAAAGTGAATTCACCTCAAAGCTCTTACTAGGTGGGAATCGAATTGATCTCACGCAGCGTGTTGTCTGTTCCTAAACTGTAATATATGGTCGGGTTTGTCGTGTGACGGGGCACATACATTTGGAGAAGCAACCTTTTTTTTTCGTAATAGCTTTACATCGTTTTTTTTTCTATTTCGTCCCTTTATTAGAAAACACAGAGAGATTTTAAAGAGAAATTTGACGGAAATAAGCGTGGTAAAACAAACAAAGCAAAGCGCCAATCAGAAATAACACAATCTTCATGAAAGCCGACCCCGTCAGTGTAAAATTGATAAGGGCAGAGGTAGAGAAAAAATCCACTGATGGTTCTAGAGACCGGTGGTGACTGTATGCATTCAAGACGTACTTGACTTTCGTGCAGTTTATTGCACCTCGTTTCCAATAAAACGGCTACGAAACCACCTAATTGTCCAACGCCCTGGTACAACCAACCCCGCTCACAAACTGAGAGATATAGTAAGTAGACAACGGTAAGCGTAGCTTCCGAATGTCGAAATTGAGAAACCCCCAAACGGAACAAAATGCTTAATGATATAAGAAGTCTCAAGCAGCCAAAAAAAGTGCATCTCTAACCGGCCTTACCCGGGGGCTGCTTGTTCATGTGCACCTTCTCTCCGGGCTTCACAGCCTTCGCCAGGAAGCGCTTCGTGTACTTCAGGCGCTTCAGCGCGCGGCCACGAGGCTGCTTCGGCTTCTCCTGCTTGGCGACCTTGGGGGTCTGGTTCTTGACCTTGCCCGCACGGGCGAGCGAGCCGTGGATCTTACCCATAGTGAAAAGGAATTTAGCTGATGCTGTAGGAAAACTCTTTTGAACTTGATTGGAAAGGAAACAACCTTATAAGTTGAGGGAAGAAATCAGGTGGAATAGCAAGCTTTTGCTTTCAGTAGTTGTTGTAGTTGATGTTGATCGAAGGAAAACAATAGAGCACCATATAGTTGATTCAAGAATTGGATTGTAGAGAGGGAATATGAAAAGCAAGGAACAGCAAATTAGAAAAATGCCAAAGAGATGGAGTGTTGGCGGAGAAAAAAGAAGGTTGTTGTTCTTAACCGTGCTAGATAAAATGTTGAAGTTAAGCATTCTTTTTTTCTTCAACTCATCCAACCGTTTGATTCGAGAAGAGATGCTATTTCCGAAATGAGCCGTTGATTCCCCAGAGAAAAGATCGTGTTGCAAATCACAACAAAGACTTTCTGCTTCCACCAATAGGACTCATGGGTCTTGCTTGAACTAGTACAATATGCGTTGGGTGGCGTTGGTGTTGTGGTTTTTTTTTCGTGGAAAGAAAAAGAGCAATCAACTTGAAAGAGAAAAAAACCTGTTTCTCTGGTGTGGCTTAGAAGAGTGTTCTTAGCCGGCCTTACCCGGGGGCTGCTTGTTCATGTGCACCTTCTCTCCGGGCTTCACAGCCTTCGCCAGGAAGCGCTTCGTGTACTTCAGGCGCTTCAGCGCGCGGCCACGAGGCTGCTTCGGCTTCTCCTGCTTGGCGACCTTGGGGGTCTGGTTCTTGACCTTGCCCGCACGGGCGAGCGAGCCGTGGATCTTACCCATGATGAATGCGAGAGAAACTGTGTCATTGACACGTGTGGTTATGTATGACAGCAAAAAAAAAAAAAGCAGCGGGTGAAGAACGAGTTGAGAAAAGAGGAAAGCAGATTCCGCGGGGCAAAAAGTACTCATTAGGGAAAGCACAGTGTTCCCGGATGCAGAGTGTGAAATTCAAGTTAACAGCTTTTGAGTTTGGTGAACGACACGCCGTAACTTTAAGATACGATCGGAGCGTCTTTATCATGTAGGTTGTCGTTGGTTAGCTTTCATTTGAAGTTGAATACCTGTGGTCCAGTTTGCACAATCCACGCATGTGAAGCGCTTGAAGTTCTGCTGTCAAAGAACAAAAATGAATAGGTAAGCGACGTGTGCTGCATAACACCGGCAGTGTGGTTGCAGCACGAAAAAATTATACAAAGAAAAAAAAGGATCTTACACGCGAGACCAGGTCCGTGTGTTGGTGCCCTTCTTTTGTCCAACTCACAACTTAGACGGAATCGAAGTTGCCCTTTTGTCTTTTTTGCCGTTGCTCGTACATCATTTTGCTGACCGTGGCCTGCGCACCGTCGTCCAGATCTGAGAAGTGCATGGACGGCGGTTTCAATGTCTTCATGTCAATCTGTCGCTCGCCCAGCACGACATGCGGCCACCACTCTTCGTACTGCATGTTGGTTTTAATGAGAGTTATGACCAACTCTATACCGTCCTGCATGTACCACGTACTCTCGTCAACGTTGATCGGCTTGTACAACTCACCGTCTAGAATGACACCCTTAGAAGGGACTTCGACGCTGAGATGCCTCACCTTTATGTCTACGCGCAGACTCTTGGCGCTAGTGCCAGAAGGGACGGGAATTGTCACCGTCACCTCCTTGTCGGTTTGCCCAAAGGAGTAAAGTGAGTAGTCACCGCCGCACTGATTATTACTCAGCAGAAGATCTGTGAGACCTTCCTGAGACGCTACAGCAGCCATTGCAACTAGCTCGGACTTTCACCTTAATTTTCGCTGCTGTGTGTATATGTGTGCGTGTACGTTTTTTAATGCTGCTACAGGCGGCAAATCTATAAAGCTTACCAACAACAGCGTCAGTAGTGAAATCGCTAGCTGCGAAAGAAAAAGGTAAGACGAGGAGGCCGATTGCTTTAGAAAGAAGAACATGCAAACTCAACACATTCGCCGCACAGAAAAGCAAAAAAAAAAGCTACTATTTTTCGTGCTTTTTTTTTTTAAAGCAGGTGACATAGATTACAACTAGCATCTTTTGGCTGAAAAGCTAGCCCTTCAGTTTTTCACTGCTTTTTAATGACGTGCTCGGAAACATCCCTGAATGATGTTAAAACCCGCTCAGTAGCACAAAGAAAAGTAGGATGTCATTAGAAAGCTTTTTGACAAAAGGAGGGTAACCCCAAGTGTTGCGCCAAAATATGATTGTCACTTGATGCTGCATATGCACTTGTTGTTGTTCTGTCTGAGAAACTGTCGAAGAGCAATTAGTAAACAACAGATGTTGTGTAAAGAAAAGTTCAAAAGCAGAACTAGAAGTAGGTATTAGAATCACGGAAGCACAGAGTACGTTGTTCGACCCCACTTTCCCCATTCAAAAGCGTAGGTTCCAGGTTGAACGGGCATACGGCTGCACACACCACCACAAAACACAAGTAGACTCCTGTCACGAGGTGCCTTCATCGCCTTCACATACTCTGCTGCTGCAACAACGGCTGAGAACGGCGAGTCCATACACATCCTGCCTACCCCAATTTGCAGCGGCTCTTGGTTGTGTGTGAATACAAAACGGTGGTTGGCAATGCTTGTTTTCTCGTCGACACCCATGGCAATATCTTCTCCCTTGGTTATGTTCACGCAGCCACCGAGATCGCAAGCCATGGCAGTCACACTAGGAGCATAAAACGGAAACCTCGAACCGTTTACTTCGACGCCTGAAGAAAAAGAAATGACGTTGCTAGCTGCGTTGTCAACGGTGTCACACTCGTCCAGGGCCCCTGCCAACTTCACGCATATTGTTGCTTCGACGTATTGAAGACGGTCCTTTTTCACCGAAGTTGCGCCTCGTTGAAACATGTTGGAAAAAACAGGGAAGCAGACAGCGCGTGTTCCGCGCAGTGTCACAACAGCTTCACAGGACGGTGGGAGAACCTTGATCCCTACCAAAGGGAGTGCGTTCTTCTCCATGATAGCACACAAAGAGGAATGAAACTTAACAACATCCTCGATTGCGTTAGATTTCGGAAAGATATCTTGCAATGACGGTAGCTCTTTATCGACTTGCTGTAGGTAGTCGACGTAGGCAGTGACCGGGGCTTGCGCAGCGGTCAAGAACCAGAATGACCTTCGCATGATGTCACAGCGCGAACGTGTAGGCTACCGTAAAGGCACGATAAGAAGGAGAGCTTGAACGACTAGAGAAATGCTGCCAACTAAGGTAGCGAAAATGACGCACAGAACGCTTACAATGAGTTTCCAGCAGAAATTAGTAATTTCTTTGTTTTTTTTTTTTTAATCCGCAGCATCGGTATATTATTTGGACCGGTACCACATTTGACAGTGAAGACAGTTGCGTATTTAAACGTTCACATAGTTCTTCAGTGCTTCACTGAATCGAATAACAGCTCAAAAAACGGGGCTTTTGGGTGAACCATTTTTCTTAAATGTAGTGAGATACTCCTCTTTCTTTTTTGCTTTCAGAGTACGATTTCGACTATTCTTCACGTATATATATATATATATATACGTATGCATACATATACACATCTATGTATGTATGTTAGGGATCCTACAGAGAGCAGTTCAATAAAGACCGAAGATGAAGAAAAGCGTCAATGCCAACGCTTGGATAGAATAGGCGTTGATTAGCAACAAAAAAAGACGCACACATGTCAAAGAATAAAAACAGTCGAAAAGTTTCTATTTTATTGACATGCAACCATGGAGTGCAAGGAAACAAGGAATTTTTCGATTACACACTTTACGGTTCTCAAAAGACAGATACTAGAGAGTGAACGCACAAACGGCAACAAAAAGAAAAAGTTGTAAAAACTACTTGCCGTTTGTCTCATGTATAAATTGCGTGAAAAGCGAGTCGAACTCGAGATTTCTCGCGGTGGCGCTGCCAGTGTTGTTGCTCCACCCTTCGGCTGACGACGTCACGGCACGATGCGTTGCGCTCGGGGTGACATCCGCGTGCGCACGATCATCAGTTGCCGCAAAGTTGTACTGCTTTGCTAGCATCACCTCCTCGTGTGAGATAGTTTCAGAAAACTCTCCACCGGTGTAGCAATACGCAGGTTTCAGCCCTGTTAGCGGACGCTGTTGTGCTTGAGGCTGCGGAGGATGAGAGTGCTGCGGCGCTTGTGGTTCCGGCTGTTGTGGTAGTGCGACAGCAGGCTGTGGCCGAGCGTGCTGTTCGATTGTGTGTTGAGGAAATTCCTTCGAGTGTTCAACGTGAGGAATAGCCTCTTTGACAGGAGAAGGTGCTCTCGGCGCTGCAGCTACTTCTCGTTCCTGAGAAATAGCTTCTGGTAATTCGATTCTAGCTGACGTCGGATCATGATGGGAGTGAAGATGATCGTGTTCTGAGGCGTTTCGACTGCGGTTTTTCTTCTTTTCCTTGAATATATTCGAAAGAAAGCCCATTGTCGCCAAAAGAAAGAATTACCGGTATGTAAGAGAAGCTAATGCTACTGAGCTCGAAATAATACGACTTTTTTGTTTCAAGCTTTCGCCTACATATAAGGAACAATGCAAGATAACTTGCGCACCTGTGAGTGTGTGACTGTGAGTGTTAAAAGGACTGATTTTGCAAATTCACTAAGGCGTTTAACAGAAGTAGTAAAATCAGTAAAAACGGTTATTTGATACAAAGAAGACTCCCACACTTTTAATGAAAAACGAAAAACCGCGACAAAAATAAAAACATAAAGGCGAGAAAACACAGAATTCTCAAAAACCCGGCAAATCTGGAAAAAAAAAAGTGCAGTTAACCCTTCTTAACGCACAATTTGTTGAATGAAAAAATCGTTGTTAAAGCTTTTTTTTTTTTCGAGTACAGAGCAGCTGAACGAGCGGTACAGAGTATATAAAAGTCCTAATAACGGTAGTGAATATTATTATAAACAGCCGGCATACAAGGAGGAAAGAAGGAAAGGGAGCTTTATTTTTTTGCTCTCGTCGCATTATCTAGTTAACACGACAGAAAGTCAAATCGCAAGGTGTGCTTGATAAACGAACAAACTACCTGCTGAGGACAAAACACATCACCAAGCAAAAGTTGTCTTGAACATGTCAAAGTCGACTAAATAAAGTATTTTTCTCTGCTGTCTTTACCCAGAACGGTCTAAGAATAGTTTTTTTCTTCTCTAGTTCTATGAAGTAAAACAACAGACATCTAAAAGTCTAAGCTCCTGCCCACACTGGGTGGCGGTGAAGCAGCAACGCTATCTGCAACAGTGGATTCAGAACGAAGCCGACGCGATACGGTAGAAAAAGATACATCTCCTGGAGAGGACGAGGGATAAGGCTTGTCGGCCTCCCACGAAAATCTCCCGCGTGTTCCAAAGTCTAAATCTAGCGCTCGTCGAAGAAGATCACGGCAAAACGAGTCCGGCTTGATGCTCTCGGCAGTATGATAACAGTCGATCGCGGACTTAATATTACCGGAAAGGTGGTAGGTAAAGCCCAATGCGCAATGGCCGTGGCTGGCACTTGGGCGACACCTCACATACTGGCTGTAATAATCAATGGCCGTGTCGTACCGGCGCAGTTTACGAAAAACAGTTGCCAGATTAAAGAGAATGCAGTCTTCGTGCTCCGACGGGTTCTCGCGGTTCGGCAAATTATCATAAGCCTTCTGGAAAAGTTGCAGCGCTTCGTCCAAAGTTTGTTCGCGTATCGCCAGTGTGCCTAATTCGTTGAGTACCAGCGGGTCGTGCGGGTTTTTCCGCAAGGACTCCTCGAAAAAGCAACGCGCGACTGGACGCTGATGCACTCGACTGTACTGCATTCCAACATACGTGCAGCATGCATTCAGCCCCGGGAAGTAATTCATCGCACGGCGGTACACATTCAGTGCCTGCTCGCCCTCTTCCAGCTTGGCATAGCAGTGTCCGTAAGCGATCCATGCTTCTGCAAAATAGCAATCCAATTCAGCGGCGCGGCTAAAGTAGCGTCCAGCGCGCTCATAGTTTGAAAGCGAAAAGTAGAAGCAACCAATTGCGTACACCGCGAGCTCTGTGTAGCATTTGTTTTTCGACAAAAAGTGGGCTTTTTCGAAAAGCAGCGGTGTAGCTTTAGAGTCGACTAGTAGACACAAATGTAGACAAATTGTTTCGCGATGGTACGGCTCTGATTCGAGAATTTCAGTAGTCAGCGATAGAGCTTGTCGCAAATTGTTGTTTTCGTACTCTCGCTTTGCGCTTGCCAAGAGGACAAGAGTTTTCGGTATACCCGAACAGGGAAAATTCACCACGCCAGGGCCAGCACGTACCTTCAACGAATTGCGGTAAACTTCTGCCTCCTCTGGCAAGTTGAGCGAATCTATCATTTTCAAAATCTCATCTTTCTCGAGAAGGTGCCGCTCTAGAAAGGCGCTTATGGCCTCGCCGCAAAAAGGGTCTGCTACAAGGGCCATTTTATAGTAACGAACAGCTTTTGCGGTATCACCGGAGAGTTCCGCTGTTTTCGCAATGTAACACATGGCAACTACAGAAGAATAATTAGCAGAGATGAGGCTCTCTGCGTAGGCGACGCAGGACTTTAAGTCACCGAGCTCGAACGCTGCTTTCATTGCGAACAGGTGAGCTTCTTTTCCCTCATCGCATGAGATTGTTATTTGCTTGGTTAGCTTCAAAACGCTGTCATATTCACGAAGGTCATACAGGCAGTGAATTTTTAAAGCAGAATGGTAGGTTGACGTCGCCTGCCCTTCGCAGAGAATTTCAACGAGTTGAAGAGCACTTGAAGGGAGCCCACTTTCAAGAAGGCGCTGGGCGTTTTGTTGGAGGATGCGTACGGATTCCATTTTTGTCAGGCTACACGGTTGTTAAAGAGGAAAAAAAGTCGTCCAAGGATCAGCGAAGGTTTTTCAGTTTGCTCTGTAAATTCCGGTTATGTCAAGGAGTAAGAAGGGAAAGAAACGGGGATGCTGTAAGAGACAAAAAGACGAAAGGGCGATTGGGCACGTTATATTTGCCGATAACAGAGAGCAAATAGGATAAAGAACATGGATAAAAGTAAAAAGTTACCCTTCTCACGTTGGAGTACTCGAGTTTACCAGCATTTTTTCGCTCGACTCATAAGTGCTTGATATTTCGTAAACAATGAAATTAGTCTTGCTTGGAAAAATACGTCAAGAGGTTAGTACGAGTGTGTTCTAACAGTTCTTCAGCATCGCTCCCGGCCACTGGATCTATACCTGTAGTTTCGCTTACTACGTAGCAACTGGTAAGCTGCACATGTGCAGATAAAAACAACAGTAACAGCAGAACGAAAAGAAGGAGAGCATATTAAGGAACGGGAAACAGTTAACTTGTTTGTGTTGGAAAAGGCAACGGGAACACGCCTGCTAAAAATCATTGGTTTTTGAACTCCTCCCGGGTATTTGCACCACTGGTTTTATGAGTTTTGTTGACGTGGCGACAGTGGGGGGGGGGTTAGTTAGAAGAACAGCACTGTATGTAACAAACAAAGCAAAAAAAAAAAATAAGTTCGTCGCCCCAAACACTGCGCACCTCTCGCCCCACATTGGTATTGAGCTGTTAGGTATTCAGGTTCCTTTGAGTTCAGCCGTAAAGAGGACGAGGATAAGGGTCTTTTAAGAGAGCGCTAAATTAACAGGCTGACTACTTTTTGATTACAGTGGTCACTGTGGACTGCCAAACTCTGTTTGCATGGTGCCGCCTCCAGCGGCAAAGGGCTGAATTATCTTCCCTTTTGACTGTTGAAAGTTAAACGATTTTTTTCCTATTGTTACTGCGCCGTTCCAGTACTCCGAGCAATCACATAGAAATGCGAAGGAAAGTAATAAATTTTATTCGCTTAGGGGGCGTTCGTAGGGGGGAAAGTAAACTGATACAGCTCAAATGCAAGAATTCAGCGTTTCCTTTCATTGCCGCTGATTAGCGCAAGTCTTCAGTGCCTTGATGAAACTTCGGAAAAAAGCACACGTAGATCACGACAACAACAACAACAAAAAAAAAAAAACGTTGGCAGCCATTCTCAAGTTTAACAGGGCTAATTAGAGCAGCCTCTTTTTTTCGGTGCGTAAGACGAAAACAGACTAAGCGAACAAATACACACCTTTAAAAGCGTAAAAAAAAAAATGTCGTTACATTTACTTTATTACTCAAAAAGTTCTTTTTTATTTCTCTAATTTGTTCCATTTCACTGGTTTCAGTTGAATTATAATCTTTGTTTTACTTTACAGTTTTAGTTATTTCCTTTGGACCAGAATAATGAGACAGTTTTCAAGACCTTTAGCACTGCCGCTTTTTCGACACGTTGTTGTGGGACCTTCGGAAACTCTGCCCACCACGTCCGCTACACCGGATTATGGCCGTCGACGAAGGCGCCTACAACGACGAGAAGAGAAGCGTTTATTTTACTCAGAAAATGATGAGGACGCGAAAAACGAATGTTTTGAGCGCTACGGTTTTGTGCAAAAACCGATGTTTATGGAAACGTGGCAAGAGTTTTTGAGAGAGTTGCAGCGCGTCGAGCTCCGCTGGTCTCTCGTACCGAGCTTAGGTGGAAGTTTGCAACTAAAGGTTTTTGATCACTTTGAGTCTGGAGGCGGGCTTTTGTGCGAATTGAGTGGCAGCACTTCGAGGTCAGCTCCCATGGCAGAGTTTTTGGAGGCATGTGGGACGCTTTCTCAAGGAGCAGTGGCAACTGGCGAAATTCAGTTTATCGACGGCGAAAAACACGATGTTTTACAAATTGTGAGCAAAAAACACTTCGCCAATAGCGAATTCAAGGAGGAACCACCCATTGTTCCCCTTGCATGCCAATACAACTGCCGCGGCACGTCGGTTTCACTCTCGGTTTTGGACAAACGCACCAACGTCTCCACTCCACTTTTCTCCGATATTTCGATTCAGACATTAAACTACGCTTTTATGACGTCGCTGCCTATTTTTTTGAAACGGTCAGACGTTGGTATACGGAACGCGGATTTTGTTACGAAAGATCAGATGCGCCATTTTCGTTTTGCTTGGTGCTTTTTGCGTAGAGAGTCTTGGATGACTCCTGTAGAAATGACAGAGCTTGATTGTTTGCTTCCACCGTAGTATTGGCACTTATGTGAGCAAACAAAAAGGTATAATTGAAATTTGAAAACGAGTTGTAATGCAGTTGAGATTATATTGTTAAGAGCCTGCCTTCCTGCATACGTCAAGTTGACATTATTTTTTTTTTTGTTAAATCCAAGCCAGTTTTTTTTTTTTTCGTTCTTACTGTTATAATAAATCAACATACATATATATATATATATATATATATATATATATATGCATGTGTGTATTTTGCTGTTATTGGTGTTTATTCGAAAGTGAAAAAAATGGTAGGAGAAACGGTTAGGACTTAAGTTCGATGTCCTCCAGACGTAAAATTCACTTGAACTACTCTTTCCCTTGTTTTCCTTTGTGCTCGTTGTTTTTCTTATATGGCCGACGTGGTGCTTTTTTCGTCGTTGTTGTTTTAATAAAATGTCACCGGTGGTAACAAAAAATCAAAATTTCCGTTCACATTCTTTCATAAACAACACACTAATCGATACCTGTTAGATTAAAATAGAATTTACACCTACTCAACTAAAGCGAGATAAAAAAAAAGCAGTTGCACTTATCGCACATAACAAACAAGCTGAAAAGGACGTTAAGCTCGAATAAGTATGAGAGCCTTGTCAATTCGCTCTGTTTTTTTTGCTCGCGGCACCGCTGCCACACTGTGCGGCTGGCGCCGGTGCTCTACAGATGTGAAGGCCGAGCAGCCGGCCGGAGAGAAGGATGCGGCAACGAAGACAACTGAGGAGGTGGTACCCATTGAACAGCTTAAGAAAGTGGAGAAGCAGCTGGAAGAGGCGAAGGCGAAGATTGAAGAGCTAAAGAAAGACATCCTGTACCGTGCCGCCGACGCTGAAAATGCGCGTCGCATTGGACGCGAGGATGTTGAGAAGGCAAAGCAGTACGGTATCACCTCTTTCGGCAAGGACATGCTTGAGGTCGCCGATACTTTAGAGAAGGCTATTGAGTCTTTTGCGACGCTTTCTGAGGAAGAGCTGCAGAGCAATAAAATGCTGGGTTCGATTCACACTGGCGTAAAGCTCTCCTCGAAGGTTCTTCTTAAGAATATGAGCAAACACGGCATTGAGAAGATGGGCGTCACGGTAGGAACAAAGTTCGACCCGAGCGTGCACGATGCTATTGTAAGTACCCCCCGACAGAGCACGCTCCGAGCGACCACGTGTCTAGCGTCCTCAAGGACGGTTACACGTTGAAGAACCGCGTGTTGCGCGCTGCTCAGGTGGGAGTGTCCCACAGCGAATAAACATGCTGTGATGGTAAACAAACGTAGTTTTTTTGGTTTGTTTTTCTCGTTCTAGTTCGTTTGTGGATTTCAAATTTTTGTCTTATTTAAGTTCCTTGTTCACCGTTCGTTTTCCAGTTGTTTTCACATATTAAAGTGGTATTATTACTTTTCTCCCTTCTCTTCTTTTCCCATTGTGCGTCTCTTTTTGGTGGGCGTTTTTTGTTAAGCGAGTTTAGGGGAGAGGCACGTTTGGCCATTTTGAGCTTTACTCTACTAGTTTACTTGCTGCACGTTTGTTGTTTCAAGTTTGTAGACGCACTGAGTAGCGAACTTGAAGCGAAAGAAAGGTAGTCCTGTTTGATCCCAACAGGAGAACATCAAGGAATACATGCCACATTCCCACTTGCAGGTATGGGTTTTACAAATGTCGGATAAATCGAGTATGTCGTTTGCAAAAAACAGGGCTGCCAAGTGCAGTTTACAGGCCTTCTTCTGTTTCACTGGCGAAGGCTTCTAAGTGCACATCCTAAAGTCGGTCGCTTGCCCTCGCTAAAGAATAACGGGGAAAACTGGAACTCTTCACCTTTCTGCGCATTGCTGTACTCCCTACTTGTCACATATTGGTTTGATACTTTTGTCTGCACCATGGTGCGTTGAACGACCTATGAATTAACATATAGGTGAAAAGCAGATATATATATATATATATATATGCATGTGTAGTTGGGTGAGGAGGAAGGTGCATTTCTCAATTTCGTTCAGAGTGGAAAGAGACAATTTGAAGTATTGCAAGTAAGACGCCGCGCAGCATAAAATTCGTGGTTCTCTTCTTCATGTGCGTAAACTAATGAACAAACGGCACCAAAGAAGACCGTGTTGCAGTTATTATATAACTAATTAAATTACTTGTATGTCATCAGAATTTTCAGCGTTTTAGGGTTAACTATGCAACTAAAGGTGCTGTTACAATAAAGCTAATGATCATCGCCTCACGGCGCCTAGATCATTTCGTTCACCTCTTGCTTCCCTACTTTTTTTTCCATTTAATTTTGATGTTTTTCACTTCCTGATTTTCTTTTCTCGTTCCTAACGGTTCTTATTGTGTGCCGTGCTGGTTTTTTCTATTCACTGTTCCTTTCGTGTTACCTTGCATTTATTAAGCACATATGTTTAGACGAATTGGGTTACTTGCGGTTACGTGCCAAAGCAGCGGTTTAATTCCGCGAAGAGGCTGTGCACGACAAAAGACAATACGGAGGCAGTAGCTGCGACGGCGAGCAAAGGCAAATACGATGCGCTGCAGAAAGAGCTACAAGAAAGTGAAGTGCTGATCGCGAAGCTCAAAACGGACAGCCTCTACAGCGCCGCTGCGTGTGAAAACCTGCGTAAGGAGGCGCTTGAGGTGAAAAGGAATGCCGAAGCTCAAGTGATCGAGTCGTTTGCAAAGGATATGGTGGAACTTTGTGATGCTCTGCAAGTTGTCTCGAGACAGGTAGATGAATATTTGCAAAAAAATGAATCTGTTTCGCGGGCTCATGGCTCCATTCTCGCGGGAATTAAGTTGACGGAGGTGGTAGCGCTTAAAACGATGAAGCGCTACGGCGTCAGCAAAATATGCACAGAAGTTGGCCACCCTTTTGATGAGACACGGGAGGAAAAACTTTACACAGTTCCGTCAACATCAGAACTGAAGGACGGGTGTGTCGCGGAGGTCGTGAAAGAGGGTTATTTGTTGAACGGGGCGATTCTATGCAAGCCACAGGTAGCAGTAAGTGAAGACCCGTAGTTTAATTTGAGTGTCCTTATGCGTGTATTTTATCTTCAGATGCGGATAATTAACCTTTTATCAATATTCTTATTACTATTTGCCGTTTGCTTATCAGTAACTTCATATTGTTTAAGTAAGTAAACATATATATTTATATCGATTCGTACGAAACTAACGGGTTAGAAGGGTGTTTAACTAGCGGAGGAGTTTGCAGCGGTCGTTGTGACAACACCAGGTTCTTTTCACGCCTTTCTCGGCAATGTTACTCTCCAGTTGTCATGGCGGTCTTTGCTTGATAGAAAGATGACACAAAACGGCCTTCTGTTTTCTTTCTTCCATTCACCTTCGTCTCCATTTCTCAGGTTGTGCTCGTTCCGTCATCACGTACGTCTCTCTTTTTTTTTCTACACAGCTGCAAGGTGCACAGTGCCTTTTTTAAGTTGAACTATGCTCCGTCGCCGTGCGTTTGTCGCGACGACGGCGTCGCAGATATGCAGCCCATTCTCAGTTGCAAGTGAGACGCAGAAGCGTTTTTTAAAAATTGCTAAGTCGACGTTTGGCTTCTACTTAGCACGGCGTGGTCAGCGGAAGTTTCCGTTCCACCGCCGGCCGCACAACAAGAACACATATGCGATGAACATCAATGCACCGTACTTTTGGAGTTTCATGACAGCAAAGAGCCAGTCGTTTTTTCTGCCAGAAGAAAATTATATTACTGGCGATTGGACCGGTAAGTTTTTTGTGTCAAAGCGGCAGGTATATACGCTACAGCATGCAATTAGCGGCGGAAAAGTGAGAGTGAAATCTTTCCCGTCTGTTTTCGAGTTCAATAGCCCGTCGCGTTGGAACGTCGGGAAAGAGCTCCGTACGCTGACGAAACCACGGATGGATCTGATAGACGATCAGATGCTGACGAAAAAGCAGCGGCTGGACTACGTGAAGGCTGGATTCTTACCGAAGTGATTGATGTTATTTGTTTTAATGCTCACCAGAGAATGAAATTAAATAAACAGAGGACGAAGAAACATGAAAGCTGTCCGTGAGTCGTTGGCTTTTGAGCTCACGCTGACGACTTTTTATCTCTACCATGCTGACACATCAAATAAAAGCAAACGAGTGTAGAGAGGCTGCAGTCGAATATAGGTTCATCGCCCTTTCTTGCGAGCGTGACAGTTGTTTTAAGTTTCTCTTGCTGCGGATTTGGTGACATACTTTCGAATCGACTCATAGTGACCGAAGCTCATTCTTAATCAAAGTGATAAAGGTATTACACTTGTTGCCGTGCTTTAAATTCACTTCACCTTGTTCCTCTATTGCTCTCAGTTTACTTTTTCTTCAATTGCCTCTTCTGTTCCCGCTTTTCTTCATATATAATTAGTGTGCAGTATCTCTGGTTAATTACACTTATTATGTGGGCTGCACGAACGGCTTTTTCGTTAATGCTGTGCGGGTGGCGGCACGGTTCAAGAGCCTTTTCGACGTCTACTCTGCTGTGCAAAGAAGCTGACCCGCTGAGCGCCCTTTTCGAGGAGATGGAGAAGTGTGACACATCTGCTAGTGCGCAAGTTAGCGGCACTGCATCCAAGGTGGAAAGCGACGAGGCGCTGCGTGTCTTGAAACCTTTGCCACCACCGCCAGCAGACGCCCGTTTGCGCCTCGAGGAAGCCAGGCAGAGGCGCCTGCAGCGTCAACTGAAAGATGTGGGCGAGGAACTGAACGTGTTGCTAAACGAGAAAAATCATGCAATCGCTCAAGAGTCGAGCAAAGTGTACGTTCCGGCACGGACAGGGAGGACTTTTTTCTCGTCAGCAGAGCTCATCCAGGAGAAAGCTCCTCAAGAGTTTGTTGAGGACGAAAGGAGCGCGGAAGAACTTTCCAAAATGCCGTCGTTGCAACACTCCGGTTGCTCTGCGGTGATTACGATGGTAGGGGCTGTGATTAGTCCCCCGCTCGCAGTGAGTGTTGTCTTCCCTGGCGACAGTTCCGAAAGCGGATGCGTTGAGTTTACTGTTCGGTACGAAATTCCTTTTGCGCCTGCGAGTACATTCATGACAGTGACCGTACGTGCTGTCGGGGCCACGCTTTCTGCGTTTGCCCAAGAAAATGTTGGCGTCGGCGATGTTGTGCACGTTTTAGGGCACCTGGCCCCTTTTAGCACACCCGGAAAGAACAACAGCCTTTGCGCCGTCTACGTGCTCCCCGCTGGAGGGAACATATCTGTTGTACTCTCCAAAAACAAAAACTAGTGTGCGTGGCGAATAGTGGAGCGTGATGAGATTTTCCAGGCGCAGTTCGTGAACGGGGTTGGGGAACCGTAAGTCTCTAAAATGGCGAGTGTCTCTAACCTGAAAAAGCTGTTTTTCTTACAGGTGTGTCACGGAGTACTAATGTGGCAGCAAAATGTTACTTTTTTATGAACGCTTTCAACGCTGACCCTCTTCACAAACACCAGTGGTTTATCTCTACGCCTTTTACATACACACGTTTACCAAAAAAAAAAATAAAGGGGGAAAAAACCCGTCGCTAACAAAGACGTAGCGTCGGGTGTGCATTCTGCAAAATAGTACTATTCTGAACGATCCTGCTTGAAAGGTCGCATCTGACTCGCTTCTGATTCCTTTTCCACGAATTACTGAGAATTAACTTATCTCAAGCAACGACTAAAGACCGCCTTGTCTTTTTCTCCGTCCCTCTTTATTCTCTTCGAATCGGTCGCTTTCCCTCGAATTTTTTTTGTCCGAAAACAATTCACTCACGAACGTCGGGGGATGACCTTCTGTTTGCTCCACGTTGGCCGTTATATACACTTTTACAACCTTTTTTTTTAGGTTTAAACACAAGAACAACTCTGCTTTTCTGCCGAGCTACATACGTCATACTCTTTCCTCCTTCCTATTTCGCTACCCCAACCATGCGCGTTCTTGTCGTTGCGGCCAACTACTCCGAGGACATCGAGCTTGTTTGCATCACCGACGTCCTTGCCCGCGCGGCCATCAATGTCACTTTGGCGTCGGCGACGGATTCGAAGCACATCGTCCTGTCCCGCGGCACTCGGGTGGAGTGTGACGCCCTCATCACCGAAGTGGCTGCCAGCGACTTCGACGCTGTTCTGCTCCCAGGTGGGATGCCTGGTGCAGAGATTTTGGGCAAGAACGAGGCACTGAAAAAGATCATGCACGAGATACGCGCGCAGAACAAACTGTACGGTGCCATTTGCGCTGCGCCGGCAATGGCGCTCGGCCCAATGGGGTTGCTGGAGGGCGTGGAGACCGCGACAAGCTTTCCTGACTTCGAGAAAAAGATGCCATCTGATGTCAAGTATTCTCAGAGCGCCGTCGTGCGTTCTGGCAACTGCCTCACCAGCCGCGGCCCCGGCACAGCCATCTTTTTCGGCCTCGCGGCTGTGTCGATTCTCAAGTCACCTGAGCTAGCTGAGAAGCTGGCAACCATGTTACTGGTCGATAAGATGCGCGAGATGGACGACGTCCGTGCTCTCACGCAACCCACTGTCAATTCAGACCTATAGCCTCTTCCGGAGCAGTCTGTGCGTTCTGATTCGTCTCGCAGAACCTTATACTTTTCTTTCACTCGCCTGATAGTGGGCAACATAAGAGAAAACAAAGAAAGAAAAACGGGTGCTCAGCCTTCGCTATCTGTTTTACACTTTCGTCCTTTGTCATCTATGCGCACATTTTTTTTTTCTCCTGTTGGTGAGCTCGACGCAGGCAAGAGTCGCATAAGAACTGATTCAGCTGCTGTATTCCCGGCTTTGCCATGCTCCGACTGCTCCGGGTTTTGTGGCGTTATGAAGCTGTCAAAAACTACTATTTATTCAAGTACTCCTTGTTACCGACATGCACCGTAAAAAAAAAAGGAGTACAAATAACTTGGTTAACAAAACTGAAAATCCAAGAATCAACGAGTGAAGGTAACTTTTATTGTGTTTTGACAAAGAACGAAAGGGACAGAAAAAACGAAGCAAGTTGGGTAAATTGAACGCGCATGCTTGCTGTTTGCTGCTTTCTTCATAATAGTAACCTGTGCCTTATTGGGGTTCCAATTACGACAACTCGTTGCATAACGTACGTTCGTACGGCGTTGTGCGTGAAAGGAGGTTTTTGCATCGCCCCAATGCAATTTTTTTCTTTCACTGTTTTTTGTTTTTATTTGTAAAATTCTTTTTGCCCTGTTCTTCTCCCTTCATGCTGTTCTCCCTTTCTTCCCAAGCGTGTATACACGGGAACGTAGCGTGGACATGGGTGCGGTGAGTTGGCTACTTTTCCCTTCTGGGCCAACGGCGTTCACGTTTGTCAGGCATCGGACTAGGTTTCAGAATCCTGGTCACATATTCTCGTCAATGTGCGTTGCAAGAAATACATTCAAGAAACAACCTCTCAAATTCCGTTGCATATCCGGCTATACGTCGGCACTGCACATTGTTAAGTGCCCAGAGTGAAAGCAATTTGTTTTGTTTTACTGTGGGTTGCCAACGGAGGCCCGCCTGTGCAATTTTACATCGAGCAGGCGCTGAGCGGGGCTGACGGGGTGCTGTCCACATTGCAGAAGCACCTCAGGCTGGCTGAATCTTGGCATTGCCACGTCAATTACGGCGGTGCGGCGTGCTCCTACGAGGAGCGCGTCGTCGTTATGACGGTTCCGGCATTCATGAACATCGCCTACAAAAGCGGCGGCGGGCACGTTGCGCAGCTGGCCGAGTCCTGCATCCTCCTCCGCGTCGGTCAGCGCAATAGCGGAGGTGCAAAGAGGTTTCTTCACCACTAGAAAGGAGTGTGGGAGCTGCACTGGCGCTACACCTCCTCCCACCCGCACGTCATGCAAAACTGCACGCCGCTGCCGCTGGGCTCTGAGGACTGGATTGCTATCCACTTCTCCGGCCACACAGACCATGTGGTCGGGCTCTACCACTTCTAGCTCCGCGTTTTCTACGCGACTAGACTAAGAGGTCCAGCCGCGCAAAGGGTTCTTTTTACCGCAGCCGCTGCACTATGAGTGGGCCTATATACGCTTGCTAGACTATCTGCGCGACCTCGATGTGGCGTGCGTGCTTCTCACACACAGCGACGCCATCGGCGTTGTCGAGGCTTGCGGGTCGTAGGAGCGACCTGCTCGGCGACGTGGCACACCGTCACACTGAGCAGTAAAGGCGAAGCATCATGAGAGCGAGAACGCTCTTAACGGCGTTTCAGCTGACCTTTGCGAACATCGCGAAACTTGCTGACAGCGAAGCGCCACTTTACCCCTGCTAGTTTTTCCACGCGCTTTCCCCCTGTCGTTGACACCCTCCTGCGGTTTTTCCATTTCGACGTGAGACTATTCTCCCTTTTCTCTTTTTTCCCTTGTTGTAAAACAACATGCCGGCGTTGTTGCTCTTACGTTCGTTTCACCCCCTTTTTTCACTACATTGTTTCTCGCCTTCGTACAATCAGGTGAGGCTGAGTCATTTTTTTTTTCTTCTTTGGATCACCTTAATGTACAACCGCTGCACAGCAGGCTGCCCAATAAGCTCTTATTATAGTAAGAAACACTAACAAAGCCACCACTAACCAATAAAAGTGGGTGCGGGAAATGCAAGAGTCAAAGCAGTCGACCTGCGAAGTAAAACGTGGGCTTGAACTGATGTATTTTGTTAGACGGGAGAGATCGCCTTTAGAGTTCTACTACTTAGGCCGCGTTGATCAAAAGTGTGGTGGCATGTGGTTTTGCTTTACTCACTGTCTCCTCCTTTGTAGTCAACGGACAAGCTCTCGGATTTCTGGTGCAATAGAGTACCGTTGGGCGTTTTTTTTTTTTTTCTGCTTTCCGCTCTTCGCCGTCAGCCTTCTTTTCTATATGTTCTATAATGCATCAACAACTCACGGTCTTGTCTACTTGTTTTATCGCGGTCGTGTCATGATAGTATAAACACACACATTAGTAATTTCAATCAGCTTCACATTACTGTTATTATCACCAGACGTGCTGTGCATCTTACCTGCTCATAAGACATCAGTTGATTTTCACGCAACGCAACAACACTGCTACTACTTTCATTATTACTTGATTTTGTGCGGCTACCCTTCGGTTCTCCTTCACCTCTCGTCTGTTAAAAAAAAAAAGTCACCGTTGGTAGTCCGGAATATAATTACTCAAACGCAGACGCATACGTACAGAAATAAACGTCATTTTCAAAAAAGAAAATTAATGCTAAGAAAAGCAAAACTCATTCATTTCACAAGTCATTTCTTCCGCGTTTGACCAAACCTTACCGTTCCTCTTCTTCATTCGTGCGTGCTTGCTTGTTCGGTTTTGCTGCTGTTTGCCGCCCCTGTTATTCATTTCTATCAATTACAAAGAGGATTACACATTCGTTGCAAAGTGCTGCAAACAACAACAGAAAGACAGAAGCAACATGGAAGACCTTTTTGACCAGGTTGTTGAGGGTTCACCCATGCAGTCCCTCAACTTGAAAGACACCGATACCCCCGAGTACACGATTTTGTGCGTGCAGGCGCAAGCCCCGGCGCAGCGCGTGGCCCTCTTGCGGCACCGCCTCCAAACCTCTACGGAGAGCAGTGCGGGGCAGAATGCTTGTCTGCTTCTGAAGACGTGCGTCAGCACCCAGCTCTCTCCGGACGATGTGGAGGAGATGGTGGAGAACCTGGTCGAGATTGCTTTGCAGCACAGAAACTGGCCCCAGTTTACCCGGTGGGTATGCGCCGTCATCCACTACTACTGCACCGATGACTTCACCTTGTCGCTTTTCTCGGAGTTCGGTGTGCCGAAGGTGGCGGTGGAGGCACTGCGTCGTTTCCTCGGCGACCGCAAGATCGTTCTCGCTGCCTGCACGCTGCTCGCTCACTTCAACCTCTATGACATAGGCGATGGCATCACGCAGCTGGCCAACGTACTGCAGACGCACTGCGTGGATGCGACTATAGTTCGGGTGGCCAGCCGTGCGCTGGCGGAGTTCACCTCCTATTACAAAGAGATAGCTGACCGGTTTCTGCAAGCGAGCCAGGAGTTCATCGACGCGAAAGGCGTCGCCGCTCTGGAGGGGGTGCTGCACGAGCACATTGTTGACGAGGAGATCACGACGTACGCGGCACGCATCATGGCCAACGTCACCAGCTCCGGTGCGTCGAACATGGTGGACGCTGACTCTCCAGTCATGATGTACCTCGCCGACGCACTGGCGCGCTATCAGCAGTCGGAAATGCTGTGTGGCCACGTGCTGCGCGTCTTTAGCAACCTGCCGCGTTCGCAGTTTATCGACTGGGACTGCGTGTCGTCGTTGTTCAATAATACCAAGTCAGAGTTGGTGGTGCTGGAGTGCATCCACTTCCTCTGCGGCGTGGCCATCAACGTGAAGGAGATGAAGATGCGCATATACTCCACTGGGTGCGTTCCGCGGGTGCTGGAGATGATGCGCACCTACCAAAGCAACGCCGCGATCCAGGAGGAGGTGTGCAGCTTGCTGTCGTACCTCTCCTTCGACTCGGAGACCATCACGGCGAGCATCACTGAGTCCGGCGGCCTGCTGCTTGTGCTGAATGCCATGCGAAAGTTTCCTGGTAACGAGGATTTACTCATGTCTGCCTGCGCAGCGCTATCGGGTCTCACCTTCAATAACCAAGCCGGCCAGCAAGTGATCGTCGACAACGGCGGCGTTGCGCTCATCTTAGACGCCATGCGGAGAGGTAAGAAGGCTCGGCTGCAGGAGAACGGATGCCTGGCCATCGGCACGATGTGCTGGAACAGCGATCTAAAAGCTGACGTTGTGCGGCTTGGCGGCGTCCAGGTCATTATGCGGGCGCTAGAGGAGCATTACACCAGCTCTGGACTCGTTAAGAACGCCTGCAGGGCACTGGCCCAAGTCGCCTTCAACTGTGAGCGCTATCGCGACGAGATGAGCGCCAAAGGCGTCATTCCCCTCATCATCCGGGGCATGGAACAGCATCCAAACTACGACCGCGCGCAGATGCACGGGTGCGTGGCGCTGTCCTATTTGTCCTGGACGAACGAGGACAACGCGGCGCAGATCACGGCGAACCACGGCTACAAGGTTGTGGTCGATGCGATGCGCAACCACCCAAACAACCACGAGGTGCAGGAGCACGCATGCCGTGCCCTGGCAAACATCAGCAACGTCTCACTCTACGACTCCGCCTCTGCGCTGGAGCAGATAGTCGCCGCGATGCGCCGACACGAGAGCGTCGGCGAGGTGCAGGAAGAGGCGTGCCGCGCCATCGTGACGCTGTCGCTCGTGTCGCCGACGAACAAGGATCGCCTGTATCAGCTGAAAGGTGCCGACGCCGTCATCGCGGCGTTAAAGCGTTTCCCGCACGTTCAACTTGTGCAGCAGGAGGCGTGCAACGCGCTGGCGCACCTCGCCTACGAGCACGCTGACCTCAACCGCGCGGTCACCCACCTCGGCGGCGTTGCTCTTCTCCTCAACGCAATGCGCACGCACAAATCGAGCCCTAAAGTGCAGCTGAACGCGTGTGGTGGGCTCAGTGCTCTGGCCTTCGACAACACTGTAGCGCAGCAGCAGATCTTTGAGTTGGGCGGTGTGCAGTGCGTCATCCACGCTATGGACAACTTCGAGAGGCTGCGCATGCTGGAGCTTGGCTGCTCCGTGCTTGGCACGCTCGCGTGGAACACCGAAATTAAAGAGCGGGTTGCTGTCGATGCCATTCCCGAGATTCTGAAGGCAATGAGGACGCACAGCAACAATGCCTTGCTGCAGAAGTCGACGTGCCGCGCCATTTCGCAGTTCGCCTTCAACTCGGAGAACAACCGCCGGCTGCTCTCCGATGCCGGTGCGATTCCGCTCATTGTCCACGCCATGCGCACACACCTGTCAACAGAGAAGCTGATCGTGCATGCCCTCAAGGCTCTCACATACCTCTGCTGGGAAAACACACAGGTCGCTGAGACGATCATTAACGAGCACATCGAGGAGGTGCTACAACGCATTGTGGTGCACTACGAGCAAACCCAACGTGTCTTTAACGAGGCCGTGCACCTGTCGAAAATTCTCTTTCGCAAAACGACCGGCAGCCCCAGCCCCAGCCTGCGGATTGTGTCGCCGCCAATTGCGTCGCCGATGCCAATTCAGCAGACGCCAGGGCCCCTCTACGACAACCCCGCCCCGCCCAGCCCCCCACCGCAGGACGACCCGGAAGATCACTTTTACTCCGCACCGCTGGACGCTCCGATGGAAGGGGTCTACTGCGGGCGTCCTGGGCATGAACAGGATCAGCAACAGCACCCCTGCGACTCCTCCGGTATCGATGAGTACCGTGGGCAGCGAGGTGGACGCAGCGGAGGTGGCGGTGACGGTCGTGGCCGTGGCGGAGCTGCGCGGCGTCGCGGTGTGCGGTCGTTGCTACGCGGCCGCGGGGGCGGCATCCACAGCCACAGCAACGGATGCGCCCGAGACAGCAACGGCGTTGTGGGCAATGCCGGCAACGTTGGAGGTGGTAGCAGCATTGGGAGAGGTGGACGTAGTGCTGATGGTAATTTGGGTGTCGGTGGTGTCGACTATCGTGACGAGGCAGTACAGGAGGCGCTGGAGGCGCGCTTTGGTCCTCGACCGGGAAGCTGCGGGCGTGGACGCGGTAGTGGCAGCCCGAGTCACCACAACACCGCAGACCTCTGGGACGACCCTGACCCGGACACTTTTCACGGCAATCGCCAACTGGGGCAAATGAACTGGCAGCAGTCCGAGCTGGCAGCCACCATGCAAGGCGACGCAGAGAACGATATGTTCGAGATGCCCAGCCACGGACGGCAGGACGCACTGCTGCCGCCGTCGCAGCGCAGCCGAGGAGGTCGTGGGCGTGGGCACCATTACCGCGGTGTCGGTGGTGGGCGTGGGCACCACTACCGCGGTGTTGGTCGTGGCCGCGGAGCTCCTGCTCCTCCTCCTCCCGGGCATCGATAGTGTGTTGACAAGTGAGGGGGTACTGACGGGCACACGTCTCAAAGATGTGGAATACACGTAGAGCGCCGGTGCCAAGGCCTGTGATGATAATAAAAGAGCCTGTGTCGAAGGGTGAGCAGCAGTGGAGCTCTTCTCCTCCTTATTCTCTTACTCAAGATTCGCGGGGTCTTTTTCTGGACGTTGCATCCTACAGCAAATTGAGTGGTTTGCATGTGTGGTCGTCCCTTGTTTTTGTTTCCCACTTTCGGCTTTTCCGTTTGCGCAGCTTCTGTGTTTCCTTCTTTTTCTTGTCATCTGTTTTTCTGTGGCGTGAGTCACTCCCTTGATTATCTTTTTAGTATAAACGTATATCTGAGTGTTCTCCTCAATGTGTGCATTGCGAAATTAAGGGTAAAAGGGGCAAGTCGTATTTCCTGGTAATGTTGATTTGTCGGTTTCTTAGGGAAACGAAAGAAAGCGCAGAGGATTCTGGGAAGGGCAAAAGACTGCTGCGATTTCAATCTTAGCCGTTCGGGAACCGCAGGACTGCGGCAAAAAAAAGATCATCTTTTTTTTTCAAGTGTTACACCCCGTCTTTGTGGCCGCGCTGATATTGTAAAACAAGGCACTTTAAGGCAGGTAGGCGGACTCAGGGGATTGTTCGCTGATAAGGTCTCCCACAAACGTTCAACCGGCACAAGTCAGTGCGGCGGAGCCTGTGCGTTTGGTCAAGTTAGCAATGCTGCCTAACTTGTTCGCACTTCGCCTTCGTCTGAAACTTCACCCTCTTTCCTCTTATTCTCCTTTCCACAACGTTGCTCTTTCCGTTCTCGAATTAACTGCATCTTTTGTTTTCTGGGAGCGCACCTCGGACACGACGCACATACTAGCTCTACCTATAGCACCTCATTAGGGCAAAAACAATTCCGAAATTAAAAAAAGGGAGTAATAACGTTGACTTCGTCGCACCGCAAACAACAGCTTCTACCGGTAATAGGTATATTGGAACAGAATTAGGGAGCTTTCGAAAGCTCGACATCGCTCTCATTTTTGCCGTTTTGTCTGGCTCGTTGTTGTATTGCACTTTCGTCAGTATTTTGTGTTCAATTACTGTCACGGCTATTTGCTTATTTATAGAAGGATACTCCACGTATGTAGTATCAGCCCGCTTTTTATTGCATCAACGCAAACACTCGTACCTACAATGAACGCTCCGGAGTGGACCAAGGACGAGCGGTCGATTGACGCCGCCAAGAGCTATCTTCGCCAGGGTAGCGCCGTAGACTTCTTCGAGATGATCGCCCGTTCCATCATCCACAACCACCCCGCTGACAAGGTGGGGTTTTCGCTGCAGATAGTAAACGACATCCTCGATGGGCGCGAGATCTCAGCTGACGCCGATTTTCAGCCGAAGCGACAAGAGGATAACCAGTACATGCGTGAGAACCAGGTGAGTGACTTTTTGGACGAATGGGTGTTGGCGCTACTGCGTGAGCGACCCGGTACCGACCTGGAGCGGATGCAGTTCCACAAGCGGTACTTGGAGGGCCTCCTCGGCAGAACGAGTACCACGGTGTAGGGTATGACAAACTGAAAAAAAAAATGTGGTCCGAGTAAGCAACGGAGAGGAAGCCAGTAAGAAACGCAGATGTAGCAGCAAAACGAATACGTGTGCTCAACACAAAAGTTGAATGGGAGACATTTGGGTCTGTTTAAAGGCGCGCGTTTGTTCCTCTCTGTTTTACGTAGTGTTTTTCTCGCATTTTCGTCTTTCGTTTTCTTTTTTGTTACTCTTTCTGTCTTCTTGCGCACACGCCGTATCTCTTTTTTTGCATGCGCTGCTATCGAATTTCAGGTGTATTTTTCGGCCACACGTTTTTTCTTTTATTTTGGACTCGCCACCAGAACACGCTTTACTCCCTCCGTTCCCTTTGCTGAAGCTCAAGTAAGTTCTCTTTGCCATTTCTTTTTCCCTTTTGTTCTTTCTCTTCATTTTGTTTTTCTTTTTCTTACCGGCCTTCTGGTCAATAGAAAAGAAGAGAGGGGAGAGTGCCGTCGATGACATTTCATCTTTTTACCATTGTGTTGTGTCGTTGGACACAGTGCCAAACGTGAAACAGAGAGGTTTTCAATGAAAGGAAAAACAACTAGCGCCAATAACAAACAGAAAGGCATGCTGTTTCATGCAGCCGGCCCTTGATCTCGAAAAGGTGGAGGTAAGGTGTCTAAAGGGATTGCGCGTGAAGCCTAATGAGGGGCAAATCAACCTTTTTTCTTCATTAAGGATTGCAGCCAAATAATGGCTTCAACGGGGTTTCTAATTCGGTGTCTAACAACTGGGTTTTCAAGTCAATATTGCACGTCTTCTTCCATTTGCTTTGCACTTTTCATCCTAAATTCTGTCTCATCAACTGCCGTTTGCAACGGACACATCAACCATGACAAAACTTATACAAAATGATACGCTTCTGTTGTTGTAATCAATTAGAGAAACCAGCTTGTCTTTCCGTTTGTGTGACGGAACGGCAAATTCAGAGGAGTTCGAATCAAACAAACCGCTAAACAACGCTCAGGCATATATGCTCAGGGTGTGGGCCTCTGCGGTGCGGCGAGTCAAACCGGTGCGTGCGTACAGCACCTTCCTTAGTTCCTCAGCGATTGTTTTGCAGCGGGGAGATCAAGGCAGGGGAGGCATCAGCAACGGTGGACCGCAACCACGTCAGCAGTATCCCCCCCAGCTAGGTGACGGCGACGGTAACCGATCACAGAACTACGGAAACCGCGAACAGAAAAACGGTAATCATCAGGAAAGCTACGATAACCGTCCGCGGGGCTACAACAGCTACAACAGGGTTCGTGGCTACATTGACAGCCGCCGACACAACTCCGCCGACCGTCCACGCAGCTACGGCAACCGCGATGGCGACACGGGCAGCCGTCCGCGCGGCGGCCACGGCGGCCGCCCTCCGCGCCGCAGAGCCAGCGACTTCCTCCAGGAAAACGCCGAGCGGCTGCTGCAGATGAAACAGGCGTATAAGCAGTCCAAGTCATCGAAGGAACGAATGCTGATCACGCGTGAGGCGCGCCACCTCATCCGCAGAAGCCATGCCGACGCGTCGACGCAGGATGAGCGGTCTGTCATCGTTTTCCTCAACTGCGCCGCCACGTTTCAGGCGAGGTCGTGCGACGGACTGGAAGAGGCGTCGCGGTGGGTGCAGGCCAACGCCGGTGGACTATCACCACAGAACGTAGCCCTCTTTGCCAACGCGCTGGGTGTTATTAACTTAGAAAAGCGAGAGGAGGTGTTCTGCACCACGGTGATACCGCTGCTGCCTTCCCTGGTGCGGGACATGACCCCGGTGGAGGTGGTGATGGTGTTGCAGGCCTTCCAGCGTTTGCGCATCCGCGAGTACGAGGAGACAAAGGACGCGTTACTCCTGCAGCTCGAGCCATGTATTCCGACGATGCCAGTGCCACAGCTGTCGACACTGGCGGAAGTGCTGACAAAGCACCATATGCGCGAAACGAAGGGGGAAAAGTGGCGGCAGCTGGTTGAGGCGGTGATGAAGCGCGCACTGGAGTCTGTGGAGACGATGCACTCGAAGGAGGCCATTACTTTCCTCGAAGCGGCGCCGAAGCTGCAGCTGCCGCAGGAGCAGCTGTGCAGCCTCCTCGCTCGAGCCACCGCGACCGCCGGCTTCCATCGCGATGAGCAAGTCGGTGAATTGTTCACCGTGATCTACAACGTGCAGAAAGATTATACTGCGCCAACGCCCGAGTTGGAGTCTGCCGTGGCCGCCCTGCGCAAGGCGTTGATCGGGCGTCTTGAAAAAGTCGCTCATCTTGTCAATTTTGAAAGCGGGACCCGCCTGATGTATTTTGCGGCTCTAAGCAAGACCGAACTGCCCTCGGCCATTCTGCAAACTATTAACGAACAGCTGCGCAAATCACTGATATACCGCAACCTACGTATTCCCGCACTCGCACGGCTGGCGAGCGCGTTAGCAGCGACACAGCAACCGTCACCGGAACTGCTGGATATGTTGGCGAAGTACGCCATAGGTGAGCGGCCACCACGGACACACGATGCCGCTGGAATGGACGAGTCGCGCGACGCCGACGACGACGACGTGGAGGGCGAGGAAGAGGTAGAGAACATGCGCGCCGCGGTTCAGGAGTCGCTCTATGCCCGGTACTTTTTCCGTTACACAACGCTGCGCCTTGACCTGGAGGACGCGTACGCCAAGGCGGGCGCAAGTCCGCCAGAAGCGCTTACTACAACGCTGCCGGAACACCTGGTCCAGCACATCGCCGAAACCCCTCCACGTGCGCTCCTCTCTGCGGCTTGGGCAGTTCTCACACGACCGGAGGGGTGCTCCTGCCGCAACACGGTCAATGACGAGGCCATTTACCAGGGCGTTTTGGCCGATATTCCTCGTACGCCGGAGAAGTACAAAAACCACCTTAGCCCCGCCTTTGTCGCCAAAATGCAGGAGGTGATGGCTGGCAACCCCAGAGGCGAAGAGCTCGTGAAAACTCTGCAACGCGTGGTGGGGTAACGGCGTTGCCGTTTTTTGTGCTAGATCAGCATGACTAGAGCACTTCGTCACGCTTAGTTGTTCCGGGCTGGCGTGCAGTATTTCTTGCTTCTTCTCTGCGGTGGTTTTTTTTTTCCTCACATATAGTGTTGTTACTTAATTCCAATTTGTGGTGTTTACTCTTGTTGTTATTCTTAGTATTCGTGAGTCGACGGGTTGCTCGGAGCCGAAAGCTCTGCTCTCGTTCGGACTCAACTGCTCTTTGCTATTTCAACCTTTATCTCCATTTTTTATATTTGACAATGTGCTGCACCGTGGCTCATTTGTGATACAATTAGAATTCACATTCGAAGGCGTGAGCGAAATGAAGGAGCGTTGCTTGCTTTGTTTCCTCTATTTTTAAATTGCTGGTATCCTTGTCAAGAGTCAATGCTTGGCGCGTGCTTCGCTGCGTAAGCGCGCACTTATGCACGCGCCGTGCTTGAAAGCAAACATTTTATTTTCTCTAGGCCTAACTGTGCAAGCTGAAACATCAAATAATTGGAAGGGTGCAAATGCGTTGCACGTTGCAGACCTGAAAGCAGACCGTCTGCTAGCATTGTCCTTTGTCCCTCCTGAACCCCGATTATTGTTATTGCCTTTAAACGATGGTGAGATTGAATCCGAGGTGAACGAAGCATTGCCCTGTACGTGCCACTGCTTGTTTAACCTATTACTCTTCAATTGCGTAGCAGCTCAACAAACAGTATTACAGTAATTTGTTTCTCAACAGTCGATTTCCGTTTCTTCATCTCTTCTTTTCCCCCTTTTCACTTTCTCTCTTCTGTCCACTCTTAGATAAAAAAACAAGATGTCTGGCTTGTGGAGTTTTCGGGAGCCAAATCTAACCCTTTCTGGCACCACCGGTGAACCGCGAGGTGTATGCTGCACATCGCGCGTTGTCACCCAAGTTCTACCGACAGGCGTAGAGTACCAAAAGTCTCTTCTCTCTGACTGCAGCGAGACGGGATTGACAATGTCGGCCACGCCAATTGCCTCAAAAACAACTGTTTTGAGGCAATGCAACTCAGCAGCGTGTCCACACGAAACAACCCATTCGCACTGTAACGATAACGTAAAGGCAGATAACACCGCAACGCGTCTCACTTGCTGTGTGTGCAGTCGCACGTTGCGGAGAATTCTGCAGGTGCTGGGCTCGCTGACGTTGATCACGGTGTGGTGACGGCCGATTTAGTGGACCGCGACGAGGCGGTGAGAGAGGTGCAACGCAACTGGTGGCGAACGTTCAATGTCGACGTAACACCCGCCGTCGACCTAAATTCCTGTACTTTGTCAAGCGCTGGTGCCGCTCCGGCAGAGCTGGACGAGGCGGACGAGGCAGCAAGGGAGGCTGCCCACGAGCTGCTGGCTCGCATTGCTTCTTCAGAAAACGAGGTTTTGAATGATGCCATTAGCACTGGCACAAATTCTATGGATATCAATAATGGAAAGCACATGCCTCTATCAAAGGTTCGAAGGATTGCAGAGGGATGCGCGTCGGCGCATGAAAAGCAAAAAGGCAAGTGCCATGAGCAACACACAAAGCTTCGGGCTCCTGCGGCCCCCTCACCACGTTTTGCTGCTCCGCGCAAGGCGACTGCGCAAAAGAGCGAATACAGTGCACAACAGCGTGAGCAGATCGGCCACGCCGTCAACGCCACCACCAGCGAAAGCGAGCAACTGCATGAAAGTATATCCAGTCTTTCGCGAAACTGTGGTATGACCGCCAAAGTGCTTCACCGTGCCTTTGCGTCTCTGTCGCTTTCCCGATTGGAGATTGCGGGATCTACGGAACGGTCCTCACAGCCTCTCCACGCAGCGGCATCTGACAAAAACGAAGGAAGTGTGCATTTGGAGTTAGACCCTTATCGGAGTCGAATGGAAACAGAAGCGCAGTCGACAGCCCCGTCAAAGGCGTTGAAAAAAGCGATGGGGAGTGTGTCAGTGGCAAGAGCACCAACTACGGTTTGTCCTGCTGCCGGTGGTGGAGTGGATAATCTAACGTGTATGGAAAAGGGCGCACGCGTTGTTCTCCGGCACTATTACATTTTGTGGTTTGCTGCTGCTGAAGAGCGTCGCATACAGCGCAGTGCAGCATCGTATCATCAGTATCTACTGCAGTGCGTCCGCGACGCGTTAGGTCAGACGTCTAAATCCTTTTGAAAGAAGAACATGTGGGGAGTATCTTTTTTATTCATTATTCATTTTTTTACAGTCAAGGCCAACGAAGTACTCCTTCGTTTTGAGTAGGCGTAAAGCTCCAGCTGCAAATGCCAGAGACCTTGTAGAAACTTCCTCATTTAGAAGCACCACCGCTCTGCTTACCCATTTTTTTTTCTTTTACTGCTTTGAACTTTTAACACTGTAGTCGATCGTCAAGCCACTGCAAGCAGTTAAACAAATAAGCGAAAAGAAACAACCCGCGTTGCTACCAGTTGTGAGTGCTGAGGACCTGAAAACAATCGAACCGCTTGTTGATTGATGCAGTTACTAATTTAGAAACAATAAAGTAATGACTGGGTTTTGCGCGCCGGTTGTACTCCGAAATCGCCTATCCTGAGTCTTGCAGTGCACCGCCGAACTGTGTGCAGTCCATTTTCACGAAACATTTTTTTTTTTACGCAAATGCCGCTGCTTCACTTATTTCTCCTTTTCAAACCGCGAACCAAATTTCTCCCTCTTTCCACGGATCAATGCCTGCCACCCTTCTTCCTTTAGTGAACCTCAACAACCACAGCAGATTTTCAAATATATTTGCTTTTATTGGAGGGCTACGAATCCGAATTTGAAACTGGCGCTGGCCTACTTCAGCTTTATCCCTCATTATTGTATCTTTCACCATCATCAGCCTCCTTTTGGTCACATACCACCTCCCCCTTTTTTGTTCTCCGTCCCTGATTGCTTCTGCGCGTTCTATTTTGTGTGATTGTGTGCTCGTCTGCTAACGAGTCTCTGTCTGCTAATCTTTAGCTGAAGCCTGCAACACCTTTTCTTCTTTCTTATAGACGACTTTGTCTTTTCCTTTTATTCTGCTTAACTCACAGTGTGCTAGTTACTGTTGTTGACAACAATTTCAATCAAGTTCAGCTATTTCTCTTCTTCTTCTTTATCCTGGTCACAGAGCAAGAAAAGCCCCAGACTTTTGAACTTTTTTTGTTTCCGCACAGCTGTACGTTTGTTTTGCTCGCTGTGTTGTCTTGGTTTGGAGTTTCGTTTTACCCTTCCTTTGGTGATCAATTTTTTTTTTTTTGAGAAAAAGGGCGTCTATTCTATATTGAATATTCGCGTACTTGCTTCTTCGTTGTCTTCTGTTTGCGCTTTCCGCTTCTTTTCACTGGTTTCCGGCAGGTTGCTTATCGTTCTTATACTTACACTCAAGGGGATTGTAGGGCCACAGTTTCTTTCTTGTTTATACTATCGCCGTTTGTACTTGTTGACAGACGGAAGGCGAACACCCGAACACACGTCGAAAGACCTGAACAAACTGCTGCTACTATTGGAGACTTCCTCCTTTTCTACTGCTGTGCAGAGTTTTTTCGAAGGCCTTGTTGAATTGCGTGTGGTATCAGAACGAAACACTCGATTCTTGTCACGATATTTTCGCTGTGAGAGCGGGAACAAAAACAGTAGCTCTCGTTTCTCAGTAATAAAGCAACACAGGATTTCTACAAGCTTACCATGTCAGGTTATCTCAAGGTGCTGTCGCAGGAAGGCACGTGGGAGACCCACTACGCTGCGGTGGAAGGCGCCAAGCTGCGGTACTGGCGCAAAAAGGAGGAGAAGACGGCCGGAGCGCCTCCGGTGAAGGAGGTGGACCTTCAGTGCGCCACCCTGCGCGAGATTGGCGAACCGTGCACCTGGTCGGTGCATCCAGACAAGGCGCACGCGGCTTACTTCCAGGCGGAAAGTGAACAAAAGAAGGAGGAGTGGATGAACACGCTGCGGCACTACAACTCGAGTGTGACACTGACGCCGAAGCTGTGCTTGAACGACTTCGAGAAGCTCTTCGTGCTGGGCAAAGGCTCTTACGGCAAGGTGTACATGGTGCGCAAGAGGGACACAGGTAAGACGTATGCGATGAAGGAGATGAGCACCGAGAAGATGAAGCAGGCGGAGGTGGTAGCGCCGCTGAAGGAGCGGCTCATTCTGCAAGAGATCGACCATCCATTTATCGTGCACCTCCACTACTCCTTTCAGGAGGACGGGTACGTCTACATGATTCTAGACCTGCTTGGCGGAGGCGAGCTCTTCACCTACATTGAGAACCACGCTCCGCTGCCAGAGGAGACGGGCAAGTACTACGCTGCGGAGGTGGCGACCGCGCTCGGTTACCTGCACAGCCGCAACATTATTTATCGCGACTTGAAACCGGAGAACGTCGTATTTGACCAAGACGGCCACGCATGTCTGACGGACTTCGGCCTAGCCAAAGCAAACGTCTACGAGGCAAACGCATCGACCTACTGCGGTACGAACGAGTACCTCGCACCGGAGCTGTTGAAGGGAGTCCCGCACGGCAAGGCGGTGGATTGGTGGTCGCTCGGCCTCATGATGTGTGAGATGATCTTCAACGAGCTGCCCTTCTACGACGACAACCCTGTGCAGATGCAGACCCGTATCTTGACCGAAGAGGTCCGCTTCCCGAAGCTGAAGACGCCTGTGTCGGAGCCGACAAAGGATCTGATCCGGCGCCTGTTGGACAAGGACCCGAGCCGGCGGTTGCAGACGCTTGAAGAGTTTAAGCAGCACCCGTGCTTCACCGACCTCGATTTCGACTTGCTGCTGCAGCGCAAAATTCCACCGCCGATAACTCCTGACAGCAACCCAGAGCGCAACTTTTCACCGGAGTTCACTGGAGAGGTCATTTTACCGAAAGTGACGCCGTCGCAGGCCGTCGTCACGCTGGCCGGTTATACATACGACAGGGACAGCAAAGAACATACGCAGACGCACGAGGAGGCGAAGACGACAGCACCGAAGAAGTCATCCTTTGCAAACAGCACTACGAACACTAACAATAGCAATAATAGTAATAGTATTTCGAATACTAGCGGCTCTACGCACTCCCCAGCGGCGACGAACTCGAAGCGGTTCTCGTTGGGCAACGCCTCCAACTCGAGCTCCACCAGCGGGACCGCGAAGCAACCCTCGACGTCTGCGCCGGGAAGGAAGCCTGCTGGTGCCTCCACATCCAAGGCAACTCCGCTGGCGGCGCGCAAGAATCTGATGAGTGGCAGCGCAACGCACAAGTGCGGGAAGTGATTTCGACAGGTAAGAGTTAAAAAAGTAGCGTACCGCCGATGCACATATAGGGCTCGTCAAGCCTGATTCAAACCTTACTTAACACTGTATGTGTGGTTTTTTAGTGCCTTTGAGCACAATCGTAGGTAAACAGCTACTTTGCTTCGAAGTGTTCCACTATTTGCTATCGGTTTCTTTTTAGCTTTGTGTGTGTATGTGCGCTGGAGCCTGCATCGCACACTGCCACTATCTCGTCCTCTCTGATTAACTGCGAAGTGCTAAAACCAGCATTTTTTGTCGTCTTTTTTTTGTTGTTTTGCCTCAGTTGAGTCTTACTCCAGTACCGGGAGTCAGTCGCCTATCTGCATTCTTTGATCTGTTCGGTTCTCGTCTTGCTTTAGTTCCCCTCACCGTTTTTGCCGACATCAAAAACAATTTTATTTTTCGATGTACCGTTTTCTTTTATCCTTAGAACGCAACCTTAAAAAACCCGCCTCTTTTTCTCCCGCTTTTCTGAATTACTGCCTTTTTCTTTTCTCTTCCTCTTCCCACCAGATGGTAAGCGGCTTCCACTGACACATGAAATCGCTTCTGACTCTTCTTTCCCTCTCTTTTATATATTCCACGGTCTTTTTTCCTTCACTTTTCTCTTGTTTCCTATCCCCTTGTGTTCATCGACTTTTTCCGGCTGTTCTCCTTTTTTGTGTGTATGTGTGTGCAGAATCAGAACTATGGCCCCTATTCCCTTTCTTCCGTTAGTTTGTTCACGAGTACATGCGAGTTTACTCTCCTGTGAAGCTCTTCGCAGTTGCAGCGCGCAGGCGCGCACTTTCGATGTTGTCTGTTTTCGTTTTTTCTCTTCACTTCAACGACTTTTACAGACTGGCTTTCTGGTTTGCTCAATGTCGTTACTCTAGTTGCTGTTGTTGCTATTATTACAGTACATTGCTCTATTAGTGTCACTATGTCTTTCTGTTAAGGGGGCGCGTGAAACAGAGGGTAAGCGAGAGGGTTTCCTTACGAACACTGCCAAAAACAACACGTTAGCGACGTATCATTTGACCGCTAAATTCAGGCGTGAACGTACGGTCCAAGTATCACTGCCTTAATGCCATGTGACGGTCCGGGAAGTCTTTTTTTTTTTTCGGGCTCGCCCGTGCCCTCCGATTTACGCGTTTTTGTCACCGCAGGCGAAAACGAAAGAGTGCACACAACTGCGGCGGGCTCAATTCTCAGAAAGGAGGTGGTAGCCAGGACTGTAAAATGCACTCTTGTGTTCTGTTGTTCGCGGGATCAAGCTTCTGCTGAATCGTACCGAAGTCGAGGCTGCCGTTGCCTACGAAACAGGATCATTACTATCCCCCCTACTTTTTTAACTTTCCGTTACCAGTTTTATTGTGGCCCCGTTACCTTCGTTCTCACATTTCCATCTTACTGCTGGCGTTTTCCGTCCAACGGAACATTACCTGTTTGACGATGTATTTCATCACACAGATCAGATTCTTGTTTTATTGACACTCTTTTTTTCTCCTTGTGTTGTGTTGTCGCTAAGGAGAATAGCTTGTCTATCCAACAAACGGCAGCGGAGCAATCAGCTACATCAACTAATAAAAAAAAACAAAAAAAGGAAAATGACTGTTTCTTATCGTTCTGACACGCGCGCTGCCTTGGTGCTCACTCTGTTGACTTTCTTCACCCTTCTGGCCACCGCCGCCCCAGCTAAGCAGCGCGACGGGGTAACGTCGACGGTCGCTGGCTGGGTGGACGTGCAGGCCGAGGTGGCTCCGTACGTTGTGCTGCGCGTCGTGGACGACAGCACCGGCGTTGTGGTGCGAAGCGCACCGCTCGACGCCACGCACACGTTTAGCTTCGCCGGTATCGTTCCACCCGTCGTCTCGGTAGAGGCAGTGGCGCAGCTGCCGGACCACCTTTTCGAGCTCGACCCCGCCTCGTCGGTGATGCGGTCAGCCGTGAGTTCCACCAGCGCTGCTGCTACAGTGCAGCTGAGGGTGGTGGCGACGAGGGCGGCGGGTGCAGGTGTTGTGGCTGCGTCTACGAGCAGCAGCGTCGTGCCCACCATCCTGGCGTTGGCGGGGTTGGTGGCGGCGTGGTACGGCCGTCACTGGCTTGTGTCGGCACTGGAGCTGCCGACCTTTAAGCCGCCGAAGCAGCGCAAGATAATGGTGGCGATGTAGGATGTGTTAGTTTTGTTTTGATGTCGGATAATTTGCTCGGGTATGTTGTGGGGTGCCGCTATTACTCTTTTCGCGCTCCTTCTTGCTTTGCTTCGGCAGTATCTCGTACGTACTTTGCGCCAGCAGCGTGCATGATGGGACGAAAAAGCCACACGAGGCCTTCTTGCAACGAAATGCAATTAGCAACAGTAATATTAATCAAGGCAAACAGCAACCTCGACGCTTTATTTGCGAATTGTTAATATCCTCACCAAAGGAACATGGATTGCCGTGCAACGTTGTCCGAATTGCACTTGGAGGCTCTGTTTCTAGCCGACTCGTCGTTCACGACATCCGTTTCCTTTATGCGGGCTAGGCCTTCTGAAGGTTCATCCGAAAGAAGAGCGATCAAAACTGAGGGGGTCAAAAGCTGAAGTTGCTATCTCCCCGTTAATCAATCTTCAGCTTCTTTTTTTTTTTTTCAAGGTTTCAAACCTATGCGGAAGCTTCTTTGCGTTTCTCCCGTGGCATCACCCTTCATTTTGCTGCGTACGTGTGTGCACCAAAACCACCGTACACCTTTCGATCTGAAAAACACACACATATCTAGTTTTGGTTGATGGATACGTTCAGCCGTAATGTAGCGATTATCGGCTCCGCCGTCTATGGCGGAATTCTGCTGATTGGCCTGCTTCTCTTCGCGCTTGGCCGCAGTGGGGAGCCTTTCTACCGCCATCCGTCAACCAACGTGGCGATCTTCTCTGTTTTTTGGTTCGCCTTCTCGCCCTCCCTCCTCTTCATGGGGGCGACAGTGCCGTGGCTATGTGCGCTGTACGGCAGCCGCGCCGCTGCGCTCACCTTCGCCGTCGTCCCCGGCGGCCTCTTTGTGCTGGTCGGTGCCTACTGGATTGTGGTGACTGACAAGTATGAAAACACGTACACTTTGTTTCAGTTGTCGCGGGCGTCGCCGTGGAGTCGAAATGCGGTGAACATCGACTACGCCGCCCCAGCGTACCGCGCAGGTGGTGTTGGGAATGCAGATGTAGCGGATCACTTCCCCTCTCCCGCCGCGATTGCGGAGCTGATGCAGCGAGCGGGCGTTAATACGATGTTCCCGTACACGCAGTACCCTTCACCAGGCAGGTGGTTGCCCAGTAACCGTGAACTTGGTATTCCTCGCGGTCTCGGCACACCCGAGTTTACACACCTTGCTGCGGCCGCATCGCCGCCGCTGCCACAACTGATGGCGTGTAACGGCACCGGTTGCGCGCCAGCTGGGTCGGCAGATGCTGTGCATCCGGGGTATGGACCGAGCGTTGCAATTCCAAGTACGTATTACTACAATTGTGCAGTTCCCGCAAATTCAATTTATGGAGGCGACAGTGGTGATTGCCGAGGACCGCAATCCGCCTACTCGCACTCGCCGTCTCCTATCCCGATGCAGCCTCCTGCACGGCAACGTCAGCACCCTGGTGATCATTACATTGCGTAGAATTGACTACGTAAAATCAAGAAATTCAACTGTACATGTATCCCTTTTTTTTTTAGATGAGATTCGAATGCCGAGGTGGATTCTTTACACCTTTCGAGATCCCTGAATGGCAACTACGATTGTACTCCGTTGTCGCGAACGCCACTATAAGAATTCAGACATGTCTTTTTTTGTTTTTAGGCCGTTGGCCCTGCTTTTAGCTTCTGTGTACATTATGCTTGTTTGAGTGCTTTAACAAGTAAGAATTTCGTTAAATACAGGAAAGGAAATTGCACCCTAGCAGTACTGAATTAAAAAAAAAAAGCAGACTGAGTGAATCGGCATCGGACCTTAGTGAAGGGCTTTCTGGGCTCGTGCAACAGGAATCTACATGATGTATGTAATGCTTGCCGCGGTTGAAGTGGCAAGACAGAAACAGTTCCACCCTCTTCTTCAAGTTTATTTCGGCTACGTCCACTCCTTTATCTGTCCCTTTTTGCGCCTCCAATTCTTCGCATTTTACACAGCACAAGCATCTTCGTTGTTTTTTACCACGTCAGTACCCGAAAGATCCACGTGTGCGTGTCAGGTGCGTGCGCGCGCCGCCTTACTTCACTTTCTCTTTTTTTCTTTCTATCCTTCGCAACGCTCGCGTTCCGACACCGCCACCTCTTCTGCGACGCCCGCAGCGCACTCTTTTCGTGCACTCCAGTAGCCCTCATGCCGTCCAAAGCCGGCGTCGCGTCGCGCGGCCTTCCGATCAGCGGCTGCGACACCGAGGGCAAGACGTACCGCTCCACCGATGAAATGTGGCGCGCCGAGCTCGCCGACGACCTGTACGACTCAAAAAAGGGCTGGTACGGTAAGGCGTTGGAGTACTGGCGTAACGTTCCTGCAACCATCAGTGGCGTGCTCGGTGGTATGGATCATATCCACGATATCGACATTAGAGGCTCGCGCAGGTTTATCGAAAGCCTGCCGGACCGTGGCACGAACCGCGCCCTCGACTGCGGCGCTGGTATCGGTCGCATCGCCAAAAACCTTTTGACAAAAATGTACACCACCACCGACCTGTTGGAACCGGTGGAGCATATGTTGCAGCAAGCAAAGAAGGAGTTGGAGGGTTTGCCGGTCGGCGATTTTTTTCAGGTTTCTATGGAGACCGCGAAGCTGCCACCGAACACGTACGACCTCATCGTGATTCAGTGGACCGCCATCTACCTGACCGACGACGACTTTGTGCGTTTCTTCAAGCGCTGCCAGGAGGCTCTCACCCCACAGGGCTATATATTTTTCAAAGAAAACTGCGCCAGCGGCGATCGCTTTCTTGTGGACAAGGACGACAGTAGTTTGACGCGGTCCGACCTGCACTACAAGCG
Organism: Crithidia expoeki; assembly: GCA_900240875.1. Lineage (NCBI taxonomy): Eukaryota > Euglenozoa > Kinetoplastea > Trypanosomatida > Trypanosomatidae > Crithidia > Crithidia expoeki. Next base: position 112,869 of record OESE01000216.1, read on the forward strand.
TCTTTTTAGCCGCAGCGGTGTGCACGTGGTGAAAGAGGCGTTCCAGGAAGAGTGGCCCGCCGACTTGTTTGCAGTGAAGATGTATGCCCTCAAGTAAGGTCGTTTCGTAGAAATCGAACATTACTCTGTGCTTCTCTCAGCCTCAGCGTCCAAAACGCTACGTCACCTGCAGGGAAAAGAACAACAACAAAAAAGCGTAATAGTACTCGTGCTTTCAGTTTGCTTCTTCAGGGGTACCTTTTTGCGACCACGTGTTACTGATGTCGGCTCTGATTTCTAATAGTCACGTATGCTACCGATCACACTCGAAATGCTAATTCATAACGTGGATTTGAATACTTGGATAAAAAAAAAAAATGGTGCCTGCAAGAGCAAGGAGACTAGGGAGTCTAATTTGAGCGTAAAAGGCGTGCCAGCTCTTTTCAAAGTAGCTCTTTCCCACCAAAGTACTCTCTAATATATAATTGACGTAGATATTTCACTAGAACAATCGACGGAGGCATGTTCTGGCAAATTATTTTATCCGCCTCGTCACGTCGGGAGCCAGCTTACACAAACCTAACAAGACTCGCAATGTTTTCGTCAAATGTGGCCATCTTTCGTGATAACTAGGTCTTATCTCTTCTTTAAACTCTTCTAAATTCGATGTAGGGCACTAGCAGAGTAAGGAACATAAACAATACCAACACGTAGTTTTCAATCAATGTTTTCATGTTGCCAAGCATGTCCATAGTCAATTCCCCAACTAGTCAGGCCAAGGACCGTTTCAGCATCCCCATCGTCGATGACAGCAACGGCAGCGACGCAGAGCGGCAACTGTGCGAAGCGGTGGATACGATGCTGGCCGGCATCACCCGTATGCTGCAGCAGTTCACCAACGAGCGAAGCACCAAGGTGAAATTGCAGGGGGCCACGGCATCGTTTCTGCGTGCCAACGGTATTCGCATTGCCCAGGAGAACAAATACAACGATAATGCGGGCGCCACGGCCGCCTGCGCAGCACTGCTTGCCAACAACACTAACAGCAGTATTAGTGACCCAGAGGCCGGTCTGCGCACCCAGTTGGAGCACTGTCGCGACCTCCTCCGCAGGGTGGATAGCGAGCGACGGCACCTGCGCAAGCAGTGCGTCCATCTGCAAGGCGAGCAGGATCAACGTCGTGCTGAAGTGGAAGTGATCCACCGCTACTCGGCCGAGTCGCACCAGCGCTCCCTGACGCTGGAGCGCCAGGTAGCTGAGGAGCGTCAGCGGCGACGGCAGTTAGAGGAGCAGCTGGACACGCAGATGCAGGAGCTGATGCAGCTGCGACGGGTGCTACGTGCCCTTCCTGGCGGCATCGTGACGTCGCTCGATTCATCCATGCTCCCTGCCTCGTCGTCAACGGTGCTGTCGCTGGAGGACGCGACCCTGTCGCTCATCCCGGACCGCCGCTTTGAGGAAGCCTTCAAGGACAAAATGAACAACATCGTCTACAAGCGCCGCTACCGGCGGGCACGTCAGCTGCACCAGGCAGCGAGCGAGCAGCTGGAGGCGCTGTTGATGGAGCACCAGGATCCGCAGTGCACAAGCCCGCGTTGGGCCTTTCCTGGCGAGAGCAGGCCTACCAACGTAGATCCGGCGGGCGCTGCTGCTGTTGATGGTAGCAACGATGCTAGCCATACGGTAGGAGGAGGGAACAGCGACCCCTCTGCAACTCACAGCACCTTCTTTGGTGCACACGACCTTACGGGTTCGTACGGCAGCACGGACTCGAGCACGGCCGCAGCGCTTGCGAGCGCCGTCTTCTGGCAGTCCGCCCTCGACTTCTCCTTCAAGCTGCCCTTCAGCACCACCACCCCACAGGATCCCCTGATCAAGTCCCTCATCCACCACTCCCAGTACGCCGAACCGCTAACGCAGTTGCGCGAGCACACACTGCGGCTGAGCTCCCGCCTCAAGACCACACAAGATGCCGGATTGCGGACGCTGTACACGACATTCAATCAGGCGCTTCGAAGGTCTGGTACCACAGCAGCGGCATCGTCATCCACAGAGACGCAGTGCCGCTCCCTCTACGAGAGACAGATGGACAAGATGCAGCGTGCTCACCGTGAGCTGCTGTACAGCCTCATCGATCAGGTGAACCACGCTGCGACGGCCATCCCGGAGCTGGAGCGCAGTGGGGGCAGCGGCAATGCTAGCCGTGGTGGTAGTGCAGGTACCTTTGCTTCTTCCTTTGCAATGGTACAACGTCGTGACGTTGGCTGCAGCGCGCAGGACTCCGTCAGCGTAGAAGAGTACCGCACTTCACAGCTGAGGGAGCAACTCACAAAATTAAAGCTGCAGTCGCTCGAGGCAGCGGCGACAGCACTGAAAGAGAAGGAAGCAGCAGCTGCACGGTGCACCACCGCACGCCAGGAGGCGCTGCAGGCCCTGCAATCACTCAAGAAACTCACGACGTGTGTCATTACCTCAATGCAAGTGCAGAAGCCATTCTTGGCGGCGGAGGCCGTGTTTGACCCGCTGGAACATGTGAAGGAGCCGATCACAGAGGAGATTCTAGACGACCCGCGGCTGATGACGAAGATGGCTGAGGCAACAGACCTAACCCTCACGTACGTGCGTCGTCTCGCCAGCGCTGGTATTTCACACCCCCTGTCACTAACGCCGGCACCAACAGGGGTGGCGGCAGAGGGGATAGATAAAGGGCAGGCTAGTCCGTCACGCGCACCCGCTAACCCCACCGCCTCGGCACGGTTGTCGTCGACCGTGACGTTTGACACCAATTCCACGCGGGAGGCCACGTACGGCCACATCATCGACATCCACCGTTGTGATAGTACCTCAAGTGGTGATGCGGCGGACCGAGTGAATGAGGCATCACATCACCGCAAAAACAGCAACCATCCCCAACATTCTTTAAACATACGTGCGGTAAGAATTGATAGACGCAGGTCCGCACCGGCCTCGACCAGCAGTACGATGTGCCGCCCACGCAGCAGGTCCGCAACTGCCGCTGCGAACCGCCGTCATACAGTGTTGCAGCTGCCTATCGTTAGGAAGCCGCCTACGGCGCCAACCACGGAACGCGGCGCTTGTGGCCGTCCAGAGCGCGGCGAGTCTGTGTCACTCCGCACGCCGTCGGGGAGGGTCAGAAAGATGGTGCCGTCTGCGCCATTCACTAGTGTACCGCATGGCGTTCCGAAGGTTGCGGGGGAAAGTCCTGCCAAGCCAGACGGCCGTAGTCCCCACGCGCCAATTTCTGTGATTGAGCTGGGCTTTAGCGAACGGAACAACTGTTACACCTAACCCTTTGTTACCTTTTTATCATAATCGTTTTTCTTTCCTACATGCGCGTTTCGCGTACACTTGTGCTTCCAACTCTTGTGAAAACAAAAATCCGCAAAATTCCCGTGGATGTGGGCGCTCGTTATCCGGAAAGTAGTGGAAACTTCTGAATTCGCACAAGTACACTGTCTCTTTTGTTCTGCTTGTGCTGCTCTATTCCAACAGGCATTGCTTAGCTTTCCCTTTCTCTCCTGTTCGTTGCCCGTTCACGTTTTGTTTGTTATTTTCCGGCAGAGACTGTTCTGCTCTTACCCGCATTGGTTTTTCCATGTATATATATATATATATATATATATACATACATACATACTCTCGTTTACATTCTTTCCCGTTAGACTAGGCTTAACAGAGACAGAAGCGTCTTTTCGATCCTACCTCATTCATTTGTTGCTTGCACCTTTCAGTTATTTGTCTGAGAACAGTGCCCCCTTTTTGTTCCTGAGAGTTATTCATCATTGATCGGCACGCATTTCATTGTCTTCGATTTCGTCAGCACCACATGGCAACCTGCTTCCAAGAGGTCTTTTTTGCCGTTTTCCGTCCTGCAACTCCCAATAATAGATCCAAAGGCAATGGCATCGCTTTTCCTTCTTTATTGCTTTTGTTAGATGTGCGCTTTGTTCAACTTCAAGAAATCTGTCCATGACAATGTTGTCGATCTCGCAGAAGTCTATCTGTGAAGTACTGCGCGGCGTTCTCACCTTCACAGTACAAATTACTTGCCGAGTGTGCCGTCTGCAACCCTTATCGTTCTTGCTTTCACCCTTTTATCTTACTGCTCGTTTCCAATTCGATCTCCACACCACAGAAAGCGCACTTGGTGTGTGCTTATTCATTCTTCTCTTTCCATTTCCCTCACCTAATTGATTCAGTCGTCTTCATCATGTCCAATAGTGGCAGTGTCTCGGTTGCCGCACAGGCGGAGCTGATGGAAAAGGAGAAGACGGTCGCAGAGCACCAGCAGCGTCTCGAGTCGCTGCGCGACACCGTGAAGACGATGGCCACCCGCCAGGTTACTCTCAAGCGAGCGGCGCGCCGCTGCCAGATCACGGTAGGCGAGCTGACCAAGCTAAAGCCGGAGCACGTTATCTACCAGAGCGTCGGCCGTGCCTTTATGCGAGTGCCGGTGAATAAGCTGATCGACACGAACAACGAGGAGATCGAGCGCTGCGAGGCAGAGGAGAGCCGCCTGTCGAACGAGAAGCAGCGCACGTCGGAGATGGTGACGAAGGAGGAGAGCGAGTTGCGTCGCGCCGTTGAGGAGTTCCGTACAGCGGCGATGGTCGTGCAGGCGGCCCAGACGCGCGGCCAGCAGAGCGCTTAAAGCTCTAGTTCACGCGGCTGTTTGGTTGAACGTAGCCTTTTTTTTTTTCGCGTCATTGCTGTACCGGCCGTTGTCTAGGAAAAGAAGGGGAGGGTGAAGGACGCGTTTGTCTATGCGTGCCAGCACTTTGCCGCTATGGTGTTTTGCTAGGGCGTAGGTTTACACGTTTGGTGCTTCTGCTCTTTTGAGCTCTTTGTTCCCACTTCGTTTCCGTCTTCAATTTGAGGTTTTTCCTGTATTTTAATAAGCGGATTGACACTACAGACAAATATGTAATGATCCTAATCGTCAACAAAGTATATCAGTTAGAAGCGTCGTTTATGCCAGTGGCCGCGCAGCAGCTCAACGAAGCGGCTGATAAGGCTGTTATTCAACTAGTGCTTTAGCTAAGCGGAAAAACGTTTGGCCTGGTGTACTGCTGTGGTTTTCGCTGTTGCGAAAGGGAAAGCTGGTACATTGAAGAGCAAATAGGGTATCCCCATTTTTCACAATGTAAAAGACGTAAACTCAGAACGCACCCTCTTAGCAAAACTTTTGTTTAATGCTCGACCTGATCTTTTGCATACACCTCTTTCTTCGTTTTCCCTGCCTATAAGCTGGTTGTAACTTTACGTTTTCACACCATTTGCGTTGAAGCGGAGCGGCAACAACAACAACAGATACGTTAGCGCTGGTGGTTCTTCTTTGAATTGCTGGCGTGTAATACGACCACTGTTTTTATTGTCGTTGCTTTCTTCTCTCTGCTTGCCGCATTAAAAATGTGGCGTCACACAACTCGGCTCCTCAAGCGGCGACCAGTACCACTGGGCTACAGCAAAAGAGCTTTCTTCGAGAAGGTACGCAATCCTGGCGGCAGCAAGCCGTGGCGCAATCGCGCCGCTGTTTCGGGCGGCAACATCGAAGTGACAACGAACACTGATGTGCTGAATGAGGAGGGTGATACGGTACTTGGTAGCCTCACCACGGCCGGTCCGCTTGGGTTGCGAAGTCCGCACACGAGCGTCGCCGCGGCGAAGGCGGCGCTGGAAGACGGCCAACGATCCGCATCTGCCGCCGCCGCTGCTGCCGCTGCTGCCCACGGTGACTCCCTTGGTTCAACGCTGGTCGACGCTTTTCCGTTCTTCGATACACACGGAAGCAAATTTGAAAGCGCTGAGCGCGGCAGCGACCGCAACACAGATTGCCTCAATTCTCTGCAGAGTGTTAAAAATTCATCTTTGTCGTCGTCATCAGCGTCGTTAACTTCGCCATATGGAAACGACGCCGGCGTCGCTTGCGCGGTGGTTCCGTCGTCTTCGCACGAGAAGGCACTAAGTCCCAAACCGTTGGCCACCCTGCCCTTCGGCAAAGCCCTCGAGTTTAACGTGGAGGAGGTAGAGACGCACCCCTCTTCAGAACCGGTTCCGATCCACCTTCAGCATCTGCAAAGACGCTCCAAGAAGGCAGTGGCCGACTCAATCCTGCTACCTCGCCACATCAATAAGCTGTTTCACAAGATCATGGGGTGGTCGGAGGAACTGGTGGAAGGTGAAAACGACGCGTCAGCGGGAACGAACGGTACGTCTGCAGGTGCAAGCATTGTTGAAGGCATGACCGACCCCGACAGCCTGCGTGCGCTGCGGAAGAGGGCAGCGAACATGGCGGACAAAATGAAATATGGCCTGCTGCTCGAAGCCTACGAAAAAGACCGATTTGCTGTGGAGCACCAACTCGAGATAGCCGGGGAGAAGATGGAGCGCAAGATGCTCGAATGGGAGGGCGTGCACGTACTTGATCAGGACGCCACTGCCGATATGGCGAACGTGCTGGAGAACAAGGCGGCGCTGGTGATGGAAGCGCCGTCTTCGTTTCATGTCCCCATCCCGGGCCGTGACTGCTGCACCGGCTGCGGTGCAATGCTGCAAAACACGAACGAGGACGAGTTCGGGTACGTGCGGCCGGGCGAGATTGAAAAGTACGTTGCGCAGAGGAGTGAAAAGGCGCAGCTAAAGCACGAGTACGCAGCCCGGATGGCGGAGCTGCAGGCGCACTGGGAGAAGCACGGCCGGCAAGTCGGTGAGGAATGGCTGGACTTTATGACACAGGAGGAGTTCGACGCCTTCTACCGCGACACGCCCCGCCCCTTCATCTGCCACCGCTGTCATGCTTTGGAGAACATGGGGGTAGAGGGGCGGCGCAAGGTGTGGTCGGCGCCCGACTTCACGGAGCAGCTGCGTGCGCTGAGGGAGAAGAAGTGTGTGGTGGTGCTCGTCGTGGACATCACCGATTTCCCCGGGTCGATGGTGTATGATCTTCCCGGACTCATTAGCATGAACAACCCGGTCATCATCGCGGTGAACAAGATGGACTGCATTCGCAATCGCGGCTTCAACTACTCTGGCAAAGACCGGGGTGTGGCGGCGTGCTTGGTGACGGAGAATTATGTGCGTCGCTGGGTGACGGACATCGCCGTCCAGTTCGCTTTGCCGCGGCATCAAATTAAGCGCGTCGTGCCGCTCTCCGCGAAGCGCGGCTGGGGCGTCCCGCAGCTCATCAGCGCAATTGAGGAGACGGCCAACTTAAACTTGCGTCGTCCCGGCAAGCCACTTCCTACCTACTTTGTGGGTGTTGCAAACGTGGGTAAGTCGTCGGTGATCAACGCCATTGCGCATACCCTCTATGTGCCACAGCCGCCTCACCCGCAGAGCAAGAAGGTGTACTACACAAAGATGGACAAAGAAGGCAGGGAAGCCGTCTTCTGGCGCTGGTACACCCCACCGAACGTGAATCAGGCTGAGATGATTGACATTCGCGGCCGGCACGACAAGCGCGCCTCGAAGCTGATGACTGTCTCATCGCTGCCAGGCACCACCGTCGCCGTAAATGCTGTCCGCATATCCCTCACCCCCACCAGCTGCGACGCTGCCGCTGCCCGCAATGTGGGGGCGGGCACGTTCGATGAGTCCGCTGCTACGCAGACTTATTTCTACGACACACCTGGGCTACTGCCGCACTGGCACCAGCGTTCGCCGCTGACACTGCTGCAAATGCGGCGCACCTTAATTCGTAAGTTCCGCAATCCGCAGTGTTTTATCCTGCTGCCGGGTCACACCCTCTTCCTCGGCGGACTCGCCGCCATCGACGTCGTGCGCGGCCCGCCGCGGGGGCTGCTGTTTCTTGTCTACACCTCACAGAAGGTGCGCAACGCGATCGTCAATACGGTGCAGGCGGACACCTTTTGGCAGCAGCAGCTCGGCAAGGCGCTGGACCCGCCCGGCTCGTACGAGCAGTTGGTACCGCTGGACGGCACGTCGGCCAGTGTCGGTGGTGCCGGTGCCGCGGCTGCCGCGCCGGGATTGACCGAGACGAAGAGTTACCTCTTTGAGTGCTACGCGTGCCACCGGCGCCGACCCAAAGCAGACCTCTACGTGTGTGGTCTCGGCTGGGTTTCGTTCTGTGTGAGTGAGCCGGCTGACGTCGTGCTGCGCGTGCGCACGCTGCCCGGCGTCGTGCACGGTGTGCGGGAGCCGCTGCGGTACAAGGACCTGCGAGCGAAGAAAGCGTGGCCGAAACTGAAGCGCCGTTTCACTGCGAAAGGCTTGGAGGACCGCGACAGCGACGTGGACGCGGATTCGATTAACACGGTGGTGCGGCTCGTGTCGGCACCGCTGCCGCCGAGTGCGGCGGAGGTGGCAGCGGCAGGGGGGGCGGAGAGTGCCAGCAGTAGTGTGCGCACAGTGGAGAAGGCGCAGCATGTTCGTCACTCGTCCTCGTCCTCTGCGCCTTTCAAGACGCTGAAAGAGGCCCTGAACGCCGCAGGAAAACTGTAGTTGGAGGACTACTTCTGAGAACCACTTGGTGAGGGGACAAATCGCACCTTCCTCCCCACTGGTTTTAAAACACATCTCCACGCGGTTAATTCTTCACATGCTATTTACTTCAGAGAGTGCACCATTCTGTTGACGTGTTTCGCGTAGCCACTAAAGACGAACAACTACACGTGCCCATCTATGAACAAAGTTCGGTAAAAGATACGCCTAATGGAAGACAAAAGGATCTTAGGAGAGGCTTTTCAGCGCCAACTGAATGCGCTAAAAATACATTTTTTTTTTCCGCCCGTCAGATTTCGGCGCCGTCATTTAACGATGCAGAAGTAGACAACGGGGAGAGAGAAATCTGACTCCGCTTCTTTGCTTTGTTTTGCATTCGCTTTGCTGCCAACGCCAGTGTTTCCCAGACATTGTTTGACATTTTACTTCCGTTTTCATCCCGCTTCCTTCTGTTCCCCTCTTCACTGTTGTTGTCTTTTTTCCCTCTAAATCTGCGTTATGTCCTGTGTGACCACGCTGCCTTCTACGACTGTGCAATCAATTTGGAACACCACTAGTAATACACCCACTTTCCACCCTCCCGCAACCTTCCTTTCATCACTCGACTCACCTCTTCACGCGACTCTCCGCTCCGTGTTAGTTTCCCCGCAGCCTTCCGCTCACGTCGGCTGTTGCCACCCCCCTTTTCGACCACATTGTTCCCCCCATCAACACCCTCTCTCCGCAACCATGGGATTCGAGGCTATCCGTGGCTGCATGAACGTGGCGATGAACCTGCTGTGCTCGTCCATCGTGTTCCTGTTCCTGATCACGTCTGCCCCCATCTCGCAATTCCGCGGCAAGGGTATCAAGGTCGCTAAGGATGGTACTGTGCACGGTGCGAGCAAGATGTCCTGCCTCTCCGTCTGGGGCCTGAAGAACGACTGCAGCATAAACGATTACCAGTTCCGCCCCTCGTCGATGACCTGTGCGCGCGGTAAGCAGCTGTTCCAGGCCGCCGAGGCGTTCTACATCATCGCCGTTGTCGTGTCGCTCCTCGCGAGCATCATGGGCTGCGTGTACTTCATCGGCATCCGCATGAAGGTGCTGCTGATGGTGCTGGCTGTGGCAGAGGTCGTGTTCTCGCTGATCCCGTGGGCGTGCATGACCGGTGTGTGGTATGCGAACTTCTGCAACAGCTTCGAGGTAAAGGTGAACCGCACCATCGGCAAGCCGGACGGCATCCCGTACGGCAAACTGCTGCGCCAGGACTTCTCAACAAGCGCCGGCTACGGTCTGGGGGTTACCGCGTGGTGCATCCAGGTGGTCGGCACGATCCTCATCTTTGTTCTGTGAGGTCTATCGCGTTGCGCGTACACATACGGGCGTGCGCACCCAAGTCTGAATCGTGCCGAGCCGGCACGTGTTGCGTCACAGATGTGTTCGCAGTTGATTGTGCGTACAGCCCAAACAAAACTAAGTAACTGCACCACCACATAACGAGGCGATAGTGCGCATGGAAGACACGAGTGCGCGGGCTTCCGCGCTTGCGCGGGTGTGCGCGCGTGTGGAAGTGCTTTCATATATAAACCTCTTTTTTCATGGTTTTCTTAATCCCTTACAAAAACGCCTTTTTTTCTTGTAACATCCCTAATGAGGCCTTTGCGCGGCCAGCGCCAGACCCTGTTTGCTTGGCAGGGGCCCGAGGAGCCCGCTGCCGATATGCAAAACATCGGCAGGCCGGGACGTGTGTGTGTTGTTGCAATGCTGCTCCGTGTGCGAAGACGGGAGCGAGTGTGGTGCGCCGAAGCCCACCTTCCTGTTTGTCAGTCCGACGGCACCCGCGCGCATTTTCCACGCCAGTCCCTTTTGCTTTCCTGTCGTGTTGCCCTCCTCCTTCCCCGTCCCCACCCAAACGTTGTTGAAGGTTGCCTGTGCGGTGCGCCGTCTGCCTCGCGACAAAAAAAGAGTAGTAAACTGATGAACAGAGAGATGAACTCCCCAGCAAGGTCTACAACAGCGCTCTTGTTTCTCACTGAGCGGCTATTTTACGTCTCAGTTATTATTTTGTGTTTTGTTGTTCCAACCTTTCGTTCTCTTGACGGGTGGAAGGTGGCATGAGGGCACTGAAGACGCTGCCACACTCGTAGCTTTCTTCGACGCACTGCTGTCCGCTGTATAGTTAAAGCTTGCTTTCTGTTTTTTTTCCCTTTCCCTTTGTCACTTGTCTTATTTTTGGGTTTCATGGTGAGAGGCAGGCGCCAAGTGTCGAGTCAGCAACGTCGCTGTTCTGGGTACACAAAGGGAGGACCGAGCAAAGCGCCGATCGGTTGAGGATAATCGGAGGACCCTCTCTGATGGGGGGTTCACGGTGCTTTGAAACGGTTCTGAAGAGCACTTTGAAGTGCAGTTGTCTAGCGTATGCTGTGGAGCCGGTGTTCATTAAAGGACAAAGGAAAAAAAACGGAATAGTGCGCGGTCGGAAAGAAGCAGGACGGTTCTACGCCCTCATCATTGCACACTTTTCCACAAAAAGCGGAACTTGTTTTTTCCCCTAAGGTATGTGTTCTGTGTTGCACGCAAGATTGCTTTTTGCCAGTTGCCAGTAGCTCTGTTTTTCAATTAAGGGCGACTATTTCTTTAATATACGTTTTTCTCTATATTTGTGCGTGAAAGCCTCCATACAAAGCCGGTTGTTTTTCTGTTTTTCCTTTTCATTTCTGTGAATTATGAAGACAGCTCGGGCGATCTTTGAAATCATTCCTGCTGTTCGGCCAGATGCCGGAAAAAAAGAGTTTGACAGCAATTATGACGAAATAGTCACCACAAAGAAAGAAAAAGAAAGAAGCGAATTAACCGTCTGCAGTTGACGTGACTCCCGCGGCCGCGTCACACCACGACAAGCGGGAAAACCAAAGAAGTGCTTAGGCATTGCTAGGACGGCCTGGTTGAACTGCTTTCACTGGAGGGAGCAAAGGACATTTGCTAAGGTCGTGGCACCACCGACGTATTTCACTGATCTCTCTAAGATCGCCGTCCACTGGAAAACTAAAGCAGTTCTTCAATGTTGAACCGGAACTTGCTAACCTAATGATTTCACTGCTGAAAATCGTAAGACATAATCGTGACATGTTTGCGACTATGTAACAGCAACATGTAGTGCAGGAGAGTCTATCTAAATATTAACAGTGTAAAAGTGCCAATAATGTTATTCGCATCACTGGAGTATGATGTGAAGTATTCAACCAACGACATTGCGTTTTCATCCCGCTTCCTTCTGTTCCCCTCTTCACTGTTGTTGTCTTTTTTCCCTCTAAATCTGCGTTATGTCCTGTGTGACCACGCTGCCTTCTACGACTGTGCAATCAATTTGGAACACCACTAGTAATACACCCACTTTCCACCCTCCCGCAACCTTCCTTTCATCACTCGACTCACCTCTTCACGCGACTCTCCGCTCCGTGTTAGTTTCCCCGCAGCCTTCCGCTCACGTCGGCTGTTGCCACCCCCCTTTTCGACCACATTGTTCCCCCCATCAACACCCTCTCTCCGCAACCATGGGATTCGAGGCTATCCGTGGCTGCATGAACGTGGCGATGAACCTGCTGTGCTCGTCCATCGTGTTCCTGTTCCTGATCACGTCTGCCCCCATCTCGCAATTCCGCGGCAAGGGTATCAAGGTCGCTAAGGATGGTACTGTGCACGGTGCGAGCAAGATGTCCTGCCTCTCCGTCTGGGGCCTGAAGAACGACTGCAGCATAAACGATTACCAGTTCCGCCCCTCGTCGATGACCTGTGCGCGCGGTAAGCAGCTGTTCCAGGCCGCCGAGGCGTTCTACATCATCGCCGTTGTCGTGTCGCTCCTCGCGAGCATCATGGGCTGCGTGTACTTCATCGGCATCCGCATGAAGGTGCTGCTGATGGTGCTGGCTGTGGCAGAGGTCGTGTTCTCGCTGATCCCGTGGGCGTGCATGACCGGTGTGTGGTATGCGAACTTCTGCAACAGCTTCGAGGTAAAGGTGAACCGCACCATCGGCAAGCCGGACGGCATCCCGTACGGCAAACTGCTGCGCCAGGACTTCTCAACAAGCGCCGGCTACGGTCTGGGGGTTACCGCGTGGTGCATCCAGGTGGTCGGCACGATCCTCATCTTTGTTCTGTGAGGTCTATCGCGTTGCGCGTACACATACGGGCGTGCGCACCCAAGTCTGAATCGTGCCGAGCCGGCACGTGTTGCGTCACAGATGTGTTCGCAGTTGATTGTGCGTACAGCCCAAACAAAACTAAGTAACTGCACCACCACATAACGAGGCGATAGTGCGCATGGAAGACACGAGTGCGCGGGCTTCCGCGCTTGCGCGGGTGTGCGCGCGTGTGGAAGTGCTTTCATATATAAACCTCTTTTTTCATGGTTTTCTTAATCCCTTACAAAAACGCCTTTTTTTCTTGTAACATCCCTAATGAGGCCTTTGCGCGGCCAGCGCCAGACCCTGTTTGCTTGGCAGGGGCCCGAGGAGCCCGCTGCCGATATGCAAAACATCGGCAGGCCGGGACGTGTGTGTGTTGTTGCAATGCTGCTCCGTGTGCGAAGACGGGAGCGAGTGTGGTGCGCCGAAGCCCACCTTCCTGTTTGTCAGTCCGACGGCACCCGCGCGCATTTTCCACGCCAGTCCCTTTTGCTTTCCTGTCGTGTTGCCCTCCTCCTTCCCCGTCCCCACCCAAACGTTGTTGAAGGTTGCCTGTGCGGTGCGCCGTCTGCCTCGCGACAAAAAAGTAAAGTTGCTTTAGTTTTTCCGTTCTCCTCTCGTTTCCAAGGCTCTGCAGTTATTGTACTTTTCCGTGTACACCTCTTTTCGTTTTTGGGGTGCAGCGGAGTGTTAGTTGTTCTCATTTTGTGGTTTACTTATTAAGAGCTTTTTGTTGATTGTGGGCCTATGGATCTCTTTTGTTTTGATTTCCTGTTTTTTTTTCTGTCGTTGTTTGCGTTCTAGTTCAGGCGTGGTACACTCGTATCGTATGTCGGGTGCGCACACCGAAGACGTTCAGTTTGTAGTTGCTGAGCCCGTCTGTCTGCAAAAGAGAGAAGGGAAAGGGCAGGGCTAGGCTTTTGTGTTGCTTGTGAGACGTTTATACACAAGTGCGAACGTGCTCACTTATTGCGGTGCATGGCCTTGCTGTGTCGTGCTGTGAGTTTTCTGTTTTCTGCTGTCTTTAGTCAGTAGCTGCTATAAACAGATGGCGTCTGGTCCTCGTTCCACTCTGTCCATGTCATGTTGCCTTCGTGGTGCCTTCATCAATTGAAAACTTGACGACACGCTTGTATGTTCTCTTGCCTGCATTTTAGTTTTTTCCCCTAATTTGTGTGACCAGCGTTTGAGTGTTGGTATTGGGACGATTGCGGGCACATCCTTAAAGCAATTCTTACGATTACTCTGTTCTCGCGGGGCACAGTTGCAGCTGTGTGTGCCACCGCATCTTTCTCTCTTTTTTGATGTGTTCTTTGCCTTGTACGCAGACTCACACTTGTGTTTATGCCTGCCGGTTTGTTTTACACGTTACGCACTGTGCTCTTCTTATTTTTTAATTGTTTTGCAAGTTCTGACGTCGTTGAGGGGCATTCTGAAGTGAAAGCGTGCTTGCTCTCGCGTTTTTTTTTTTTTCTTCTTCTGCTACTGGGTTAGGGGTGACAGAGGTTTTTTTTTTGGCCAAGTAGCGAAGAGAAGACGGACGGAAAGAGACGTTCGCAGAACACGAATCTTAACAAGCTGAGATACCTAGCACAATATTCTCGATCGAACGAGATGAATTAAGATAATAGCAACTACACAGTAGTGGTCCGTTTCGATTCCGGAGGCTAATAGAAGAGAAAAGCGCTCTTTGAAGCAAACGGCTATACTCATTTCTCCCTAGTGTTAGACGTCACGCTCTGCTTTTTAGAGGTCCAAATTGCCTTTTTACGACGTACTGCCCGTCTGAAAAAGGAGGAAACTGATGCAAAGACGTTCGACCAGTTGCAACGTAAACGATTACCTGATTGCGCGAAATGAAGTACTTTGCATTGTCTCTGTGAGAAGAGATGCCTTTAAATGATCTGCTTTTCTGGCCAGCAGTATCATTCCATACTTTGAGAGAAAATGACGCCCATGGCTAGTCTCCGTTTCAATCACGTTCCTTCTTCCTCATCCTGTGCCCACTACTTCTGGCTTGCTGATGGTCCACTTGTGTATTATGCTTCGGGTTCTGCTCTTGGCATTTCACGGTAAAAATCGACTGCTTTGTGCGTTTCTGTTCTTTTGTAATTACGGTATGTTCAATTCTCTCTGGACCAACCAACTGAACTCGTCATCTCTCTGTTTCGCCACTTCCACGCAACAAAGATATAAGCGCACCACCACTTTTTCTCTTTCAGTCACTCGCTCAAAAGGCAGTTACCATTTGCGTTGGGCTTCGGACATCCGCTTTTTTCAAAGTAGTTTTCTTTCCTCGCGTCGCCATCCAAGGTAAGTGATCTTCTTCGACAATTTTTCTTAGAGCAAAATTTTCTCCCTCTTCTACCGCTTCTCCTCGCAACCATGGGATTCGAGACTCTCCGCGGTAAGCTGGACGTGGCACTGAACGTGCTGTGCACGGCCATCGTGTTCCTGTTTATCGTGACGTCTGCGCCTGTGTCGCAGTTCCGCGGCAGGGGCCTGAAGGCTGATAAACACGGCGTGGTGACGGGCGGCAGCAAGCTGGCCTGTGTGACGGTGTGGGGTCTGAAGAATGACTGCAGCTTGAATAACTACGACTACCGTCCGTCGTCGATGAAGTGCAAGAAAGCCGCGGACCTGTTCAAGGTATCCGAGGCGTTCTACATCATCGCTGCCGTGACGACATGCCTTACGACTGTGCTGGGTGGCCTGTTCTTCATCGGCATCAAGACGAAGATCGCGCTGTACGTGCTGACGGTGCTGAACATCGCGTTCACCCTGATCCCGTGGGCGTGCATGACCGCCATCTGGCGCCGAAACTACTGCGACGGCTCGCATGTGAACATCAGCTCTGATGATGGCAACACCGCTGGTATCCCGTACGGCAAGCAGCTGCGCGACAACTTCAAGACGAGCGCTGCCTACGGTCTGACAATCGCCGGCTGGTGCATCCAGATCATTGCTCTGATCCTGCTGTGCGCCTTCTAAGGGAAGCCAAACAAGCCATTTGTTTTTCTTCATTGCCTCCTGCTTGAGTTTTCTCTTGTTGTTCGACGGGTGAATCTGAGGCTGATACCTGCGGACGCTGAATCGAGAAAAACGAAGAGGAGGAAAGTAGAGTATTTACAAGTTAAGTTGCGGCTTAGTAAAGGGGCCTCCGGAGAAAGCTCAATTGACTAGACGGTTTAGCTATCCCCAGGATTGCTGACTTACAATTTGGGTGATTGTGTGTATGTGTGTGTGTGTGTGTGTGTGTGGTTAATTGTATGTATGTGTGTGCTGATGGGCAGGCTTATCCGCTCACTTTAGGGTGAAGGGACGCTGCTCCATCGTCTTATCTTTCTCTTGACCATTTGTTTTATGTTTAAGCTCCTTGTTATTATAAATATTTATTACTCTCTTATAGGTTTCATTCTATTTACAAACCCAAAACGCTTCCCTTTGACGTACGTGATTGTGTTTCCCCTTTTTCCTTGTTATTTCGCCGTGTTCTCCCAGCTGCGCGACACTGCTCGTGGGTGCACTACTAAAACGAGAAAACAGAGTTGTGTTTTGCAAACAGGGCAAAAGGGCGACAGCAACGACAACAACAACGGAAAAAGAAAAACACCACCATAATTGTATGAAAAGGGCAATAGTTTAATACTCGTTCTACTAAACAAATCAAAACGGTGGTGGTATTTCTCCAAACGATGAAGTGTAACTACTAGGTCGACCTCCTTTTCCCCGCCGGGTACTGCAAATAGCGTTTTTTTCTTTTGCTTTGAGTACATTTGCCTCCTCACACCCCTCCCTGTCGGTGTTGTTTCCTTTCATCTACCAGCTTGTGTACTTCGACTTGCTTTGCAGCAGATATGAATTTTCATAATTCGACTGGACCAAATACTACTGTCGGGTGCTCGTTAGAGGGAAATAGGCGGAAAGAAAAGGAAAAGGACAACGAAAAGGAGGTTGTTCGCTCTCCCGTCCTTTCTTCCTCTCCGTTGCTCTTTCCCTTTAGAAGACAACCAGGAGACCGTTGAGGCTTTGCGCGACGGGAGAGTGACGACATCGAACTCCCACACCAACACGTACACACTCGCATGCACACATGGAACTAAAAATCCGGTGCAAATTGTCTTCTGGTATCTTTTTTTTTTTCTCTCTCCCTACTGAAAAGGAGGATCATCAAAAGAAGACCGTTTTTCTTTATGCATGACATCTGCCTTGGCACCGTGTCAGTATGACCTGCCCCGAACACGACTCCTCTCCGCAGATTATTATTTGTCAGTCTTTCAAAGTCTTTCGTGGGGCCATCAAGGAGGGTTTCATGGAGAAAGATCTATAAAAAACAAACGCCGACTTCTCATGCGTCGTTCAGGTTTTTGTTGTTGGGGTTTAAACCACTAAGGAGGGCAGACGAAAGTAAAACAACAAGAACAGCAACCAAGGTACTTTGACAGAACCTCCCAGCGTAGCTGACGCAGAAGGTGCTTGTTTGGTACCTAGAAGCAACGATTAACTTTGTGCAGTGATCGCGCCCCCACTGTTCAGTTTAACTTCACCGTTTCGAAGGTGACTGTTTTGGTAAATTTGCTGACAGACTTCTACTACTCGCATAAATGGCCTTTTCGCAACGTTGTTTCTTTTCCCCTTTTTGATAGGCCCACGTTTTCTTATCCCCAAGTGACACTTTCCTGCGAGAGCGGGACTTAGTTGCTTGTAGTTTTCTGAAAAGGTATAAATATAAATATAAATATATATGTATTTATATATATATATATATATATATCTATCTATTTATTTATTTATTTATTTATATCTTTATAGCGTAGGTTCTCCAAAGCCGTTGATCACTCAAGGAAATGCGCTTTTGGCTCTAAAGAAACCGTCACAATCGTGTAGCGTTTCTTTACTTCAATCCTGCTCCCTTCTTAGTGCGCGTTCCCCACCGAGAAACGCTATGCTTCTTTGAAACCATGCATACCCTCAAGTTGCGTTTCTTTAAAGGTCGCTCGGGACGATCACGCTATACTGTTTTAATACGTACGTCTATATATATATATATATATATATTGTCTACTCTTTTTTTAGTCGACACCCTTTTTTCTTTCTTTCTGGTCCGCTCGGGTGATTGCTTTTCAGCGCTTTCCTGTTGCACGAGTCCTTCCCAAAGGGAGAGGCAAACGTGCGGAGCAGGTTGTACTAGCTTGAGAGAATGATCTTTCCAGTCAAACCTAGCAAGTGTGGAACACACCCAAAAGGTCGTCAACAAAATCGAGTCGCGCAAAAGTAATACCTCTTTTCTTCTAGAGGACCCAGTTTTCACCGCGCCCGGTGAAGGAGCTAGCGCACATGGTGAACATCCAGACAAAGGCCGAAGGTCACCTGTTGTGCGTTGAAGATATACGTAGAGAGAGAGAGAGAGATTTTTCCTGTGTCACAGCGCGTTGCCTTCTGGAAAGTGCGCTAATGTAGCATAGTTGCAAGGCTTAAACTGTTGCTTAAGATGACGGCTGCAGAGTGCTCGACAAACGTCTGCGCAGCTAATAGGCAGACGTGCGCAAGTTCGCCATCCTAAATTCCAAAAAAAACCCATGTGCAAAGCTGCCCTCAACTTTCGTTTTAACGATCTCTTCCTTTTTGTAACTCTCTTTGTTTTATTCTCTTAAACAACGTGCTGATGCACATATCAACCTTTTGCGACTTGTCTTCTCAACCGAAACCTATTTCAACGCGATTCTTGTCGCGTTACATTTAATACGCTTCCCATTTCGTGATAAAACATATGCGTTAACTCTGGCAGATTAGAGTTTTCCCAAGCAGAACAATCACTCACGCCCCTTTTCGCAGCAGCGCTCATTGCACCACCTTCCAGGCTTGTACTTTTACAGTTTTTCTTTTTCTCTTCCACCGCTTCTCCTCGCAACCATGGGATTCGAGACTCTCCGCGGTAAGCTGGACGTGGCACTGAACGTGCTGTGCACGGCCATCGTGTTCCTGTTTATCGTGACGTCTGCGCCTGTGTCGCAGTTCCGCGGCAGGGGCCTGAAGGCTGATAAACACGGCGTGGTGACGGGCGGCAGCAAGCTGGCCTGTGTGACGGTGTGGGGTCTGAAGAATGACTGCAGCTTGAATAACTACGACTACCGTCCGTCGTCGATGAAGTGCAAGAAAGCCGCGGACCTGTTCAAGGTTCCGAGGCGTTCTACATCATCGCTGCCGTGACGACATGCCTTACGACTGTGCTGGGTGGCCTGTTCTTCATCGGCATCAAGACGAAGATCGCGCTGTACGTGCTGACGGTGCTGAACATCGCGTTCACCCTGATCCCGTGGGCGTGCATGACCGCCATCTGGCGCCGAAACTACTGCGACGGCTCGCATGTGAACATCAGCTCTGATGATGGCAACACCGCTGGTATCCCGTACGGCAAGCAGCTGCGCGACAACTTCAAGACGAGCGCTGCCTACGGTCTGACAATCGCCGGCTGGTGCATCCAGATCATTGCTCTGATCCTGCTGTGCGCCTTCTAAGTGGTTAAATGTGCCAATTACGTTAGGTCGCCGTGTGTGCGAGTTTGCTGCTACACACAAAAGTGACGATATATGTAGGTGGCTCAGTAGGCTCGAGAGGGCTGCGAGAGACTACTCTCTCACTTACACAAAACATCGATGTAAACAAAGCGGACTCGTACCAACCAAGCAACTTGCTTGTATGAAATGAAGTGGGAATCACGCTGGGAGGTATGTGGGGAACGCATTACGGTGCTGTTCGGAGAGTGTGGGAGATCAGAACTACTTTCCCCTTTTCCTTTGTCTCTCAACGTTGGTTTGACCTTTTCCTTTCATCGCTACTACTGTCCCGGTGTTTTGAGTGCACAGGCCGCCTCGCGGTTGTGGTGTAAGCGTCCGCACGTTGCGTGCATATCACGTACGCATTGCAAGCGCCAAGCGGGCGAGAGCGCGCTTTACGACGAAGGCGTTCCTCCCCCCTCTCGGGCTACCGGGCGACTCACTGTTACTTTTTCTCAATTGGGCATCGCCTCATAAGACCTAATTTGAATAGCTGAAACAAGAACAACAAATTGTCTTAGCTATGATAATCTGCATCACGAAAACGCTTGTTTCTGTCTTTGTCCCCTTCCCTTTCTCTCTTTACGTAAAAAGCAACCTGACGTTTCACTTCGATATTTCCTTTTCGCTAACTTTTCGTTTATTAAATCTCGAGAACAGGTGTTAACCAGTTGGCTTATTTTGTTAATTACAAAACAGTGTTTCCTTCAGAGGTCTAAACCGAGGGTTGGGAGAAAGCGCCAGTGTTCTAGACGAAGCACCATCGCCCGAACACACCTGCGTTCGACTTTCTTCTTTTGTGCTTTCACTTTTCCATGCGCTGTTGTTTTTCTTTCTTACGTTATCTTCTATCGACGGACGTGTCTCGCCTCTTTGTTCCCCTTGCTTGCTCATGCAGCATTTACCGTCAGAGCAGGTGGTGCCGCTGTGGAGTGAGTGAGAGACAGGACAGAATATGACATGCTTAGAAGTCGAAAGAAAGGAGGGGTCTGTTGTTTCTTTTCTTTACGGAAACGCAGCGTTTGGGAAGTGGTAAGAATAGAGGAGGAAACAAGGCAGTCGAAACAGGCAAGTGATGCGGGGTGCATACGAACCTTTTCTCCTTCTCTCAGCTTAGGTTCTGCGGGGCGCGAGCACTCCTTCAAAAGTGAAATGTACGTACTGCTAGAGTTTTAGCCTCTTTGTCCCCCTTTCTCTTTTGTTTTTTCCCTCATTTTCGATTTGCTCGTGTGTGGGGTGTAGAGGAAAACAAAGGAAAAGAGAAAATTGAATTTCAATAGCGGATACGCGGTTTTGTGTCCATTCAGTGATACGAAAAATGCCGGAATTCAAGCAGTCCTCTTTCTTTGTTACTAAATTCGCATACACAATGGTCGTGGTTAAATAGCTTAAGCACACAAAAAACGTTTTTTACTTTCCATTAACAGCGAAAAGACTTGTGTACTCGATTGCGTTTTTCTTTTGTTTCTCTTTTCCATTTTTGTCTGGCTTTAACTACATTTAGTGTGCGTGTAGGTGTCCCTCTGGTCTTTCGTGCAGTCAACGTGTCTGAGTTCTTTCTTACAATCGCTGGTTCAGGGATTTCAGCGCATTTCCCAATTTTACTTTTGTGTTACGTAGCAACTCTTGCTCTTCTAATTGACCCCTCTCTCTGTAACCCATCCCATTGCTTGGATTGGAAAGAAAAAGTGCTGGTGATTGGAGTTTATTTATTCACACGCATTCTAATCCAGAAAGAGGAGGCAAGTGGTGCTGCCTGATGAGTGCGCAAAGAGCCGATTCTTGACGTTTCACCATGTTGACGACAAACAAACCCGATAAATAAAAAATTATATCTAGCACCTTGAAGTGAGGTAAAAAACAATCCACGCAAGGAGCGCAGATCCATGCAAGTTTGCCTGCCTCTTTAGCTTGAAGAGGGGTAGTTTAAAGCGTACTGAGAAATGGTTCAAGCTCTAAACCTGACGTAAGCTACGTAGTAGGTGCAACTTAACTGTACCTGTCTACGTAGCTGTGCGCGCGCGTTTCTGACGGGATTAACACGCGTTGCGAGTAGACCCTCTTATGCATTACACCTGTGGAGGGTAAGGGAGTACTGGCAACAACAACCGAGGGGTTAGTTTAGAGTTTCCGTTGACATGATCGACTTACCTTTCATGCCTGCAGTTGCACTTGCATTTCCAATTTCGTTTTCTTCCCTTACTTTTTCCCTTTATGTTGCCATCGTTGACACTGTACACCGGGCTCTTTTGTTTGCTTGTTTGTGCCGCACCCCTCTGTTCTCTCCCGTTCAACACTATTCCGAAAAACACCAAACAGTTAACAATTATTTTCTCTTTTTGTTCTTTATTAGCACTCGGAAAGAGAACGAAGAGCTACCTCCCATTCTTCTGAAGGCACACATCTTCCGGTGAAGCAAAGAGGAAAATACTTCTCTACAGTTCAGTTGTAACGAAAGAGCCACGGCAAGTACACACTTGTATATCCGTCGCTTTATTAATTACGATCGAAATTAAACAACACCAACTCCCGCGAGATAGGCTCAAGAGGATTGATATCATTTCGCATCATCTCCTTTTTTCCACCTCCTTTTTGCCTCGTCACCTTACACCGTATCGTCCCCAAGTCCTCACACACCAGTTATCATGGGCAAGAAGAAGTCGTTCTACCAACAGGACTACGCGTCGCACATTGGTGCTACCATCCTGTGCGTGACCTCCTTTCTCGCGGTGACCTTCCTTTCGTGCGGTACTCCGCTTGGCCAGCTGATGATCCGCAGCTACAACGCAACCGACCCTAAGCACCCGGGCGTCATCTTCCAGCGCCCGTGCTACACTCTGTGGGGTTTGCGCAACAATTGCTGGAACGCCAACTATACGATGCGCGTGGACGATCCGCAGATCGCGCAGTGCCCGGACATGCGCTCCCGATTCGAGGCAGCTGAGGCTTTCAGCGTGGTCGCCCTCTTCTTCCTTCTCTTCGTCTTCGGTGCGTCGTGGTACAAGATTTGCGGTTCGGACATCAAGCCGATAGTGACGCTGCTGGCCGCCTTCACGCTCGGCTCGACGGCGGTGCCGTTTGCCGTGGTGACTGCTTTCTACTACACCTCCTTCTGCAACTTGACCTTCCTTACGCACCGCTATACCCGTTACGGCGCCGGTTACGCGTTGACGGTGACGTCCTTCTGCATCCAGGCCGTCGGCCTTATCCTCTTCATCTTCCTCGAGAAGGACGTTGTCGAGCAGAAGCGCAGCACGGTCAATGACGCCAATAAGACGTCCTCCGACGACGCCTCCTCGTCGCACGAGTCTTCTCACTAAGTGGGTGGAGCAAGTTAACGAATGAGTGTGGGTGCACATGAAGGCGTTTGCCTTTGAAAGTGAACAATCACCGTCACAAACACACACGCGGAAATTCATCGGGAGCTGAGCACTGCTGAATGTGGAACCAAAGGAACGAAGGGGTTTGACAAGGCCCAGATAGGTGTAGACACGCCTGTAGCGCATGAGCCGTTGCGGGAAAGTGAGTCAGGAAAGGAGCAAAAAGTGCAGAAAGAAGGATGTGCACATGAAATCGCCAATATGCACCCCGCAGCGCTCACACACACTTTTACGCTGTGGGTTTCCCGTTGTCTTCACCCGTACTTGAGCTACTTTTACTCCGTTCTCCTTTATGCAACGAACCTCGTAAAGGTCTTCCACCCTCTCGTCACTTGTGTTCTTTCTTGCATTTCTTTTTTGGTTTTAACGCAATAGGATAAACGAAGTCGAAGGGAGGGACCAGTCGAAGAGGATGTCACAAAAACACACTCGATTTTTACGTCTTCCGGTCGTTTTTTTATTTATTTTAAGATTACGGCGTAAAGTGCTTTCTCGGAGGCAGTGTTTCGAGTGTCTGCACACCGGTACGTTCATGCGCTCTCAAAAGACGCGCAATACGAAGGTCGACAGCTTTAGATTTGGCACTTCGCGGCCCCCACAGGGATTCCATCTTTTTCCTTTTGTTTGCTGTGTCTTTGAAGTTATGGATTCCCAGCTTCGAATTCAATTAAAGAAAAGACTGTGTAAGACTAAATTAAATTAAGTGGAGAGGGCAGGGGCGAAGGGAAGAATCAGAAAGGTGACCAGGTAGCGTAGAAAGACTTCCCCACGAGTGTGATTTATCACATGTTTTCCCTTATTCTCCTTGTCCCTCTCCACCTTCCGGACTTCTTTTGGTTAGAATTACTGTCCGAAAGCGTTCTGTTTGCATGCATGCAGCGCGTGCGTACGAACAACATATGTTTTTCTGTTCCCTTTCTAACCTAACCCCTTGTTCACGTATGTGTGCGTGTGCGTGTTTTCGCTGTTTTGAGCAGATAAGGGTAGCTCCTCAGCCTCCCCGCACTCCCTCACCGTCTCGTGAACGCTGCAAAGTAAGAAGTTGACAGACAGTCTCTAATTAAGAAAAATATTGTGTGTAATGTATGTTTAATACACTAGGTATGATCAGAAATAGGCAACACAAACCAACAGTAAAGAAGAACCAGCTTGGCATGACACCGAAAAGGTAAGTCAGCTTTTTAAAGAAGAGAGAGGGCAATGAAGGTGAGCATTCGAACAGCACTCTCCTTTTCACTTCGGTGGGGTGGTTCTTGGATCTTCCGCTCGATGGAAATAACACAGTGATCAGTGACGCAAAGTCGCGCTTGCTGTCTCGTTTGTATGAGTTTCTCCAAACTGTCAGTAGATGACATAACTCGTTTCTGTGTGGGGGAAGGGGAGGAGAGAAGAGAAAAAAAAATATCGTTAGTGCGAAAGACATAATTTTGGGGTTTGGCAAAGTGACACTGAGCTACTGTTGTCCGGCTGAGTTTCCTTAATATACTTGAGTTGAAACTGTTTAGCGCCCTTCACTCATTTTTCTTGCCTTCTCTCTCCGTAAAACCCTTGCCCACTTTGTGCTCTATGCGAGTTTTGCTTTTAACTCAACACTTTTTTTTTTCTTTCTGTTACGGTGCCCACACACCTAAAATCTACGCCAACAACGTCTTGCTACGCTCTTCCTGCTGCCTTTCCGTTTCCTTTCAGTACCATTTCCCACTTCAGCTTGCTTTCCTAAGCAAACACTCCCACTGCATACCCCGTCCCCTTTTTCTCACACCTGCTCTTGAATCCAAATGACGACTCTCCCGCAGGTTTACATCCAATGCAACCCTCTGCTAGATGTGTCGGCGCCGGTCGATGACGACTTTCTCGTGAAGTACCAGGTGCAGAAGTCATCGGCTTCGCTGCTCGGCGACCACCAGAAAACCATTTTCGAGGACCTGGAGAAGTTACCGAACGTGACGCACGTCCCAGGCGGCTCCGGCCTCAACACAGCACGTGTGGCGCAGTGGATCGCGCAGAGGCCGCACCGCGAGTTCACGAATTACGTAGGCTGCGTCGCGGATGACCACTACGGCAACATCCTAAAAACCGCCGCAGAGAAGGACGGCGTGAACATGCATCTCGAGTACACTACGAAGGCGCCGACGGGCTCGTGCGCTGTCTGCATTTCGGGCAAGGAGCGCTCGCTTGTGGCGAACCTCTCGGCGGCCAACTTGCTCTCGTCGGAGCACATGCACAGCGCCGACGTCGTGGAGACGTTGAAGCAGTGCAAGCTCTTCTACCTCACCGGGTTCACTCTCACTATTGACGTAAACTACGTGCTGCAGGTTGCCGAGGCTGCGCGGGCGGCCAATGGACAGTTCATGATGAACCTCTCCGCCCCCTTCCTGCTGCAGTTCTTCACGGAGAACTTTCTGAAGGTCGTTCCATTCGTCGACGTCTTTTTCGGCAACGAGGATGAAGCGAAGGCGCTAGCCTCGCTCATGAAGTGGGAGTGCAAGGACACAGCCGAGATCGCGCGGCGGGCGGCAACGGAGCTGCCGTACAACGGCACTCACGACCGTTTGGTGGTGCTGACGCATGGTAGCGCGCCAACCGTGTTTGCTACCCGCAGCGGCACCCACGGGCAGGCGGAGGTGAAACCGATCGCGCAGGACACCATTGTCGACCTCAACGGCGCCGGTGATGCCTTTGTGGGCGGCTTTCTCGCTGCATACGCCTGCGGCCGCTCGGTTGAACGCTGCTGCGACGTAGGAAACTACGCTGCTGGCGTAATCATCCAGCACGACGGCTGCACCTACCCAGAGAAGCCGGAAATCTGCCCTTAAGAGAGAGAAGAAAAGAAAAAAGAGGGTAGCGCGTCAACTCAGCAGAGAAATGGAAGGCAGAAGTGCTGCAGGATTTTTTAAAAGAGTTACAAAAGTGCTGAGCAGAATGAGGGATGTAAAAAGGCGCTTGTTTTTATGCACTTGCAGCTTTTTGCTCACATCTTCTTTATCAATCCAGAGCTGTTTTTGTGCATGCTTCGTGGCGCGCGGCGATTGTTGTGATGGCAATTGACTTTTGATTTTTTGCGTACCTGCCATTCTTTTCTTTTCCGTTTTCTTGATGTCGGTAACATCTGTATTCATCTTGCTGACTGCCCCGCTTCCTTTTACGGCAGAATGAGTCGACTTGCATTTTTTTTTTTAATGGATGAATGAATTAAGTGTCACTTGCGTGCACGATGATGACGATGGGAGAATATCTGCAAAGCGTCCCGAACTTGTCGACATACCGTTTGAAACAAGCGAACAAAAAAGGGTGAAGCTGTTTGAAGCGAAAAAGTAGAGATGGCACAGGTTGATCGAAAAACAACAAGAGTGTCGTTTCGACAGTAGGAGGAAAAGAAGGTACTTCCCCTCTCTGTGCATCTCTCCCTCACACACACGTTCCGGGAAAGTGCTGACACGCGCACCAGCAGGTTTCCAGTCTTAGTTCGTGCTCTTGCGCAACCACCTATATATACATACGCACAAAAAAGTGAGGGTTGTAATATCCTATGTTTACCATTTTCGAGAGCACGTATGAGGAACAACAACAGCACACGGCACCAAAGAAATAGAGAAACTTAACGTTTCTACGAGAACTTTGCTTCGAAATACCACATTTGGCTTTTGTTCACTACGTGCCGCTTTTGTCTCAGTGCATATCATTGTTATTGAATTGGGGTTTTTATCCGGCAGCCCTAGGAAGCGCGACCATAGCATTACTAAATAGTCTAGCACACATCATGTCTATTCATCCAGAACGCGCGCTTGTGCTACAGTTGAAGGAACTGTCGCTCTGGTTGAATGGGAAGTGAGAGCGTTTCATCGTATAACGCATGTTCAACATATCCCTCTTATTTGCCAAAAAGTGCTTCTTTCCTCTCCCTTTCTCTTTTTCTTTACTGCTGACACCGCGCGATGTAATTTGCCGTTTTCTCTCTTACGCAACGCAGTCTACAAGTTTTTGAGTAGACAAAGGAACGTGTTTTAGATCTTTCAATTACTCCCGTACGCAGACATCCCTCAGCTGAAGAGTCAAATCTGGGTTCTTCGTCTTCTGGCTTCTGTTTGACTTAATCCACAACTTCTTCTAGCACCAATATTACGAGAGAGGAACAATTGAAACAAGTAATCAAAAGAGAAAGGTTTGCAAAACACATATTAGGCTACATAAAGCTGAGCTGAGCACATTCGCTCAAAGGACCTCTATCCACTAGTCTTTTTTGTTTTCTATTCATTCCCACTGTTTGTACAAGTATATTTTTAGTAGTTTCCTTCGTGTACACACGCGGCAAAGCAAAATATCAGATTCAAGCATTTTTTTTTAATTTCAAGCATAATTTCGTACGTTAGCGCTTCAATTATCCGTTTTTGTTTGCTTTCCTCTCCCCAGGATTGCGATTTCACAACATCAAACTCGACGCCTAATAGCGTTGGCTACTCTTTAGGAAACTGCCGTTTTGTAGGTGTTCTCTCAGATACACTTATTGAAGTTTCTTTCTTTTTCTCATTTTGTATTTTTTCACTGCTTCGCTTTTCCCACTTGACGTTTGCTATCAAAAATGTCTTCTGGGGAGGTGATCCCGCTCTACGTGCAGTGCAACCCGCTGCTGGACGTGACGGTTGACGTGGACGAGGACTTTTTGAGGGAGTACGATCTCGAGAAAAACTGTGCCTACGTTTACGGCCGGCAGTACCACAAACTCTTCGAGAGAATTCTCAACCACGACACCCTGCACGCCAGCTGCGGCGGCGCGGGCCTCAACACAGCACGTGTGGCTCAGTGGATGTGGCGCTACGTGCTGGACAAGGCGAGCGGCCATGTCATGTACGTCGGCTGCATCGGCCAAGACAAGTACGGCGAGCAGATCCGCTCGAAGGCGGCTAAGGAAGGTGTGACGATGGAGTTGGAGGTGAGTACCACCTTACCCAGCGGCCTCTGCGCCGTCTGCAAGGTGGGCGACAGCCGCACGTTAATCGCGAACGTCTCTTCGGCCAGCGCGCTCAGCGACGACTTTATCGCTTCGGCCGCCGTTTTACGTGGGCAGTGCGCTGCCAACATCATTTACACCACCGCCTATGCGAACGTGTGCCGCGTACAGCAGACCCTGCGCACCATAGCCAGCACCCGCACCCGCACTCTGCCCAACGGCAAGAAGCAGCTGACGGCGATGGGGCTGTCGAACAAGAAGGTGCTGGAGGAGTTTGGCGAAGATCTGGTTGACGTCTTGGAGAAGGTCGACATCATCATCGGCAACCGTGATGAAATGGCGGACCTCGCGATGATGCTGCAGTGGGTGCCATCTGACATGAGTGACAAAGAGCTGGCGGGAAGAATTGCTACTGAGATGATGTACGATAACCACGCAGTGCGCCGTGTGATCATGACACGTGGATTGGAGCCGATCGTCTACGCAACGAGCGAGGGCCTTGTGGGCGAAGTGACGGTGCTGCCTAAGACTCCCAGCAAGGACAAATTGAAGACGACAGGCGCCGGTGACGCGTTTGCCGGCGGCTTCCTCGCTGCCTTCGTAACGAACCCGAACCATCTTGAGTACTGTTGCCGAATGGGGGCGCGTGCCGCGACGTACGCGATCAACCACAGCATCCAGAACCTGGCGACGGATGAGGAAACGATTAAGGAAGTGCGTGGCAGCGTTTGAGTGCACTGATGTTTCTCGAATTTCGAGAGATACAGGCGTGCGTATTGAGTTACAATACGTAGTGATGGATATGTTTGAATGCGGTCATGTGCTAGTGCGCGCATACGTTTCAGCCGTGCAGTGCGCTTGAAACGACAACTGTTACTTCGTTGTTCTCTGAAGTGTCTCTTTTCATTCGCCGCGCGAGTTGAACTTCCGCTCGACAAGCTGGGCTTCTGACGTCGATGTTGCTGATTGGCATTTGCACAGTTCTTCCTCTACAAAAAAAAGAAAGAAAAAAAGCGAAGGAAAAAAAAGTGAGAGTTGCTGTGTGAAGCGAAAAACTCCGTCAAGTCTTGATTTCCATGCTTTTTTCGCATATTTTTTGTTTTCCCTTAGCTGTTACTATTGTTTTTTTTTATTTAAATTTTGTTTTCTTCTTTCTTTCTTTGCTTCGTCAGCGCCCTGCTAATGCGTCAAACACAAAAAGCAGGGCGACGCTATTGAATACACTCGAAAGCAACTTCCTTCTGCCGTTGTGATGATATCGTGTATCTTGTTTGCATTTTTAAGTTTATTCCCTCTTCGCTTCTTTGTCTTTTTGTTTGATTCATCTGTACTGCACGTCTCACCTTTATCCTCCTTCTTTTGTTTTTGCCAGACACTCGCTCTCTCACAAATTCTGGAAAGTAAGTGCATTACCTGCGCGCGGTGCCGCGAAATAAACCAGGCGGATTCCGTCGACGACGTTACCCAAACAACAACACGGCGTGTTGGTTTTTACGAAAGCAAGTGGTTCGAGCCCTGCTGCCCAGATATATTGATTTATAATGGTGAAAGACGGCGAGAAGAACAAACTAGGCATTTACTCTTGCGCTGTAAAAGACACGAAGCCATTGATTTTGGACTTCTTAGTGTTGTTTTTCCAGTCGAAGTATGTTATTTGCACGAATAAGCGACATCGCCATGACTAAAAAGACACAATCTTGAAAAAAAAACATGATTGCACGTTGTGTGCTCAATTGCCCATTCACCTTGCGTCTCTCGACCCCTTTCTCTTTTTTATCCGCTTGCTCTCCAAGATTTCCAATCAAAATTGTGTGTGCTAAACACAGAGAGCACGGTACAAACAACTCTCGTTGCTTTCGCTAAAGCAAATATAGCCCCAAGAGACAAATTTTGTTTTCTCCTTCTTTTCGCAATTAAGCAAGCTCTTTGCTTCTGCAAAGGAGGCATCTGATTGTCCGCCCAACAATTCAACCTGTGCATGAGTTTTTTTTCCTAAGGGCGATATTGACATTTGCGGAGAAGCCGCTCTCCATCTGCTCTTTTCATAGTACGTTGCTCTTTACCTCTTTTTACGGCATTCGCCGCGTGATACGTTTGATGTAGAGTAAAACATACAAAGGTGCCGCATTCCTTGACATCCAAATACAGGCACAAACGGACTTATGGACCGGCCGAACCAGTACATTGATTTCTCCGGCGTCCGTGAAACGTCATCGTCGCCTGATTACTCCGCCTGCCGCGACGACGAGCCGCACTGCGGCAACGCAGACCAGACCGCCGCGCCGTCGTACACGCTGGCGCCGCCGCAGCATAGCGCCACCGGCAGCCCGCGCCACAGCACCAGCAACGGGCACAGCGCCGGGAATAGCGCGCGACCGTCCACCGTCAAGACTCGCCGGACCATCGCTAGTGGCCCGGTTACGGTGGCGGCGAGGCCAGGCGGCGTACCGGTACGCCGCCGAGATTCCATTCAACATCCCTACGCCTTAAATCTCATGCGCAAGGCGGACACCACCGCCTTGGACGGGACGCAAGCGGAGTCGACGAACAAAAGCCACTCCCAGGAACCACTGTGGCACCGCGCGGACACTTCCCTTTTTCGCGCCTCGGTCCACGGCCGACGGCACTCCACGGCGGTGGCGGTGCTCAACCGTGATGAGACGGCGAACCCAGTTGAGCCGGTGAACACAACCGTATCCGCCTCGCCGAATCGGTCGGACGCCGTGGTCGCCGTTTCAGCAGCCACCACACAGGAGGACGTGAAGCGTTACGTGGCGACTATCATGGATAACCACGCCGCCACCTTCGGCACGTGGGAGCAGCGAGTAACGGTGGCAGAGGTGTACCGCGACAAACCCCTCCGCGCTGGGGGCAAGCCGGCCGCCCTCCGTATACAGGACCGCGGTTTCCTGGAACGTGTGATTACTGCTCTGAGAGCCCATCTGCAGCAGCTCGAAGACGCAAGGTCGTTGCTGCTGCAGACCCGCAAGGCTGTGCCGCCGACCAAGGCTGGCGGCCGCGGTGATGTCAACGCGTGGGATGAGTACTGCAGCTGCTACGAGCAGACTCTGGTAGACCTAATGTCGGAGGCGAAACAGATGCAGAAGCGGGTGGACTGTCTGGTAGAAGGCGATGTCCAGCAAGACGGTGTGCGCACCCACCGCACCCGTGCCGGTTGGGTGCCGCAGTCCGGCAGCGCCAGGTCCAGCCGTGCGCGCAGCCTAGGTAGCATCGCTTCGCGTCGCGACTCTCCGCAGGCCACCCCGTGTATAGAGCGTCTGGCGCCTTCCGTTGAGGGGCAAGGAGCGCCGGGTGCACTGGCACACGCAGGCCGTGTAGTGAAGACTGCTAGCAATACGACGCCTAGGAGTGACAATAACAACAACCACACCGCACCTCCTGTTGTTAACGCTGCTGCTCCTACTAGCACCGCGAATGATCGCAACCCCCACGTCGCGATGGTGGGAGGCGGTACAGTGCAGCGCGGCAGCCAAGCTATCCGCCCCGGTCACCACCATAACGAGAGTGCCATGCGCGCCTCCCCAGCCCCGGAGAGTCAGCGCAGTTGGACGCGTGTGAGTAGCGTGCAGAGCCCGCTGCGTGCTTCGGTCAGCAGCGCGCAGTCCCTGACGTCGTCGCGTAGTCAGCAACAAGTGCGCTCCCTGCACCCTGACACTGTTGTGCGGCTCTCCGTCCCCACCGGCAGCCCGAACGACATGCAGTCACCTTATGGACGACTCATGTCACCGAAGCGCGCCTCGTCACCGCTGCGGGACCCGTCGCACGCCGTGCTGGTCGTCCCGCGGCCAGCAGACGTGGTGGCAGAAATGCAGGAGAAACAGCTGGGGGAGGAGGAGGAAGAGGTCGAGGCAGAGGCGGAAGTGCCGGTGACGGCCCGCTCCTCTCGTGTGTCGCGTGCTTCGAGGGGATCGAGGGCGTCCCGCACGTCCCGCGCGGTGTCGTCGACCAACCCGGTCAGCGGAGTGCCGCCGCAGCTGCGGACGTACTCGTCACCGCGCGGAACCGCGCGGACAGCATCACCCGGCGCCGCTACTCCGTTGGTGCACCCGCTGCGCCGCCGTCAGCTGCTGGAGGTGATTGAACACTACGAGAAGCACTCAGCCACTCTGCAGCGCGGCGACCTGCACCGTGCGCGGGAATGCTTCTACGAGCTGTACGGGGAACAGCAGGGGCTTCGCCAGTACTGCTTGTGGATTGACGACATCGCCCTCTCGGCTCTCCGTGTGCCACAAGGACCCGGGTAGAGAAAAAAGAGGCTAAGCCAATACAGTATCAAGAGCCGCGTGACGACTCGATCACATATTGCCGCAGTGCGAGCCGCAACTCCGCAGGAAAACGATGGCAACGCGGTGACTTGCGTCAGCCGAGAGAAAGCCAAAAAAAAGGCAGCAGTCTTCGTGGTTCTCATCGCTGAAAACTGCGAAGACTGCTGCCGCTGCAGAAATGCTGTCGACGGCCTTTTCGTTTTTGCCATCTGTTGTGACAACTCGCCAAACGGGCTTTTGTTACATCTTTGTGTTGCAGCGTCTACACTTGAAGCGCGATGAAACCACCTTCATGGAATCCTCGTTTACTGTTGTTAGTCGTGCACACATTATTTGGCTTGTTTCTACGATAATCACTTTACCTTCGTTTCACTTTGTTATGCGACTTGATCGTAGAGAAAGTGTGTGTACGTATGTATGTATTTGTGTGTGTGTGTGTGTGACGATGGCACTTTGCCACACGGGCAAAGCAACGATCTGAGCGTAACCCCGTTGTCTCTCATGGCACATTTTGCTATTCCTGTTGTTATTATTCTCTTTCCCACCCTCTCCTGTTCCTCTTGTTGGGCGGACTTTGTAATTGGTTCACTGTCCTTGCTTCCGTTTTGCATTTGCAGCTAAGGCGCATTGAGTGTTTCTTCATTATCCCCTTTCTTCCATCGTCAGAGTAAGAAAAACGCATTAGTTGTGGTATGTACATCAACGTGAGGAATTTACACGGCGTTTTTTTTTTTTTCCCGTATAGCGACCTCCTTTTTTTTCCCGCCATTTAATCTGTTTGGTGTTTAGGTCTGATTTGTGAATCACCGAGACTCTTCTCTCTTAACGAAGCAACAGCAACAACAACAACAACGGCGCTGGGCGATTGAAGGTTAGTGCTTTGTCAACGTGTGAGCAAAGATAAGGGTAGAGAGTGTGGCGGCGTACGTTTCTTATTTACGCGTTCCCGCGTTCAACGCTTTCTTACAAGCAGCTGCACACTTAGCAAGTAGTAATAATGAATCAAAGAAGATGCGGTCTGTTATGCGTTACTATCCCGCCCACTATTGTCCTTGTCGTAGTAATATTTATTATTATTGTTATTGTTACAAACAGTGGTTTTGTGCTAACGGATATTTGCATCGTTGATCTTCAGGTCAGGTGCTTGAGGGGATACATCGCACCTGCAACAGAGGATTTTATTGCCAGTACCACTACTATTACTATTATTCTTACTATTTCACTGTGCTGTCCGCTTTACACAAACTCAAAGTGACGCTTGCCAGATCGCATTTGAACGCTCAAGAACACTGTTAGTAACGAGTGCTACTCGTCTCCATTTGTACTTGTCTTGCACGTTGTGTTTAATATCTGGACTTTCCTGTGTTATATAGGACGTGTTCAAGCTGCATAGCGCGCCTCTAGCGACCGGACGTAAAAAGAGAAAAAACAAAGGGTGTGAACTGAAAAGATGAGCGGCTTTATCTTTAACGGCTCAAGCCGTATGCGCAATGTTACCTTTGCGCGCGACCACCATAAGACGAGCAATAGTATCATCGAAGAAGCACGCCGGCAGCGACTTCGACGTGAGGAGGAGGTACGACTCACCCGTGCGGCTCAGCGCGTGCAAAGTGCGGTACGACGGTGGCTCTCCGGCCTCGCTGCGATGCGCCTCGCACTGGACAATGTCCGCCGCTTACCAGACGACATCACAACTATTCTGATGCTGCCCTTCAAATCTGCGGTGGCAGGGTCTGTTAGCGCGGTGGAGGAGAAGTTACAGGCGCGGCTGCATGCCGCCTGCTGGTGTATGTCCTACGCCGTGACTCACCCCTCACGCATTCCCATACATGGTACGGTTGCCTCACCACCGAGTGCTGACAACGAGGAAGAGGAGAACGCGCCTATTAGCTGCAAATCCCTGGCAGAGGTACAGTCGTATCAACAGACGGTTTTGCAGCACTACGGTACTGCCTTGTGCACTGCACTGCGCTCCTGTGCGGAGTCGACGCTGTCTACGAATTTGAATGTGTCTGGTGAGCCATCGAATCTATGGCAGCGCTTGCTCTCAGGACTCACCTCGAAAGATATGTCGCTGCTCTTGTATGTTCTCCTCCAGCAAATCCCCTATACACTTGCAGAGAATTACGGCATCGGATTGAAGGGTGATACTAATTTGTTGAAGCGCTTGATCGGACAGGTTGTGGACGCCGTTGCAGCGCACAACGCAGCATTCAGTCGCAGTTTGAACGAAGAGGACGATGGGGCACAACGAGGAATGGGGGCAGCGACGTCGTGCTACTCTCTCATCCCGACCTCTCCGGCTCATATAGACCGTTGGCCTGCGGTGCAGGCACTGACGATGTCCCTCGAACTGACTTCGCAGGAACCGGCGCTGTCGCACGCGTGGATCCGGAGGGAATATGCCGCTGCTCTACAGCCCCTGCTGTCTGTTTTCCCAGTCCCGCCTTCGGCGGTGCCAGTTAATCCAACAACAACGTCAGCAACAACAGCTTCGCCACCCCAGACTGGCGACTCCCGCGCGTCCTCTGGGCCGTCTCCATCGTCAGCCTTCGCACAGGTGTGTTGGCAATGCATGTGCGCGGCCTTCAGCGACGATGAGTACCACCTGCTTACAACGAACCCACTCACCGTTTTGATGAGCAGCACAGAGGTAGAAACAGCAACAGCGGCGGCAGCAGCAACGCACAAGTCGGATGGGTGTTGTGCCGTGCTGATCGAAGAGTGCTACACACGCACTGCCCTCGACACACGGCTGACCGCAGGCGACGAGATCGGCGGCATCAAAGGCGGTCCCCTGCGGGCGCGTGTGCTGGGCCGTCTAGTGCGCCTACTACCACATGTGCAGCTGCTGGTCAGTTTTACACCCACCTCTGCCCCTCCCCACGCAGCGGAGGTCGTGAAGCACTACCTTCTGAGCGTCAGCACCCTCAGCGAGCGCTTGTGCCGTGAGCCATTCTTCATTGAGAGCATCCTCGCTGACCACTACGTCTACAACACCGGGCGAAGTACCACACTTACAGGTATTGCGGCTGTTGTCGCTGCTAATGGTGGCGCGTCGGCGGCGTCGGATGCGCCGCGCAGTCAGTACCGCCTGCTGTCTTCTTACCTCTTTAGTTCAGAGGGTGGGTTGCGCCTGCTCCAGCTGCTCACCGCGGAAGATGAGGACTTCGAGCAGCTGAGGCTTCAGGCGGTCCAGAAACCCACTGTGGAGGTCCCGGCGGATGCGTCCGCGCCGTTTGCGGATATTCCGACAACGACGGGAGGCGGTGAGGTAGTGAGTGATGATAGAGGCATTAATAATAATAACGGCAACGTGGCTCCTGCCGATTCGAGTGGCGCTGCAGGGGATTTTCCGAGGTCGGCATCACAGGCGACAGCTTCTGCTTCCGCAAGCCCCAGCAGCGTAAACACAGGTGCCGGCTTAGCAGCTGCTGCAGTGTGGCCTACGTCTGCCTCCGCGCAGCAGAGCCCGCTGGAGATACTGTGCAACATCTTCGCTTGGCCCCTCTTCACCTTCTCCAAACCGGATTACTCGCGCTACCAACAAGAAACGCTGGCACTGTGCGCAAAGCTGGTCCGCACCCCGCAGCTTTTGCGGCGGCTGTGGAACCTGTACTGGCAAAGCTGCGTAGGCTTGCGTGCGGTGCTGCCGCCTGGACCGGAGCTGCAAAAGTTGTGCACCCGCCCCGTCTGGGGTGAAGGCGGGGACGAAAAAAACTCAGTGCCTACGCGGCGGCTGGGGAACATACGCGGGCGGCGCATGTCAGCGGAAGCGGCGGCCACCTCCACAGCACCTTACATCGCCACGTTTCCCCGTCTGCCAACCTGGGAGACGCACCCACGCTACCCCATGTCCTTCTACGACCCACACCCATCCTTATCCATCTTTTTCTTCATGCTCCTCGCCCATTACGTGAACGTGCGTGACTTCACTGATGAGCTGCGCCCGGCGACACCGCTGTCTTTACGGTCGAGGAGGCCTGTGCGCTTATCTTGGGGCTGAAGGAGATTGTCCATCGTGCTCACCTCTACGGCGTCGTGCCGAACTCAAACGGTGAGGCGGTGGCACACGCAGCGTGTCTGCTGCTGAGCCGGCTGCATATTGTGAATGAGGCGGACGCCTTCGTGCCGGCCGATGCGGAGGGCCTTTGGATATCGGTCGGGATGGCGGCGGCTGAGTCTGCCGTGGGGTCGATTGTCTCGCGGTGGGACGAGGCGAGCGCCGCTGTGGTCGATGAAGAGAAAGCCGCGGTGGAGGAGGATACTGCAGCTGTCGTGGAAAGCACGAGCCTTGCTCCGGTAACAACAGCTGTTGCACACTGGCACAATATGCATTCTACGGCAACGACTAACGCCGCTCTCGTGCTCTCGCGGCTACCGGGCGACGACCTCATGTTTCATGGCAGCTGCGGCTGGGACAACAAGCTGCGCTACATTAAGCTGCTCGTGCACACACCTTTTCTCCTGCCCTTCCCTGCGCGTGCGCTGTTGCTGACGGCGCTGCTGAGTTTGCAGGAAGAGCGGTGGTCGCCGCCGTCGGAGCGCCCCGCTGTGGTGCACCGCGGCCGCACTTTTGTCGACACTTACGACCTCTTCCACGATAACCCGTTGAGCTCGAATATGTACAACATTCGCTTCGTCTCCGAGGACGGCACGCTTGAGGCTGGGTACGGCCGCGGCGTGTATCGCGAATGCATCGTATCGTTGTGCAAGGAGGGCTTTGCTACCCCGTACGGCCTCTTCCAGCAGACGTCGGACGGCTACGTATTTCCGAATTCTTTCAGCGCCATCGCTACAGGCGATCCGCAGCATCTGCAGAAGATTCGGTTCTTGGGTGCCATGGTTGGCCGGGCATTGCACGACGGCGTGCTGCAGGACGTGCCCTTTGCACAGCACTTCCGCAACGCTATCCTGGGTCGTCGCAACACGCTGAGTAACCTGAAGACTTTTGACGCCGAGCTCTATCACCAGCTCATGTCCCTCACGCAGCTGAACGAAGAGGAGCTGCACGCGGTGGGGCTGACATTTGTCTACACGGTCAACTCGCTTGGTGTGACGAAAGAAGTGGAGCTGGTGCCGGGTGGTGCGCAGATGGAGGTGACGCCACGCAACTGCCTCTACTACGTCCATCTCGTCGCTGACTTCAAGTTGAATCGCGAGGCGGCCGATCAGACGCGGGCTTTCTGCGCCGGCCTCCACACCGTCCTCGACTCGAATCGACTCATGCTCTTTGACACCAACGAGGTGGGCAAACTCTTTGGCGGCGACGAGAGCGGCGAGATCGATTTGCAAGACTGGAAGGACAACACGGTGTATGACAAGCCAGAAGATGAGAATCAGCCGCAGGTGCGCCTCTTTTGGGACGTCGTCGAGTCCCTGACACACAAACAGCAGAGTCAGCTGCTCAAGTTTGTCACTTCTATGACGCGTCCCCCGCTGCTCGGTTTTAGCTTCCTCTCCCCGCCTTTCAAGGTGCAGTTGCTGACGAGCAACGTGTCCTGTGAAGATCATCTGCCTTCCGCCGCGACGTGTTTCTCAACGTTGAAGCTGCCGCCTTATCGCGACTACGCCACCGCGCGTGCAAAGATCATTGCGGCAATTGAAGAGACGGGTACCTTTGAATACAGTTAAAGTGGAAATGGAGGACTTGAGCGTGAACTCAACTTATTTAACTGGAAAACAAAAAAAACACACAGTACGCTCTGCACTATCTCTGTGCAGTGGAGTGTTTTCCAAGCTCATCTGCATTTCCTCTTCCGTCTTTCTCTTTGTTCTGCTTTTCGTAGAAGAAAAAAAAATTGCATTGCTATCATTATTTTTCTTGTCTCTGTCAGACTTTTGTTTTCCCCACAGTGGAACTTTGATGCTGTTGTCATCATCTTGTACAAGGTGGGTTTTCCCCACCGCTGCAGTTCCTGAGCGGTCGTCGGAAACGGGAAGGAGCTTTTTGCTCGAAACACGCAGACGAGCGCTATTCCTTTGGTGTCACAAGAAGAGGTTCTTAGAGGTTCTCTTGTTAAGAGCTTGACACACCCTAGCTTCAATTTAGTTGATTTCCGCTTACAAAACAGCTTGGTCCGCACCTTTTACTGCGTTGCTAATTAGGCAATGTGTGATCACCGTTGCGATCACACATTGCGAGTTGAAAAGGAACGATTGTCACCTCGCCTATTTTGTTGCTAATCGCAAATACTGAGGCGTGCACGACTGGACGTAGCTTGTTCACTTAACCTACTTTTGGTTCTCATAACTATCCCCGCTTTTTTTGCTCTCCCTCCTATCGATTTCGGCTTCAGTGAAAGAGACAACTTTCTTACGTCTTCGGCAAAGCGAAGAGGGCGGAGAAATTGAAATCAGCTTTACATAAACGTAGTAGGCAGCTGGTATCTACGGCTTTTTTTTTCTCTCGAAACAGTACAAGTCTGATCACAGCGTTACACGCTGGCGTACATTTAGTTGGGCTTGCCCGCTATCTTTTGTTAGGGAAGTGGATCATGCTGCGTTTTAATTCGCGTGTGTGTGGCAGCTACCTTCTCAACCAGCGCGTCATTGCTGACTGGTGGCAGCCGCGCTACCGTGAGCGAATGCACAACGCCGCCAAAGATAAACTAAACGCCGCCCTGCAAGAGAGCTCGGAGAGCGCGTGGTCTCCGTCGCGGTCTGCGGAGGTCAGCACTACAGCCGACGGGGCGTCCAGCGGTGCGTTGACCGGTAACAGCTCTCCACCGTCTCTGCTCAGCCTCTACGAGGCTAATGCCCTAGTGACTATTTTCGTCAGTAACCACAACACAGCAGACTTGAGTGCCACATTGCAGTACATCCGCGAGCACCTAAAGCAGGAGTTGACACCTTTCCACTTTCACGCGCTGCTTCGGAATTTCAACTACCATCAGGACACTCAAAATGCCCTGCAGCTACTGAGGTGATGATGCAGAGCGGCATGATGACACTTGAGACTTACGCACGCGTGGCGGACTGCGTGCATGTGCTGTCGCCACCGGACGCGCAGGAACACATTCTGGAGCTCATTTCACTTGCACAGGAGGCGTTTGGGGGGCAAGTGATGGTGGAGGTCGCCGGGTCGGAGGGCGCAACGACAGCATTGTACAGTAATAACGAGGAAGGACGACGTGCCCGCGAGGCGGAGGCGGCGGGGGCAGCAGAAGCGAGGAACAGGGCAGGCGGCGCAGCGTCAACGATTTCAGCAGAATTTGCTCCGCTGGAGAAGGTCGGTTTCCAAACACGGAGCGCGCCGCTGCTTTCCTCCCTTTTGTATCACGTGTCCACGACACAAAACGCGCACACGGTCGCCTCGTGCTTCCTTGTGGCGTTGTGGATACGGGCTTTGGGCGTGGAGCTGAGCGACTGGGACGTTTTGACTGTGCTGAGCACTGTGATGGTTCACACGGAGCAGTTTCCTTATGTTTGTGTGTTGTTTGGTCACTTTGAAGGCTTTGAGCGCGGTCACGTAAGCGTGCAAGCTGTGCTGGACCGACTATCGTTGCTGGGTGAAATGGATTTGCAGGGGCTGTCTGGCGAGACGGCTGAATCAGCGGCGGGCAACATCGCCAACAAAAATAATCAAGCAAGAAGGTCCGCTAAACCCTCTCGTTTCGCCTCGTTGGTAGAGGCGATGCGTCGCTCCCTGCTGCGCGCAGCGGGCGACACTCGATTTATAACGGCAACCGTATTCATCCCTTTCATCAACGCGCAAACGAACGACTTGGAGCAGCTGGTGCTGAGGACACTGCACCCACTCCTGCGCGATGGCGTCGGGGCGCACCGCTACAGCGCCGCGCACCTTCTTCACGCGCTGAGTCTGGTGAGCAGCACCGCCCGGGATGAAGTGGGGGCGATGGAGATGCTAGTGCGCAGTATTCGGGAGCAGGAACGGCAGGAGCAGCAGGATCAGGCCACTGAAGCTTTGCTGACAGCAACGTCGGCTGACAAGCTCGCAACACCGGCACTTTCAGGTACTTTTCACTCATTCGTTCGGCAAAATGACCAACAACAACAAATGAGTGAAAACGGTAAAGGTTTGCCGACAGCAGAGCCGTTTGAGGTGCCGGTGCACCACCTCATTGACATGGGTACCATCCTCAACCGCATGAGCGCCTCGATGCTGCGGGAGGTGCAGCGGCCCTTTCGCGGCGCCATTCGCCGCCTCGTCAGCGAGCTACCCGCCGCACCCTTGAGCGACGACTCCGCGGCCGTTTCACGGGTAACATTCACCGCGTCCTGCCGCCCGCCGATCCCCACTGCACACGATCTGGTAAAGCTGAGTAACTATGGTACGCAGTTTATTCGCACCGTTGCTGAGGCGCGAGAGGTACTGCGCAACGCTGTCGACTCCGGCAACGTCGTTGGTGGGCACGGTCGGCTGCCCGGCAATACCCAGCTCATGTTTTTGCAGCTCGCCGAGTTCTGCTGCCGCCATCCCCCGCGCAACCCGAAGCTGACCCCCGTCGGCCTGGAGGAGCGGGCGAAGTGGGCGCGCTACCTCGATGCTCGTGACACCTCGCTGGCTCTCTTCGGTTCGGCGCGGCAGTCGCGCGACTCGATGAAGCACCTATTCTACCACAATAATCAACTCCCCGCGCTGCGTTCTGACGCTGTGATTGCGAAGGACTTTGCCGATGTGCATGGCATATTTTTTGGTTCCACAATTCCGCAATCGACGTCGTCGCTGTCGTCTCAGGCGGAGTTGCAGCAGGCGCTGCTGCGGACGCGGACGACGCTGCCCCACACGGGCAGCAGCGAGGCGACGGTACCGCGTTACCTGTGGGACCCGGCGGTGTACAACCCTTACCCGGCTGCCCAGCTGGCCAACAACAACGCCGTCTTTATCAACGCTGGTCGCTGTAGTGGTTTCACCGCGGCAGAGATTAATCAGCTCGATCTGACCCTTGATGGAGGATTGGAAGGCCAGGCCGAGGGTGAGGATGCGGCTGCTGCTGCGGCTTCGGAGTTTTTCGCGGAGCTGTGGCACACTCTGCTCGACAAGACGACGTCAGTGGGGAGCAACGAGGTGTGGTATCTGCAGAACACCGGGATGTACCTGCTGCTCACACGCTGCCTCCTGCATCGACTGGACTGGGAAGCGGCGGTATACCTCACGCGAAAGATGACGCAGCACGCGAGCTACAACTACATGATGGACCATGAGCTTACCACGATCTTCAAGGAGATCGGCGACCCTGCTGGGTGCTTGGCGTTCAAAGTTGCCACGAAACTCTTCGATGGCCGCATTATGAGGGACGGTCAGGCGAAGCGTGACAAGTATCAGCAGGAGCAGTTTAATTAGAAGCAACAGTATCAGACTTTAGTATTGACAGATTAGCAGACAAGTGAGAGGTATCTCCTCAATGTACTCTCTTGCTGTTGCTATAGCACTACTGCTTTTCTGTTTTGCTAGGGAGCGCACTGGTTTGGACAACTTAGTTTTTCACTTTACTTTGCGGAATCCAGTTACAGATCACATTAATGGGGTAGAGGCACCAGAAAATAAATAAAGGAAAGAACAACAGGAGGTTCAGCAAGCGAGGTGTAAGATTAAGATGCTATATTGCGCGAGCTTTTGAAAACAAGCTAGCGCACTCTTCCCCTGCTTTCGCGACTGAAGTGTGTGTGCACTTGAGTGAGAAGGCATCGCAGCGAGCGGGTTTATCAAAGCTGCACTTTTTTACAGGCTGTTCGCTGCAAGAGTATCAACTAAGGCGTCGTGACTGTTCAGGGAATCATGACGACGCTAAGTGGGCAGCCATTCCGCTTCTAGCTGCTCTTCGAAAAAAAAAAAAGAAAACTATGGAACTGCACATCTGACTTTTCTATTTATATACATATCTTTGCTGCTTTCAACTTGTCTTCTCTCCTTTTTCTCACATCACAGCTTTTCAACCTTTTTGTTGTTACCATTTTTCATTTCTTTTCCTGCGTACCTGCTTTCTTTTTTCCCCTTTCGGACATCGGCTTTGCAACCAGCTTGTATATCACCAATCCGTTGATTTCTTCTTCCTCGCTTTCATAACCTCGTTACAGCAACCCTCAAAAAAAAAAAAAAAGAATGCCGCGTGTTACCCTTTTGCCAAAGCTGGAGGGTGTGACTGTCTACAGTGACAGCGCACAACTCTCCTTCTCGGCGCTGGTGCCGCTGGAGGCATCCACCGTGACGGTCGCCGTGCTGGAGAACATGGAGCAGTACGGAAACGTCGATTGGTCGACGCTGCAGCTCCGCGTCTATCGCGAGACCGACCCCACCGTGGCATCTGCCGTGCTGCTTCAGAACATCAACCCAATCCACGAGGTCGTCACTGAGGATGTGCGGGTCGACGTGCAGCGCGTCAAGGACGAGATCGCCGCCATCGAGGAAGAGCTGGAGCAGCACCAAGAGGAGGTGGATATCTTGCAGGAATCGTGCGCGCACGTTGACGAAATTCAGAAGTTTGTCCGCGCAAATGCCTTTTTGCTGCAGGACAAGTCGGATGGTGGCAGCTGCAAGTACTTCCAAGGTTACCTGCAAAAAACGTCGAACTGGACGGAGACGGGGGCGTTCTTCGCCTCCCGCAAGGCCACTGCCCTGCGCAAGGTTGCCACTCTCAACGCGGAGATGGAGGATATTCAGAATCGGCTCGACGCGGCGCGTCAGAAGTTCTACGACCTCGGCGGAGACTCCGGCGTGCGGACGCACGTGAAGAACTCGCTGGAGGTAACGCTGGTCATCGGCGAGTCGGTGCCTGCGGCGACGAAGCTGCAGCTGGAGCTGTCGTTTGTCGTGTCCGGCGCCGGCTGGTCGCCACTGTACGACCTGCGTGTAGATTACGCTGCTTCGATGCTGGACGTCTTCTACTACGCTAACGTGCGGCAGTGCACGTCCGTCGATTGGGAGAAGGTGCGGCTGCGCCTCAGCACCGCCACGCCGCACACGGGCGGCTCGCCGCCACCGCTCTGGCCGCGCTGGAACATCTCGTTGAGCCCGATCGCGCAACCGCGTCTGTACGGCGCCGTGCCGCGGTCCGCCAAGATGCGGGGGGCCTGCTTCTGCGCCAGCTCCGTGGCTGCCCGCCCTGCACCACCCATCGCCCCGGCCATGATGCAGGCTGCCGTGGAGGGTGGTGGCAGCTCTTCCAGCGCTACCGTCTACGCCATCCCTGGACTGGCGACGGTTCGACACAACAACATCGAGGTAAAGGTCACCGTTGCCCACGAGCGTTTCCCAGCGAAGCTGCAGTTTGTTTCCATCCCGAAGCTAGACCCACTGACGCACCTCAGCGCCACCGCAGTCAACTCGACGGATTACGAGTTCATCGCCGGCCCGTCGAAGGTATTCTACGGCAACACCTTTGTGAACCAGTCCCAGTTGAGTAATGTATCACCTGGTGAGGAGTTCCAGGTGTCGCTCGGCGCGGATGAGACGGTGACGGTGAACCGCTCCCTCGTGCGCCGCGGTGAGTCGGAGAAGTCCGCCTTCTTCTCGAGTAATAAGTCGCAGCTTGAGTTCCACTACGCCTACGAGGTGAAGTGCGGGGCGCTGGCCACGAACGGGCCGGTGACAGTGGTAGTGAAGGACAACTATCCGGTGTCTGACGACTCGGAGGTGGTGGTGTCGCTGAAGGAGCCGATGCCGACCGATACGAACCGGCCTGATGCGGAGAAGGAGGCGGCGGTGACGGTGGACGAGGAAACGCACGAGATTGTGTGGACGCTCCCGATCAATAAGCAGGAGAAGAAGCACTTCGACATGAAGTTCATCGCCAAGTACCCGGAGAAGACGAAAACGTTTGGTTTGGAGTAAGGGCGAGAAAAGAACATATGGCGCCCTGTTACTGCCTGGTAAACGTGCGAAAAGCTGCTGTTTGTCGTTCAGCCCCTTTTCCTCTTTACAATGAATCTTCTCGTTGCATTTTATAACACGTTCTTAGACTTGTTTTCCTACTGCCTCTCGCTTTTTTTTCAGTTCTCCTCTTCGTGACATCGCCGCTTTGCCAAAAAAGCCAATTCTCTTTTGTTAGGCTTGCTTTCTGATTTTTTTTTTTTCGTTAGTCATTTCGTTGTCGACTTGCTTTTTTTGCCATCCTTTTTTGATTTTACCTTCAAAAGCAAACACAAGACGGTTACGGTGCTTTCTTATGCTGTGTTTCATCTATTTGCGGAACGACAGAGTACAAACATGCGTGGTGACTTGAACAGCTAGCCCGTGCCGACCTACCTTCTCGCGTGCAGTTCAACTTTGTGTCATGTATACACGACACTGACAGCGTTACCTCTTTCTATGTGTTGTCCCTCTATTTCATTTCTTTTCTCAACTGTGCTTGCTGCCAGTACATTTCTTCTCTTTCTCAGGACGAGAAGGGGGGGGGCGATGTTGCGGGAAAGTAGTAGTCTTTCAGCTACTTTGCTTCTGTCTAGAAGACCGAGTAAAAGGCAAGTGTGCCGACTGGGAAAAACTGTGTCTTCTTGATGTGAAGGTGCTGGAGCGGGTTTTCCCTTTTTCTGGGTGACTTGCTCTCATTCCTGTAAGTGAAGCAGCAGTCAACTTTTTTCGTGTTTATCATTTCAATTTGTGGCGTACCTTCTCGATGAAGGAGGGTGGGTAGTGGATGCTCTTGTTTTTTTTTTTTAAGAACGTGTGCTGATCTTCGCTTAACTCTCTCTTTTCTTCCTTGGGCCCTTTTGCTTCAGGTTCTACCGAACCTGGGTTTCATTTGCGACCGCTTTCCGTTTTCCATCTGCACGCTTTGCCAGAACATGAAGAAGAAAAAAAAAGGACACATACACAACTGTGACGCACTAATTCATAGAAACTATAAAACTCACACCGAACCGATCATTTTTTTTTTTTATGAGGAAAAATGGAGGAAGTGAAGTGTTGTCTTCTCGGTTTTACCTCAGAGTTACTAGAGCAGGCTTTGCAGCCCTCCGCAGCTACAACGTCAAGTGCCGCTGCAACGACCCTTCCAA
Organism: Crithidia expoeki; assembly: GCA_900240875.1. Classification (NCBI taxonomy): domain Eukaryota; phylum Euglenozoa; class Kinetoplastea; order Trypanosomatida; family Trypanosomatidae; genus Crithidia; species Crithidia expoeki. The sequence goes on from OESE01000216.1 coordinate 157,626, forward strand.
CAGATGGTGAAGCTGGCCCAGCTGCTGCTGCCAACGCTGAGGCCCAGCTGCAGCTATACTGCCAGTCTCTGCCGTTTCACCCAACGGAGCAGGCGTTGCTGCAACGCGTGCTGCCGCTGGGGCGCGGCTACCGTATCCTGCAGCGCGCCGCGCTGGACGTCGCAGTGGGCCGTACCGAAGGACTTTACCCTGCCGCCGTTGGCAACGGTATCAAAAAGATTTTAGATCATTACGTTGAGGCCGTTAAAGCGGCATCCACCCCGCCCACGCTCGCAGCCCTGCCGGCTAAGTACGCGGTGACCTTCTCTTTACTGGAACAGATTGTAGAAGTGCAGCAGCACGCGGAGATGTGTCTGCCGCTGCTCGACCGTTTCTTCCACCACCAAGAGGTCCCAGCGATCTTCCGACAGCTGCTGGGGGAGAGTGTGTGGTTGGCCATCCTGTACACCACCGCACACTATGTCGCCCACGGTGTGGTGCTGCACGCGCGGCCGGACTACTTCATTTCTCTGCAAGCAACGCAGCCGTTGCAGCACCAACAGCCTGGTGTGGCATCTAACGCACCTGCGCCTGTGAAACCCAGCTTCGGCTTGAACTGTAGCGCACAGGTGCGTCTACAACCACCACCGCCATGCAGGGAGGAGCACACGCTTTATGTGGACCGCCTGCCACGTGGCGTGTCGGCCGACCTCGGCCTCCTGATTCTCGCAGCGGGGAAGGAGCGACGGGTCCTGTTGCGCGACGCCGGCGTACAGGGCGGCAGCGACTACCTCGAACAGCTGGCCCTCGGCTCGCAAGACGAGGCTGCCAATGCTGTCTTTCACTCTATCTTTAATGTTCAGCTATGCCACGGCGGTGTGTTGGCGGCAGAGGAGTTGGCGGCGCGGGTGGAGGCGGCGAAGACTCTTTGGTCGAAAGCGCTGTGGATGAAGGTGGGTGATTTACCTGTGCTGCGGGAACACCTGGCAGCGCTGCGCAACATCTTCCTGTGTCACCGCGGCGAGATCTGGTATGCTTTTGTGGAGCGACTGCTGCCTGTGCTGGCGGGTACGAACGCGCCATCGCAGCGCCGCCGGATGAACAAAACAGGTACCCCTCGAATTTCTCTGCCGTTGTCCACAGTAGCCGGGCACGAAGAAGAGGAGGGAAAAGGGAGCGCGGAGGAGGATGCGAACAACGGCGGGGATGGGGAGAGAGAAGAGGGCGATGAAGAAAAAAGCGGCGGCGGGGTCCAGAGCCGCGCCGCTCCTGCTGCAGCCGCGGCTCGGTGTGCTTTCTTGCAACGCGCAGCCGCCGATGCCTTTCTCTTTGCCTTGTCCGTCAGCAACCTGCGCGATGTGGCGTCTTACGAAACCTTCACGATGCGTGTTTCGGCCAGCGGTGTGGAGCAGGCGTATGCAGCGTTCACCCACGATAACGACGTAGACAGGGAGGAGCTATCGGCGTCCACGCAGAGTGGCAAGAAGAGCAGCCGGCGGAGGCGCGGGTCCAAGGCTGCGTCCACCGAGGACATGGCGAGGCACCTCCTCTACCTTGTGAAGTCCATGTACGTGCAGTACATCCCTCCTCAGGGCTTGCCGCTCATTGTGTCGCAGAAGGCGATGCATTACTACCAGCGCTTGCTCTCCTTTCACCTGTCTTTGCGCTTCGCCCTCCAATCCCTCGCCGTCACGCGTACCCTCTTTTCTGAGGCGCTGGTCACTAACACAAAGCCCTCCGCTGACTTGCGCCGCGCCTTCACATTGTTCCACCTGCTGCACTTTCTCCAGTCGACTATTGCCTACTACATGCAGGTGGATGTTATCAGCGTGTGCGCTGCGCGACTGGAGGAGCAGCTGTCCTCGCCGTCGACCTGTGTGAGTGTGGAACAGGCAAAGCAGCTGCACGACCAGTTCATTTGGACAGTTTCCGAGGCGTCGTTTCTGACCGACGGTTCCGAAGCACTGTTGCAGGCCTGCAGCTCCCTCAACACATGCACCGTCGCGCTGTATACGATGTGCACCCGCTACCGCATCCCCTACTGGGCCGTGGAGGGCGTCAACGAGACACCAGTAGAAGTGCGCGCAACGCTGGCCGCGTTGGAAATGCGCGTTCAGCAGGACGTCGTGGCCGTCTTCACTGGACATTTGGGCCTCAGTGGCCGGCAGTGGGAACGGGCGTTGTGGGGGCGGTTGGATTTCAACAAATTCTTTTCTCAGCACCGCACGAGACTCGCAGTGCCGTCACAGCTGTGGAGCAGCAACACTGTGACTTCTTTTGCAAAGCCGGGTGGTGCTACTGGTGCTGCGGCAGGACACACGGGAAGCGGCAGCGTGGCGGCGGGGCAGTCGGAGAAGACAGGCTGTGCCACGCCGCCACGCCGCCGCCAAGAGCCATCGAAGCGTGCAGGAGGCTGGTAATTGCTATGGTGATACGTCACGGCCGCGAGGCGAGGCCTTGTGAGGTGGGTGAAGGGCCATCTAATCTATTACCGTAGACGTGGTTTACGTGAAAACTGTTCCATGCAGAGGAACATTCTGGCACACGAGGAAAGTGTGAAAATAATCGTTCCTCGAGAACTACTATGTGAGCAACATGACGCCAACTTGCAGACCGAAGCAGGCCTTCTATTACGTTTCTTCTGGTCTCACATCGGCCTGCGCGTAGAAAGAAGCGTGTGGGCGAAAGTGCAGGCAGCGGCTGATCGTAAGGTGCAAGATTTTTTTCCCCTAAACTAGCTGCATTCCGTGTAAGTGTAGCCTGTTCAACTTCAACCAATTGCTTGTGTGCCACAGAATTCACGGGACGTTTAGCAACACCAAGGAGACCACTCTCATAATAAGATTCCCACGTTTTCCTTTTCTTTTCCTTATTTATTTCTTCTTTGCCGTTCCCTCGAATACTGTACAGTTGCTTTCCCGCTACTGTTGTGAGCTTTTTACCTCATAAATAGAAGTTTGCTGAAGCCACACATCAATTTTCCCTTTTTCTTCTCCCACGTCATTCAGTCGATTGATTCTGGTCTTTTTTTTTTACCTCGTTTTGCTTTCTGTTTTATTATTCTCACTATCCCTTTGTTCCTCTGTTTCTTTTCGGATTAAATCGTCAATCTAGAAACCATGAGTACTAAAGACTTTATTAGCGACAAGGAGGAGCACGCCTTCTTCGAGGCGGCTCCGCCCACGCAGCACGACAACGCCAACACCGACGACGTCGACAACAACAGTAACGTTGCCGAGGCGTCGCCACCGCTGTCGGTGCCGCCGACCACCGCCCGCATGACGCGCTCGCAAGCCTTGGCGCGGTTACGTCGCGGCGATACAGTTAAAGCAGAGGCACCCACCCCCACCCCGACCTTCCCCGTCGCAGTACCGAGCGACAGCAGTTCGCTCGAGAAGCCGCGCGACGGCGTTATACAGGCCGAGATCGACACACCGGCCAAGAAGTCAACGGACGACACGTCATCACACGCTGCGGCCGCAAACGGTGGGAGGGATACCTCCTCCGCTTTCGCGCCGCACGCTAGCACTTTCAACGTTTCGGGTTTGTCCGGCATGGACGTAAATAGCAGGAAGGAGGGGATGCGCACGCTGGGCGATAGCGACGCGGCCCCGTTCGGCGGTGGCGGCGGTCCGCGACGCAGGCGGTCCAACCACCACCGCGGGGACACCGAAAGCGACGGCGACAGCGTCCACGCCAGCGATGGCGAGCACCGCGCTGGGTACAGCCACCCGGCCTATGACGACGAGGGCGGCTACGGCGACCTGACCGGTGCGCTGGCCACCGCTGCAGGTGCGCATCCAGCCAGCGGTTTGACGGGCGTGGCCCCCGCCGCCTCTCGCGACCCAACGCGCCGACGCCGCGCCAATGACGGCTTGCGGCTGGCATCCGCGGCCCTGCCCCGTATGCTGGTCCTACAGCGCATTTTCGAGACGGAGGCGAAGCACCTCTATGAGTTTTGCTGCACACAGGTGGTGGAGTGGCCGGCACTGGCGGTGGAATGGATTCCCGACCGGGCTTTCGCCGACCCGGAGCGCGATTACACCTTGCAGTATATTGCTGTCGGCTCGCAGGTGCACCCGTCAAGTGGGATGCCAAACACGGTGAAGGTGATGGAAGTAGCAGTCCCTGTGCCGTCAGTGAAAGACGCTATGTACGGCCTTTACGGCGATGACGACCTCCACGGCGCGGAGGCGGAGGACCCGGAGCTACAGGCGTTCGTCGATCCAGGCAAGCGCTTCGTGAACGTCAAGGGTCACTTCCATTGTGAGCAGACGCTAACAATGGACGCACCGGTGCTGAAGATACGCGCGATGCCGGCCGAGACGAACATCCTCGCCGTGAAAACAGGGTCGGGCTTCGTTGGGGTGTATAACACTGTACAAGAGCTACATCAGGACGGTGCCGGCCACACCGTGCCGGACGCCCTTCTGCGCGGTCACAGCCGAGGCGGGTTTGGACTCAGCTGGAATACGCTGAAGCCTGGCTACATCGCCAGCGCCTCTGACGATGGCTACGTGAATTACTACGACATCAGCCACCGCCTGGTCATTGACATGCAGGAGCACACGGCGACGAACCCTGAGCTAGCGGGACCGGAGACGCAGCCGATCGAGCGCCTGGTCGGCCACCGCGACATCGTAACAGATTGCTCCTGGCACTCGTCGCAGAGCCATCTCCTCGCTTCCTCCAGTATGGATGGCGATGTGCGCATCTGGGACATTCGCATGAGTGCCGGCAGCATCACCATTCACAACGCCCACCAAAGCGGCGCCACGGCGGCGCAGTTCCACCCTGTTGGCGCCTTCCAGCTCGCCACCGCTGGGGCAGAGGGCATGATTCAGCTGTGGGACATTCGCCGCACCACCGACTCCGTCGCGCAGCTCAATTACCACGGTAAGTCCGTCACGGGGCTGCAGTGGTCACCGTCGAATGAGACGGTTCTGGCGAGCTACGGCGACGACGGCCGCGTGGTGTTGTGGGATTTGGCGAAGACGTCGCTGCCTCTGGCCTATTCGGAGGATGAGGTGGCGCCGCCGGAGGTGTCGTTTGTACACATAGGCCACGTCGGCCGCGTCACTGATGTCTCGTGGAATGCGGTCAAGACGGAAGGTTGGTTGCTGGCTTCGGCGGACACCACAAATGGCTTGCATTTCTATCGACCCCTGCAGAAGGTAGTGCAGGACTACCGGATGTTTGAGTAGGAGGTGGGGGTGTTGTGCAGTTGGCTGTTTTTCTTTTGTGCGTATACATATATATATGTATACAAAACTTTGTATTTAATCATCCATTCTGGTTTCGCGTTACCCTTGTTGCTGCTGCTGCTTTTTCATTTTCTTCCTTGCAGCGGGGACGGAGTCTTTGCTGCTCCTTCTACCACCCATTTGCTTTCCGTATGTGAAGTTCCAAAAGGTGTTTTACTTTTTTTCTTGGTTGGGAAGAAGGCACGTGCCTTTTTCTTTGTTTGACTTACCTCGTTCCGTTCCTTGATACGTCCCTGTCGATGGTAAACGCGATACGAGGTGGCAGAGAAGAGTGTTGCGGATAGACTTGTAGCCGTCTGCTGATGCCGTCACGAGCATTTTCCGTTTGTCGCGTTGACAATCTTGTTTTTATGACTGCACTTTTTTTGCCTTTCTGGTTTCTCCTTCTTCATTGTCTCTCCGTTTTTCCAAATTTGTTAAAGCAAAAACAAAATGTTTCATTTCAGCGTTTTTGGGAATCCTCCTAATCATCTTGCTTTTCTCCTGATCGTGGCAGGCGGACAACAAAGAATGTTCTATCATGTGCATTTCCTTTAGTTTCCCATCTTCTTTTGAAAAGATATTGCGTTGGAGCCTCCGCAACGCTTCTAACACAAAAAAAAAATGTGTACGTTCCAAGACACTAACAGTGGTGGGAACGCGGCGATTGCACAACGGCCTCGTGTCCGTTACACGATTCTATGTGAATGTTGGTACTTCACCAGTCACGCACACATACTTTGTATTGGATTAACATGCTGCTCAACACTGCACTGGTTCTGTGAAAGTAAGCTGCCAATACCCTGCTTGCTTTTCAAAGGGAGTGTTAAAGTGCTGTTCTACCTATTTTCTGTTCGTTGTAGCCCTTGCTTAGAAAACGGATCATTTACTGCCCCATTCCTGTCGCATTCCCCTTCAACTTGTTCTTTCCTCCTTTGCTTCTTGTTGTTTTTCATGCTCAGTTTTAGAGGCAGTTGCTGACTTGCCTTCAGCAGTTGTAACGCCCCCTGCTACTGCGGTCTTTCACTACTGTCGAGTAGACAATGAGGATGGCTATTGTACTTCATCTTTTCTAGAGCTCATTTGTTGTTCCTAACACTATTTTAGATACTAGTTCTTTTTACAGCTCCCTTTTATTTCCGATTTGACGGACTGTTTCGATGGTGCACGATGCGGGAGAGCTTTCGACGTTCTTTAATCTCTGCATCTAAGCGTGTGTGATTAATAAGCTCTAAAGACAGTGACTTGCTTACTATTGAAATCGAATGAACGTCAGCTGTGACTTCTGCAAGTAACACGTTATTGAAAGGATGCCAAATAGACATTGGAGACGCAGTCGTCAACGGCACCGACGCTCCCCGTCGTTAGAAGAACGCCATTACAATACCCGCCGCAAACGAGACCGCTCCCAAGAGCGCGAAGGATGTGGCAACTCACCCCAGCATCGGACAGCTCGCACAGAAGAAGAGCACCGTCAGCCCTCCTCTTCGCAATCAAAAGCGTTGAGCAACACCGAAGAACAGCGTGACCACAATCGCGGCAACGTGGGAAAGAGGCAATGGCAACCTCACTCACAAGGCAATCCTGAGACCTGTCACACCGATGAGCCAAAACGTGGTGATATTGCTACTCCTTCCCACGTGCCGCACTGTGCAAGCGCGCCAGAAAGGCCGCAAACTCAGCCACTGCAAGTTCCAACAGCGGCAGCCAATGCGTCTTCTGCCCTCCCTGTCATGAACACAGCATTCAAACACGCCAACATCACCAACACCAAAGATAGGCTGGCACTGGTTACGCCGCGGACGCCAACGCTGCGGTTCGAGTCTGTGGAGGACCGGCGGCGTCTGACGCGTTCCCACCTGCCGTCCACTCTCTCCACCAACGATGTGCTGACACCGCTCCTGCCGCTGCCAACAGGTGACGCGGAGGCCGGCGTGCTCGGCGCCGGTGCACCGTTGTTGCGCCCGCTGCTGCCCCTGTCCGGTGGCTTTTCATCGTCATTGACGTCGTCGCCGTCGCCGTCGCCGTCGCCGTCGCACTTTGCGCTGCCCCTCTCTCCAACCGTAATTCCCTTTTCCTACGACGCATATGTTGAATGGCTTTATGCAGCACCAGCGGAGAAAGAGAATAGTGCGGCTGCAACGAACAGAGCCAATGCCTCTCGACGTGACACTGAAGGGTGTGCCAAGGCAATAACATCTCAGGGAACGACAAGCGACGAAGGAACATCAAGGCCAGGGACGACGGTGGGTGGCTCTTCTGTTCTCACTTCAGCAGTATCCACTCTTCCGAAAACTACGCTTGTAGAAACAGCACCAACGGCATCAGCACATGAGGGGAGTATATCTGTCGCCCCAGCGGAGTCTTCATTTGGAGAAATTGACTACGGTCACAATTTTTCTGTGTCGACAAATTGGGAAAAGTTGTTGGCTGCTCCGCCGCTCACACCCTCTATACCTGCCCTTGTCTCTCTGCTGGCGAGTAAAGTAAAGGAGAAGCAAGTACATGTTAGCTCCATCGAACAGAGAGACGACTTGTCGTCTTTGTATTCGCAAGTCACCTCCTCCCCCGTATTATCGCATAAAACAGATTCACAGGAGCGTAATGGGCGAAGTGGTGGTGGCGCATATGGTACACCTCTCAATGCTCTATTGGATAACACACTTCAGCAACAGAGCGATGACGCGGAGGAAGGGCTGCGAGCGTTTGTTAGGAACTTTCAACATGGCAAGGTACACACGCGACCACCGTGGTTTCTGTGCTCCACACTGCTCACCAACTGTGAACACCCGTACTACTTACAGTGGCTAGATGAGCTGGCGCTCGGCAGCGTGGAGGAAGAGGTTGCGCTGGCGAGGGCAGCGCAAGACGGCGTGTTGGGTGATCCCTCGCAGTCACAGTAAAGTAAACGAAAAAAAATACGCTCGACAGAGAAAAAAGAAACATCCTATAATAAATGTGCTTGCACCCTTGATTAAACTTATTGGAAAGCATCCAAGGGTGTATGGGAGCACATGAAAGGCTGATATTGAAAGTAGTTGGATTCGCGTTGTGCATTCCTATTAGTGTTCGGGGCCCTCTCAGAAGAAAAAAAAGGAGCACTACGTAAAATGCCAAGCGGTTTGCATAAACCAGTTGGTTGTTTTGATACCAAACGGAGCTTTCTATCATTGTCTCCGGTAAAAAAAAAAAAACTTTTTGCTTTTCCTCCTCATCTCTTTCTCTTCTCACCCGATGCTCTAACGCACGCTACTCCCTCCTTCCTGATGTCTCCAGAATAGCCTGCTCTCCTTTCCCTGTTGCCACTCCACGTACACAGAGTTTGTACTTCGTTGGAAAGCGACTCTCTTTGTTGCTGCAGTTCGACGCTAAGGTGCTGGTTGGTTTTGCTACTCTAGACCATTCTACCACGCATTAGTATTATTGCTTGGATCCTCTTTTTTTCTCTACTCCTTTTCTCCTCAAGCATTTTCATGCGCCGCTCTGTCAACAAGCTGAGCTTATGCGCTCTCCGCGCCTGCCGCAGCCCTGCTGCGTCGACGGTGGCTCTCGGCCTGCTGCACGCGTCTAGCCGCACAGCCGCGTACACCACCGCCTACGCTGCCGGTGCGGTGTGCGTGCCACGTCGTTTTGCCAGCGATGCCGCCTTGGCCGACGCCACTCGTCGCGAGCTGGAGGAGGAGATGGGCCGCAGCGACAAACCGGAGCAGCCAACGCCGCCGGCTGGTTGGCAGGTGAGCCGCAAGCCGGGTACGTGCACCTTTGATCTCACGAAGAGCTTTGAGGGGGAGGAGCTGTTGGTGCGTTACAGCACGAATCAGGACTCCGACAAAGCAAACAGCCACGACATCTATGTTTACATCACTCAGAAGGATGGACAGACGATGCAGACGGACCTCAGCATCGAAGAGGGAGAGCTCGTGCTGAACAACATCCGCTTCTATGAGAATAAACAACTGGCGATGGACACAAGCGCGGAAGGGGCGGCGAAGCGTGAGGAGCTCTACACCGGTCCACTGGTGCACGAGCTGGATTACGACCTGCTGAACTGCGTTATGACCTACCTGGAGAAGCGCGGTGTGGATGAGAAGCTGGGCGAGTTTGTCGTCCTGTACAGCTTCTGGGCGGAACAACAGGACTACGAGGCGTGGCTGTCCACCATGAATAAGTTCACCTCGTAGCTGTGGAAAAGAGAAGAGCGAAACTCAAAGAAAGCGCCCTTTTTTGTTGACATCGAGGCCTCAAAGCTGGAATTGTTTGAGTTGAGTGAAAAGGTAAGAAGTCTCAAGCAACACTTTGTCGTAGTGTGACATTGGCGTGCGAGTGGGCGGCACCGGAACTTACGAGTGCGCTTCCTTCCGAGTTGCCGGCGAGAGAAGGAAGAAGAACAACAAATCAAGTCGAAAATCAGATTCAGTTTTTTTTTTTTCTTTATTCAGTCGCATAATGGCAGACTTGGTCTAGACCGAATTCAAAGAAGAGAGAAAACAAGAAAGCAGCCAAACACGTTATCCACATGAACGGTGGGGCCTCTGTGACTTTTGTATTAAAGTGTTTCCCTACTGAGCGCCTTAACGACTTATAATATTTCTCCCGACAAGAAAACAGTTATTTTTTTTTTTGAATTGAAAACCTGCGGCCTTCTTACATCCACGTAGTGGTTTGGACGCTTTGCATTAAAGAGCGACATACATAGGTTGACGTCGCTGCAATAGAAGAAACGTCATTCCGGGCAAAGAGCAGCTGTCTCTTTTGCTATGTTAACCGGTGTTGACGGAAGGAACTTTACTTCCTGAAGTAGCGCGTGACGTTTGTAGGCTCTAATATGGCCCAGATGGAAAGAGAAGAAGAGAACATGGCTTTGGTGCCTCGAAGTGACAACACTTTTTTTTTTAGATGTCCTTTGCTCCTTAATAAATCCTTGCTGTAACCCCTCCTCACTCTCTACTTCTCATTCGTCTCTCTGCTTATAGCACTTAACCTTTTCTATTCCTTGTCGCCGGGAAACTGCAGGGTTTTCGATTCACTCATTGTGTTTACGGCATCACTAGTTTGGTTTAGACTAAGGTAGTCTTTTTTTTTTTTGCTCACACATACTTCTTTCCTTGAGTAATGCGCTCAGATAGCGAGTACATCGGGGGCATCCCGGTGGTCGTTAGCCTCGCCGAAGAGGACGTGTTGCACCCAACCGACCGGCCCGCTCCCGCTGCCTTTGTGCTGCCGCGCACGACGATGCTGATCGCCGTGACAGGCGACTTGCTGCAGCTCTTTCGCCCCTACGCCGCGGCGCTGCACCCAGAGCAGACGCAGGTGTGGTTCAGCGTCGGCGACGCCCCCATCTCCTGGCTCTACCCGGCCGGCGTCATTAAAGACTACGTGAACGAGTGCACACGTGAGACGCGGCTTGCACAGTACGCAGCGGCGATGGCATCTCCGGTTGCTGCCACCCTGGATCTTGGAGCGCCTTCCTCTACTTCTACCTCTGCACCGGCCCCGTCGACGCTGGTGCATTCGCTGGCGCTCTCAGTGCCGAGTGAGCCGTTGGACCTGAAGTTTCACATTCACTCCATCACGAAGGGCAGCGTGCGGGCCGGCGCAGTGCCGCTCTACGTGAACTACGACCGTCTCGAGGAGCACATCCGGATGGAAATAAAGCAGCTACACAAGGCCGCTTATACCTGCTTGTACGGTAACTACACCCACTACCAGCGCGAGGCGGAGACGACGCTGTTGCCGGCGATCGGGCTGGCGCTCTACCGCCCCTTTGACGAAGTCGCTCAACAGCAGCTGCGGGAGCAACGTATTCAGGCGCAGGGGGCGAGCAGCAAAGGTAGTGACGGGGGTGTGAGTGCCACTGGCTTCCGTGGACGCTGGGAAAACGCCGCCGACTTCTCTTCCCCTTTTCTGTTGTTGCAGTACCAGCAATTACTGCACGGCGTGCTGGCGCCTCGACCGCACGTCGCGTACTTCATTCGCGTTGGCTTTCCCTATGCCTACCGCGGTACCGCCAGTCAGTTTGAGCCGGGCCACCTGCAGTACGAGGGCCACCGCATCTCCGCAGCGCCAGCGCTTGCCTGGCCACTTTCTGCTGTGCCCGGCTCATCCGAAGTTGAGGAAGCGCCAATGCAGCCCCCTGCTTCCGAGGTAGGTTTAGTCGAATCAGAGGACCTCCCTTTCGGTCTGCTCTTGTGGCGCCTCTTTCGTCTGCCGGTGCTGCGGTGGCAGGCCTTGCAGGCGCAGCTCTCGCCGAGGGCACTTGACGCTATGGAGCAGACAGAGGTTGAGCGGAGTTATGAATACCTGCTGCGGTCGCTGGCGCCGTACTACGTCAATCCGCCAGGGAGTGCGACAGAGCGACTGGAAGAGCAGGAGCCACTCCTTACGGGCACCCCGGCCGAGCCACCGGCGTGGGCGGCGTGGGAGCGTACGATGTCACGTGCGCTGGTGCAGGACTACGAGCGCAATAATGTCGTTGAGAAACTGGGGTTACCTTTTATGGAAACGACTGATGCCAACGCCACGTCAGTAGGTGGTGCGGGTTCACCATTACAGCGTCGCATTTGCTTTGAGGTCCAGGGGATTCAGCCGTCGCTTGCTACACCGGGCAGTTTTCTCGAGGCCCACTTGGCATCGAGTGATCGCGCCATTTTTGTGACTGTGCAAGTGCTGTAGCACTGATATCCGTTTATGCATCAGTGTGACGAGTTGCAATGAGCCATTTGTGCTCATGTCATCGCGCTTCTCGAGGGCTTCTTTTTTTTTTTATTGCTTTGCACTTTTGCTCGTCAATGTTGCGTTTGCTTCTATCCCAAAGAGAAAAAATTAAACCTTGTTTGGTCTTTGAGTATTTTACATCAGCGTGACACCTCTAAATTATGTTTCCTTGCGCATAACATCTGAGCATTTCTTGCACGTTACCATTCCTCCGGCAGGAATGTTGGGCTTGACCGCGAAGGTTTGCTGCATTGCACCTGGTCAAAAAATGAAGTTCCTCCAATAGAAATCTGTCTTTTTCGTGCTACTCTTTCTCTCGTCCCGCCCTTTCTTCCGCACGGTTGCATTCTACGGGTGGATTTGTCAAGTACACATGCAACTGAAGCTGCAACTTCTGTTTGCTTTCGTAGTTCACCATACGTTTGTATAGCGTTTTTCTCTCTTAAAATGAAAGAACTGTATCTTCTTCCAACTTTGTAAGTGCTAATGACCAAAATGCCCTCAAAAGCTGTCACGGAGGCGCACATAAGCATCCCTAGCAGTTTCCTAGAGAGTCAACTCCTGCTGGCGCCGCAGAAACCAGAGGCGCTCTACCGGGTGGTGAACTGGGTGTGGTCCAGTTTGGTTTACGCCGCGAGGCCGGACAGTGTGGCGGACATGGGGCCAGTTCCTTCCATGACTAACTCCGCAAATGCAGCAGCTGCTGTGTCATTCGAGCAAGGCGGGGATGTAGACCACGTGGAGCTGGCCCCTGCCACGCCTTGTGCGTCCACAACCGGCTTGCAGGGGGAGACGCAGGCGCTCTCACTGCAGCCCTCCTTCAGCGCCTCCACCACTTCCCCGCTGCGGTGCGTGGCGGTAGACTTCAGCAGCAGTGGAGCCATTGACCCGGCCTCGCCGTGCCTCGAACACACTCTCGCCGGCTGTGCCACCAGTAGCGAGGTGATGAACTACAGCGACGGGACCAAGTTGAACCAAACGCTGACGGCCGCCACCGCCACTGGGCAGCCATTCATAGCAAAGCTCACCCCCCCGACGGCGTCCGCGCCCAGCTCGACCGCCGAGTTGCCGTTGTCCGTCAACTCACGGCATGAGGTACCAACTGCGCAGCTGAGCCCGCTGGTGCTGCGGCTGCTCCTGTGGTGGGCAAGCCAACCGCTGCTTCCGTCGATGCACGGGGAAGAGCGCAGCGGGGACAGCTTTAACACGCGTTATGCATGGCCGTCATCGAAGTGGTCGACGGACGACAGCAGCGGCATCGGCGACAACAGCAACAGTGATTTTTTTGTGCCAACACAGCAGCGACGTCAACTGGAGGCCGACGAAGCCCACCAGCTGCGGCTGCGCATTGCCGCGATATTTGACCTGCTGTACCGTCGCGGGTTTGGCGTGGTCATTTCGGATGCGCTGGTTTACGGCCGGTGCCACGACGCCTCCGAGGCGGCAGCCGCGCGGTGCAACTTCGTCTTTGGTAGCTGCCCTAATGCGGCGTGGCGCGCAGCAACTGCATTTTCAGCTACAATTCTTCAGAAAAGGGTGGATAGCACGGATAACGGTGTAACGGAGCCGCGGCCCGATTCACCTTACTCTTCGACAGTGGTGAAGGTAAGCACAAAAGCAAACGGTTGTGACGGTGACTCCACAAACACACGGTACAGCGTAGGACGGCTTCTGCGTGCGTTGGTGGACCTGCATAACGTGTCACGTGAGTCAATCAGCAGCAGTCGTAAGACCTCTGCTGTTGTTCCTGCTTCGTCGTTGGTTTCGGACGCCGACATTACGGCGATAGGACAGTTATTACGGTCGCTGCTTCGTTGCCCCCGTTTATACGAGCGAGTTTTGCGCTTATTCGACCGCGACAATTTCCCAAGGAGGGTGGCGAAACCCATGTTTCATAATGCGCCGTCCACAACGCTAGTGAGCTGCACGCCGAGTAATTCACCGCCGCTCAGCGCGTCTTGGACAACAGTCCACACACAAGCGGGTACTACAGATGCAGTGGAGGACGCGGCAGTAGCGGGCAGCGGCAACCTGCGGTTGCAGTCCTTCCTTCCTGCTTTAACGCACCCTTCACTCGTTGTTTCGTCTGAGGCGTGGCGCACAGTGGGGACGTTGCTCTTCCCCTCAACAACGGTTGCGAAGGGGACGCGCGAGTTGCTGCAGCGCACACCGGAGTGCCCTGTGCAACGCCTTCTCGCGTCTGCGCTGGCGTTGTCTGACGACTGTGTCCATCCCTTTTCTGCATCTGCGGAAACAGGAGGTGCTTCAAAAGCACCGTCAACTTCACCCTCCCACCCGATGGCTCGCAACAGCGCGCTGCGCATCCTCCACGTGCTGTGCGTGTCAAAGAACATGCCGCCGGCGTCGCAGGTACTCTTCACGCAGTGTCCTGCGCTGCTGTGGCGGGTTTTGAAGCTCGCCGAGGCGTTGTGCAAAGGCATCCCGGTCGCAAACATGGCGCTAGTGAGTCGAGTGCTTGCGGACTACGTGATGGCATCTGTGCAACCATCCACGGCGTCCGCCGTGTCGCTACACCCACGCCAATCCAGCAGTTGCTGGTGAACAACAAGGACGCGTTGATTACATTGTTTGCGTCAACTTACGCGCTGTGGGGCACACAGTGCTGGTCAAATGTAGTGTCCGCTGTGGACAGCGGCGGTGACTACGCTGAGGCCGTCACAGACGCCGCCTACGATGAAAAAGACTTACGACGTGCCGTGCAGATGCTGCGAATATGAGTGTGGTGGATGGAGCAAAGATCTATTATTTTGTTTTCACTTTGTCAACATGCTTGAAAGATGTTCTTGACACACAACAACGAATCACAAAATTCAAAACAACAACAACAACCTAGTTCTGCATTTAGTTTAGCTTTGCCTTCGTGGGTGGGTGGAAATGCTAGCTTTCTAAAGTCCGCACTCCGAAGTGTAAAGCGCGCGCTGAGATAGGGATGAGGACGCATCGCATGGGTGATTTTCGGTTCGTTAACGTCTATCCTGGTTACATGTGCCGTCTTGTTTATTGCATGATTCTCCTTTTTGTTTGTGTACATGCACATATTTTCTCCACCTTATCGCTTATGGGAAAAAGTCAAGCCAGTGAGTTTATTGTCGGTATTTCCAGTGCGGAGAGAAGCAGCTACTACGTAACTGTCCTCTTTTAACAACAATGAGCGCGCCGTCAACGTCGCCTGTGTGCGTACAATTTCGTCCCGAACAGCTGGGGCTGTCTTCCGGCACGCCGGTGGGCTCCGGAGCCATCAGTCACGTCATGCAGTGCCGCCTCCGCTGCGCCGCGCATCCGTCGCTGCCTGTCGCGGTGAAGATTGTATCAAAGCTGCAGGTGCTGCAACAGGGCAGGGTCCAGAGTGTCATGAACGAGAAGGCGGCTCTGCAGCGTCTCGCGTCGCACCCCTACATCGCCCGCCTTTACGGGACCAGTCAATCAGAAGATGAACTCTATTACGTGCTAGAGTGGCTGCCGCACGGCGACCTCCTGCAGCATATTCGCCGCGTGCACGCTAAGCGGATCCGCGAATACAACGACAAGAACAACAGCCACAACATAACCACAGAGGCACGGACGCGGTCGACAGCGTCCGCAATCCCGAATTCCTCCACTGCGTTGCGGTGCCTTGACTTCCACGACATCCAGCTCATCACGGCGCAGCTGATCCTTGCGCTGACGCGTGCGTACGAAAAAGGGGTGGTGCTGCGCGATTTGAAGCCGGAAAACGTCGCCTTCGATGAGAAGCACCGCGCTTGTTTGCTCGACTTCGACACAGTGGATTTGGATGGTTCAATTTTGGTGCCGGAGAAGAACAACGGCATCGCCTGCCCGCCGCCTTGTGGTGATGCGGCGGATGTGGAGGACAGTGAGGTGGACGGCACCTGCCAACACAACCATCCGCAGGCAAACTCATCCGCTGCGACGGCGACTACTATAGCTGCAACTCCTTTGCAACCATCGAGTGCGATAGCAGCGGCTGCTCCGCCACGCCGCCGCCTCACTGTATCAGAGATCCAAAGCATGCGCAAGAAGTCCGCCAACTTCTGCGGCACCGCGCAGTACGTGTCCCCTGAGATGGTCGGTGAGTGCAAGTGGAGCTTCAGCAGCGACCTGTGGGCCCTCGGTGCGCTGGTGTACGAGATGGCCTACGGCACCCATCTCTTTTCCGGTATGTCGCAGTTTGAGGTGCTGCGGAAGGTGATTCAAGGGAGCTACGTTGAGCGTGCCAACCTCTTCCCGCCGATCGATTTTGGACCTTTAGCGTCAGACCACGGAGCGGACAGTGGCAGCAACTTTGCCGCACTCAGGGATTTCATTCAGCAGTTGCTGAAAATCGACCCAGAGAAACGACTTGGTGTGGATCGCGAGACACACAAGTTTGATGAGGCGGCATTGCGCAGCCACACTCTGTTCTGCGGCTTCGCGTGGGATTTGGTCGATGAGCAGCTCCGCACCTTCCGTCCCCGCTCCTTTTCAGCGTCCAGCACGACTGTTTCAGCACCTAAGCCATCGGCGTTACGCCCCGGAAGGTCCGCCTTCGACTTCGCAAGTGAGCAGCGGCGCAGCTCTCAGAGCGACGACGATGTCCCGAACGCAGCGTCTGTTGCCGCGGCGGCCGCGGCAGCCGAAGCGGCGCTGGCAGCTCTCAGCGAAGCCTCTGTCGATCCTTCGCCCTCTCTTGCTGCCCATTACCACATCAGGCCCTTCAACGACCCGGCGTATGCAGAGTATGTTTACCGAACAACGGCCGACGCCAATCCCTTTGAACAGCTTTTCATCCGCTCAACGAGAGATACGGCGAATGCGAGTGAGAACCTGAAGGAGGGCGAGGGAGAGGCTAAAGGGAGTGAAGCGGCTTCTTCGCCACTGCCGCTGCCAACAGGTGGAGGGAGTGGTTTCGCCTCTTCTTTTTCTTCTCAAAATGACACTCTGGCGGGGGAAGCCGATACTACCGCCACCACTCCAGAGCGGAGTAGCAATATAAACACGAACGCACACCGTGCGGCAAGTACTACAGACGAGGACGACGATGTGGTGGATGACGTGGGTATGCGTTACGTCGGTACGCGTGCGCACCCCGACTTTCAAGAATAGGTGGAGATTTCGTCGTCCTTTTCTCAGTGCCGTTTTTTAAAGGGCAGAGGACTCCGTTGTTCGTTTGACAAAGCAGCGTTGCTGCTACACTTTCGTTTCCCTCGCACCTCTTTACATGCGCAAAGGTTCTACTGCAATGTATACTAGGTTTTCGATATGTATGGTAATAATAGCGAGGAGGGGGAGGGCAAACAAATAGATCGTTGTTTTACTTGGAAGTCCTCGAAGAACTGTGTGTATCTGGATCGACGAATGACAGTTGCTTAAACTGCTTGCACTGAGCTTTAAAAGCCGCTGTTGTCGAGTGAGTTTCTTTTTTTGTTTTTGAATAAATGAACTCCATTGCTCCGCTCTCTCCATCCTTCCCTTCTTTCATTTCCCTTTTCACACTTGTTGTCTGCCACACCTATCACAGCAAGGTTGATTCAGTGCTTTTATTTTTATATATTTTTTTTTTTTGCTTCTACTGCGCAGTGCGCCTTGTGACGTCTCTGTCCTTTTTTTCTGGTGTTCACGAACCAGTTTGCCGCGCAAAAGAAGTGGTTTATTCTGTTTTGAGACTGCGTCTTTGTTTTTGGTGAATTTCCGGTGCTAGTTACTTCACTTGCACTTTCCTTTACTTACGTTCGTACCATTGTTTGGCATTTTCCCGCTCTTTCTCACATGCTGGAAATTACGAGCCTGGGTCAACTGCTGTCCTTAGTGCGGCGCAGCGACGCCGTCACCGTCATCGACTTCTACGCGGACTGGTGTGGGCCCTGCCAGCAGATCAAGCCGCAGTACGAGCAGATGGCTCGCTACTATGATGCAAGCAAGGTGACCTTTGCCAAATGCAATGTGGATCGGAACCGTGACTGCGCCAGCCACTACGACGTATCTTCGATCCCAACTTTCATCGTGTTCCACGCAAATGAGCGCATCACGACGGTGACCGGTGGCGACCTCGGTACCGTACAGCGCAACGTGGACCTCGCGCTGGGGTTGATTCCAAGCAGTATCAACAATAATACAGCCGGGTCAGCGGCCGGCTCGGGAGCTGTAAGCAGTGCATGCGGCAACGTGGAGGTGCAAGACGCCTTTGCCGAGCAGATGCTGCGGATTGTGGAGGCGAAGAATACAAAGAACCCGATTCTGGAGAAGGACAGCTGCGACGCGGCGTACGCGCAGCTGAAGGCGAAGGCTCCGTACGGCATTTTGCTGCTCCCGTACCTTGCCTCGGACGCATTCTCGACCGTGGCACTGGAGTCCTTATTCGCCAACATTGCGTCCCGCCCCGATCCAGAGCGCAATGACAAAGAGCAGCTAGTGAACCAGGTCTTGTGCCACGTCATGCAGCTCGCCGCGCATCTCTCCTGGGAGGACATGGGTGTGGTGGAGCAGCTGCACCGCGTGCTACTTTCCCTCGTTAGCTGCCCCAGCGCACAGACTGCTTTTATCTGCAGCCCGTTCTTCACCAGCGTGTTCGTCACCACGGGCACGCAGTTGGAGCGGACGACGCTGCTGGGCGTGCTTTTCGGGCTGAGCTCTAAGCCGTTGAGTGAGTCGACGATCCCGGGCCGGGATTGGCAGGACATTTTGCAATTGTTCCCTCCGCAGGCGAAGGATCAACACCAGCAGACGGTGTACAGCATCCAGCAGCGGGTGGAGACGCTGGCAAAAATGAACGTGCGTTTGGTGCAGGCGCTGCTGCGGTCCAAGACGATGCGAGACGCCACACTTCGCTACCTCGGCAAGGCTCTACAGCTTAACGAGGACTACCTCAAGACGATGCACCACACAGCCCCATCTGCTCCCGCTACTTCATGATCCAGCTGCAGTCGGTACTGATCGAGCTGGCCCTGCCCATCTTCCAGGTCCGCGGCAACAAGGATGGCAGCAGCGGCGGTTTTTACGACTACCGGCAGATCCCGGCTTACTACCTACTGGACCGTCTCTACGGCCCGCATGGGACCGTCGTCTCCTTCGGCCACGATGTGGAGCGGGTGACGCATTTCGACGAGGCAAACCCACTCCCCACCGCCCAAGTGAGCACACAATCCTACAAACCAGCTACACATCTCTTCTTCCTCGCCGCCCGCGTTCTGACGCTGTGCGCCGCTGTTTTCATCGACGAGCACGATCGCGACGAGCGGCAGGCGACGCACCCGCAAGCCCCGCAACAGCAGCGCGACTTCTACAACGCGGAGAAGCTTCTGCTGGAGGGACTGATGGGGTCGAGTGAGCTAGGCGTGAGCCGGCTGGAGTTTGTGAACCACCTCGCCCACTGGCTGTTGCAGGTGATGCAGGTGGACGAGAACGGCGTGCTACCTGCGGCCCCGCCGCAGGAGTGGTGCTACCTGCCGCAGTGCCTCGTCGACTGCGTGATTCGCACGACGAAGATGGCGCCGGTGGACGGCCTCTTCTCAGACGGCATGATCTCACTGATGCTGGTGCTGATGGGGAACACTAAGTACTTCCCGAAGCCTCACACGCACGCCCTCTTTCCCGCCTATTTGTTGCGCCTACAAGAGGACTACACCACGCGCAAGGTGCTCGAGCAGCACCCGTGGTTCAGCACCCACATTGTGCGGGCCTGCATGGAGTGCTATATCACAGTGGAGAAGTCGACCTACGAGCGGGTGCAAGTGCGTTACGAGTTGTCCTACGCCATCAAAAACTTCCTCAAGTCCGATCTGCTGTGCGAGCCGGTGCGGGAGGAGATGGAGTCGCACGCGAACAACACCATGCTGGAACGTTTCTCACACATGGCGGTGGCGGAGGTGAACGAGGCGGTGGATCAAGTGATTGACACACTTACGAAGATGAATGAGATGATCAAGGCCGGCGCCGACGTTTCTGAGAACGCTGTGGCGACGAGCTCCAACGCTGCCGCCTCTAATGGAAACGGTGCAGTGCAGCAGCAACAACAGCAGCATCGCGGTCTTCGAAACGATAGCAGTAACAATGCCAATTTCAACGAAGATCCTGAGGGCTCAGAAAGTGACAACGAGGAGGATGAGGAGAACGCCGATGGCTCGCAGACGTACCACCAGCGTGGCATGAGTCTCCGCACCCACCTCATGCTTTTCACCGCCTCGATGGACATGTTCATAGAGCTCTCACTGCAGTATCCGAAAGGCGTCTCGCAAAATATGGTGGCAGGGCAGATCAGCGAGATGTTAGCACGCAGCTTGATGGCCTTTGCCGGGCCCAACAGCAAAAATTTGAAGATTCAAAATGCCGACCGTTACACCTTTCGGCCACGTGAGGTGCTGATGCGGCTGGTGGACTGCTTCACCCACTTCCGCCGCTCGAAGAACTTCTTGCGTTGCCTCTGCCACTGCAGCATCCCACTCACCGACATCCGCGCTGTTATGGCGACCATCGTGGACCGCCAGCTCGTCTCGGAGGATTTGCTGTGGAAAGTGTCGGAGATGTCTTCGGCGCTTACCTCGGTGTCGAAGGAGGTGGACAACGAGGAAGCCGTGTGGGACGACGCACCGGACTTTGCTGTTGACGCGCTGCTCTCTACGCCGCTGCTGCAGCCCGTTGCATTGCCCGCCGAGGTAAAGGATTTGAAGGACCTTGTCTACGTGAACAAGGAGACGCTGCACCACCTGCTTCTCTCCGAGAGCAAGCATCCTTTTACAAATGAGCCACTTACGGAGACGATGGTGGACGAGTTCAACAAGCGACCCGATGTGGCGGCCGCGGTTGAGGAACGCAAGGCAGCGATTCAGAAGTGGCTTGCGGGGGCAAAGTCTGCTAAGGCGTAGCCAGTTTCTCTGTTTTACTTGCCTTATTACGTCTTCATATAGTTTTCAAACTGTTGTTGTTTCAGCCACGGTTTTCGTATCTCAGTTCCGTGCCAAACGTGTTGTGCTATTTTTAATGATACTACTGTAACAGTTCTCAGTTCTTTATTTCCTCAGGGCGCAGAAACACGAAGGTTGTTGTGAATCCTAGCCTCAAGGTGGCTTTTTTTTTAATTTACGGCACATTTAACTGGCGCTGTGTTATGTGCCCGCCGAAAAGGGGAGAAAGCTGGCGTTTCCTTCTTCTAGATTGTTTCAGGAAACACAGTTCAACGAACGTGTGTAAATAAAAGTTGTCATGCAAAGAGAGGCTGTTTCCTCGATTTTTTTTTCTCTGCTTTCATTTTAGAGTCGATGACCTGCCACTATCGCGTTGCCTCTCTTCGATTGAAGTTGTCAGCTGCGTGTTTGCCTGGCATGTCGCAAAGCAAACGCAGTCAGAGGCGTTACAATTGTTAAATACACTTTCTTCCGTCTTCCTCAACCTTACCTTATCTTCTGTTATGTGATTCAGTGGCACTCTTCACTATCACTTACTTGATGTCTGGCCGTAGAACAGGTTTCTCCACTTCCTGAATTAGCAAACACACACGCTCTAGCTAAAAGCCAAACCTCCCCATGCTGCGCTGCACTCAGACAATTTTAGGTCGGTGGGGCTCCCGAGATTTCTTGCGTGGACGCAGCAAGCGCGCTGGCGCCGTGCACACCCGCCATACACACGGCCGCTGCGGCCGCTACAAGCGTCTCTCCTCCTTGTACAGCAGCATTCGCGATGGCCGTCGGCACGTCGGGAACCACATGCAGGGTGGCCTCGGCATCAAGCTGGGCGGCGGTCTCTTTGGTCTTCGCATCCCTCGTCAGCATCAGCTCTCGCACATGACAAAAGAGCAGTTTGACTTGGAGGTGTATGGGCACCCAAACATCACGAACCCGTACCGCGAGCACCTCGACGAGCATCCGGATTTGAAAAGCGTAATGATGAACGCCTCGATGACGGTTAAGATGGTTGTGCTGCTGCCTCGTGTGTCACGCAACCACAGTGCCAACAACAGCAGCAGCAGTGGCGGCGCGAGCGCTTCCCTGTCGGTTGTTCCCGCCAAGTGGGGGAGCGTTGTGCGGGAGGTCAGTGCAGCGTTGGAGTTGCTTGCACCAGGTAGCGGCCCCACTGACGGCTCTTCGACGTCTAGTGTCGCTGCATCGCCGACAGTGGAGGTGCACTTCACAACCCTTGAGACATCCGTTTGTTGCCATTGGCCTGCGAAAGGTAGCCGTTTTTCCAGTTCTGCATCTGCTTCCCCGGTAGAATTTGATAAGCCTCTGAGTTTCGCTGACCATGCAAGTCAGTGTGTGGCACAACTTTATTGTGCACATTGCAAGCTGGGACAGACATTAAGACTCGAGAAGACGAGTGGAACGTGTGGGTCAACTTTAACGACGACCAGTTCATTTCCACATCAAGGGCCGCATACACTTGCCTTTGCTGCAGCTCGCCGACGCAAGCGTCCTGTTGTTTTCATGGGTGCGGCCTTAAGGGCTCCTGCCACCAACACCACCAATAGCAGCACAGCTACTGCTTCTTCACCGTCTGTTGGTGCGTCACCCACACCCTCGAAATCCCTCACATCCGCTGTGTTGGCACAACTCACAGAGACTGCTTCTGGTACATTAAAGTACTCAATCGAACTTGCGGAGGACCGAGGAGCGAAGGCTGACACGTCTTGTGTTTGCACTCAGCATGGCCTAGTGGATATTGTTCACCGCCTCAGTGCGACGGAACAGCCCTTGCTCCGCGTGTGCATTCGCCCTTCAATGATTGGCTCAGGCGCTGCTACTATGACCTCCGCGTCTTCGTCAGAAAACACGGCACGTAGAGTGCTCAAGGCAGACATCGACGTGAACGCAGAGGTCGGTGTCTGGAAGCTACCCAAGTCATCCTTGCACGCGCTGCTGCGCTGGCATTACTGTGCGCAAGACCCACGGGCACATAACCACGACGCACTGCCTCATCATCGCCGCACCTTGCCGCTACTGATGGTGGTCGACTATTCCACTGCAGGTGATGTGTCTCCCTCAGAGCTGAGAAGAAAAACTGCTTCAACGGTGAACCGGCACGATCGGTTGAACACCACCCTCATGCCTCGGCGTCTCTCCATGGAACTCGAGTCTGCCGGTTTTAAAATGGTCAAGGAAGCATCTCTGCAGGGCGTGGCGGCGGCAATTGCGGAATGGTCCCCCTCCGCACAGTGGGAGAGGTTCGCGCAATTGTCCGTCTCTCCTGCTGCGCCAGTCGAGGGAGAAAATAATCACAGAGCGGCTTGTGCGTAGCGTTAGGTGAATAGCGTGCTGCTGTTGTTTTCATTTTCTTCACAGACAAACTTTGATCTGTTTTATTAAGTGCGTTGAAACTTGCTTTGCCAGTATTGATCGCTTTTAGCAGCCAGCAGGGAAAACTACTGAAATAGGACCTTCGCTGCAGCCGAGAAAAAGCACCTTTCTTGGTTTCCAGCAACACAATCGGATCGTGGTTAGGGATCTAGGAGTAAAACCATTAAACTTTTTAAAAGTAAGCATGTGCAGCAACGTACCTCCACAAAGCGTGACAGTGCATTTGTTGTGCGTGGGTTTCTCTCTATTAGCGATGAAGTTCTGCAGACGGCTCTTCATACCATTGCCTTCTTTGCTTTCTCTCACGTCCACTAACCTCATCGAACTGCAGGGGTACGGCTTCACATCTTTGCTTGTCGCTTTTTACTTTCCTTCGAAAGTTCCGTGAAGTTTGTGAGCGTCGTTGTGGAGACGTTTTGCTGTCCAAAACGCATTTCCAGGCTTTTTCAAGCGATAGTTGCGCAAGGAACAGTAAATGCGACGCGCACGGGCCATCAATGCCGGCCGACTGCTGGCCAGTCAGTTGCGACCAACAGCGTCCCTTTTCTCGTTTACAACAAATGCATGTATTGCAGCTTTATCCCAATCCAACCGCACAGTGTGGCGTGGTGGCGTGGCTGCTCTGCACACAAGTTGTAGATTTGCCTCTTCTTCCTCTGCTGCTGCGGCCGCCCGTCTTGGGCAGCGCAGTCACTACCGCACCCTCGGCGTGGACACGGACGCCACGCCCCAGGAGGTGAAGACGGCTTACCGCCAACTCGCCCTCCGCTACCACCCCGACGTGGCCAGCGACGAACGCAAGGCGCAAGCTGAGGTGCTCTTCCGTCGCGTGTCGGAGGCCTACGAGGTGCTCTCCGACCCGGTAAAGCGCCGTGCCCACGACAACGAGCTAGGCATCCAGACTCGTCGCAAGCACAGCCCATCGACCGCCGCTGCAAATGTACCTGGTGATGCGGGCAATGCTTCTTCGTCTTCAGGGCACCCACTTGCCGCTGCTGCAAAGGGTACGACAGCTGCACTACGCAGGAGGCGTCGCGCTGCATCGGCCTCTGCGGGTGGGCCGAGTGCCTCGGAGCAGCAAAAACAAAAAGGCGGCTATTACAAGCCTTTTGTCCGCGGTGACGCGAACCGCGTCTTCGCTGACGCTTTTGATGGTAAAACTTTGGATGAGATTCTTTTTGACGTTCAGCGCCGTCGTCGTCAAAGTGCAGCAGCAGAGCGGCACTCCGACGCCGCATCTTCTTCATCATCACCTTCCTTGTCTTCGACGCTCCCCGATGCTGCATTGGATCGCGATGCGCGCCTCCGCCACGTCATGGAAGAAGCTGCAGAGTCGTTCGCCCGCCGTGCACAGCGACAGTACGGACACGGCGTTTTGCGTCACATATGCGCCTCTGCCTCTGCTCTCCCGGAGGGTCCCACCCCACCACCGGCAAGCTACATGCCTTTCCGCCCTTTTGTCGGGGTGGAGGTACCGACTGGGGTACAGGCACCACCGGTGCCGCAGCTGGGCCACGTGTTGACGCTGCAAGAAGCAACTGTGGAAGAGATGGGTGGCGACAATTGTGCTGGTGCTATTGCTGCGAAGGCGGAGCGCGTGGCAGGGCAGTTCCACACACATCGGTACGCAGACGGTATGCTGCACACTCGGATGGAGAGCCTGCGCAAGGCGACAAAAAACATCGAAGGCATGCCGCACAACATGGGTCAGTTGTACTCGTATCACCGTCCCTACTAAAAGATGGATGGATTTTTTCTTTTTTTTTTATTGGCGGTGAGAAGTGTTGTGAAACAGTTTCGTAAGAACGCAGGATTGTGGAACTTTGGATTTAGTGGGTTTTCACAGAAGTCTTTTTTTCCGCTTAGCCGGCAGTGCACCGTGTGCTGACAAAACAGCTCTAGTGTTTTGCGGGCCGGAGCACACGGCTGTTTGTTTGCGATGTCCTTGCTTTGGAGGATTGAGGGTAACGTTCAGACATTACAGTTTGCCAACTATTTCAGTAACGCGTAAAGGAAACGCGGAACGAATGGGAGCTAAGAATAAGTATGTTTACTGCCTGCGCAGTTGGTGCACATTGGATACACACTGCGGCAGCACTGCGTTGCGAATTAAAGGCTAAAGTGTCCCACTTATCACCGTCGAGGCATCGGTTATTACACCCCTTGCCGTTTTGCAAGGTAACAGGCCACGAATCATAAGCATCCTCATTTTAGGCAACAGAAGCGTTCCCCCTGGAAACGCAACTATCTTCAACCGCAGTTCGTTCTCCCTTCCTCAGAGAATACCCAGTTCATTTCAGTTGAGTCGTCACAGGTCTTTTTTTCTTTCGTAGTGGAACCTAGTACAACACGTCAGATTATTTAGTGAAGAGAACATCGCGAAGAACGTATATTTAACATACACACACACACACACACACAAACACAAACAAGCAATCGAAAATAATGCGTCGCGTTGCTCGCCTTACTAGCGCTTCTGCGGCTTCGGCCCTGTCCGTAGCGGCTGCCACCACCGCCCCTGCCCGTTACATCTACACGACATGGGGCTCCGTCCCGTGCGAGGGCTGGGCGTGCAAAGAAAGTTGGCTGAAGCGGATCACTTCGCAGTCGGAGTACCGCAGCTTCGACTTCTGGCACGTGCCGGAGGTGGAGGTGCCGGAAGGGTTGAACCTGAATGCGGTGGAGCGTTACCTGCTGAGCAGTCTTGAGAACGACACGGACCGCCTGCTGCACGTCTCGTGGTGCGGCGACTTTGACTCCTACTGGCGCGATCGTGTCAGCTCGTTGGAGATGCTGTACAAGACTATTTACACCGACGACTACCCACTCTACCGTTACGTCTTTGGCAACTGTACGCAGAAGACGGCAGAGAAGGAGTACATGCTCCGCAAGGTAAACTACTTGCGCAGCATCCTCTTTTGGGCAGGTCGTACAGAACGCTGCTACACCAGCATCGTCAAGGCACGATACTACGTACAGCGCTGCGTGTGGAACGCGCTGGAGCGTGAGCGCTACCTATGCGCCTGTGTCGAGGCGGTCGACTCGTTCGGCAAGAAGGTCCCGGAGGAGCTTCGTGAGAAGGCGATGGGCGAGCTGGAGGTTGCGTTAGTGAACATGCGCCACTGGGTGTGGGATTGCCCGAACGGCAAGCGCACCTTTACGCGGCGCCTTGCGTAAGGCATAGCACTGCTGGTCGAGCGATAGGGCACATCACAACTGAAAATCAAGAGTAGAAAAAAGGCGGTGCCCTTTTTGCTTTTATGCTCCCCGGACTGCAGTCGGAAACTAGGGACGATCAAAAAAGTGTGAATCAAATGACGTTCCTCTCCGTTTCTCTATCACGTCTTGCTGTGCTCCCTGAAGGCATTTCATCAACTTTCGATCGTTGCTTGCTTAAGTTCAGGCAAATGCTTGATTCCGTGTTTTCTGAATTAATTCAGGTCACCCGAATATAATCAGGCGCGTTAAACATGGCACTTCTGTGTTGATTACTGCCCTCGACATAACCTTACATTTGACTTAGGACTAATTTTTTTTTTCCTTGACTGTAGCTTGCAAGCTAGAGCGCTGAGGAAAGGAGGAGGAGGATGAAGGAGAAGTGAAGGACACCTGTTGAGGCGGCGTGTTCAGTCCCGCGGCAGTGCGTGGGAACAGTTGGAGGGGAGAACGAACATGAGCATGGTCGTTTAAGCAATTGGTACACTTGTGTAACGAAAGGTGATCACCTGCTCCACGAAAGACGCACATGCGCCATTTCCTTAGCATTCCCAAGGCGCGCTACATAGTACTGTCGGATTTTGGCCCAGTGACTTTCTTCCTTCCATCTTAAGTAGTAAGCAAGCGTCGCAGTGAAATTGCGTTATTTATGGCGTGAACTGGGGATAGAGTAGGCGACAGCTTTATTAAATTGTGTGTAGGCGAAGACAGTGAAACATTGGGCAGCGATATGACCCCCTTTTTCTTTCTTTATTTGGCGTCGACACTGTTGCTTTTGGTTCGTTTGCGCGTGTTCATGTGCGTTTACGTGTCCTTTCCGCAGCAGTTAAGGAGCGTTGCCTGTTCCTCTTCCGACGAGTTGTAGCCACCCTCCTCTCCGTTTCCTCAATCCTCTCAACCGTCTTCGTCAATTACGTCATTCCGGCTTACGGGTTTTTGTCTTACTGTTTAGTTTCTCATTCCCACAATTTACGAGGAACTCCGTTACACCCAATTAGCCTGTTGGTGTTATTTGTTGTGCAGGCGATGATTCACTTTCCGGTCTTTTTGCGCGGTAGCAAATGCATAACAGGACCCACCGAAACGATGTAAAAGGGAAAAGAACGAGCGTTACGTGAGAGTTACGCCTACACTAGAGTGGCTTGTTGTTGCGGCTGTACCAATGGGTTTTTGCCCGGTATGAAACCCGAAAGCGGACCGTTCTGCGCATCTGGACATACTGCGACGGCAGATATTCTCTTTGCAGAGTTACCACTCTCTTCAGTGATGTGTTGGTGGCATCTTTCTTCCTGTGCTCAAGGTACAATTATCCGGTGGTTTTGGTGGTTTTTAACGCCTGCTCTCTTCCCCATCAATTTTTTTTTTTTTCCTCCCTTTCCCCATCACTCCTTCACAGGTAGTACTGTACTTCATCATAGCTTACCATTCAATTACCTTTCCACCACCTTTGTTCCGCGTCGAGTTGTGCTTCCCACCTAGGAATTGCTTTCTGTGATACTGTTGTTGACTCAACATTTTTTTTTCTGCTAATTGAAATCACCGTTGTATAACACTTTATTTCAACTTGCGCGAAACAAAGACGAAGGGAAAGGCCGCTCTCGATCTCCCTCTGTGCATTCCACGTTGTCCTGCGAGGTGTCTCCGCTCGAACAGGAAAGCTCACACTTCTAACAAAGAGAAACAAGAAGTTTATAGAGCAACACCTATTTTGCACTTTCCCCTAGAATAATGTCGAGTCTTGACATGTACGTAGACGGTGCAGTGGCGTCTGTGTGCGCCACCCTCGTCTCCAATCCGTTCGATGTGATGCGGACTCGCATGCAGCTGCAGGGTGAGTTGTGCAGACGTGGGGAGTATCAGGTATTATACCGCAACATGGGGCAGGGTATGCTGTGCGTCATTCGCGAAGAAAGCTGGCGTGCCCTGTACAAAGGACTGTGCTCCGCTGTCATTTGGCAGATTTTGCAGAATGGTGTCCGCGTCGGTCTTTTCCCGGCGGTGCGGGCAGAACTAAGTCACACGCTGGACTCCGACGCGATGTACGTCTCCATCCTCTCTGGTGCGATGTGCGGCGTTGTCGGCAGCTTCATCTCATGTCCGTTTCAATTGATCAAGACACGTCTGCAGTCGCAGCGCAGCAGCATGACGACCCTGCACCACCTCAACCTCAGTACGGCGGCCACCGGCGAGCAGTATGATTACACTGGTGTGCGGGATGCGTTTCGGAAGATTTACGCGAAGGGTGGCATTCGTGGCCTGTGGAAAGGGGCCAGCATCGCGACGCAGCGCACCATGGTTGGCTCCGCCACGCAGCTCACGGGCTACGACATTGCCAAAGCGAAGGTTTGTGCGGTGACGGGGTGGTTCGCCTCGGACATTCGCGTGCACATTTGCTCCGCCATCTTCTCGGCGATGTGCGTGGTGACGCTCATGAATCCTCTCGACGTCGTCATGACTCGATCGTTTAATCACCGTGTGGGAGAGAAGGTGTACTCTTCCAACTTGGCTGTGGCCACGTGGAAAGTATACCGCGTGGAAGGGCTTAGAGGCTTGTACAAGGGGTCGGTGGCACTCTTCTCGCGGTCTGCGCCGCACAACATTGCCACTTTTGTTACGCTGGAGTATCTTCGCAAGTTCCGCGAAAAATACACCAACCGCTCTTACACCTCCGGCTCGGAGGTGGACAAGTCGATTGGCTTCCGCAAGTTTGAAGAGAAGCTCGATTCTGTGAATGAATCAAGCGTGTAATGTCTTCAGATATAAACCCTGTTGTAGGTAACTGCGTTCTGCGCGAAACACGAGGGCTTTTCTTGGAAACAATATAAAGAAAAGATCGAGTTGCAATTGGATGGGAGTAAGTTCTTGCCTTTTTTCTCTCCCCTTTTACTTCTCGTTGCTTTACAATCTTTGTGCTTCGTCGTTGAAGTAGGCGTTGCGAGCGGCCGTTTTTTTTTTTTTGGAACCTCTACTGGGAGCATAGATTGAACAACCACGCTGATGCTCCTTGCTTTTCAACTCAGCACATTTTTACAAAATAATTGCGGCGGTGAAAGCGCGTCTTTCTTAGCTATTTGTTTCATTTCCGGTACATCAACAAGCGCTTTACATTTCATGACCTGTGAGGCTGAGAACCTCGGCACACGTGCATGCACCGGCTGGCGTCAAAAGATGGCCTTTCCGTTAGTTCTCCGTCTTAATCCTCTTTGATCTAGTGTTTTTCTTCCTACCTTTTGTCATTTTTGATTCTTGGTTGTATATATGAATATGTGTGTGTGTGTGCTTTGCGTACATGTTTACAGGAGAACATTTGTTTAGCTGTGTAAAAAAAAAAAACCGAAAAAGAAAACAGCAAAGTATCTGGGTTTTTCAATTTATGTTCGACGACTCCTCGCCTTTCTCTTTTCCTCTGACCTCCTTTTTACGCGTTCGGCCACTGGTTCTGGTAATATTCCGTTTGTTTATGTGTTTGCCACCCGCTCAGCTCCTCAAACTTCCACTTTTCCGGCGTCGGAAAATAAACTCTTATGGATCAAATGCAACGATCAAGTGGGGTGAAAGAGTGTCTAACGTCAGACTGCGATGTTGCTCGCGACCGAGAGACGTCAGCTCGTCTCCGCTTTCTTTTCTCTCTCCCTTTTCTTTCCCTTGTAACTTGCTAAGAACATCCGCTGCCGTCCTTGCTTGGTCCACTTCTGGTCCTCGGTGTTTGCTTCTCTTCTTTTTGTCGCTTTGCAAGCGATATGCTCAGGGCCACATCATATATCGGTTATTTCGCTTTTGCTGCTTCGTGCGGCTGCAGGGTTTTTCCCGTCGTCCCTCTTTCATTCCCAGCTTCTTCATCGGGGGAGGCACGTGAAGCTCTTTTTTTTTCCGGTTGGCTGTGCTGTCTTTTTCTATTAGAGGAGACGGCGTTTGTTTACTTAACATGTTACTTCAGTACTCATTGAAAGCCGAAAACAAGCACAACAAAGGACCGCAGCTGGTACGCTGCTTTTGCCATTTCAAGGTCCTGTGACGATCAGGGGTCTGGTTTCCTCGCAGTTTCTACGTCCCTTTTTCGTTCAAGTTGCCCGCAGTACAACTTCGATCCTCGAAATAGACCCGGAACCGTGTTGATAAATAACTGCATTTCTCCAGTTTATTTCAATCGACGGCACCACCCTTTTCTTTCTACTAATTCTCCTCTCGTTACATCCTGCTCACTGCCTCGCTTGCTTATCCGCGTTACAGTTGTTTTACCAAAGAGTATCATCACTGCATCAGTGTAAGTGTAGAAGTCCGCAATTGGACTGCCCACTGTTCTGAAGCTTTATACATAGAGCAGTGTTTTCTTTTTTGGAATTCTACTTCATTCCCGCCGTTTCTCGTGTCGGTAGCCTAGCTCTTAGTGCGCTCACAGTTTTGTTTTCTTCCAGACTTCACTAATCGGGGTGAAAACCAACCACAGCAACACAGTCCTCAACCTAATCTATATATATATATATATATATATATATATATATATGTATATATACATATAAGACCGGCATCACTCGCACCCACCGACGAGCTTTACGAAACATGCAGCTTTTCCATCTTACCCACTAACCATTCTTTTCTTCTCCTTGTTATAACGTTGTGTTTTTAATCTGGTTGCTTCTGCCTAGATATATATATATATTTTCACCGACCGTTCTGTCTAGTACGCCATGTCTACCTTCGACATGTACGTAGACGGTGCAGTGGCGTCTGTGTGCGCCACCCTCGTCTCCAATCCGTTCGATGTGATGCGGACTCGCATGCAGCTGCAGGGTGAGTTGTGCAGACGTGGGGAGTATCAGGTATTATACCGCAACATGGGGCAGGGTATGCTGGTAGTGGCCCGTCAAGAAGGCATCAGCGCGCTCCAGAAAGGTCTGGTCTCCGCCCTGCTGTGGCAAATTACGCAGAACGGCATCCGTATTGGCTTGTATCCAGCGGTGCGGGCAGAGGTGGGTCACGTTTTTGACTCGGACTCCCTTTTTGTCTCGATTACCGCTGGTGCGATTTGCGGCATTGTCGGTAACTACGCCTCCTCACCGTTTCAGATGGTCAAGACAAGGCTGCAGGCACAGCAGACTACATCCCTGCTTTCGAAAGGTGCATCCCGCACTACCACAGTATCAGCAGAGGCTTCAGCCGCAGCTTCGACGCACTACGCCGGTGTTATGGATGCCTTTCGCAAGATTTACAAGCAGGGCGGCTTGCGTGGGTTGTGGAGCGGCGCGAACGTCGCAGCGCAGCGCACCGTTGTTTTCTCAGCCACGCAGCTTACGTCCTATGATGTGGCCAAGACGAAGGCTTGCGCGTGGACAGGTTGGTCGCCTTCAGACATTCGCGTGCACATCTGTGCCGCCATCTTCTCTTCAATGTGCATCGTCGCTTTCGTGAACCCGCTCGACGTCGTCATGACACGTTGCTTCAACCAGCGCCAGGGTGGTCCAAAGATCTACTCCCCCAATTTAGCCCTTGCAGTTGCTCAAGTGTTCCACGTCGAGGGCGTGCACGGGCTGTACAAAGGGTCTGCGGCCGTCTTCTCGCGCTACGCGCCGCACAACATTGTTACCTTTGTGACACTTGAGTTTTTACGGAAGCTGCGTGAGAAGTACACGAGTCGCTCCTACACCTCCGGCTCCAACTTGGATAATTCCATCGGGTTCCGGAAGTTTAAACCCGACACGGAAAAATAATAGGCTTTAAAATGGAGTGCATTTGTGTGCTTCAGTCAGCCTTTATTCTCTCGCCATGTGCCGCTCTTTTTTTTTTGTTCTTTCTGGCACGGTGAGGGAAGTTTCCTTGCTTATTGCAATTTCGCCTTCGTCCCATTTTGCGTGTCTATCTACTTGTTTTTCCTTCTCTTATCCACACTATGTTTGCTAACGTGGCGAATTACGAAATACACGAACTCAGCGACTTTGTGTTGTACAAGTGGCGCGGGGGGGAGAGGGTTTTCGGATGAGCTTCACATTGTTGCAGCAGTATTTTAACACTGTTTCATTTTGAGTGGGTAGCTATTTGAACGAAACACATTTCACCTGCAAAGCCACACATACTGCCTTTGCCTTTCCAGCTCTCGCTTATGCTCCTTTACCGCCTCGCATTTTTTTTTTCTGCTCAAGCGTTGAATTTAAGAAACGCAGTCATAATTCGTTGTGCACTGAAGTAACTGGCAAATTGCGTAGCTGCCTTTTCGAGGACCGGTACCCTAGTAGTCATGCTCCGGCGCTCACTCAGCTTGAGGGGCGTCATGCTGCGGCGGCCGTGCTGCTTCCTCGTGCCGCCGTTGACAGCACTCGCCTGCGTTTCCTCTCCTTCTTTTATGTGCGGTGCCCGACGCACCTCTCATGTCAGTTCTTTCAAAGCAGAAGGGTACTACCGACTCGGGAGTCCAAAGAGCATCTCCATCGACCCCTGCGTATACGAGATCCGTAGCGTGCGTGGCAGCGGCCCGGGCGGCCAAGGCACGAACAGCAGCAGTAACAAGGTCGAGCTACGCGCAGATATGGAGATGCTGTCAGAGTTTTTCGATGAGGAACTGCTGGCCGCGCTGCGCCGCAACGAGGCAGGCGCCAGCCTCACTGCAGACGGCACCACCATCGTCGTCAGCTGCCACGAGCACCGCAGTGGGCTGCAGAACAAGGAGGGCTGCATCCGCAAGCTGCAGGAACTGTTGCACAGGGCTTCGTGGGTGCCACCGGTCGAGGCAGGCCCGATTGAGCGGTCAACGCGCCTCGTGACGGAACACAAGTTACAGAGACGGAAGAAAAGCAATGTTGCACGCATGACCCGTGCTGCTCGCAGCGGATCGTGGTAAAAACTGGCGGTATCGATAGCAGCATCAGTCGAGAGACAACTTTGTGGTAAACTGCGACCGAATCTCGCTTAGAAGCTCGCTAGTGTACCAATAATTTGTACATTACTCAGCGAAATTTCCATCATGAAAACTGGTAAATCGCAGTCGCTTCTTCGCGATGGATTTTACAGTACTTCTGTTGTTTCAGAGCAACCTTTGCCGACTGCAAGGTTATGAAAAGTGTGGGGAAGACGTTTTAGATGCGGGATAAACAGAATTTCAACGGTTACTGCCGTGCCTACTAATCACCCGATTACTCTCTTTCTGCTTTTATTTGTGTTTGTTTTTCACCTTCGTGCTGGCCTGGTGGAGAAGCTGCAACTCCGTGCACGTCTGACTAGCACCGGTATCACCAGAGAAGAAAAAAAAAAAAGCAACGCCAGCGCTACATATTCACCCAACTTCTGTTGTTCTTTCTAGCGGTACTAGTGCCGCTTGGCTTTTTTTTTCTTCGCCGGTTTGTGCATTGTTATAATATCTGAACTTGTGACGTTGTTTTTTCGTCTTGCTTCGCCATGCACCGTGTGTGCACCGTTTCTCGTGTGACCCGCTTCGCCTGCAGCCACGTCCTGTCCACGGCGCTGCGGTGGTGCAGCAGTAACAACAACCAACCAAAAGCAGACACCATTAATACTGCAGCCGCCCCGAACCCGTTCACCTCTTCCGTGGCCAAGACACTGCGCGAGAAAGTCTTCTCCAAAGATTTTGCCACCATTAAGGCAGCCACACCCAAAGAAGAGGAGCTGTTGAAGAAGTGGCGCATCGGTGACGGCACACCGGAGCAGTCGCCTCGGCAGCCCGAAGTTCCTGGCACGGTTGACACGTCAGACGTGGAGCCGCAGCGGGCGGCAGGATCATGCGATGTCGCTAGTACTTACGGCCAGACCTTCCGCGACTCCCGTCCGATAGACCCCAACGAGAGCGTCGAGAACAAGCGGCGGCGGCTCATTTACCAGTCCCGCTACCGCGGCATGGTGGAGATGGACCTCATTTTTGGTCACTTTGCACGGTGTAAGCTGGGGTCGCTAGATGCCGCCATGCTAGACGAGTACGACACGTTACTGAAGCAGCTGGACAGCGACCTTTTCCGCTGGCTAGTTATGGATGTCGACGCACCAGAGGATCTGAAAAGGCTGAAGTGCTTCGAGGAGCTGCGGAATTTTATCGTTGAGGAGCGCAAGGAATTGCTAGGGCCGAACTGAAAAAGGCAACGAAACAACAACAAGGGTGTTTTTTTAGCCAGGGCTTACTGACGCTGAAGAGGCTGGTTCTGAGAAAGCTGACAACAAAGTGTGCGTTGGGGCGTTTGCCGATCCCATTAATCGGCTCATTTTTTTAATCCTTTTCACTTGAACCGTTGGCATATTGGTATCCCTGTTCTACTTTCTCGCGTATTTGCTGCGCGTGTCAGTGTTGGAGTCCTTCTTTCCTTTTATTCACTGAAGATTCTCCTGTTACTGCTCAGGAGGGGCACATGCTTACAGATATGTTTACCTCAACGAGCGGAACAACAGTGGTTAAAACAAGACCATGACTGCTCCTTGCTTTTTGTTAGTGGTTCTTAATAAGTATTTTAAAGTGATCAATTCCGTTGTTTCTTTTTAATTTCCTTTCAGAGTTTTGGATTGCAAGAGTTTTTGCATCTGCACTTCTCCGCACTGTCGTTGTGCCTCAAAGTGGTGCAAAAACCCCTTTGACTCGTTTTCAACTCGACACCCACTTGCATGAAGTGTCTGGTGCTCTTCTTGTGTATTAAATCGACACTTATCCTCTCCCTTCTGCCCGCATCTTTGGCTTCTTTCTTTCTCCTTATGCACGTGCCAACATGCGTACCGCTGCCGTTGCGCTCTGTTGTCGCGTACGTTAGTGTGGCGGAGAGTTTCGTAACATCACACCGCACGCACGCACACCTACATCCGCACACGCGTTTCTCCACTCTTGATCTTGTGGAGAAGTCATTGCAGAGGGTTACCGATCTGTCGTTCGCTTCTTTGTCCTTGTTTAGGCGCCGTTGCAAGACTTGTTTTTGCGACGCTGCACATTTTTCCCGCTACTTCCTTGTTTCGAAATTGAAGCTTTTGTAAAGCCACAGCCTTTTATTTCCTTTTGTTTGTTTCTTTGGACCTATGATCTCATTTTGTTTTTCAGGCCGTGTGTAGTTACTTGACGCCACTTCCCGCCGAAAGTGCTGGAGTCAAAGAAGCGAAGAGTGCACCTGCTTTTCCTTCCTTTGTCTTTCATTACTCTCCCCACATCAAACACATACGTATATATATCAAAGAGTGCCTCAACTGGTGGTTGCCGTTTCCCCATTTTTTCCCCCTCTCTGGTTTTTTAAGACAAGTAGTTCAGTTCTTCTTTTCTTTTTCATTTTTGGTGACCTCTGGTTCAGCACTGGTACTCCGCTGTTCTCACTCGTTTTCCTTTGCCCCCTTTTTCCTTTCTTTCCACGAGTATTCGTTTATTTCTCTACCTGTCCGATTTTGAACACTAAAAAGTTCTGTTTTCGTTTGTGGTTGTAGTTTTCGGCTTTCCCTCTTTTTTCTTTAAAACCCCGGTCCGTGGGTGTTGCTCGAACCGACGTATTTCCCTGTGCCATACAGAGGAATCCACTAAACTTCACAAAAAGATCTGGTCCATGTTCTGTTTTTCTCTCTCTTTTTTTTTTTTAATCGCTTTGCTTTGTCAATTGAGGAGATTTAACAGTTCGGTGGAAGCGAAAGGAAAATCAATTAGTAGATTGGAGGCCGCCTCAAGTGAAGGCTTTCCTTTTACATTTGCCGTGTTGCTCTTCAGCTGGAGGATTGGTTTGTTTCTCATCACCTACCTCTTCATCTGTTTCCAGTGTGTGCAGTGTAAGCCTAAAATAAAGGTACTGAAAGGCGCTAGCGTTACACTTGCTTGTGCTTGATTTCTGATAGACTGCAAAAACGCAGCATACTGTTAACCGCCGTAAATCTCCTTTGTTTTTTCTCTTATTGATACAACTACCATCAGGCCCCAGCTTGTATCCGCACACGTTTTCTTTTTTCAATTCTTTCCCCTGCGCAAACATATTTTTTTTTCTTTTCGTTTCTTCGCCCCCTTTTTACTCGTTAGTGAATAAGGAGGGAGGCCTACTCACGACGGTGGTTAACACCGCTTAGATATTGGGAGACAAAAAGCAGGCTGCGTGAGAAGTTGGCATCGAAACGCATCTTTCTTTTGCTGCTGTGACGCTTTTCTCTGCCTAATCGAAAACACTGCAGAGTAGAACGCTCTATCTCTCTCCTTTTTTATTTTCCCCTTTTTCTTTTCTTCTTCTTTCGAGACTGCCCTTTGTACGAAAAGGAGTTAAAGACCTTTACCAACTACTTGTAGGGGCGGAATTATATCAAAAAAAAAAAAGAAAATCAACAAGGGTTCAAAAAGAGGAAACCGAGGTTTTTTTTTCCTTTTCTTACACACACTTATTTTTTGCTGTTAGTTGGTGCGCTGCTGCTCTTAACATTTTTGTCTCTTGCTGATTTGGTTTCTTCTTCTGCCTGTTTCCCTTCCTCACTTTCACTTCTGTTCCCTGCTCTCGCGTGTCGCGATTGCGTGTGCGTACTGTTCATCTGAGCCGTATTTCATATTTCGTTTGCTGATTCGCACTCCCGCTAAATCGCTCATTTTTTTTTCTCTCTCTGCGTCGTACTAGGCTAAAAAATCCTTGTTAAACCCCCCCTTTTTCCTAAAGATAGATAGCGAGTAAAACTCCACTGATTGTGAAGCGGTACGTCGCCGAAAAAGACACAGAGAATTGGATTACGGCTTTGCTAACGTTTTTTTTTTTTTCGTTGTTCTTGCTTCAGCAGGTTTGTTGCGGCGAATGCTCGATCTGCTACCGCTGCTCCTTTCCGCAACAACGAAGACGATACTCACGGTAGATCGCAGGGATGCCTGCTCCGTCCCCTCACCGACAACGGCGGAAGTCGCACAAAACCCATCCGCTCACTCCGTCGGCCACGTGGTGCCGCCTCTCACCTTTTCTTCCGATTCCGCTCCCCCCCTGACGCTGCCAGACTCCTCGTCCTCCTCCGTCGGCCACAACTCGGGGCAGTGGCGACAATCCTCTGTGACAAAGAGTAACAGCAACAACAGTAACAGTCGCGGCAAAAATAATGGTAATGGGGAGGTTACTGTACGCTTCAACGATAACACCTCGACGAGTGTGGGGCGGTGCGCGTTGTTTAGTACACCGCCACCGCCGCTGCTGCGACCGGCATCCATCGAAGAAGCGGCAGAACGAAAGGTGAAAGAGGGAGGTGAATCATCGAACATTCGTGAAGACTTCCGGCGGCGCCTCCACCATAAGGTACAGTCGACAGCCGTGAGCACGACCGCAACCGCGACTGCTGTGGGCCCGAAACCGCCGGCGCTTGCTTCGCTCAAGGAAGTCTCCTCGGTGGCGAGCGCTTCAGAAGTGAAGATGCACAGGGTCAACCAGTCTGCGACACCCATTTTACAGCCCGTGCTTACTGACACTGCCTTTGCACTGAACCATGCAGCAGTAGTGGCCGCTGCTGCCGCCGTTACTGCCACCGCAGCTACTGGAGCTGTGGAGACTACCACCGGTTTGTGCAACACTCAGGGCCTCTCTCACGCTGAATCCGCTTCTGGTCGTGCGGAGGCCAATTGGGTCGAGTACGAGGTGTACCTGCGTCTCTCTGCGGCTTTACTGCCGCAGCGTGCTTTGCAGGATCGAGTAGCACAGTTGTGCTGTGCAATGTCGTCGGGAGAGACGACCGCAGCAAAAAACAGCGAGGAAAGGCGACTGGTGTGTATCGACAACGTGCTTCCGTTTCTTACGCACGGTGGTGACGTTGCGTCTCCACCAGCTTTTGAGTCTGATTTGCATCAAACTATCTCTTCCACTTTCAATATCACTTTTGAAATTCAGCAAGTGTGTTTTCCTCTGTTTTGTTTATTGGGTGCGAAGCACTGTGCAGTCGCTGAGCATAGTTTTGTTATTCGCTCTATCCACACCCCTGCCCCACCCGTCTTCTTGGACATGGCTCTGCGCCCGCAGCGCGAAAACAATCCAAGAAATCGATTCTCTGCGTCACGCAAGCAGAAAAACGAAGTTCGTCTGCATGTTCTTCTTCTTTTCCCCGAACAGCTCCTGAGTGCTTTACCCGACTTCCCAACCGACCTGCTGTATACCACCAGTCCAAGCGGCGCTGTGGTTACGGCCCCGCCCTTGGAGGCAGTCGCATTTTGGCAGAGTTGGCAGGCGACCCCGCGCGACGCTCGGCAGAGTACGCCGTACGACAATCTGTGGAGTGTCATCACACTCCAGCGGTTTTCTGTGTTGCTGCAGCGCTGGGGTGTGTCGCCAGCCGCGGCAGCACAGAAGATGTCCAAGCTGACGGGAGCAGCAGAAGCTGCAAGGATGCTATTCAAGCATTCGCAGGTGCCCGAGACGGATGTCGTGTCGTCTCGCGCTGCTGTTGCTGCGTTGGCGTTAACTCCACCGACGCTGCCTGCAGCGAGCACCAGTTCGTACCTCTCCATCCACACTCCGCAGGCTGCGATCGATGAGGAAACGCTGATCCCGGCCTGTGCCGCAAAACAAAAGTCTCATAGCAATGAAGCCACTTGTGCAAAGGCAGCGACCGCTACGAACACACCGCAGCCACATCCACAGCAACACCTGCCCTGCCCTCCACCCACGCGCCGCCAGCTCGACGCAGAGAGTCCTAGCCTCAGTACCCTTGACACGACTGCGTCCAACAGCAACTGGGGCGGCGTTTCTTCCTCCGTTGCGAGTGTAAAGGCGGCAGGGGTGGTAGTGGGGACGAGCCGCGGCGACTTCACATCTGTCACTGCGACAGCCATGCGATCGTCGGCGGCGACGCTCAGCCGCCGTGGTGCGCGGCACGAGGCGGCGCTCACAAATTCTCCCTTCGGCACCCCCCCCGGCTCCCTCGGCACGGACCGGTTGGAGGACGACCTTTTTCTCTTGGACACAAAGACTAGCAGCGGTCACCAACAGCGACCACCACATCATCCGTACAACGCTGCTCTTGCAGTCGATTCGAAGAAATGGTTGCAGCTTTCGGATTGCAGCGTGCGCAATTCACATAGGCAGCTGCACCGGTACGATGCGCCATCCCCGCCACGGCCGCCGCTGTCCACGACGACTTTCACTGGACTGAAAGACGGCGCCGCTGCGTTACCTCGCCCGTGTACCCACAACGGCGGGGTGGTGCAGACGGTCGTGTCCGGCAGCGCATCGGTCGATTCGTGGAACTCGAGGAGAGGGACTTCGCCTCTGTACGTGCCATCGCCGCCGAAGGACCACTTAGCGTTTTCACAACAACAACATGAGCGTCATATCAGTAAAAGTAGTCGCGCTTCCTGTTCGACCTACACGGAGCGTCGCCAGTACAACGGCGTCTTCACGTCGCTGTCGCCGTGTTCAATGCCGGCGGACGCACAGCGCCGACCGATATTGCCACTGCGCAGAGATAAAATCTCTGTGCACCCGTATAACGTGGAAGGCGCAGCTGCATGGCAGTCGGCGAAAAGGCACAAGAAGTCGCACAGGGACAGTTGCAGTGCTACCCGACGTCACCGTCATCACCGCAGTGAAGAGGCCGTCGCCTCGAAAGCGACAGATACGAGCTTTCAACAGCAAATATCGAATCCAGTAAAATCCGAACAGGCAACTGGTGCTGATAATGATGGCAAAACACTGCAAACACCGTCTCAATTGACAACTGAAGGAACACCCGCCGAAGACTCAATTCCGCGTGCGGACAGCTGCACTAGCACCTGCAGCGCACGGAAGCGGACAGAGCGGGTCAACGCCTATGTGCAGTCTCTCCTGACAGCAGCGGCGTCACGCAAGTGCGAGGAAGCTGCAGCTGCTGCTGGCAAAAGCTCTACAACCTCCAATTCTGCTCAGCATGGCCATAACAGCCGTGCCGAAATCGGCGGAGCAGCCGTGCCGTTGCGTTCGCCGCCAGAGGGCGACCTGAACACGCGCAGCTGCCGCAGCAACGCCAGCGCCAACGCGAACAGCGTCAACAGCGGCCGTCAGATCAAGGCAACAAGCACTAGAGATTTTGGTGAGGCCTCTGCCCAGTCTAACGCGACGGCTGATACGCTGCTGATAAGCAGTGGTAGATTAAGTCAGCGGGTGAGCGCTGGGGTGCAGTACGTGCCTGTGCCGCCACCACCGCCCTCCGTACAGTCACGGCGCTCGAATTCGCACAACAACATCCTGCAAAGTTGGGAAACGAGCATGATTAGTCTGTCGGACTCCGGCTGGCAGGTCGAACCCACCGTGGAGAGGGCGGTGCACGCCACCGCTGTGCCGCCAACACGGTGGTCGGTGTCGCCGTCAG
This sequence comes from Crithidia expoeki, assembly GCA_900240875.1. Taxonomy (NCBI): domain Eukaryota; phylum Euglenozoa; class Kinetoplastea; order Trypanosomatida; family Trypanosomatidae; genus Crithidia; species Crithidia expoeki. The sequence goes on from OESE01000216.1 coordinate 198,304, forward strand.
TGGATGCTCCTCACCAACTGCCTTTCCGCTGCTTTCCCGCCGAAGGAAGCCAAGAGCGGGAAGAGGGTAGAAGAGGGGAGGCGGTGGGCTCATCCCTGGTGGATGGCGCTGCTCTCATTGCCTCCACTACATCTTCTCAATCGCAGTGTACGATCACATCTCCTCACGAGGCCGCCATGGAACAAAGGTCGACGTCACTGCCACCTCAGCAGAAGGTCAGCGGTGTTTCCCAACCAGGGGGTCGAGCGAGCATTTCAGATGCCAGGACAACAACTGAATGCCGATGCAGCACTTTACCGTTACACGCGGGGTTTTCTGGCGTCACCACTGTTGCTACGAATGCAGCGTCGAATGTGGAGGTGCCGGGCACGCCTCATGACGTGAGTGCTACCGACAAAGCTGTTCTACTCGTCTCGCACACGCCGGTGCACGGCTTCGTCGTGACAGGCCTGCAGCTCCCCATCTCCTCACTTCCTATGGGTTGCAGTGTGAAGGGTGTGGTGCCGTCCAATGTCGTCGTTGGGGCGGTGCCGCACGCCAATCTAGCTCCTTCCCTGTCTCCGGACTCATCGCCGCCGCCTATTGTGAACACGGACGAATGCGTGCCGGTGCAGACAGCGGTGGTAATGAGCAGCGCCAACCACAGCCAGGATGACGGCGTGCGCGTGCTGAAAGCGAAGTCGTCTGCACACGCAGCGATGCGAGATGAGCCTGTAAATAGAGAGCCAATGAAGTTAGCGGAGGTCGTCACGGTGCAGGTGAGTCAAGAAGACGCACCGATGAATAACACAGCATCCACCCCGTCAAGCAACGTCAACGCGTCGCCTCCGCTGTCCTCGTACTGGATGTTGGCGATGCAGGAACTGCACGCCCTTTCTACGCAGCAAGTAGAGGCGCTCTCAAAGACGAAGATCAGCCTGTCGTCCAACTTTCAAGGTGCGTCTTTGAATGCGGCGCACACTGAGGAGGTGGAAAGCGCGAAGCGATCTGACGTTGCGGCAACCCAGCCTCACTCTCCACCACCGCCACGTGTAGTTTTTATACCGGTTGCGATCAGCACAATCCCATCAGACACGCCACCGCAGCGGCAGCAACAAGAACAAGTCGTGATCACTCAGCTGGACAACAACACGTTTTTCAACCCCGCCGACTTGAAAGTTGTAACTTGTGCTCCTCCTGCATGCGCTCCAAAAAAACAGAGCAACCAAAAGGCCTTGCCTACCGCATCGTCCTCACCTGCAGACGTTGCGGGTACTCAAAACACACCAATACCAACAGAGCAGACAGCATCAACACCATCAGGGGCAGATAAAGCGGCTGCATCGTGTAGCAACAGTGCACCGCCGCGCTCGGGCATTGTTGCGCAGCTCCAAAGCCTCATCGCACCCGTGGTGCAGGTTGGGGGTCGTGACTACGCCGCCTACCGTAAGGTGGGCGTAGAGGCGGGATTGCACGACCTGCACATGCGTCCTGGTCGCGTCGACGGCGACACGCACGCCTTCGATGGCGTCTCACCCTCCACCTGGACCCACTCCATTCTCCAAACCGCCGTGGCGGGCTCCGGAGCGGCAACTGTTCACAACACCACCAGCGATGACTCCCCTCCCCCATCCGCCCTAATCTCTGCCTCCAGTGAAAACAAAAATGACGCAGCAACGAGTAACACAACCACAATGTCAGCGGCGTCCGGTGCAGTGAACGGTGGTAGTTCTTTGCTGCTCGTCATGTCAGCACCGAATCAGCCGGCGTCAAAGCCAACGCGGAAAGCGCGCCCGCCGCCGCTGACGGCTTTCACGGCACCTGAGTCCCCCACCACACTTCGGTCACCCGTCACACACGGCTCGCTGTCTGTCGGCGGCGCGTCAGCCAACGCGAACACAGCGAAGACGAACGAATCCTCCTGCTGCGGCGCGGCGAAGAGCAGCAACCTACTCAAAGAGATTCACGGCGCTAATAAACTCGGGTTGAACCGTTCCGCGTCGCAGTTGACCGGCACCCCCTCGCAACTCCCGTCCACCGTTTCGCCGACGCAGCGGCTTTTTGCGTTTTACGGCGTCCCCGGCAACTCCGTGATGGAGAATTCGTGCTCGTCGTGGTTACCGGCGGCTGCGGGGCAGAGTGCCGGCAACGCCGCCTCCGTTACTTCCTACAACGAGAGTGAGATGTTAGATGGCAAGCCGCTGCGACACCACCGGGTGGTGGACCAGGGTCTCGACAACTCGCGTTTTTCCTCCCTTTTCGTGCCGTGGGCCAAGGACGTCCTAAAGGGTGGCAACCGCGATGACATGACGTCCACCCACACGCTGCCGCCGCCGAGAGAGGAGAACTTCCCGGGCAGCGGCAGTGTCGAGGAAGGGTTGGGGTCGCAGCGGTTTAAGCTGAAAGACGGGTCGCACTTGGTAACGTCCATCATCGTTCCACCGACCGTGGACGGTGCCGGAGTGGAGGCTGCCATGCCACCGTTGTTGATGAAGCCGATTATGACCGCGCTACGTGACCGCCTCTCCCAAGAGGTGGCGTCGACAATTTTGCGTGAGTCGACGGAGGGCTGGTTGAACCTGTTACACAGTCGACTTAGCAGCAACGGCAGCTGCGTAGTGGCCTTCTTGTGCCGGACGGACAACGGGCAGTCGAACGGGAGCGTCGCGAGTGCCTCGCAAGACCGTACCACTGCTTATGGAGAGTGCAGCAGCAACCGGTGCGGCTCCGGTAGTCGCTGTCACTTGAACTGGCTGGATGAGAAGTGGGCCATGACCGTCGCCATGTACGTGCTGCGCTTGCAACGCGTCGGCCGAGGTTACTTGACACGGCGGCAGATCGTCCAGCGCTACCGTGTCGAGCAGGAAGAGGAGAACCTGGATGCTTTGCTGCAGTCCGTGCTGCTGCGCGGCCCACTACTTTCTTTGCCGCCAGCCTCCGCTTTCGCCGTGGAGGCTGCAGCCGTTGCGCCAGACACGGATTCAACGGCGGAGAAGAAGCAACGATTGGCAAACGAGGGTGTGGCTTCAATGCTGGTGAGTCCAGAGGGTTCCTCTGGCGTTCCGTCGCCGCAGTCGCCCGCGACGTCCGCCACACCGCAGGATACGCCACTGGCGGCCGTGGCGGCTCCTCCAGTGGTGGCCATTGGAGCTAAGGGGGTGACGTTGAGCAGCTCCGACTACAACCCACCATCGCCGGCGCCGGCCGTAGCGCTCGGGCCACCGCTGTCGCCGTTTCAGGTGTCGTTGGAGGGCTGTGCGGCGTCTGCGCAGTCGTCTGGATCCGCCTATGCAGCAGAGTATGCAAACGAGCGTGCGTCGCTAACCACCAGCTCGCCTTCCGGCTCGGCGTCCAAGTCGGGCAACTGTGGCAGGGTATGCCCTGCCACTGCTGCTGGAAATGTTGGCGGTGTTGCAAAAACGATAACGGACGGCGCGTCGCGCCGCGCTCGCGAGAGTTCGCCTTTTGTGACGCCCGACAACTCCCGGTACCTCCTGCCGCCAGGACTGTTGTCATCGAGCGTACAGCACACGGCACAGCAACAGCGACAACAAAAACGCTCTTCGCAGTCGTTAGAGGTTGCGCGGTCCAACTCGCTCAGCTTCTCGCGGGAGGCGCCGTCGTACGGGGCGCTGGCAAGCGTCGCAACGGTCTTTAACAACGCCTTACTGAACCACCACGGGGGTGGAAATGCGAATATGCGTGGTGGTGGGGGGTCCGAGACGTCATCGTTGCCGCCCTCTGCGTCGCGGCGGCGCCAGGCCGGCGGGTCACCGCCATCGGTGCGCGTCTCTTTTTCACATGAGTCGTACTCGCCCATTCTGAAGCCTAACGGACAGGACTTTCCTGCACCTGCAGCAGCGACCGCCACACCTGGTGTGCATGCGTCTTCGGAGGTGTCGGGAGCGAGCAGCAGCGGTACCACCGCGACGCGTACGAGACTAGTGGAGGGAATCAGCGGCGTCGTCATTGCACGCCGTCCGTCACCGCACCGCGATGCTGAAGTGATGCGCACTGCTGACGATGCAAGTGCTCTCCCTGTTGCTACTACTGTCAATGAAGGGCCTCCCAGTGACGCGAACAGCAAGAATACCAACAAGGACGAAGGCAAAATCACAAACACTATACTTGGTGACGTCGTTGGGGGCATCGTAGTGGAGGGTTCTGAGGCGGCGGCCGTGTCTGTGGAACCGATCCCGTGCTGGAAGGCTACCTCCGCCGCGGCGGGGACCAGCGTGTCTCCCTTTGAGGGTTCTCTATTCGCTGCGAGCGGGCGCAGCGGGCGGTCGATGATTAGCGCCAATTCCCTCCCCTTCGAGTTCAGCACGACTGCCCATACCGTGAGCGCCATGTCGCAGGGGGGGTTTATGTTCAGCAGCCGCACCATGGGCAGCCTCACTCCGGCGCAGTGGACCCTGGACGGCGTGGAGATGGTCGATTCAGCCTCCCACTACGACGACGGTGAGAGCGCCAACGAGGACACCGACTACAGCCGCGGCAGCAGCGAGAGCGACGAGGAGACGGAGGACTGCAACAGCAGCAGCGATGAGGACGTCGATGAAGTCGACGCCTTCAAGAGGGACGTCGTTCATGTGGAAGACGGGGGAGCCGAGCCGGCGTGCTTCGGCGCAGCTGCCCACCTGCTGCGCGGTGAGAGGGTGCAAATGACGAAGGATAGAGCTGTTTCACTGCTGCAGCGCGTTGGCCGCGGCTACCTCTGCCGCCGCCACGAGCACTTCCTCTTCATGGTCTCTATCTCTTTTGCGGAAGTAGCACTGCTGCAGCGTGTGGCGGTTGCCTACCTCGCGCGGCGCAAAATGGGGCTGGAGTTTTACGTGAACCGATTGGTGAAGTCTGAGATGGAGTACTGGGAGTTGCGCAACCGGGGTGCAATTAAACTGCACGCGGTGGTACGCGGCTTCATTGCGCGGCAGCGGGTGAAGCGGCTGCAGCGGAAGTTGTTTACACGGGTCGAACTGCGGACGGCATTAGAGTTGCCTGACCCAGATGAGTAACAGCGAGGGCCTCATTTTGTAAGGAAATGCGGAGCGCCTAAACACACTTACAGAACCATGTCCTTTTGCTCGTTTTAATATCTAGGTCCGAATCTGGGTTGTTCTATTTTTGTAGGTCACATTTTTCCCTTTCCCTCCCGTCTGTTGTTTTGTCGAGGCCGGAAATGCTCAGCTTACCTGTCAGAGGCTCTCTTGCTTGCGTCATTCAACGCACCCTTGCTGTGAGTAGTTGCCTCAAATGTCAGGAGTGCAACAAAAATGTAAGCACACAAACATGTTGACAGTAAAAGAATCGCTGAGTGCACTTTCGATTTTAGCAGACAAATAACCTTACTTTCTGCTGAAAACCAACAACCCAAGTGGTTACATCGATGAAACACCGATACGTGTGGAGATTTACTTAACCGTTGCCTCACAGTAGGGATGTAGCCTATAAGGGGAACACGATTGTTTTATTGCCCCGTTGAAAGAGCAATGCGTCCACAGAACGTCTGTTTCCGTTGGCAAGCGACCCAAAGCATCAACAGCGCATTGTTTTCCACTGAACTCACTGCCTTTCCCTGTTTTCTATTCTCATCCTTCGCTAATTATATATTTTTTCTTCTGTGACGTGTGTTGTCCTTCTGTTTGACGAATGGTACGCGATTTATGTATCAGAATTCATCATTCATGACGTTAATGCTTGTGTGTAGTCCGTACTAGATTGTTCATCCCATCATTGTTCTTCGGTGTTGCCGTGAAGCGCTTTGGCAGACATTCTTATCACCGCGCCTTTCTCCCTAGCAACGACTGTGTTCACAATTTTTTCCTTTTGATCTATTGGGCACGTTCCTCTTCTCTTTCTTTCTGTTGTTTGAGGGTTTCCGTTTTCTGTCGTCTGCTTTCTCACCCTTTATCTTAAGCTCAATCGTTTATCCTTACTTGATACTCTCCCCCTCTATACGCGTGCGCTACCTTTTCTCTATACGCAGCATTCTACTATCACCACCACTGCAAACTGTGCTGTAACAGAAGTAATTCGTGACCTCTATTAGCGACCCTGGAAGGAAACTGTATATATATATATATATATTGTTTGATAATAGACGGTAAGTGATATTTGCTTTGCGTGTGCTAGCCGAGGCGCAAAGGCGGAAAATAGTAAACTTAGCGACGTGAACGTATATATATATATATATATATATATATTGGAAGGAGCCCCACACACTATCTTCGCGCTTCTCGCACACTTAGTTTTGAAGGAGAGTAAAAGAAATTAAAAAGGGCAGTTTGACTTCTTGCATCATTTTCCAAGTGTCACAACGATTTCGGTGCTTTTGCTTTTTGGTTGTTCTGCTCACCAGAAGAGTAGCGGTATAACGAAAACAAGAACAAGGGAGAGGAGGTTAGTAAAGAAACTGGATTTATTGTGTAATCACCTCTTCGAAGAAAAAAAAACGTCTATATAATAAGTTATCAGGCAGACTAGTGGAAAGAACAGTGGTTGAGGTGTTCAGTAGCGTTTACCTGAAGAGCAGCGCTTTCCTCATTGCTTTCTTTTTCCCCGTGTCTTTTGTATTTACTCTTGTCCTTTTACGAGCTCGTTGTTTCTTTTCCCCTTCTACTGTCTCTCCCACCTTTCAACTTTAAAGCGCTTAACTTCAACCCCGTATATCATCTCTTTCCTTTCCTGCCGCTTTTATAGACCGTCGCCCATTTTAAAGGTCTATCGTCTAATACAAAGTAAACGTGCTCGTGTAAAAGAGGGAAACAAAGTTGTTGTTCGGTTTCCTTTTGTTGGAGAAAACGGCCGCGGGCGCTCCTCTGACGCCTTTTTTTTTTGTTTGTGTGTGTTGAACCGAAGTTGAATGCCCTTCTAGGGTGCATATTTAGTCTGAAGGGGGAAAATTGAAGAAAACTAGACGGAGAAGTGCCACTATCGTACGCAGCGCTGCTTTTTGTTTTTCTTTACGGGTTGGCGGGCTAAACACGTGCGTTTTTCTTTTAAGCTACCGCGCACAAAGTAAACTGTGGCTGACCTTTTGTATTTCGTTACCTCCCCAGAAACAGTTCTTGAATGTCATCTGCAAAGCGCCTTTCAGATCTCTGCCTGTCTCTGCCCTCCAGCAACAACAGCATCGCTAACAACAGCAACACCGAAGACATAGCCTACAGAGAACCCAAAAGAAAAAGGGACGACGTAACTCTCACAACGAGCGAGGGCGAAAGCGACTCATTCACGATCTCTACCGTCGCTACGACCACAACAGCGTCGCCACTGTCTGACGGCTTGGTTGTCCAGTCACAGCCCAACATCACCGGCAGCGTCAGCCACCACACACACGCGAGCTGCCACCGATTACTTAAGTCCAGCAGTGGCAGCGAAGGCACCTCACCTACTGCGGCCACTGACACCGCGTCCAATAATAACATCGGTTTTACTGAAGGAAGAGACACCTGTCGAGAGTACGGAGACAGCGCGGAGGCAAGAATGCAAACCACCTCGTCGCCCAAGGAGTTCACTTCTGTGGGCAGCAGCAACAACAGCGGGGCCACCACCACCGCCACAACGGCTGCTAGTACGAACATCAGCAGTGTCAATGTGCAAGCAGCTGCGAACGGTGGGGCAGCGCGACACGCACCGAAGAAGGTACCAAGCACCATGACCGCTGCAGCTGCGGTGGCTGCCGGCTCCCGCGGCTCCCCACCAATTTTAATGGGTAGCGGTGGGACATCGAGCCCCGTTGGCGGCAGCAGTGGCTCTTTGCCCAGCACTGGGTGTGTGCGGTGGTGCATGAACGTTGCGCTACAGTCCTTCACCGGCGAGCCGTGGGCGGTGACGTTGCAGCCCGCCGCCGAGGACGACTTTGTGCTGAACGGGTCCTTTCCGGGCAGCCCGGTAGATTCCACCATCTTCCCACCCGCCGGTGCTGCCACCGGCGCCCCGGCCCACCCTGCTGCAACGACGACCACCGCAGCCGCGAACACCATTCGCCAGCAGTCCTCGCAGGGTGGGGTTCCGGGCAACGGCATATCGAGCGGCAGCGGCAGCAATCGCAGCTCGCCCGTCCACGGCCCTGGTGGGACGCGCATGAGCCCGTCGATGCTGCGCAGTGGGCTGCAGCTGGCGGCGATCGACTACAGCGAGCCGCAGATGCAGTACCCCGGTGGTCCTGTGCTGGATGCCTTCATGTTCGGCTACGACCCGCAGAGCGAGGATGCCGCGGCGCTGCACCAGTGCGTGCTGGCGGTGAACAGTCCGCCGGTGACGTACGGTGTGGACGACTTACTCGGTCGCATCACCAACGTCGAGTTCATTGCCGAGCAGAGCAGTCCGGAGGAGACGGCGGCTGGGGTGCCGATGCATTACCGCCTCACCTCTTCTCTGGAGCCGATGCTCAACGCGACGTTGAATCCTGCGATTACGGCCGTTGTCGACCACTGCGTTAGCGCAATGGTGCTCGTCTACGGCGCCACCCAAGAGATGAAGCAAATGGGCTTGATTGGCACGCCCGAGGAGTGCGGGCTGCTGCCGCACGGCATCCGGACCATGATGGACCGCTTCCTTGAGCGCAGAGAACAGCAACAGTTGAAGGCATCTAGCTCTAATGGTAGTCCCAAGTCGTCGAGTGACAAGTCGAGCGGTGGGCAGGCTCTCGCCTCGCCGCCGCTGAAGCCGACGGGGAATCCGTCCCCGCCGCTGGGTGGCGACGATCTCGCCTCGGATGGGGAGCACACGGAGGGCGGACATAGCCGTTGCGCTACCTCACAAGCGTACAGCTTCGTTTTCCCATCAATCGGCTCGCGGCACCATCGCTTCGTTCGCATGGAGTCAACATTCATCGCCTTCGACTCCACCAGCGTGGTCGACCTGCTCGACCTGTTGAACAAGCGGGTAGAGCTGGTGCTGAAGCTGGCACCACCACCAACGCCGTCTGCCTTTGAGGAAAAGACAGACGACGTCAACGCGCCATCGAGTTCGTCAGCGACGACAGACTCTTTTGTGCTCAACGCGCGCGCCATGCCGGTTGAGAACACAAACGACGCGCTCTCCGCGCTGGACGTGGGCCTGGAAAACTTGTCACGCGCGCTGGAGCTGTCGCTCCTGCAGTCTGAGTCAGGGTCGTCACTGCTCTTCTCCCTCACGGCGTTCACAGACACGTGTCGCTGCGCCACGATGCACGTCCTCTGCCTCGCTGAGGACCCGGCGGCGCAGACGTGGCTCGCCTCCACCGTGCAGGCGCGCAGTCAGGCCATTCCGCTCGGCGAGGAGCAGAGCTGGGCGTCCATCCAAAACACGCCCATGCCGCCGCCGCTGCACCACCACGCCGCGACGATGTTGGTGCCTGCCTTATGCTTCGGCAACATGTTCACATCCGTCCTAATCTGCGTCTACAACTCCATCACGGCTCTAAACCGGCTGAACCGCGACTTGACGTTTGCCGTAACGGGCTACCGCATGCGCACCATTCCACGTGTAACGCTCGCCAGCTCGCGGCGCGGCCTCAAGAAGCTACCACCAAGCTGGGAGGAGTACTTCACGAACGACGGCCGCCGCTACTTCATCGACACCACCACCCAGACCACCACGTGGGAGGACCCTCGCTTCACTTACCAGCAGCGGCCCTCGCGCTCCGGCAGCTCCCCCGGCGGCAGTCCGGGAGGTAACAGCAGCGCCAGCTCGTCGCGCGGCGGCGGCCCGCAGCACCGCCCAAGCCGGATTGGCCTCGGCAATGGGGACAAGGACTTCTTGGCGAGCCGCCTCCAGCAGGAGTTACACGGCAGCAGCAACAATAGCAACGCTGGCAGTGTTGCCAGCACTGTCGGCGGCGGCCCACCAATTACAAAAGGGTCGTCTAAGACACCATCGCAGCACACCATCGCCGCAGTCTCCGGGAACGGTTCTGTGCTATCGCCGACGGGTGATGAGCCGCTTGACATTGGGATCGTGGTGGTGGACACGATGTGTCGCCCTCGCGTCCTCATCGGCTCCAGCAATCCCCGCTTCGCCCAGCAGTACATCGAACAGGAGCGCATTCTCCGCGTGAAGCAACACGAGTTGGAGGAGGCAGCAGAGGCAATGCGCAGGGAGGCGGAGAAGAAGCGCCTCGCTATCGCCGCTGCTACTGCTGAGGCTGCTGCAGGAGTTCCCACCACCACGACGGCAAACGCGGCCGGCACCGTGCAGTCAGACAGCGGAGTGAAAGGCACTGGCCCGGTTGTAATGCTCGTGACAGCGACGCCGATCGAGCGCGTGCAGACGGTCACAGACCCGGCTGCGCCGTCGTGCTTGTCGGACCTCAACGACATCAACAACAACATCCCCCCGTCCCTAATGAATGGATTGATTGGGCTGGACGACGTGGACGACGAGGAGGTATCCTCGCTTTGTCGGAGCACCTCCGGCAACGTCGACGACTTCATCTTCGACGACAACTCCGACGAGGAAGGCAAAAACAAAGAGGTGCCGCTGTGGAGTCCGGTGGGCACGTCGCTCGGTCCGACACCGTCTGCGACCGCCACTAGCGGTGGTATGGGCGGCAACTCCGAGGCCCGCTTCTACGCCAACGCCCTGCAAGAGCAGGCGGTGGGAGTGGTGGAGATGACGGCGTGTGCAGGGTCCCCCTCAGCCACCAGTTCTGCCACAGCCACCCCGCTCATCGGCGCTAGCGGCAGCAGCGTAAGCAACTCCGGCTCGCCAGAGGGTCACAGCGCCAGCGCGACGCCAGATCCTGGAATGCTGCCCAACCTGATGGCCTCGGTGCCGCCGGAGGTGCAGGACCTCGAGTCACTGGTGGACGAGTTCACGACGTTCTACCGCAAAGCGTACGCCATGCAGCAGCGCATAATGGAGCTGGAGACGGAGCTGCAGAAGTACAAGGCCACGTCGCGTGCATCCAGCGGCACCGCCACGCTGCCCCCAACCATTGCGGTTGGTGAGGAGATGAACTCGACGTATAAAATCGTGCAAGAAATGTGTAAGGCTGTTGCGGCCTCTCCATCCGCGGAGGTTCAGCGGGCGGTGCTGCCGATGCTGACGGACACGGGTGCCGACGCGAACGACGGCGGAGGCAATGGTGGTCGTGCCATCGTCGCTGCCTTCCAGGCAGTGTTGCGTCTCGCTGCGCAGCACCCCTCCAGCAGCACTTAGAAGTAATCAAGGTGAATTCCTATATATATATATATATTAATGCTGTGTTGGGCTTGGGTTGATTTTGTGTCTTGTTTTATTTGTTTACGTTTTTCGGGATAGAGATGAGGGTGCGTTGGCCTGCCAGTTTAGTCTTGCGCTTCTGTAGACATATATATATATATATATATCTAATTGGAGCGTGTTGTCTTTACTTGCTTTTACTCTGAGTTTTTTTTCAAAGTGGGACGATCGTTTTTTTTTTTTTTTGGTCCTTTCGTATGTACCACCCTTATCATCCACACGCCGGACCAGCTGTCTTCCCCGTTATTCACATCTTCTCACACCCCAATTCTGCAAGGTCTAAGGAGCAAAGCTAGCGTGTATATTCATACATGTGTTTTCTCAAGACGTAAGTAAAAACTTCTCAGTGATTTCGTTTAGAACGACTCCTAAAGCGCGTTATCTATTTTGAGTTTGTAAATTACTACACATCACCTCACGCACATCTGTGCGTGTTAGTCGATGCATCGACTCGTGAGTTGGAATGCTACTTCCCTGGAAGCTTTACGTTAGTAATTCTGAAAAGAAAGGGTAGTATGGCTTTGTTTACGCACCATACGAGTTAAGGTATCTGTTTATTTATTTATAAAGAAACACCGTTTTTCCATTTCTTACTTTGTTTACCACCCTGGCACTTGCGCACCTTAGCACTTTTCGATGGTGTCTCCCAAAACAGCAACAACCCGACGGCCCCTCTATTCTCCGTTTCGTTTTCCTTCTTTCTCTTTAGTTAGGGGAAGCGATGATTGCACTTGCTGTTCTTTGAATTCGTGCCTTCTTTCTACCGTAGTTGCCCGCTTCCCGTACAAATGCTAAATAGGTGAGTAGGGTCCCTTGCTCAATATTGTTTTATCTTGACGTGCTGGCGCAACCTTCCAAAGAAAACGAACCCTCTTTACAGTTCTTGCGCCTTACTTCATATGATTAAGCTTCAGTTGTATCCTCTGTTTTTTTTTTCTGTTTAGGCCGCTCTGCTACCCCTGCGATGCACTTGACAATTCGGGAAAGGGCATGGTCATACTGGGATTCGAGGAAGCATAAAGGGAAACATTCTTGATGTAGCGCAGATTTCGCCTCTTGTCGTGTACCTGATTTGGATAGGTCTCTGCTCCTTCCCCATCTCGCAGCCACGGACACAGCCGCACATATAACCGCACACATCTCCTCGTGTTATTACTGCTTTGTATATACATATATATATATATATATATATATACGTTCCTTTTTACCCCCTTGGTAATGCGATTGCTTAATCTCCTCTTTTTTTGACTTTGCCTGTCTACTTCTGTTGTGTGGTCGGCCTAGCAATCGCCTTTACTACATCTTCCTTTTTTTTTTTTGGCCGCTCTGCTCTTGGCAAACGAAAAGTTTCTGAGTACGAGCAATCTTCTTACATAGCAACGCATGTTTGTATCTATGTGTGCGTGCGTGTCTTCATCGCGCTCTCCCACGTGGTGCTTTCTGCATTGACTTCAAATGCTTATGATTTATTGTGTATTCATTTTGCTTATTGTTTGTTATACACGGCAGAGTTTCTCCGCGTCACATCTTTGCATCTCCCTTTTTTTATTTGTTACTTCACGCCCTTTTTGTTTTTTCGGATTTTGAGTTTCTTTGGATGACTTCCGGCAACGTACCAGGTGGAAGACGCACAACTATTTTTACACTTTTGCTTTCGTAATTAGCGGCCGTTTGTGTTTTCTCCGCCTCCTTTGTTTTTGGACGCTGCGGTTCGTCCAGCCTTTTCTCCTGTGCGTTCTTTTTTGTCGATTTGGCAGCCAGCCGGGAGGAGGGAAAGGACACACAACTGCAGTTGCGCGCTTGTGTGAGTACCGACAAGTCGCATCTCTCCGCTTGTGTTATGTCGCGCCACAGAGTTTTTCTACCCGGTGCACTGAGCGTACGACAAGATCCTGTTCGCACCCCGGCATATTCGAAGTTGGTTTATTCGTGCCAATGGTGATGTATGAAGAAGAAAAAAGTCTGCAATATGAGAAAATTAAGGTGACGTGTTTTTTTTTTTGTAGTGGGTTCGACCGCGCGTTTGTCTTTTTCCGTGAAAGTGTAATTTGCGTCTCCCTTTTTTTTTCCTCTTTGCGTCTGCAGATGCAGGGATGTTTTATTATGCATTGTGCGAAGTGATGTTGGTAGCTGAACAGAGTGTTCTCCAAGATGAAACCGAAAGTAAATAATGCTACAAACCACAATACTGAAACGAAGCAGTGCCGAATTGCTTTTACAGGTTTTTGTTTTCTTTTCCTTTTTCAGTTGTACACGGCAGATGCACACTACGTGCGTGATAAACAATCTGGAGCGCCTGAGTTGTGCCTTGTAGAAAGTAGGTGTGTTTGCTGAAATGCTGTAGTCCTCAACCTTTGAATAATCTGGAGTAAAATAACAAAAAAAAAATTAACACTTATCCCTGGTGAAGGTTGTTCTACGGACTATTTCTCGCACGGCTGTGTCGACCCAAAACTACCGTAGTAAATCGTGCCAGCGTTTCGAGTGCACGATGCAGTGTTTTCGACAACAATGTACACGTCGTTTTTTATTTTTTTGTTTTTACTTTCTTTCTCTTCCTTCTGCGACATGGCTTGATTGGATCCACTTTTGCTTGTTCAACTTCTCTTTTAATCGGACAGTTTTTTTGTCTCCCAGCTCTATGCGTGCAGCGTTACCGACTGCTGCTTCTGAAGCTCGCTTTATTTAGCACTTTTATAGTTCTTCGAGCACAGACTTTTCTTTTTTCGAAGTTTCAACCATGCATTCTATCTCTCACGACTTGCAAATCTACGCGAGCGGTAAGCGGCGACGACCGGTGCTGAACTACAAGCCGAACATGGCGGCCATGACATCACAGTTGCAGGAGCTCTTCGAGCCGTCCTTTTGCGACTCTGAAACCAGCGACTTCCTCACCAAGTCGCGTGATGTGAGCCTGTGGAAGCTGATGGCGTCCGATTTCCTTAGCCTCTTTCTTTCCCGTACCACAGCGCACGGCCTGGTGGGCCGCGGCGCGATGTTCGTCTATTCGAACGAGCAAATTCGGACGCTGCTGCGCCCCCCGCTTACCCCCGCCTCCGCGCCGCTGCCGCCGTCTCATAAGTTCGACTCGCTACTGGACATCGGGGCTGGTGACGGCGGCGTCACTGCACGCATGGCGCCGCTGTTCCGCAAGATCTACGCGACGGAGTTCTCGGCGCCGATGCGGTGGCGGCTACGGCAGCGCGGGTACGAGGTGCTCCCGCACGAGGCGCCTTTTGTGGTCGACTTCGCAGTCCATCCGATGGAGCGACGTTACTTCGATGTGATTTCGTGCAACAACGTACTGGACCGCGCTGACAAGCCGGAGACGCTGCTGCGCGATATGCGCGACTCGCTGAAGCCTGGCGGGCTGCTGGTGCTCGCGGTTGTGCTGCCGTGGTGCCCGTTCGTCGAGGACGGCCCGCGACAGAAGGCTCCGACGGAGCAACTGCCGATGACGGGTGGGTTGTGCTGCAAGGGTGCGAGCTACGAGGCGTCGGCATGCAAGCTTTTTGAAAACGTGCTTGTTCCGATGGGGTTTGAGTTGATCCGGTGGACGCGGCTGCCGTACCTGTGCGAAGGCAACTTGCGCAACGAGTACGCGCTGCTGAACGACGCCGTCTTTGTGCTCAGGAAGAAGTTGGACACTGTGTAAAGCCGTTGCCAGATATAAAGAAAAGTGAGCTCTTTTTTTTGGGTGTGATCGTTTGTTTTGAGACGAACAGGTGCGCACTGGGGCCGTTATGCGACGTTACTGTGTGCTGTGGTGTTAATACTGGAGTTGCGGTGCTTTCAAAAGTTGTGCGCAGATTAACAGGCATGAATTGTGCGTGTATGTGCGAGCACGTAACGATTCATATGCCGGCCTGGCGAGTTAAAACAATCGAGATCAGCTCCTAGCGAGTCCAGTGGCTTACAGTACTCTGTTAAAAAGTGGTTTAGATTTTTTTTTGTGTGTTTTCCGCTTGCGCCCAGCTTGCGACGCATGTGACATTCCGTGCTGTCTGCTTTTATCTGTTTTCCCTTCCGGACAGTCTTCTCCTCTCCTTCGGTTTTCCAAATCTGCTCCCTCCATTATTCGTCTCGGCTTCACTTTTCTCAAAACGCTTCCAACTTCACTAGCTGACATCGTGCCAACCTCTTCTTCTCCAGCCAACAATATTTTTTCCCCTTTTGGAGGTGTTTTAGCAGTCTTCTTTTCGCATTGGTCAAAGTCACCATGTGAGAAGGTTACGCTCAAAACGTCATTCTAAATTACAAAAAAAAACACATCGCTTCTTTCACGTGCCACAGCGTCGTCTTTTCTCGTCTTTGGTCGGTTCAGAGGTGTGTTGGTTGCGCGATGAGACCTTAATGTGAAGGAGTGAATTGACTGTTTGCGTACGCTATCAGTTCTCAGTTTCAGTGAGGTACCGCCACTGCGACAAAGCGCATCATGGGGTGGAGAAGAAACGGAGTGGCAGGGTCTTCTTTTTTCGTGATCGATACTAAACGCTGCTGAAAGAAAAGCTAGACTTCGGTTCTTTTCTCCGAGAGCTCGTACAAATTCGATGCTGTTTACGTCCATTTTGATGAACTACTTCTCCCTGACGCTTTACCTTCTTACCTTTCTTCGCTTATGTGTTTCCACGCTCTGAAAATAACCGGGCTACTTTCCCACTACTGAAATAGAAAAAAAAACACATTGTGGCAGGAGGAGCTACCTAACCTCGCGTGTGTTTACTTAGACCAGCGCAGGCACGCTTTTTCACCTCATTCGCTGAACACACACTGAAAGAAAAGACTACCTTAGACAACAGTAAAAAAAAAAATGACCGCACCTCCAATGCCACCGGGCAAGATGCCACCGCGTCCACCTGGCATGAAGCTTGTACCACCGGTACCACCAGGCTTCAAAGCACCCGCTGGTGGCGCACCACCTTTGCCACCAGGACGAATGCCGCCAATGCCGCCGGGCATGCCGCGCCCCGTTCCTCCGCCGATGCCGCCTGGGATGGGGAGGCCACCAGCTGCCTCGACAGCAAGCGCTGGCGCCTCGTCGCACCCACGCTACTCCGTTCCCCCTGGAACACCGAGCAGTGCTGCGGCTCCTGCCACAACGGCACCACCACCGCAACTTCCGTCCTCATCGTCGTCAACAGCGCAGCCTACCGAGTCCACCCCAGCACCCCGCTATTTAATGCCACCCACTGCAGGTGGCAGGGCACCGGAAATGCCCACGTTGTCCCCGAACGCGATGGGTGTCCCACCACCGCCGCCGTTACCGCCTTACTCACACGGTCAGCGCGGGGGCTACAGCGACTACCCGCACGAGGGCGGCGGCTACCCTTCGCAGATGCGGCGTGACGACTACGAAGGCGGCAGTGGCTACGAGCGCGGCAGCTACGAGCGTGGTGGTCGCTATGGTCGTGGTAGAGGCCGTGGAGGTTGCAATAACTACAACAACTACCACAACTACCACCGCGGCGGCGGCTTCCGCGGTCGTGGCTACGACCGGGGTTACGACCGTGGCTATGATCGCGGCCGCTTCCACGGCGCTCGCCACCACGACGCGCCACAGGGAAACCTGCCGATGCGAGAGGCGACGAACACAGTGTGGGTGGGCAGTTACGATCCCGCTTTCCATTCCCGTGGTATGCTGTGCCGCGCCTTCTGGCCATTTGGCCGCGTCATGCAGGTCTCCGTGCACGACGGCAAGGCGTACGCATTTGTCCACATGCGTCGGACCGAGGAGGCGAAGGCGGCTGTCGAGGCTCTCATGCAGAGCCGCGAACTGGGGCCCGCCATATTCAACTTCAGCAAGCACCATGACTACACTGAGGAGGAGATGAACCTACCACACGACCCAAATGTGGTCGAGGAGCCCCCGCTGGAGGAGTCGGCCTCCCTGCACGCACCGCACCAACAGCAGCAGCAGCAGCCGTACCCAGGACCGCCGGAGCAACCGTATCAGCCCAGCATGAGACGCCCACGCGAGGAGGGCGGGGAGGGGCCGCGTGACTTCCCCGAAGTTCGCGATGGGGAGGGGCCACGGGACGGCGCGGCAGGTCAGTTGCTGCCACAGCCACCGCAGCGCCGCCCACGCGGGGAGCGTGAGGCGAAGGAGCCGTCGAATGTGCTCTGGCTGGGCAACCTCGTCCCATTCATCTCTAACGAAAAGCTGGTCGAGATCTTCGAGGTTTTCGGTCCTATTTCTCACGTCTCTCGCCTTGGCCGCTCGAACATGGCCTTCCTCACCTTCGACACGGTGGAGCAGTGTACGATGGCTCTGGAGACGATGAAGGGTCGACCGATTGAGGGCGTGATGCTTAGCATGAATTACGGCCACGACGCGCAGAGTACCGGTGACGGCGCACGTGGCGATGGCAGCGGGGTTCCGGGTGGATCGGCGAACACCCATAACGGCGTTCCGCTGACGAGTGATGGCATCCCTGTGAACGAGGTGCCAACGAACATCATCTACCTCGGCAACTTGCCATCAGACGCCGACGCGCGAGAGGTGGAAAACCTATTTCTACCCTTCGACGGATTCATCTTCAGCAAGTACGTGGAGGCAAATAACATCGGTTTTGGCCATTTCGATAGCGTCGAGACGGCGCGTGCAGCGCGTGCGGCGCTCATTAGCGCGACGATCAAGGGCAGCCCGATTCGCGTAAGCTTCGGCAAGCAGAACCACACATTCACAATGGCGGACCGCCGCCGCATTGGCGAACCGGCGCCGGACTTAGCCGGCGGTGGAGAGTTTAACCTCGACGCGATGATGCGCGGCCCGGGCGGTTCGCTGGGTGGCTTGAGTGGTGCTCTCATCGCGGGTGGTGCCTATGGCGGCGGTGCCGGGGGCATGGGCGCTCTGACACTGCCGGCCATGGGGGCTGCAAGCGGTCCAAATGTGGCAAACGCAAACGTGTACGGTAAGGTGCGGACCCCACCGGAAATGACGCTGGACAGCCGGATTCAGTCTCTGCTCGGGAGCACTTACAACAGCTGCGGCGCCATTGGGCTCGAGATTAGCCCGAGCCAGATCCAGGCGGTATGTCTTATGGTAGATAAGTGCGTGAGTGAATCTTCGTACGAGACGCTACGCGAGGCCCTTATGCTTTATTCACCCCTCCGCACAGTGCACGTCTTTAACGTCGTGGCGAAGCGGATGAAAGAGTTCGAAGACGACCCGCACAAACGGCTACTCGTGCTGTACGCCATCACGCACGTCGTGTTGAGCGCGAACACCGACTACGTCCGCTTCACCGAAGCCGCGCTGAACGCGTTTCTCATGGTGCTACTGGTGGCGAGCGAAGGCCAGACGAGCAGTGGAATGGACCGCCTCACCTCGATTATTGAGAGCCTGCAGCAGCACCCCTTCATCGCGAAGAAGTCGAATGTCAGCAAGGAGTACCAAGAGGAGTTCCGTGTGCACCTAGAGGACATTGCGAACCGCGCGAAAGCTGAGCAGGACCTTCGCTCTTTGGTGACTCGCCGTCGCCGTCGGGATTAAAGATGTCAAGAGTATGTTAAGGAGAAAAAAAGAAGTACAATGGATGAAACACTCTGTTTAAACGGAAGTGTCCTTTGTGTGGCTAAACCGGCTCATTCTCTGACATCTCTGGACGACCGGAGGGGCTTTTAACAAGATATACCACCCTGTTAACTGTGTTTCTTTTATGCCCACGCTTCTCTTCTCAATTTCTCTTCCAGACAAACTAGTAACAAAGGAGAAAACCATGTAGGTCTGTTTTATTGGTACTTAACAGTGCTCTTCCTCTCCATTGTTGTAGCTGACGAAAAGCTTCTGAAAGCACTCGTCAAGTTCACGTGCTGCAGACGTGATGCAGAGCTCTATTTCTGCAAGGAAATGTGTGTCGTATTATTATTATTATTACTTGAGTAGTACTCTAATACGTTGATGCCAAAAAGGAAAACAATGAACGAATCCAGATGTTTTCTCAACTCGCAATCTTTGTAGGCTAATGTCTCTTTACGTGCTCTCGAAGGGTAAATAAGGTGTCCCGTGGCTTTTCTCTCCACTTTAAAACACGCAAGATGCAGTGAATGACTTCCCGGGAGTTTCTTGAAGGATACCCCGCTTTCTTCAACTCTCTGTTTGTGCTGTTCGTCTTTTTCTTGTTTCTGTGGCAGCGTACGTGGTTGTTCAAGGTACGTGTGGCGCAAAAGGTCACACAGTTGCTCACACGGAAGCCCTACAGGGAAGTACAGTGTTGAGTGGGCTGAATGAAATACAATCGACTGTGGAGATAAAATAAATGCGCATGCCTTTCGACGACAGTGAGCTGGCTTGAAATATCATTAATATCTCTCTCTTCATAGATACGGATGCCTTTCTCTTCCCGAATCTCTTCTCGACTCTTATGTTCTTGTACCACTCTAGTGTTTGTAACGTAGTTCTTTTTGTATGTCGCATTCATCGTTTTCGGGCTCTCCCTCCATTCCAAGTACCATCCTGCTCATGTTCTGTGGGACTCTTTTCCTCCCTCTTTACAGTCTACCACCGTCTAACAACAACTACAAAAACAATGGTCTCTTAGCCTCAAAGAGTATCCTTCTCCAACTAACGCATACTAAGAGTTCGATATAATAACATCCTCAATGCCGTATCTTGGTAAAGCAGATTTGGCCTCTTCTTGCTTTTGTTAGTGCTCCTTTCAATTTATCCTACACATCCCCCTCCCGTTTCACGCGTTCCCTCAAGTGTGGTCTTTCACACGTGCTTTTGTGTATCGCACGCTTTTTCTAGACACCCAGTACAGTTCATCGTGGCACTTCGCTCTTCCCCTTTCGCACGCGGTGCGGTGGTTCTATAGAGGTCGTTGTCATCAAGGCTGTACGAGATTCAGTTACTTCTGGAATTCTCTTCTTCGTAAATACTGATGTTAATAATCAAGTTGCATCAGTACAGCGACGTCATCTAGCAACGGGGTGGTGACGCCTGCTGGCGGCGACAACGAGTGTGAATGTTTTTTTTTTTGTATGCATAGAGCATCGTGTGCTAAAAACAAAAAAAGTGTTTTTGAATACGCACACGCGCACGAACCGATCACCTTCAGCTTTCACCAACCAGCTTCTTTTCTTTTGGGAAATAGGATACTGAAGTCAAAGTGAAGAGCAAGATCTCAAAAACGTGTCAGACACGACTAGAAAACTTGGCTACGCTGCACCAGTACAGCGACACCATCTAGCAACTAGTGGCGGTGCCTGCTGGCGGTGTCAGCTAGAATTATTCTTCATTCACTTCAAGAAGCAATAGAGGTGGTTTTGAGGTACAAATGTAAAGGCAAGGGCGCGTTACTAAGTTTCGGTACGGTCCGCGATTCACAGGCTACTGCGAGAGTGATAAGAGATCCCTCAGTCTCTTTTTCCAATTGCCCGCCTACTGCTTTCACTGCAAAGCTTCGTATCCTTCTCTCTTTATAGGTACGTGGAGTCAAAATGAAAAGCGAGATCTCAGTTTCTGTAATTGATCCTCTTTTGTATTAATTCCGTTTCTGTTGGCCTTGTCGGCAGCTCTAAGAGGTGTTTTAGACGTGCCGCTGCAGTTTTTGCTGCATCAGTACAGCGACATCACTCAGCAACATATGGCGGTGTCTGCTGGCGGTGTCAGCTAGATCTTCTTTTTTTTGTCTTTGTCAAACAGTACAGCTGAAATGCTGCTGTCAAGTCTTGCAATCAGACCATGTTGTGTGGGTCTTTTTCGCCGTTCCGGTCCGAAAATCACGTGATACGGTAAAGCTAATATGTAAAAGTAGGGTTTCTGTGACCACAGATCACCTTCAGCTTTCACCAACCAGCTTCTTTTCTTTTGGGAAATAGGTTACTGAAGTCAAAGTGAAGAGCAAGATCTCAAAAACGTGTCAGACACGACTAGAAAACTTGGCTACGCTGCACCAGTACAGCGACACCATCTAGCAACTAGTGGCGGTGCCTGCTGGCGGTGTCAGCTAGATTTGTCAAAAGCAACTTATAGTTTCCTCAATGTTGGCTTTATTGAGCGTGTTTGGGCTGCGTTCTCGCTCTGCTTTGAAGTGACTGTATTCGTGCACCTACTAGACTCCGTTTTGTGATGAATACGCTGAAAACAAGTATCTGAGTGTACTTTGAGTGATTCATGAAATCCATCTTCATCTATGAACCCTTTAACTCTGAAGGCGGCGGCTAAACTGCTAACAAAAGTGGGGCTAGAAGTGAAAATGAAAAACTACTTGTCGGTCAGTGTTTTCGCGTAACGTAGTAAGTCAGTCGTTGCTCTGTGCTTCTGCTTAACCGTGTGGAAAACTGCCTTACTACCAACGTGACGATCAGGAAAAAATTATATTGATGCCTCGATGCGCTTCATTTAGATGAAACAGTAGTAAAACGTCGCGCAAGAGCCACAGCGTAAAAATGAACTCAGGGCTAGTACAATTGATACTACTCAAAAAGCGGAAAGATATTCTGTTTACTTTGCAGTCGCTGTTTTCATGTGAAACGATACTGTGCGTTGTGGGTTCAGCTTCGTGCTCCAGCGTTCAAACTAAAGAGTAAAACCCCCAAAAAACCTAGCAGCTGCTGTCCAAGCTGCAACACCTGCTTTTCTCTTTTTCTTTTTGGCCCTCAACATCCAGTAATGAGTAAATCACGAGCAAGTACTTTTGGTACAAAAAGACAATGAGCCTTTCTTTTCTCCACCCTTATGTCGTTCTCTCCCCGGTCACCACACACTCTTTTTCTTCCTCAACGTCTGCTTTTCACACAGTCAGCTCCAGATTCTTCTTCCACGTTACCCCTCTAGTTTTCTATTTCTTTCTCCAACTTCAAGCGGGTTTTCTCTTGCTTTTTTTTTTGTGTGTGTTGTCTGCCTAACACGCGCCGGAACAAGCGCATCACAGGTGCACACAAACTGCAGGCGACAAGCAGAAAAAACACGAACTTCAAAAGAGGGAAGTCAAAAGCCCCCCTGCGGCCGTTTCGCAAAAAAAAAAACGAACGAACAAACAGACAACCTCGATCCAGTCTCAGTGCTAATAGAGATTACCTTTTCTTTAACCCTAAAACACTAAGCTGCGCAGACCCTTGCAATTTAGAGCCGTAGGTTTCAGGAGATCGTTGCAGATACAGAGACTCTTTGAAACCGTAAGAAAAAGGAAGGAAAAAAAATAAGAACGCGCACACGTTTAAACATGTTCAACAACCAAGAAAAAAAGGGCGCCAAGCAGGCGGTCAACGTCAAAGCGGGGACGGAGCGCCGTCAACGGCAACTGATGTCGGTGCGCCACCAGAAGCACGGCGAAATCATGAAGCACTTGCGCGCCGAGGACGACGACGTCGAGTCGCCGGGCGCGCAGCAGGTGGCCAACCCCGAGGATGTCTGGTCATATGACGCTCGCTCCACCCCAGCCTCGGTGCCCATCCCGCTGCTGCCCACGCTCGTGAACATGTGCATGAACGGTCCAACGGATCGCGAGGTGTTTCAGGGAACTCTCCTGATTCGCAAGATTCTCTCTGTCGAGCGGGACCCGCCGTACGATGCGGTCACCAGCAGCGGTGTTGTGCCCCGCCTCGTCTCGTTGCTAGAGCGCAACGACTACCCGGAGCTGCAGTTCGAGTCCGCTTGGGCTCTCACGAACATTGCCGCCGGCACGTCGGAGAACACGATGATGCTGGTGAACTGCGGGGCCATTCCTCGCTTTGTCGCACTGTTGGGCTCACCCAACGCAGACTGTCGTGATCAGAGCGCATGGGCCATTGGCAACCTCTCCGGCGAGGGTGCCGGCTGTCGCGACGAGGCGCTCAACCACGGCGCCATGGTGGCGTTGCTGAATGTTCTGAGTGTGCGTGATCAGCCGATTCACGTCCTGCGCAACGCGACGTGGGCCGTGTCGAATTTATGCCGTTGCAAGCCTCTCCCGCCACTAGAGAAGGTGCAGATCGCCCTGCCCACGCTGGTCGACCTCCTCAACAACGAAGATGACCAGCTCATCGTGGATGCGGCGTGGGGCATTTCCTATATCAGCGACGGCCCGGCAGAGCGGGTGCAGGCGGTACTCGAAGCCGGCGCCATCCCACGTGTAGTGGAGCTCCTCTCGGTGCCCAGCACCAACGTGAAGCTGCCGGCCATTCGCATCATCGGCAACGTGGCAGCCGGTACAGACGAGCAGACGCAGGTCATCATCAACAGTGGCGCCTTGCCTGCCATGGGGGAGCTGCTGCGCCACCCGAAACGTGCGCTGCGCAAGGAGACGTGCTGGACCATCTCGAACATTGCCGCAGGTCAATCCTACCAGATCGAAGCCCTGGTAAATGCGAACGTATGCCTGCCGATTCTCGATTGCCTCAGCGCGCCAGAGCTGGACGTGAAGAAGGAGGCTGTGTGGACGATTGCAAACATTACCTTTTGTGGCTCCGTGAGCCAAGTAAAGTACCTGGTAAATATCGGCGTCATCCCGCCACTGTGCGAGGCGCTACGCACCTACGACCCGAAAATCGTCACAGTGGCGCTTGAGGCGATGCAGTGCTTCCTGCAGGTCGGCGAGGACGAGAAGAACGCCGGCACCATGGAGGAGAACATTGTAGCAAAACAGGTGATGGAGTGTGGCGGCATTGATTCAATCGAGGAACTGCAGTCACACGCGGACAAGAACGTCTACAACCTGGCTCTGCAGATCTTAGAGGCGTTTTTCACGACGGAGGAAGAGGTGGGCGGCTTCAATGAGGGTATGAGTGCTGGTGCGATGGATTTTGCACAGGGCACCAACAACAACGTCATGCAGCAGGGTAACGGCCAGTTCAACTTCTAAGTGGGAGGTTAAATTATCACAATTCCGTTTTAATGACGATGAAGAGCAGAATGACGGAAGCCCAACCAGGGATCGCTGTGCCCGTGCACTTTCCCGGCTTTCATCTTTAAAGCAATTGTTTTGTTTTTGAATGTGCTTTCTAACTAGTTCATGCTGTTTGCTACTGGAGGCGATGGCTGGTTGAGCGTGAGTGTGTTTGGCGTGGCGTTTTTTTTTTGTCTTTCCTTGACGTGTGGGATTTGCTACGCAGAGAGGCACAAGCAGCAGTTCGCTAGAAACAGAAATCCATTGCACGCCTTCTGGGACGTGGGTGACTACAATTACTGTTTTTCTTCTGTTCGTGTTTTGTCTTCGCTACGGGAAGGCCGTTCACATATGCTCGTTTCTTTCTTTGTACTGTAAACCTCTAAGTAACACCCGAACGTAAAGTGCTAGATGGGAAACGCCCACGCCGTTTTTTTTTTTTGTTTCTTCCACTACCATGTTCATCGACTGACGTTTCGGTATCCTTATATTTTGAACCCAAGTTACATACCCTGTAGCGGAGTCTTCGTAGAAGGTGGGGGTGGTAGGTAAAGCAACAAAAGGCTAATGGGAAACGGTTGCGGCTGGAACGAAACAAAGGTCATTTAGCAGCACTTATTTCTAGCGAGCCAAGGGTGTTCGGCTCCTCAAGGAAATACACTTTTTCTTTTTGGCATTCAAATTCAGTGTGAAGAGTGCTGGTCTACTCTTGCGACGTCTATGCACCTTTGAGCGTGCACAGATCACACGAGGTGTTGCGGAAGTGCTGGTAAGTAGAGTGATTTAAACGCCTCAGAGATTCGATTCTCCTTTCGATTAGAATAAAGCCGAGGGTTTTGTTTTAATCGGTCACGGTCGTCGACGGTGGCACATGAACATTAAAGCGCTGCTCGACCCTTTCCCGCCTCCTCTTCTCCTACTTATTCCCCCTTTCACACAGCTAGCAGAGCCCGCGTTTTCCAGTTCTGTTTACAGCAAGAAGCTGTCACCTCTTATGGTCGGGGTGTCTCTTGAAGCAACCAACATACAGTTTTAAAAGGATCGCTTCTTGCCCCGCAATGGCACACGCTTTTCTTCATGTGGTACGAAGAGTCCGCACCTTCAGTTTCACCGCAAGCTGCCGCAGCCACCCATTTGCATGGTACTTTGGTCTGTTCGCAGTGTTCACCAGCTGGGCAAACTATGCTCAGTACAAGCGCCTGGCTCCGATGTTTCCCAAATACGATCAATACTTGAGGGAGGAGGGTGGCCGAATGCTGGATGCAAAACGGCAAGAGTTGGCAGAAGTGAACCGCTACAACAACATGGTCGGTACAATGCGGCGTGATGTAGCCGGAAAGTGAGGGTGCGGTTCGTTTGCACGTGATGGACTAACGCCCTGATTTTGTAAACGCGGTGTTTGCCTTTCTGGGGTCTTTTTCTTTTTCTGACTTTGTTCACATTGACTGTTTTATTTTAGTGGGCTTCATTCACAAGACTTGTTGATATAACGTGCGTTGTGGTGGTACGTCGACTGTCTCTTAACGTATTCATCAATAAACAAAAACCGGTTTCGTAAAGGCCTCTCTTTCCTGCGAGACTTTCCGGCTGCTGCCTTCAATTTTCACTTCTACTCGGCTACTTTTGTTTGTTCGGTCCGTTACCAAGTGTGTCGGACTGAAGAGAACTTGTGGCTGAGCCTGAGAGGCCTAAAATACTTCTTCTGTACATTTTCTTGTCATTCCTTTTCTTTTCTTTCAAATCCCACTGTTTAAACAATTGTGTTGCAGGGGTGCTCTTTCGGACAGCTGACTGCTTTACAGATCCGCAGGAGAAAATCTCTTTTTGCATCTGGCTCTGCTTTCATCGTTTTACTGATAAGATTAACGATCACTTTTCTCGAACATCATGGGTCTCATGTCTCTTCGTGAGCTGATCGTGCTTTTTGACACACAGCTGCAACAGCTCACCGCCACCAACCTCGTCAATAGCTTCTTTCCAACGCACACACTTGTCGTTTCAATCGCCACTGCCATCGTCTGTGCTTCCCTCGCACTCGGCACCCGCTCGTCTGCCGCCGTTCCAGTGTTCTTCAGCAGCTTCTCTTCTTTTGTAGCCATCTGCATCTTTGCATTGATGACGACTACGCTACTTTACCGACTCACGGGTGGCCGCTTCACGTACTCGTCCCGCGCTACTGGGGACGTGGTGGACTGGATTATGGATACCGTGTGTCGTCCCATCGCCGAGGACACTGCCGCGGTGATGCTTTCACCTGATAAGCGCCGTGCTCGTGGCATCTTTTTCGTTGGGTTGTGTGTGGTAGCAGAGGTGGGCAAGGTGCTGTCGTTGTGGTCTATCTGCACGTTGCTGTCGGTGGTGTGGGCCGGTTTTAGCCTACGACGGTTCTATGTCCAGAATTGCGTGACGTAAGCGTACGTGAGTGTTTTTACCAGTTTTCTCTTGTTTCTCAACATTGGTCCTCTACGTTTTGCGTGTCCATACACGCTCTGCCCAACGCACTACTTCCTCTTCAGTATTTGGTGAAAGATCAGAAATAAATTACTCGCCTAGTACGCATGTAACTCCGTCACGATGGGTTCGAAAAATACGTTATTACCGTTAGCACCGTTTCAATAGCGGGTGAGAATTGTGATCTTCTGTCAGTGCTGTGCTCGGGCGGTGGCCGATGAATGTCAGACATGACATTTTCTTGCGCAGCTCACCTTCACATCCACACTCACACACACCTCTTTCTTCCTTCTTTTCAGTTGCTCTTCACTGCCTCTTTGACAACGTCCTGTCGACAAACTTTTCTTGTGTCTTCGTGCAAGTACACGTTGTGTGAAAGGATAATGGACTCCAGGTCTGGGCGCCGCGACGTCTTTGGCCGCGGCGGTCATGGTAAAAGCCGTGGTGGTGGTCGCGGTGACCACGGCCGAGGTGGTCGCTTCTTCAAACCGTCCTCGCCTGAGGGATTCAGCCGGGCCCACGACAGCTCCTACACCTCTCGCTACGACAACGCGCTGGGCATTTCTCTCGACTCCGATGTTGCAGCGGACCGCCAGCGTGACCGCAAGGAGCGCCGCAAACGAGAGCGGCAGGAGAAGAAGCAGTCCCGCATTGCAATGCATGCGCAGCTGGCCGAGGAGCGCCGACGAGTGCGACAGCAGGCGCAAGAGCGGAAGGCGACAGCACAGGTCGAGGCGCAGCGCAAGCGGCAACGGGCGGAGCGTTCAGCCGGCAAGTCGGAGCGGTTTTCCAAGGAGGAAAAGGAGAAGCGGCAGAAGCTGGAAACGACGCGTGGAGCCGTTGGTGAGTCGATTGCATTGCTCAAGAGCAAAGAGGCGGCTGCTTCTGCCCCTTTCCAGTTCACGAGCTTGGACAGAAGGAAGGTGCAAGGAGACGGCTCAGGTGATCCACTGACTGCAAAGACTGAAACGACAATACCGCTGCTGTCGTCCCCGGTTCTTCCGACGGCGGCTGTCACTGTCGCTACCGCTGCGGCGCCGTCCGACACGACGGCCGTGCCACCGCAAGTAACAGAGAAGGTTCGACGGCTGGTGAACAAGCTGACAATGACGAACGTGGTGGATCTCACGAACGACCTGAGCGAGTTCATATCTACGGCGGGCGTGTCCCGCGCAGCCGTCATGAAGAGCCTCGCCCAGCAGATTGAGCGGTTGTGTCGGCTCGAGACGGGTCCGATGAACACCATCGGGACCCTGCCCTTTGCCGGTCTAATGCGTGGCATGCAGCTGCTTCACGGCAATCAGGTCGGTGCGGAGCTCGTGGAGCGGGTGAGCTACTCTCTGCAAGACCAGCTGGCGGCGGGCGATGAGGTGGCGGCTGGTAACACGTTGATGGTCCTCGCTCAGCTCTATCTGCTTTACGGCGTCGATGTGGTGTTTGTGATGTCGCTGCTCCGCATGCTACTCCGGCAGGGCACACATATGCTGAGGGAAATCACAACCCCCACAGTAGCAACGGCGGAAACCGCTACTACCCCCACTGTTGCCGTGGCAGCACAGGCGGTGTGTGCGGCGGCTTGCGGTTTGGCCCTCATGCGCGCCTGTGGCGAGAAATTGCTGAAGGAAAGCCCGTCTGAGTTGGAAGCAGCGCTGGAGTCGGCACGCGCCGCTTCAGCGCACATGCGCAGCGTTACTGGCACCACCCGTTTCTCCGCCCTCGTTGAAGTGATGGGTGACATTGCAGCGGGACGGACCCGCAGGTCGCGTCGCACCGTTACGGAAGCGGCCGCGCCGGTCGAGGCGATGCTGGAGGACCTGTGTGCGTTGTTGCCCGGGCAGGAGAAAGCGTCTGCAACGCAGCACCGGACGATGAAGCGACTGGTGCTGTCGACAAACACGCTGAGCGGGCTGACGTGGGATCAGGTGACGGCGCCGGAGAAGCTGCCGCGGTGGTACGTGCCCGGTGTAGTGTCTGAAGTAGCGGAGGTGGCTTCGTTTACAAACGGAAAACGCGCCCGATACAGCAAGGATAGTGACGAGGAGAATGCATACAGTGACGTTGATAATGGTGACAACGATCGTAGCGACGGTAACAACACCTCTGATGCGCGCCTTGACAACGAAGGAGAAGAAGAGTTGGGTGAGTACGAAATGAAACGACAGCGCATTGCTCGCATGCGAATCGAGGAAAAAGCAATTAGCGGGCAGCGCCTCAACACGGAGCAGAAGCGCGAGATCTTCAAGTGCATCGCCAGCGCCACCGACGATTTGGAGTGCTTCACGATGCTCATGTACCGCGATCCAGGCTACACCCGCTTTCACGACGTCTGCTCCGTGCTGCTGCAGTGCGTGTGCCAAGAGAAGAAGTACAACCCGTACTACGTGCAAGTGCTCATGCGCTTCTGCAGCGCAAAGCCAGCGTGCGTAAAGACGCTGCAGTTCGCTATTTGGGATCGCTTTAAGGCGATTCGCATTGAGAGCACCGACGTGGTCGGTTACTTTAATCTTTCTTGCGGTATCGCTGACCTTATTCAGAGCGGAGTGTTCAACCTTGGCATCCTCCGCGGGTTGGACCTGGAGAACACGAATAAAACCATCGGCCTCTTCACTCGCATGCTGCTCCTGCGTCTCATCTTACAACTCCCTGCGGGGCGCCTCACGCAGCTCTTCTTCGGCGGTGACGGGCGCAGCGCACATGACTTGCAGGTAGACACGGGCACGCTGCGCCAACTGCTGGTAAAGTTTATGGGGCTCTACTTTGTCGATGAAAATGCGTCAAAACGCTGGCTGCCAAGCTTTTACGACGTCGTCGCCGCGGGCACGGCCTTCGACACCACCACGGCACAGTTATATTCTGCATCGGGGAGCGGACCTGCGGCGGAGGCGGACGCGCGGCTGTTGTCACACAATGCGGATCGCCCAACCTCAACACTGTCGGCGAATGCAGCTACGCCGTCGTCGAAGTTTGCTGCTGCAACGGCAAAGCAGCAGGCAGCGTCAGGAGAGGCACTGCTGACGCAGTTCATGAAGCGCG
Source organism: Crithidia expoeki (assembly GCA_900240875.1). Taxonomy (NCBI): domain Eukaryota; phylum Euglenozoa; class Kinetoplastea; order Trypanosomatida; family Trypanosomatidae; genus Crithidia; species Crithidia expoeki. The sequence goes on from OESE01000216.1 coordinate 227,784, forward strand.
TGCAGGTAGTTTACAAAGCTCTAAAGCAGGGCATCTCTTGATGCTGCGTCCATATCAACGTCAGGAAATTAATGTTGCGTTTCACGGATGGCGCTCGGTGCACTTTCCCACTGTCCTTCAACGTTTAAGAACTACCCAATTGGTATGCGAGTTTACTGACCTATATCTGGGCGACACAATTAACTGGTTCGTCGCTTTGTTTGCCGATAAGATAACGTATATATATATATATATATATATATATATATAATGAGGGAAAATCGAATCGCACTTGAAGACTGCCCGACCATGAGGTGCTTTAGCTCAATTTGTTATAACTTGACTGCACCTTCTCGGTGTCACGGCCCAACAATTTTGTTGTTGTCCTTAGACGTAAATGCTGAGTGACGTTTGCGTAGGCCGCAAAAAACACTCTTTTATATACGATGACCGCGTTTCTGTTGGGGCTTCACTTTCACTGCTTTTTCACGAGACGTGCGGATCGTTTTCAACCCACCCCCCTCCCCTCGCTTTGCCACACACCTATCTCAACAACCCCTTTTTCAACCACCTGGCACTGAAGAAACCTTCGTACAGCTCACGTGCAGTTAATACGTACATTTTCTGGGGTACGGCAAGCAGCTGTCAGCCAAGTTCTCTTCGTTATGTACTCCTTGCATCATTGAACAGCACCTGACACAACAACTTCGATGTATGCTGAGTGCAACGTTCAGTTCCATTACTCTCCTAGCATCGCGGCATGGACGACAAGTGCATCTCTTCGCATCGATGCGGAGCTGCTAGGTTGCTGTCAGAATCGAACAAGTCGGCTTGACAGCGGGGTAGGGCAGTTAAGAGGAGATGGCGGCGCTGAGAAGTCTCAATTGCGGCTGCTATTGTACGTTTGTCGTTTTCATCGATTGCAGGAGGTTTCACTTGAGGAGGAAGAATTATGTGACGTTGGCAGATTTAAAGAGACACGAACGGGTTTAGCGTCAAATGAGGACGAGGCCCTCCCAGAGTCATCTACACGAACCTGCTCTGAGGAAAACTGTCAGTGTAGCAGACGACGTGTTCGTACAGCGCTGCGCGAATACTCCTGGGCTCCTTGTCCTCGACCAATTAAGCATATGAGTTGGTGTGAGTATCAGGCGTCACAGTCATTGCAAAGTTCATCAGTAGAAGCTGTAGAGCAAAGTGCCACTGCAGCTGAAGCGGCACCATTGTCCCATGATGTAGCAGAGACCCCGCTGGCGTTCCTCTCTACACTCTTTTCGACTATCCCATCGTCTGTTGGACCGGACAGAAGTGAGGAAACAGAGGAAAGGGAACACGTAGATGGCCCTGATCGACTGGTGCTGCGGCTTGGTTCTTTCCCTTCTTCTGACGTGGATGAATCGAAAGGGTCGAAGGACGAAAAGGAGAAACTTATCATTTTGCCTGAAATGATGCCGCAACCACCTTTTCTCGAGAAAGAGATAGCTGAGACACCATCGGGCGTTGACAGGCCTCTTGCGGCAACAGCAGGGGAAGAAGCACCATCATTTCCTTCCGATACTAGTTTCAAATCTAACGCAGCAGCAGTAGACGCAGCACCTCCACCTCCACCTCCTCAACGTCGTCTGCTGCTGCTTCGGCATGGAACATCAAACGATGGGGTAGTGTCGTCGCCTAATACTGCGACTGTCGCACCCTCTCTCTCTTCTTTACCAAGCCCCTTTCCGCCGCCACCATTAGAGTCGTTTTCGTCTGTGCCACCACAGAGACGGCGCGTGCTGATCATCAACGCCGCCGTAAAATCTCCGGTGGCTGCGCAGCCTGCGGAGGCTAAAACAGCACCGCCATCACAACACTTGAAACAGCAATCACCACCTTGTGCCCCCAAAGTTTCTGCTTCCGATGTCAAAGTTGACTTGCCACTTACTGAAGTAGAAGGGGCGACTAACAACACAGATTTAACATCTCCGACATTGTCGCCTCCGGACCAAGAATTCTGGACACCGTATGTCTTTTGTTTCACGTGCAGCTCAACATCGGAAGGCACTGATACCGGGAGCGCGTCTGCTTTTGATGAAAAAGATGCAACGTTTCGACCTCAAGGTTTGCGGCGACGCCTTGTAGCGGTGTACTTGACCTTCAGCGACGTCACAGTCGAAACTGACGAAACAACACAGAAGAAATATAGTGAGTGCACCGCGGCGAGGTCCAAAATGGACGGCGGAGTTAAAAAAAATGAGAAGGCGCACTGCACGTGTTTCAAAGAAGTCTTTTGGTCACGTGCCAGCGTAGCGTCGTGCGGGTGGTTCAACGTGTGCGCCGCGTCTCCAGTTTCCGACCAACGGCTTTACCAAGCCCAAGACGGCGGTGGTTACGCCTTTATTATGGCTGACGATTCGTTTCAGACGTCCTGGATCTGCCCTCTTGCGGCGCCGATCTTTGACAGCACGCACGATGTACCTTACTGCCGCAACACAGAAGCCAACGAAAGAACCGACCTGTATGCTGAGTCTTCCTTCATAGCCGGTCCGCTTGTCGATGTGTGGGTGTCCGCTGTGTCTGCTGACGCAGTCACACCGGCACCAAAAGAACGCAGCAGCTTCCCTTCTTCCGCGCAAGCGCAGCAGCATTCCATTGAGAAGAAAGAGCAGCTGTTTGAAGAGGAAACGAATGGACTATCAAGGACGTCTCACGAATGTCCCACAAGTGCGTCAGCCTCTTTGCCGTGTCTTCATTTCACACCGATGTGGCTTTCGCAGCTATCGTGCTCGTTTGGCAGTAAGCCAGCGCTGCGCTCATCCACGAGAAAAGAGGCAGTGGCGCAGAACCAGTGTGAGGCTGTTGTGCAGTGGCCGTCGTCGAGCACCGCGCACATGATGTGGACGGCATCACAAATATCACCAGACTGCGTCGTGCTTCGTGCATCTTTTTCTTCTGCCTCTCCAACGGTCACAACACCGCAACCCCAGTTCGACTCGAGAGGTCCGTGCTGTATTTGTTTGCAGGGTGATCCTCATCTGATGGAAAACTTATACACGTACTTTCAAGAAGTGCAGAGACGTTGGTTGGAAATCGTACAAGGTATAGACTGTTTATGCTCCAATGCACCAGTGGAAGAACCTTCAGCAAACACCCCAGAATCAGCGTTCCAAATTGTATTAACACGCATCGCACCCGCCAGTCTCTCGCTTCGCGGCGGCGCGGCCGGTAGCGTCAGCGGCATCGTGGTGGCCGAAGAGACAGCGCGGGCAGCTGACTTTTCAGGGCGTCCATCTGGCAACTATGCGGCGCGGTCGACGACGTTGCGTGCTCGTGTCGCCGTCACGGCTGCAATGCTACAGCACCTCTTTTGGCAATCGTTGCGGCTCCAGCAAATAAAAAAGAGGAGGCAACGAAAAGGGCAAGGCGCGATGCCAGGTAGTGCGACTGAGAGATGCAGGGACTCAGCTGAAGGGTCCAGCGAGGCAAAGCTGCGCTGGTTTGCGCTGGAAGGTGTGGCGGACATGCGACTGGTGGCGTCACGCTTTACGTGTGTCGCACGCGCTCTGGCTCTGCAGTGGGTGTGTGACAGTCGTGAAGCCACGCGCCCCAACGCAGATGCAATGCAGCAATTTCTCACTGAGGAACGCTTCATTTTCACATCGGCGTCCGCTGTCGGTCCGCTTCTCGGAAAAGTCGAAAACAGCGGAAAGCAAGGTCAACAAGTGTCCCCAGGAGGTGCCGCGGCACTCCTGCAGTCGTACCAGCGGCAGTACACTGCGTCGTCTCTGGCGGCTCTGTCTTGGCTGTCACACAGCATGGCACCCATGCAATGGGTGCGCAATCGTGGTGTAGTGACTGCTAGTGCAATGGCGGACCAGCGGAAACTGTGCGGCTGGGCGCTGTCTCTTCTTTTTTCGGCGAGTGACAAGGTCTTGCCGAATGGAGACGCCACGCGGACGGCATTTGGCGCCAACGCACAAGATCAGCTTAGGTGCCGTTTCACTGAGTCTGGCAGCGCCTTTATGAGTATACTGAAAGGCACTGTAACTGTGCGCATTCAACACGCTGCTGCTTTCAATGCTCTGCACATAAACCTCGACTGGCGAGCAACATCATCGTGCTCTCCTGAAATTCTCGCGATGGTAGCAGGTGCAGATGGCACCGCCCCCTCATCTGTAGAGCTTCCCTTCCTTCTTATGGTCTTCGTGCTTGAAGAAGAGGGCTCACAAAAGGGTAAGCACACACAATCAGAAGAAGATATGTCAGTCAAGGAGGAGAGCACTCAAGACGTACTCAATGCAGCCACAGAGTGTGGCAAAGTGCGTCTTTACCAAGTCACGCCTTTCTCGTGGCACCTGCCGGCGCAGAGCTGCACGACTGGTTTTAGTTCCACCGCCCACCTGTCCTTGACCGTCATGCATGCCCTCGATCTGGTGGCCCGTCGGCCAGACGCTTTTTCGGATTTCAACATCCACACTGTGACGGGGTTTTGTGGCGATTCTTCTAGCGAGGGATGGTTGCGGAGACATCGTGATGCAAAAGCAACAGCAAGGCGACGACGACCAAGACGACGTAAGCAGACAGATATGACTGTTGCTTTCAATGCACTGGAGAATGCGACTCAGAGGAGAAAAGGTTCTCACAGTCGCGGAGGGGATGGTGGTGGTGGTCGAACCCGCAAACGTCGCCGCGTTCAAAGCGACTCGGAAGAAGACGACACGTCAGAAAGTGTCGAGGACAGTGTTAACAGTGGGGGCACCAGTGGATTTGGCGAGGCCGAGAATGCGTTGCAAACTAAAGAGGATTTAACGGACGAGGATGGAGATGCGGCTGATGAAAGAGAAAGTGGCGGAGAGGAGGGGGGCGAGTGTGACGACGACGACGACACACTTTTTCTGAACCTCGGCATCAGCAGAAATAGCCGCAAGAGACGTAAAGTGACAACCACCACAACCATTGCTGCGTCATCAGTAGAGAGTCGACGTAAGATAACTGGATTGGTCAGTTCCGAGTCGTTATCCGCTCTGGACACAGCACGTGTGATCCCTCTTGTCGTCTTTCGGCGGGACTGCGCAGCCCCACTATTGGATGTACAGGTGCAGCAGGCTACCCTCCTTGCAGCGCAGCTTCTCGCAGCTGGGTACAGCACAACGGTCATGAGTGGTGGTGAAGATGCCAATGAGGAAATTGAGGAAATCAGCAGTCGCACCAGTGGAAGTCCGAGTGCTACTACGGCGCTTTGCAGCCTCCTTTGTCATTGGGCCGGGTTCGCTACAGCGCACGCCTTCGCCGCTGAACAAGTTGAGCAGCTGCGGCAACGGCAGGAACGACTCTCTCTTTTGTCTCTTGCTGCTACGGAAATGGTATCGGGTTCTGTAGAGGTGAGTCCGTTGACGGATAAAAGTGTGCTTTGTGCGTACGCGGAGTTGTTGCGTGATGTGCTGCTCGCGCTCACTGCGAGCCCCACAGAGTCAGCAAGTGTTGCTGCCTTGCAAAACATGATTGCAGTGGACAAGGTGGTCGCCGATGTGTTGAGCGCGACGACTGTCGTGCGATCGGTGCGGAATGCGTTGAGCGAGTATGCTCGCCTGGATGCTGCGTGTCGCTCTCTTCTTTTGACATACGAGTTGGAAGTCGAGTCAGACGACATCCTCGTAGAAGGCGACATCATTACAAACGCTGCCGTAGCTACTGGTCGCAAGAGGAACAATTTGAGAGGGAAGCTGCAGCTGCAGCACCGGCGGCGGCAGCGGCGTAAATTGGCAGAAGAGCGTAACGTGAATGAGGTGGATTCTGCCTGGGCAGCCGAAGAACGTGGGGCAGGCGAGGTGGCTTCTGCATTTTACAGTTGTATCCTCGGTTCTTTTCTTCGCACTCGCCACGTGTCGCTTCGCAGATTGTTAGCAATACACGAAGAGACAGCAATAGATTTGGATAGGTGGTTTCAGCTTGATAGGGCCTCTTCCACGTTTTTAGATTTCTCTCGCAGTAGGTTGAACGAAGCAATTGACGTACTGCGGAGATGCGAAATAAATACAAGGCCAGTAACAGAGACAACTGGCGACTGTATTGCCCCACTACCGGTTGCGCCGCAAACTATTAACGCGCCCTCGTCAACGCTTCGCCTGCAGTTGCGGGCTTCACCAACGCCACGCCTCAATGTAGCTTTTCCACAGGCCGTGGACAACGCTAAAACTGCTGTACGTCCTGAGTGTCCAGCCTTCACACCTCCAGCCATTGCACGACCCCTCGCTTCAGAGTATTTTCTTTCACTTTCGCAGCTTCAGAAGCTGTGCGCAGTGCATTTGCGCGCCGTCTCTCCTTCTGCCTTAAAAGGCGACATTTTGATTGCCAGCGCACAGGCACTCATGACCGCAGCAGAGATACCACCGATTTCTTCGGCAACGACAGCTGCTGCGGTTCTTGGGCTCGCTGTGGCTCAGTTGACGAATAAAGATAACGGCACGAGAAAAGCGGCCAACGGTGCTCAAAGTTGACCCGGAGAGTTGCTCAACTCCCTACGAAAGAAGTGAGCGCTAGGCTTTAACTGTGAATCTGCTAAAGCAAAAAAAAAAAAAGATATTGAAATAAACAGGAAGAACATCAAAATTTGAAAGGCAATGCAAACATCCTAAGGGGTACTGTACAGTGCACGGCCATACAAATAAGTGCTTCTATAAGAACCATTTCGCTTCACTTAAAAGTTATACGATATCCGGATTTCTGCACCCACCGATCTTTTCCCAGTACGTGGCCCTTCCACTTCCAGTTTTTCTTTCCAATACCCGCTCTCTCTCTTTTGTGCTCAGCAAAGGAAGCTCGTTTGACTAAGGTAGGAAACCAACCGCAGCTCAGACAAGCTCGAAACAAATAAGGTAAGCCTTGCGTTTCACACCTGTAGCATTGAAACTGCTGCATTCTTTTTTCCCCCTTTGAAAAGGGAAGTCGGTAAGGTGAAAGGTCGCCCCCCCCACCGCCTTTGTCCACGCCGTCACAACTCAGGGTGCGCGATTTCCAACAACAACAACAGTACAGCAACGCAAATAAGCGCAAACCACTAATTTCAAGCTATAAAAGAAGCATTCATATTTCTCAACAACTACACAATGAGTGAACGAACCTTCAGCGAAGGTTCGGCATTCAGCACACCTGATGCTGAGTGGCTCTTCCACACACACAGCCAGTCGCCTGCCGATCCGGCGCCGCCGGGGTCCCCACCGACTGCACCATCTCCGCGCCGCGGCCCGCCAACGGGTAATTCGACCAGCATGCCCGACCAACGCGCAGCCTCCACTGCAACTACAGCAGCGAACCTGGCGACAACGCCCGATGTGTGTTGCCGGCTGTCCGAACATAATGTAGAGGTGCCGATGAGGATAAAGCCGGCTAGAAGCATCCCGCAGAAATCTGTTGGTTTCCAGAGAATGATGACAGGCAGAAGCGATGAGCGTGTGCATCATCTGGACGTGCAAGAAACCTTAGTTCCTCTGCTGCCATCGCAGTCTCCCATGTTGGAACAAGCAGAAACAGGGGGTGCAGCAACGGGGGTGGGGGAGGAGTATGATGAAATGCGAGAACCACACGGGGTCACTCAGCAAGGCGAAACAACGACAGTAGACATGCCCGCCGTCACTAATCCGCTTCGCCGCGAGAGCGCGTCTGAGCTCGCCAGTACCAGTGAGTCGAAAAGCAGCAGTAGCAGCAGCGACACAGACACGCAGTTGGAGAAGGGTTCAATGGCAGACGACACTTTGCGTAGCACCTCGGTCGACGCGTTGCTCGACAACTGCGGTGCCGCTAGCAGCCTCTTTTCCCTCTCTAGCATTGCCACACCACGAACAGCGGAGGAGTACTTTGAGCAAGTGGCCAAGATTGATCATGTGCGGTGCGGCTTGGGTCAAGAGCTAGAAGGGGATGCGAAGGATGTCTACGGACCCACCTGGCCCTTCTCCAAGCTAATGATCGCCACAAAAGTATTCGGTTACCGGAAGTGCGATGCCCCGAACTGCGACCACAAGACACCGATACAAGCGGTGACTGGTCCGCAAATTTGGTCTCTTCTCTTCATCTACGGCGTGCTGTTCATTTACCCTGTCTTCACTACGGTCGCCTACTCGAGGGAGAAAGGCTGGGGTGGCATTATTCCCATCTGGGGGTTCTCCTGTGTCACGGGAGTGTTTGTCACGCTGTGCGCTTTCACCAACCCTGGCATCGTCCCGCGGCGTCAGCTGAAGAACGTTACGGACCGCGGTGATATTCTCATTGTGCGTGTACCGGCCCCGAATGCGCAGGCGGTGCTGGATAAGCTGCAGGTGTTGCCCGACATAAAAACGCCCAGGAAGAACAAAGAGGAGAGCGAGAGCGTTTCTGCACAGTTCACCGCGGAGGCGATCCATGAAGCCGTCATGGACGGCAACATCTCACCTAGCGTCTTCAACCACAAGCGCACCACCGTGTATTCGATGGAGCGCTACTTCGAGACTGACACTGGCCGAATTGTGCCCTATAACCCTGTGCTCAGCGAGTCGGATCTCGCGGTGCCGACGCTGGAGTTTCCAATTACTTTCTGTCGCACCTGCCGCGTTGCTCGCGGCCCCCGTACACACCACTGCAAGGTGTGCAACAACTGCGTTGACGGCATGGATCATCACTGCCGGTGGACAAACTGCTGCATCGGCCGCAACAACTACCCGTTCTTCTTCATGTCTCTGTTGTCGTTGCACGTCATGGTAGGCTACAGTCTCCTGTACAACGTCGTGATGAACATTGTCTTCATCAACGAGCACAAGTCGTGGACGCTGTGGGATCTCCTGCGCTACGCTTATGGCATGCCCATCTTCGTCTACGCGTCCTTCTTCTTTTTAGGTCTGTTCTTCTTCCCACTGTTTCTCGGGCACATCTACATGACGATGATGGGCCTGACGACAAACGAAATGTTGAAAAAGAAGTGGACAGAATCGAAGTACTTTGGTGGAGTAAACCCGTGGTCGTACAAGCACTGGTGGCTGAACGTGTACTCGCGGCTGCTGAAAAAATCACCGAGGACGCAAGACGACCCGATGAAATGGACAGATTCGCGCTACTACTACGGCGTGACAGTTGCAGCGGCCGTGGAGGATCAGAAGGTGGACTGGCTAATCGCTCTGCCCATGGAAGAGCGGAAGAGGGTAGAGGCACGGGCGGCAGCGGAGCGCGATGAAGGCGCCAAGGCACGACCTGCGCAGGAGAAGGCCATTATTGAGAAGGCCATGCAAAAGCGTGGTTTTCGGGTTAGTAGTGACTGATGCGATCAGTGTTTTTCCCAGCTCTTCTTTTCGTTTCTGTTCTTCCTTTCCAGCTCACCTGTTTTTCTGTGTTTCGTTCATGAACGAAACACAGGTGTTACCTTTACTATCGTGTCTCTGTGAATGTGGACCGCTTTGTTTTCTGCCTTTTACAGCCCCCTTTTCCCCATTACCACCTTTTGTGTAGGTCGGTAGTTTCGCGTCTTGTTTTTCCTCTTTTCCTTAACTCTATGAGTTTCACTCCTCTACTCTTGTTGTGTTGGTTGTTGTTCTTTACGTTTTGAGTGCAGCTTGCGCGCTGTCTTTTATGCAGGTCTTTTTGTTTTCTTTTTTTCTTCATCTTCGTGGACGCACTGAACACAACACATGTGACTATTGTTCCAGATTTCTTTCTTGTTTAGCTTTTTGAAAATCATCCAGGTTTTGTTTCTTCTTTCCTTCTCATGCGCGTAATGCGGCAGTGTTTGAGCTCGTGCATAACACACTTTCCTCTCCTTCTTTGGTTTTTGGTTTACACTTCCCCTTTTCCTGAGCCTCTTGCAAACAGATCGGTTTGCTTATGTTCTGTGTACACCGTTTGTTTGACTGCATTATTTGTTTGATCTGTTAACAAAATATACACACACAACGTAACATGTGAATTTACTTCTGTTTTCTTCGTCGAAGGCTTCTCAGTGACTGGCACGCTGGCGCTTTGCCAACGAGTTCATTGTGACGCTCGGAAAGAAGATGTGGTCTTTTTCCGTGTCGCTTATTTTATTCTTGCTCAGGTTTGTGAACACCTTCGCGCATTCGGCGCTCAGTGTTGTACGTACAAATGCAGATTTGGGAAGATCATTGTCGTGGTCGTTTACCTTTCCAATAGTAGCTTTTTGTTTTTTTTTTTTTCGCTTCTTTCTTTTGTCAGCCTTCGTTACTTACTTTTTGCCTCACACTTTGCCCAACAGGCAGGCCGACAAAACTCAACGACACACCTAATCGTAATGAGTTGAATCCAACAGGGGTGTTCACTTATCGGCTACGAGACCCCTGTTGGATTTATTGCGTCCACGATCGTCTTAAGAGGGTTTGTCCCCTTTTTTCTCCACACGAGAGTAGCACAGAGCGCACCCGCCGAGGGTATAGAGGAAAGCTAACGGGCTTTTGTCCTTTTCTCTCTTTTTTTTTTCTTTAAGGAACCAACATGCCCATTTGTCTTCACGAGGCTCAGGGGTATCGACGATGCAGCGTGTCGTACCTCCCCCTTCTGTGCCGCGACATCAATAGGATTCTGCTCGTGCCTTTCCGGATGGCGGCTTGGTGGATCCACTTCAGCGCGCTGATCTGCGGTGCGTGCGGTAGCGAACGTATGATTCTCACCTCCTCTCTGGCTCCGGGCTATGACGAGGCCGACTACATGTTTCTGCGTCAGGTCACCAACTTGTGCCTTGTCACGAGTTTTTTCTGTCTGTTTTTCAATGCGTGGGGCATCGTCACAAGTCGCACGCTGCGCTTTGGTGTGGATAACTGGTTTCAAGGCTCCTGCCATGCTGCCGCAGCAGTGTTGTTAATTGTGTCGTGGCGGGCCACCGTCCACGTCGCGCGCATCTGGCATGTGTTTTACATCTTTTCCATTATTCCGACGGGAATTGAGGCGATAGCGCTGGCGCACTCGTACTGGCGGGGCTTAGAGATCTTCCGCTGACGATGAAACAGAACAAACCTGCAGCCGCTCAAATAATAATAATAATACTACAATAGCGATGCATTTAAACTGTAATACACGAAAAAGAGTATTAGTCACCGTGTTGCGCAGAGCTCTCAGGTAATGGTAGCTTTGACTCGTTCACCATATTAAGTCCCTGCGTTGTGTCGGCGTGTCGAAATGGAAAAGTGTTAGACCCGGCTTTTGTGGAAAACGGGGTTCTTTCTTCGTTTTTCCGTAGCAGGTGCTTCTCCTCTCTTTCATTTCGATGCACACCAGGCATTACTCCTGACCACAGGCACAACACACACAAACACACAATTTGGCACATGCACATCAAAGTGCCTTTACCTTCTATCGATGAATGCAAGTCCCGTTCGTGACGAGGCGGAGGGCACATCTTTCTCCCATGGTTCTCTTTTCAGCGCTTTACTTTTGCGTGCGGTGAGGCGCTACTTGTGGCACTACCTCGATGCCCCTGAGCTACTTAAGCTGACGCAGATGTGTAGGCCGATCTTTGAGCTCTTCAGCAGGTAAGAACTGTGGCGCAGCAAATATTTCAGCCCGCCCTACACGTGGATGCACAGAACAAACGCAGCCGTTTCATGGTTAATGGGGCGTGAAAGCACACTACCTGCGCTTTCGACTTTGGCAGTCTTCGCTGGCAACAAGCTGAAGCAGGGCGGTGGAAAGGCATGTTCTGTTACAGTGACGCAAGTGGAAGGATTAGTTAAGTGAGGCTGAACCAATGCCGCACTCTTGCCGAGAAACCTGAGCACTTCAATCTTCTGCTTTTTCAGATCACTCTGTGTTTGTACCCTGATGGGGTGATCAGCAAGGCAGGTCACGTTGCATGTGTGCAACGCTTTCGAGGACATAATTGTGCAGTTGCCAGGCAAGCTAGTGAAGGTACAGGAAACGAGCAGATCCGCATTCACACCTCGCCCTCAGTTTCTGTCCTTCCTTCGAATTCTTACGAAATTCCCCGTTAGTGGCAGGAGACGACGATGAGTAAACCGTATGCGCCAGCGCTTCCACGGCGATGCCTTCACTTGTGGACCGATGCCGTCAACTATTTCACGCCGAGCGGTTTTTCCTCTGCCCGCCGTCCTATGCGCTGCGACACGGTCAAAACAAGAGGGCACGCTCGAACACCGAGTTCATTGATCGTAATTGGGCTGGAACGTATCGGCTGGACTTAGTGCCGCTGTTTCCCTCGTTGTATACGGTCGAGGTTTTTGTAGCGACTGTGGAGCTGACAGACAAGTTGCTCTTCTTCTGCCTTGGTAAAGGAAATCACGAGAATGTTAAGTCAGTCCGTGACTTGATTCCCGTGATGCATGTGCCACCTCTGCCAGATGAACAGCGCGGTCGTGCCAGCGCGGCCGACTGCCACTACCGGCTGAGTGTGAGGGCGTTTCGATCCGAGTACGGGACACCTAACATGCCCGTGGTGCTCACCGGATGTATAGAGATGTGGGCGGCCCAGGCGGCGTGGCTGGACATCGACTTCTTTCACAAGTTTGCCTCGCAGTCTCTCAAAGCAAAGAGCTGGACAACGAATGGCGGGCGTTTTCGCATAGACGCCGCAGACTACGTGGCGTAGGCCACGCCCACCAACGGCGAGAAGCCCATCTACACTTTTGACGAAAAGATCCCGACCCGTCCCCTTCCCCTATGCCACGACTACGCTATGCCTGCGTACTTTCATGAAGACTACTTCGCATATATGTCGGAGGAAGATCGACTGGATTATCAGTGGGTGCTGGAGATGCCAGACGGCAGCGGGACACTGTTTCAAACGGACCCGCACGGCACGTCAGCCTGGAATGCAGTGACGAGCGGGTGCGAATAGGTCACTTTCTACCCACCACACGTGGCGCCGCCTGGGGTGGAGGAGAAGTGGATCCACAGTGAATACGACGCCTCGGAGCCGTACCGGCGGTGGTACCGTGAGCAGGGTGGTACCCTGCCTGTCGGTGCAGCGGTGATGGGCACCTTCAGACAGAACAGAAGCGTCAGCACTTTGCAGTGGTGAAGGCCGAATAAAGAAGGGGATCGGGCATTCTTGGTTCCCCTCGAGGCGCTGGTGTTCCGAGGTGCCATTGTCTTCATTCCGAGTGGTTGGTGACATCAAGTGCTCAACATGGACTTTACGAATGTCTTTACCCAGAATTTCTGCTCGCGCATTACGTTGTCGCGGGTTGCGGCAGACATGAAGATGTACGCGGACTAACGGGTACGCAAGGACTTTCAGGTTTCCCTGCGGCGCGCAGGACTGGATGAATTGGCGATGCCGTTACGAGTGCCTTTTACTTCCTAGCAGAGCTTTAGTCACACAGTAAATAAAAGGGGCGTAATTTGGAACTCTTTTGCTTTGCATCCTTAATTCTCTGGCAGTGAAAAACGTACGAGAAAAGGGGGTTTGCGGTGGCAGATTTTGCGTGGAATGTGCCACGGGGCATAGACAGAGGCAAAATGCATTAGGGAGACGAGAGAAGAAGAAAAAGAGGTTAAACACAACATCCGAGATCCTTAAAGGCGTCGCCGAAGCACTTTAGTTTGTGGTTGAAACGCAAAAGCCGCAGTGATACGCAGCACATGGCCCGGGGACTGCAAGTGCCTCTACAGAGCCACACCTCTACAACATTCTTTTTTTTTTTAACACGCCACGTCCGTTGCTTCACGGCGTAGCTGCTTTTCTTCTCTTGCCGCGTAGACAACACAAATCCTGTCCTCTTTTCTCCGACCTTCAATCTCTCCTCTTCTTTTCACTTTCCCGCGTACACTGTAATACTGTGCACAGTGTGTATCGGTTTTTTTTTTGCCTTTGAAAGAATACGGTAGGTGGCGGGAGCTGTTTGTTGACCTGGAGAACCGTCGTCCAGAACTCAACTACTCTAACCACCAGTGTTTTCGTTGTTATTTTGGTCTTCAAGCACCGCTTTTGTTTCGCATTGGTGTAATTGTGTCCTTTGCTTCGTGTATTCTTCTTCGAGCACTTCGACTGCTTCTCTTCCTTTTACCCTGTTTGCCAAAGCCACTCAGATAGATTTTCTTTATTGGGTGACACGCTTTGGTCTTACTACTCTTGTTGACTTCCCGCACCTTCCCCAAACCGCAACACCACACAATCAGTTTTTTCCCTTCCGCAACTGTAACTCGCCGCTTTCGTTTTGTCAGTGCTTAGCTCCGTGGGGGCTTTTCCTGTGTCTTCTTGATTAAATATATATATATATATATATATATATATACAAAACACGGTACCTTCAATAGTGCATGTTCTGTGTGTGTGTTGCGACAAGTGAGTAAATAGGTTAAGTGCTGTTGACGATAGCTTCTGACTCGCCATTACGTGGCATTTAGCTGCACTTCATTTTCGCTTCTCTGTTTCCGAGCTCTTCTTATCTGTTTTGTTTCCTATCCCTCAATTCCTCTTCATTTGCTCTGGTTTGTCGTTATTTATGCGCATCTCGTTCCTAATAAAAAAAAAAAAAAACTGTTTCTCCCTTTTTCCTTTTGAGTTGACATGTGTCGCCTCTTCTCCCGCCGTTCTCCTTGTTGCTTCTCTTGCCCTGTTTGTTTCTCCCGCTCCTCAGGTGTTGCTTTTATTTCTCTTTACTAGCCGTTGGCTGCCTTGTTCTTCCTATCTTCACGCTCTTTTCTCTCTCCAGATTTTTTCTCGGCTCCTCTCTCCCTTTTCAGCTGCCGCTGCAAATACGATTGGTCTTTCCGACACCGGGCGGTAGTAGAGCCACTCAGGAGAAGGCACCAACGATTCACTCTTCCTCGTTTGCCTTCTTTCTTTTCTTTCCCTTGCTCTTGTGCGACAAGCAAACGTGCGTACAAGAAGATTAACGAGAAACCTGTTCCGTTCAACTCCTCTTTTACATCGTAATTACGCTTTGCCGTACCTCCAGCAGTACGCGGAGTGACACGCGACAGCTCTTGGCGAGAAGTGTCAGTTTCGAATCCCACAGGGGTGGGGAAACAAGGAGCGTTTTCAGAACTTATACACACCGTTGGCTGAATTCGGTGCTCACCTGATCCTGGGGGAAGAACTGCCGTCTTTCGCACATTCCACGCAACACGGCGCAGCGGCTTTGATCTACTTATTTCATTGTAAAACACACAATACAACCCTTTGTTATCGAAACTGTCCATAGTGCCTATCGTCTGCACCGGTCCTCTCACGACCGGGTCGACGCACAAACCTATCGAGCGACAATCGTCTCTTCTGCAACCAAAGAAGAAGAAGATGTCATGCTACTGTGTGGAGGAAGTAGACCTTAACATCTTTAGAGGCGTCTTCACAGAGCAATGGCTGAACGGGCAGAAGCATGATAATTGTCAGGTGGCGCTCTTCTTCTGCACCACCTGCGGCCCCCCAGTTGTCCAGGACTGCATCAAAGCCTCATCCAATGGGGCTCGTCGCAGCGTGCACACTTCCCTTACTACCCAGACGCCTGACAAGAAGAGCAGTAGCAAGTCCACATTCGGGAACACGCTGAAAAAGCTCTTCTCTTCATCGAAAAACACATCCAAAGCAGACCTTAGCGCGGTATCGCCGAAGCCGGCGTCGTCGGCGCCGTTGCGAGAGCACTCCACTCTGCTCATGTCCGCCGAAGAAGAGGAGCTGCCTACTACGCCGCGCACGGAGAAGGAATTGTACCTGTGTGTAACGTGCGGCTGCTGCTACTGCCGTGACCACGCCTGCGATCATCATTACAGCCGCCGCGTTCGCCCGGGGACGGGAGCTGAAGACCTAGACGTTCCGGATAAAGGCTATCCGTACCACTCTTTCTTCATCGGTGTGCCTAGTTTTGTGAGCACGCACCCGTCGCATGCATTGCCCGAGACGTCTTGGGGCTTGCTGTTCCCAACCGTAACAATCCGTGAAATTGAGCGCGGACTAATCGACTTGTCAAAGCCGCTGCCGTTTTATTCGAACTTTGAGGAGATCTGTGACGCTGGCGCAGTGAGCGGTGACGCCTCACACTTTGCTGGAAGCTTCACTGCTGGGAGCCACAGTTTGAACAAAGGCAAAACCAGCGATACCTCAAGCCCTGGTCACACCCGGGTGCTGAGTACACTGGGAAGCAGCGGCTGCTTGGACAACACCGGCTCACTACCGTTGCAGCAGAGAACGACGGCCTTGGTGAGCTACAAGGACGACGTTCCGGAGAAAACACTGCTCAGGCCGCTCGACGCCAGCCACGGGGTGCTCTCGCCACCGCAATTCCACGCCAGCCCGCCGGAGAACTGGTCCTACTTAATGTTCTGCGCGAAATGCGGGGATCGGCAGGCGGTGCGGCTTCAGGGGAAGTCATGCGACAACGAAGTGTCCCGCCAGTGCCACCTGCGTCGCCTCGGGCAGCTGACGGCAGTGCTCGCGTACTTTTTCTTGCGCGGTGTGCGTCTCGATCCGACGCCGGAGTTCGTGGCGTACACGGCGCGAAAACATGCACAACAGGTGGAGCGGCAGCGGCAGTTGCAGCGTGGCTACCGCGCCACCGAGGTGCAGCGCGTTGGCAAGGCGACGGAGGCCGGTGCAATGGAGCTGCAGCAACCGAAGACGGTTTCGGCGATTGAGTCGTCGCCGGTGTTGGCGAATGGCAACAGTGGCGCGGGCTTTGGCCTGCTATCCCGCATCGAGACAGACTACGTTATCACCCGCGCAGCGATCTGCGGCTTCTCGAACACGTGCTACTTCTGCTACATGAATTCAGTTGTGCAGTGCCTGCTGCGCTGCCGGCACTTTACTCGCCCGCTGCTGAGGCTGGAGTCCGGCAAGTCGCCCGGGAGGCTGACATCGTCGATGATGCACTTGGTGCGTCACATCTCGCAACAAACCTACCAGGACGTGCGCAACGGCGCCGTATACGCTTATGTACGTGCGTTACACTCGCAGATTAGCAGCATCAATTCCCTCTTCGCTGAGGACGAGCAGCAGGACGCACAGGAGTTTTTGATCACTCTACTCAACGGCATTGAGGACGAGTTCGACAAAGGCAAGACGCAGGAGCAGAAGAGCGAGATGCGCCGTGTCAGTTTCGAGGGCAAGCTCCTTTCGGAAGTTTCCTGCTCAAAGTGCAAACACCGCGTGACGCGACACGAGATGTTTATGTCCCTCTCTATCCCTATTGAAAAGAGTATCGAGGAGGGACTCGCCTCTCTCTTCGCCACCGCCACACTGACCGGCAAAGATCGTTATGCATGCGAGGAATGCTTTAAGAGGCTCTCCAAAAAGGAGCAGGAGGAGCATAATGCCCTGGCTGCGGAGCAGGCAGAAGCGGAGAAAAAGGCGAGGGCTGCTGGCAAGAAGCTGACGGCAGAGGAGAAGGCAAAGCGCGTGTACGCAAACAGCGTCTACCGCGAGGCCGAGGTGCGCACGTCGTTCTCGTACCTTGGCGGGAGCCTCGCCGTGCACCTCCTGCGTTTCCACTACGATGCCGAGGCACATGACTTTATTAAGAACTTGAGCCCGGTGCGCATCTCCCTCACCCTCGACCTGACACCGTACGTGTGCGAGCAGGTGGTGGAGACCTACAAGCGCATGGGCAACATGGAGCTGCTGCTCCAGCGCTTCCCTACCGCGCCGGACAAGCTGGTAATGAAGTACCTGGCAGGGGCAAAAAACGACGTCAGAGTGGCAACGCAGCAAATGGTGGATGACGGCTTCGGTGTGGTGGAGGCGCACTCGCGCGAGAACAGCAGCTACGGCCACAGCAGAGGCGGGCTGTCGCCGAACTTCAAAGCTGATAACGCCTTCTCGGATGAGGTAGTGGGGTCAAATGTGGATGGCGGCAGCTCTATGTCCTCCTCGGTGCCCGTGACGCCCGTCACCGCACCGTCGGCTGTGAAGGACAAAGTGAACGGAACGAACCCTTCGCCGTGCAAGACGAACCCCGTCAACGCCGCCGCCATCTGTGCCATCACACGCGAGGATTTCGACCCGTTTGGCGAGCGCCGCGCACCGAAGGCGTCGTTAGTGCGGCACCTCGTCGGCATCGTTGCTCACCGCGGCTCACTGCATGGGGGGCACTACATCGCGTACGTCCGCCATGCAACGCGCCCGCACGTGTGGTTTCGTTGCGACGACGAAGACATCGATGTTGTGGATGAAGCGTACGTGCTGGATCACGAGGCGGAGGTGTACCTTGCGTTCTACGAGTAAAAACGGGGGGGGGGGCGAAACCGGGGATGCATAATAAAGCCATTTAGTTTTTCGGCTTAGCCGACATGTACGCAAGGCCGTTGAACTTGCTCTTCAGCAGCAATGCAAGTACGCAAAGAGGTGCTTTGCAGGGCTGCTTGCAACCTGATGGTCTCACATACGGACGAGTTGTTTGTGACAGGTTGCCTTTTCGACGTATCGAAGGTGCCGAATGATCCCCTTGTTTCTCTTAATCCAATGCTCGTTTCACTTTCTTTTCCTTTTTGTTATCACTCGTTGCAAATTCAACGCTGGGTTTTTTAGTTCAGCAAGTTCTTAGGTTTTATTACTGATGAAACCTGCGACACTCTCTTTCAGCTTGCGCCGGTTAACTGTCTATTGTCGTGAACTGTTATTACGTTTGATTTGGTGGTGTCTCCTCTCGTCTTCTTTCCGCCCTTTTTCGCCACCTGTTTTGTGATGCGTTTTCTGCTTGTCAGGGCTCCAGTGCGTACGTAGTCTTCGACCTCCCTTGTTTGTTGTCGTTGTCGTCGTCTTTCCATCAATTCTACTGCCGGCCGGCATTCAAAAAAGCCAGGCTAGGAGGGGAGCCTTCGTCATCATTTGTATATTACGCACACACCATATATATATATATATATATATGCGTACGTATGTATGTGTGTATAGCAGTGGCTAAAGACGAGAAAAGAACAAATGTGGCCGAAGTCAGATCTGTGCAACCTCGGTTCTTGATAACCTGCCGGGTTTTCAAAAGGGGGAAGTATAATAACATCAACACAAATCTTAAAGTCTGATTTGTTCATAAAGAGCACTTGATGGCGTGCATTAAGAGCCGTTTCGCAGATAGCCTGTCGTGAATTACCCTGCAGACACTTGGTTTGTTCTCCATCTTTGGACCAAGATTAGAAGCCAGACTTTTTTTTTGTCGTTTCAAGCAGTTATTTGTGCTCCACTTCGCTCCTCTACCCATTTTCTCTTTTTCGTCCCATTTAATTAGTCCGATCAGGATTTTCTGTTAGCAACTCTTTAGTCCAACACGCAAACAATGAGCGCACACGTGCGGCAGATGGAGAACCCGACCGGGGTGGTGCACCGGTTTATGCAGGAGCACCACCGCGTCTGCATCTGGCTTGTGCACGACACACACACGAGATTTGAAGGGAACCTTCTCGGTTACGACGAGTTCATGAACGTTGTACTTGGCGACACAACAGAGACGAACCTGCGCACGAAGGAAAGTCGTAACTTGGGTAAAATTCTGCTGCGCAGTGATAACGTCGGTGTGATTCACCCGATTGGCGTTTAATGGTGCGGTGCAGAAAGTGGGATGCCGCACACCTGCACGTATGATTTGGATCGCTTCACGACTTTTTGTTGAAAAGGGTTCGTTCTATTAACTGTCGACGTCTGTTTGTGATGAAGTGAAAACCCTGGCGAGTAACGGTGAGTGTTGAATTCTGTGGAGTCACCCTTGCGACCACACGCTTAATTTCCATACGAGAAGTAGGAAAAAAAAATGCAAGTACCCGACGGCGTTGTCGTTTCTTCAGTGATCAAATGCAATCGAGAGGGAGTCGTATGGTTCCGTCTCTCAAAATACACTTCATGGTGTGCCCTTTACACACACACACACACACACACACAAAGGACTGTCTTTTTTCTCTTACAATTATACCAAAGAAAGTGCTCAAATGGTAGCAGCTTTTGTGCGGCATTGTGTCACACAACGATCAGCTGTTTGGTTTTTGAATTAGCGCGGTGCTCCCTCTCTCGTCTTCCCTTTCCTTCTCATCAATGTGTTGATTAAATCCTGCGTTGCTCCCTTTTTTCATCTGCTGCTTTCACAACCATCGCAAAGGCGGCCGCCTTATGTTAGGTAATAAAAACAGCTCCACTAACGCCCACAGCTTTACACAAATATACGAAATGGGCTCTGGACTCGCAGCAGCACACGGCGGCAGTTCCGTGGCGGTGCCAAAGACCACCCTACCGGCGACACCGCTTACTTCAATAGAAAGTGTAGCACCGCACACACCTAAGACAGCCACCAGCGTAACAACAGTTGCTGCGGCTGCTCCTCTACCACCAACTTCAGCGCCAACTGCAAATCCTCGTCGGCACCTCAGCGACCCAAACACCAACATCACACCTCCTACTGTACAACTGCAACATAACCACTATCAGCAGAAGCACCACGATCAACGAAATCAGGCGACGCTACACGCTTCCGCGACACCAGTGGGGCAGCGTCTACAGGTCTTGAACGGCGAGTACGGCGACGCGCAGCAGACATCGTCACATGAGCACCCAAAGCACGTGACGGTTGTCACGCCGCTGCCGGCAGAGGACTGCCGTCCTCCGCCCTCAATGCTCGACACCGCCGTGAGGCGGCAGCTGGAAAGCGGTGAAGGCGATGCAGCTGTAACAAACCCCAACGCCGACTTGTCCAGTGTGGGCGACGAAATCGTCGGAAACGAAGAAGACGAAAAGCCTCTTCGCGTGCCATGCAATGATGAGTCACTTGATCTGAATAGCGCCGGGAGCGGGCGAGACTACGCGCAAATGTCGCCCTCTCCCGACGTTCCCGAGCACCCAGACAACATGGAGGTACCCCCCCTCTTGCAGCAGCAACGGCAGCAGCAGATTGGCGAAGCGCAGCAAACGTCGTTGCCCACCATCGTCGCTCCGGATAGTGATACCGCTACTGCCGGTGGTTTGACGGCCGGTCAGGTGAACGATGCGATGATCTATCGCCCCATTACACGCTCCGCCTCACCCGGGCAGGCGCTTGGTCAATATGACGGTCTCCCTTTAACATCTGTGCAGCAGGTGCTGGAGGCGAAGCACAAGGTGTACCGCATCTGTCTCACAGGCGGTCCGTGTGCAGGCAAGTCGACGATGCTGTCTGCAATGCAGGCAAAAATCCCTCAGCGGACGGGCTTTCGCGTCATGTGCGTTCCCGAGGCGGCTACGCTACTCGTGACGGGCGGCATGCAGTGGGACAGTAACATCGTCGTCGCGCAGCAGTCTGCGCTCCTGCGCACGCAGCTCGCCCTGGAAGACCAGTTCTACGCAGCGGCTGTCGCCTCCGGGGAGCCGACGGTAATTGTTTCCGATCGCGGCACGATGGACGGCCGCGCCTTCTGCTCGGACGCACAGTTTCAGGAGATTTTGCGCAATATCGGTAGTACGGTGGATGCTTTGCGGAACCGTTACGACGCCGTACTGCACATGGTCACCGCCGCCAACGGCGCAGAAGAGTTTTACAACCTTGATAACCCTGCCCGCTACGAGGACCTCGACGGCGCCCGTGCGTCGGACCTGCGTCTGCAAGAGATGTACGTCGGGCACCACATGTTCCGCCTGCTCGATAACTCCACCACCTTCGAGGAGAAGATCGAGCGCGGCTTGCAAATTGTGGGTCAGGTTGTGCACAGAGAGCAGTGCGCACCGTCAATGCCCAGCTACTACCTCGTGCGCCGCTGCCCACAGCAGCTGCCCGTCGCCTCGGCGAGCTACACGACGTTCACCACGGTGCTCAACAACAGTCAAATGAACGACATTCGTTTGTTAGTGAAGCGTGAGATGCCGGACGGGTCGTGTATGCACTTTTTCAAGAGCGTGAAGGATATGGCCGGCGCGTCGGCGTCGTCGGCGTCCGTACGCTCCGCCTCACGTGCGATGTCAAACGCCAGTAACCACACCAACACCGGCGGCTGTGGTGCTTCTTCCCGCAGCAACACGACGATAACAAACAACGCGCACCCTTTCTCTGCACTATCGCAGCAGCGTATTGAGAGTGCGCAGCGCATCAGCAGCCGCGAGTACAACAAACTGAAGCAGCACCGCGATCGGGCGAGGACAGAGGTTGTAATGCATGCAACACACTTCATTTTTGAGGGGGCGAACTACGAACTGGCCACACTGTTGGCACCGAGCTGGGCTGCAGGGCGGCAGACGCTCACCGTCGAGAGCTGCTCACCGGCAATGGCGGCAGTGCAGAGAACCAATGCTACAGCGCTGCGTCTACCGCCATTCCTCGAAGTGGATCGTGAGGTGCCAGTCGAGAGCCTCACGACTGCCTTCTTAATTTCTCACCGAGAGACGGGTGCGCTCTACACATCGCTTGCCTTTGCGCCGGTGTTCTCGCGCGCGGTGGTCACGGCCCTCGGCGCACACGCGGACACGGAGAACATTTTGAACAGCACCCTCAGTACCCCGCGCGGGCCTCCGTTGCCGCGCGGGGACACGGGCACATTGCTTGCTTCCCCCGTTGGCACAGAGACGAAGAAAGGGGATGACGTAACCGAGAAGGAAATGGCTGCGCCGGAGGTTGTGGCACCGCTGTCTGTCTCTGCCGCCCATGCAGTAGTGCCTGTGCGTCGCGGCCTCGGCTCCCTCAACGTCAACACAGTCCCCACCACATCGTCCACGATGAGCAAGGCGACACCAAAGGAGTCAATGTGCGTGCGCTTGCAGCAGGAGGTAACGCCATACTTCCTCGGCAGCTCTGTCGGCGTCCAGCACCCCCGCAACGTGGTCACACCCTCGCGTTTCTCCTTGTCTGGTGAGGAGGATCGTGAGGTGGAGGTAATGGCTGGGGCAAAGCCGGAGACTGCACTGGCGGGCGGGCACCCGCAGCCGGAGCGCCGTGTGTTTGCTCGTGACCCGGAGACCATTCTGCCGCCCATCGAGTCGAAGAGACTTCACGCTCACTGATTTGTAGGTGAGTACCAGTAGACGCTAAACACCATGTTGTGTTGCAGCTCGTTGTTGATGCTTGGAGGGAAAGCTGTTCTTTTTGTTCTTGCAACTTAGAGTTTGATTTGCTTGCGCAACTACACGATTCACCGTTAGATGACCTTGGTTTTCATACTACGTTTCTTTTACGAAAATTAGATGCACACAAACACCCACGGGGTAGCGGTACCAAAAGGTCTTTCTACTTTCCGCCCAGTAAGAAACTACCTTACACAAGACAACAAAAAGCAAAGGACTGCACTTCCCACGGGTTACCTCCTCACTGCTTTTTCCTCTGCAAGTGAAGAAGGCAATTAGATTTTTTTTCTCTGTGCTTTACCCGTTGCACTCTATATCGCATGTAGGGTGCATGCGAGTATTTTTTTTTTTTCTCGCTGTTGAAAGTAGAGTTGATTATAACGAACGCATGAGCAAAACTACAGCTAAAAATTCCGGCTCTCAATTAGGTGCGGCGGCAAGCGTTGATACACAGTGTAAGTTGTTCATGTCGAAGTGCAGCGGTGTTGTATGCACGCAGCAGGGCTCCTCGTAAACCCAAAACACTGCAGAAGGCTTGCTAATTCAAATAACGTATCCGTATTCGGAGAACTCCGCATCCGCCAAAGTACCCGCGTGTCCTCTCCTGAGGGAAGTAATACAAGGCGTTACACATCACGCTAAACCTTCGCTCTAATTATCTTTTTTTTTTTATCAATTAACAGTTACACCTAAGTTCCGTCTTGCACGTCATTCACACTGCACTGTTTTCCCACCGGTGTTTTTCTTCACGATTCCGTTGCTGCTACTACTTTTAGTTTCTAGCTCCGACTTTTTATTATTCTTAAGTAAGGTTAGCCGAATTTGAGGGGGGCTTGAGAAAATCGAGCCACTGATCCACCCAGTACATATCCTTTGTGGTCACCTTTCGATTCCGAACCTTTTCACGCTAACTCTCAAGTAAGTAGAACCCCCTCTTTCAGCTTTTTGTGTTGGTTTGTACTCACTACTTTCAGCGTAAAGAACCTGTAACCAAGGAGGAATAAAAACTAAAGTAAAGAAAGAAGCTTGACGACGTGCAGACCTGCCTGTCCACCGGATTTGACTGCTCTATTTACATTTTTTTGACTTGTATTTATTATATTTACTTTTGCTTTTTTTGTGGCACACAGCACTGTTGTAGTGCTGTGTCCTGCTCTGTGTGGTTCGTTAGCCAAACCGGAAGGCTTGCAGTGTGAGATTACCTTTTCTTTAGCTCTCATATCTACTGCGTGAAGAAGACCGGCTTAGGTTTTGATGAGCGGAGATACCAGTAATAGCGGCAAAAAGGGGACGTCGTCCCGCATTACTGAGGTGCCTGTAGAATGCCTCATCTGCGCCGAGTCGTGTCGTGCCATCTGCGTTTTCCCATGCGGGCACTACGTTTGCTACAGCTGCGGGCTGCACATTCACACCCTCGGCCACGGCAGCTGCCCTGTCTGCCGCAAGACGTCAAGTGAGATGCCAATTATCACGCAATACTTAAGTCAGGAGGAGGAGCAGTATTCGGAGGAGGAGATGGCGAACATGCGCAAGGTTGTCGTGACGGACCGCAAGCTGCAGTGTGAGATCGACTCTCCGCAGCTCGCGGTGGAGATGTCGAAGCTGTACGAGTACCTCTGCCCAATTGAGGGCTGCTGGAAGAATGGCAAGCAGGACCCGTTCATTGAGATCGCTATGTTGAAGGACCACTTGAAAGTGGACCACGACCTGGCGTATTGCGAGGTCTGCTTGCAGCATCGCCCTGCCTTCTTATGCGAGCAGTACGCGTACAACGCATCTGCTCTGCAGCGACACCAAGAAGGCAGCTGCACGCGCGACCGGTCCTCCTTCACCGGACACCCGCCGTGCCGCTTCTGCAAAAAGGCGAATCGCTTTTACGACGGCGAGGCGCTGCTTAAGCACATGCAGCAGCAGCACTATACCTGCGACGTGTGCAATCGCGGCGAGTTCACCTTCACCTTCTACGCGACGCGCCAGAAACTGGACCAGCACTTTCAAATGTGCCACAAGATCTGCGACCATCCAGACTGCTCGAACCTCGATCTCATGATGCGCGTATTCGGAAATGAGATTGACCTGATAGTGCACAAGCAGCGCGTGCACGGGATAAAGATGAAGACGACGTTCTCCCCTGCGATGTTCGGCGAGGCTTCGAGTGGGCCGTCGGGTCCACCCGGCTCAGCACCGGCTACAGGGTCGAACGCGAATGTGATTCAGATCACATTCGACCACGTCTTTCGGAAGGAGACGGTGGAGATGATGCCGACGAAGGCGCACCCGCACCACGGCCGTGGCGGCGCCTCCAAGGAAAAGGTGTATGCCCCGGCAGAAAACGGCATCCCGTTACACTATATGCACCGCGGTGGCTTTTCTATATTAAAGCGACGCGTGGCGGATGGTAGCGCTGCTGCCGCCTCAACCTGCGCATCACCAGTGTCGAATCAGCGCCGTGGCAACTACCGTGGCTCAACTGATAACAAGCCGAGCACGTCCGCCTTCGGTGTGGCGGAGGATATGAGCCACTACAACGTCAACAATCGACTGCCAACGGACAAGAGGGAGCTCGACGAGCTGCTGAAGGCAACGTTGGACAAGTATCTCACGTCGCCTGTCCTGCTGGCGCATTGCCGCGGCTACACCCGCGCCTTCATTGAATCGCGCATTCTCACTTCCGAGTACTACGACTTGTTGGCAGTCGAGTGTTTCCCCGATCCGCAGGTGTTCCACGAAGTGTTCCCGCTGCTCGTGGCGGCGGTCCCCATAGAGGCCAAGAAAACAGCGCTGCAGGAGGTGTACAAAATGCGCATGGCTCCCGAAATGCAACGCATTGCCCGCGCACGGGAGGAGGACGCGCGGAAGGAGGCGGAGGCGCAAGCGGCCGCGGCACGTGCGGAGGAGCAGCGCGTGCGCAACGCAGCACGGCAGCAGAACAACAACAACGACGCCGGTGGAGACGGTAGCGGCAACCGCGGTGCCCCTTCGCCTTTTGCGAAAAAAAAAAAGGGCATTACGAACGCTTGGGCCACCACCGACACTCGTGCGAAGTTCGGTGGCGGCAACGTGTCACAGCCGCATCAGCAACAGAACCACAGTGATCCGTACGACTATGGCAGTCACTCTAACGTGAGTTCGCCGACCGGGGCCGCGCCAGTGGCGATGATGAAGCCACAGGCAAACAACACCCAGCGCGGCTGGGGTTCAGTGACGGCGTCCGCCAGTCCACCGCCGGCTGTCGCCTCACCGACCAGCATTCACGGAATACCTGGTCGTGGCCTTGTCATAAACGAGGAGAGTTTTCCGTCTCTGCCCAACAACGGTGTGCGCCGCACTGCCTTTGGCAAGAAGCATCAGGTAAAACCGAACGCTTGGTTTCCGAATTAAACCCAATAGAGAGCTAGCCGGTGACGGAATGCGATGCACCCGCTTTTGTTAACCGAAGGAAAGAGGGAAGAAACCGAGTGCGGCTGGCAGGGCTTAGTGCACTGGACGCGCTGGATCCTGCACTAACAGGCGTAATTCTACGAATATCACAGCGAACAGTATGAAGGGTAGGCAAGTCAATTTCTTTTCGTTGTTGTCGTAACTAGCTTCTTTGTTGTTTGTTCGCCGATTGTATTTAGTGAATTTGTCGGACGAGCAGGCTTTGCGTGAATCTATCTTCACCGGGCTTTCTATCTTACTATCTTTTTTTTTTTGTTGTTGTGCCCCTCTGTTTGTCAGGCGATGCAGTTTGCTTTAGTAGGCTCGTTTTCCCTTAATAATTGGGGTTCCTGTTGACGTTGCATTTGTGCTTCTCCGTCTCACTATATTTCCTTTTTACGTTTTGTAAGGAGTGGTAATTCTCGTTTTTGATGTGCTGAAAAAAATGAAAACAGTTGGAAAGACGCCGTAAGCAGAGGAGCGTCAAAAAACGTGCAGCGAATGGAGTTGAGAGTTGCTGCGAGCAGACAGCTACTTGCCGACACAAAGAGGCGTTCTATTTTTAACAAACAACTTCGTTTAATGCCGAGAATACCTATTGCGGGGTGATGGCACTTCTGCTGCTTCAAACGTAGTAAAACTAGCCGTGGAACGTCGCGCCCAAACTATTTCGCTGCAGCTTATTTACTCTACCATCATCTCCCTTTATCACCTTTTTTTTTATATTTCGTTGACCTCAAATCCTAACCGCCTTCCAACGTGGGCGTTGTTCGCTTTCCACACTGTGCCTTGCTTACAGGAACGTGTTGCATCCTCTGTGCGTTCAACAGGAAGTAGGGAATACGTAAAAAGCTGCTCGTTTTTTAAATCATTACTGCTGGCTGTTTGCGACGGATCTTTTTCGTGTAGGTACGGTTTTACACCACGGGCATTGCCGTTCGTAGCGTTCGCACTCTTTCCACTCTACCGCCATGTCGATTCGAATGAACGCGACGCTCTATAGTGACGTGGCCCGCATTGAGCGCGGCGACTACCTTAGCTTCCATTGCGAGCAGCTCTCACAAAACGGCTGCGACAATCAGCGGTACTTCTTTGGTTGCTACTACCCACGCTGGCACGGCTTCTACCTTGAGGAGGTTCGCTCCGTCATTGGCAACATGGGCTACACGGAGCTGAAGCACTTCCCGGCCTATCCGTTCGACGTGTACCTCAAGGCAGGCGACGCTGCAGCAACGGTGGCAACGAGGACGCCCAACGACGCCGACGCCGACAAAGCAAACTCGACCACCTACCTCACCGATGACTTCCAGGTGGACAACGTGATTGTGCTCGGCGCTCCGCAGAACCAGCGCGACGGCGCGGTCAAGCGCTTCAAGATTGTGTCCGTGGACAAGTCACACCTGCGCACCAAGGAGCAGGCAATGCCGCCCGTGTCGAATCTTAACAGCAGCTCCGTGCGTAACCCGGACACAATGCTGTCCACGCTTCGCGCACCGGGTGGCCAGCGCGTCCCTGTAAAACTCGACAACATCGTGCTAGACGTTCTGACGCAGCTTCGTGACGCGTACATCGACCATGCCGGTGGCGGCATTCCGGAGATTGGGATCAAGGCGATGGGCCGGCCTTTCCGCGAAGTGAGCGACGATGGCCGCCGTTGGATGACGCGAGAAGGTGTGCGACAGCTCGTCCGCGGGTCGCGCGCATTTGGCGCAGCCGCCTCGTCATTGCCCGACACGCGACACGCACGGCAAACCATCGACGCCGTCACGGACACAATCTTTGACGCGTTCCCGAAAGAGGAGGCCTCGCAACCCGGCGCGCCCGGCGAGGTGGCGCGTGAAGAGGCGATTGACTATGACGTTTTTATGGACTACATTCGTGGGCACATGAACGCGACGCGCAAGAAGGCGGTCCTGGATGTGTTTCAACAGCTTGATTACAACTCCGATGGCAACGTTGCGATACTGGACATCCAGGCAATGTTCAATGCTCAGGAGCATCCAGTGGTGGTGAGCGATGCCGTGTTTACGGCGGAGAAACTGCTGCGCGGCTTCCTGGCAATCTGGGATGAGAATCAGCGGCACTTTGGGCTGGTTCCCTACACTGAATTTGTGGACTACTACAACGGGCTCAGCGCCATCATTGAGGATGACAAAGTCTTTCTGAGTATTCTCAAGACCACCTGGAAGGTGCCAAATTGGACGGTGAGATTTGTCTAAAGCGTTAGTTAGTGGAAGTTTTCACCCCGTTGTCGCGTGCTGTTCACATTTTAGTGCTCCAAAACCTGGCTCCTCTCCTCCTCCAGTTATGTAAACTATGGCTGTTCTCTTCGATCATTTTGGTGCGGTCGCCCCGGTGATGCTCCTGTTGTAATCCGTCAAGATGTACTACGTGGTGCGTCGTGGGTGAACAAGCGACTAAGCTTTAACAAAAAAAAAAAACACTGGTAACAGAGATCTGTCAGCTGAGGGTTGAATCAAAACATACACTTGTGTTTGTCGTTTCGCGACTCGTTCCACAGCTCAGTGATATCAGTAGAATTTATTGTTTTTTTTTTTTTTTGACAAAAACAGGCGTTTCGACTTGCTAACAACCCTCTGTTAGAAAGTGAAAGCGCCACGCAGCTTGCAAGGCTTGGCGCTGTGTGCTTGTATAGCAGGACCGCTCTTCTGAACTTAGCCTGACTGCACATTTTTTTTTTCCTCTCGTGTACCCTGCTCATTTGTATTTTTCACTCCCGTTGCTTGATTTTTGTGCTCCATCACCGTCAGCTGGTCACCGATTACAATACAAGCGCTTAAAGCTACGCGCACATTATCGCATCTTTAAGAACATACTTGTGTTTCTCAAACCCACGTACGCTGCTGCACAAGTTCCGCATCTTATCAATTCTTGCTGCAGCATGTCCACAGGGAAAAACGTGCTCTCTATCCAGTCACACGTCACCCATGGGTACGTGGGCAACAAGGCAGCTACATTCCCGCTGCAGTTGCACGGCTTCGATGTCGACGGCGTGAACACCGTAAGTTTGTCAAACCACAGTGGCTACCCCGTGATTAAAGGCCACCGTATGGACCTGGAGGAGTTCAACACGATCATTGAGGGTCTGCGTGCAAACGGGTTTCTCTCAGGCTATTCCTACATCCTGACGGGCTACATCAATAATGCTGACATTGTTCGCAACGTCGCGGCGACAGTAGCTGAGGTGCGGGAGCTGCGCAAGAACTCGAGCGAGAAGGACGTGGTATTTTTCTGCGACCCAGTCCTTGGGGACGACGGCCGCCTCTATTGCAAAGAAGAAGTTGTGGCGGCCTACCGTGAGCTGCTGGCGCATGCCGATGTGGCTACGCCAAACAACTTTGAGGCGTCGCTGCTAAGCGGAATCGACGTGAAGGACCTCCCCTCCGCTATCCAAGCTGCGGACTGGTTCCACGTGCAGGGCACGGCGACTGTGATCATCAAATCTTTCCAGCTGCCAGAAGATCCAAAGCACTTGTACTTCTTGCTCTCCTGCCATGACAGGGCAAGCAGGACGACGAAGCGCTACACCGGCACGGTGCCGTACCACGATGGGCGTTACACCGGCACCGGTGACGTTTTTGCGGCGTCGCTGCTCGCTTTCTCGCACGTGGATCCGATGGACCTGGCGGTCGGCAAGGCGATGGGGGTGTTGCAGGACTTAATTGTGGCCACTGTCAAACGCGGGGGTGACGGCAAGGCAACGCTGAACTCGCGCGAGCTACGCGTGACTGACCACCCTCAGAGCCTGCTGCAGCCCACAATGGTGTTCACTCTGACGCCGCTTTCGTAAAGCCGTTGTGCGGCTGAAAAGAGGAGTGGGAGGGGATACTTCAAGTGGGAGCGACGCAACACAGTTTTCCTGTACGCGTTTGTTCACTGAACACTTTTCTCGTTTTTTTTTTCTATTTTGGAATCAGCGCCGCCTAGCATACTCATTTCTCGTTGGGAAAACCCATGGTGAAAGACAGTAGCTAACGCCTCATTGTTGCTCGACGTTCAGCGTTTTGTCTAGTTGTTACATTATTTGCTTTCATTTTTGTTTCCTAGTGCCTAAAGCTGTTGCATCACAGGTCGCATCATTGACCATCACGAGTAGCAAGTTGTAATCAATGCGAGCTGAAGAATGCACGTAGCAAGAGTGCAGTGACACGTACGCGTCTTGTGTATTGCGTGAAGCATCTAAATACAAAAAAGCAAGGCTGTGGGGCTTTTTTCAACCCGTTTTTGTCTTTGCAATGCTGCCTCCTTTTTAACAAACTTGTGCCTTTACTACTTTAGGGGAAAGCAGATTGTTGGAAGGAGCCGCCTTCTTTCGTCGCATTTGACGACATTGCATGGTTGTTGTATTTTCTCGCACTTTCTTTTCTGTATCTTGACGCAACACGTTTTTTATTTTTTACTCTTCGAGAATACTTTGTAATTGGGTAAAGAGAGTACTTTGTTTCGCTGATAAACAATGGACAAGGCTGATTGTTCATCGTGGTGTTCCAGTAGCACTTTAGCCTTGCAGTACGACGTATTGTGTTTACGCAAACAGCAAACTGCCCCTATTAACAAAGGATCGCAAAGCAGCACCTTGAATTACGTGTCCTCTTCAACTCCACTGTCTTATAACGACGTCGTGGACGAGTTGGACAGCGAGCGTTGGCCTTTTGATCCATATCCGCGCTGCAACCGTAGTCAGCTGTCGCAAGTGCATGTGTATTGGGTGGTAGTGCCCAAACGCGACACGGCTGAATCCACATCCCCCTCTTACAAGGGAGTGGACACCATTTCACCCACTGAAGAGTTCGCAAAACCAGACCAGGAAACAGCAGAGAGCCCCAAAGAGTCCGCAGCACTAAACAGGCGTAGTGAGGCCAAACCAATGCCGAAGTTTTGCTGTGTCGTTGGGGTTGTGTGGGTGCGTTTTTCGGGTACTGTGCCGAGATCACCTGGCCGGCGCGTTACTGGCAAACACTCTGCGGGCGGTGCTGGGGCGAATTTAAGTGCCTCGCGGTGTCCCGTCGAAGGCTACTTGCAGGTGGTTCTCACCCATCCTTGCTATCGCCGACGAGGGCTTGCCTCGTGGCTCCTGCGGACGTGTCTTGCGAATACGGAAGCGCCTGCTGATGCATTTGCAACACAAAAGGAGAACAGAGAGCCGTACTCCATTCAGCAGTGGCATCTACACACGCTCATGGAGCGCTCTTTGCAATCACGGAAGGGAAAGTTTCTGTGCGTGGAAGGTGCTGACAGCATCAAAACGGGTGAAGAGGAAGATATTAATCGGGCTGCTGTTGTCAAGGCTACACTTTCGATGTATCGACAACTGGGCTTCGTCGAACGACGCTACCTTTATAAGTACTATGCAGGTATGTGGGACGCTGTGGAGCTGGTCAAACGATGCTTTGAAGTGTCTGTTGACAACAAAGAGAATTCGCCTTAATCATTTATGTCTCACTTGAAATCTGCATTCACAGGAGTATTTTAGATTTCTGCTACACATCACTAACAACGGCAGCAGCAAAACGAAATAGATTGACAGTAAAACGGAAAGAACAAGGCCGCTAACACGACAAAGCAAGGGTTCTCACTGGTAGCGTTGTCAGTCAAAAACCGTGATGTACCTAAATGACAGACACTTCAGATGCTAAATAAACGATTGAACAGCTTGGAGTGCAGCTGAGTAATTCAACTGGGACGCTTTCACTCACGGTTCCTACGGTTTCCTTTTCTCATTTTTTCATCCCTTTTTTTCGCTTGCCCCGCAGCGGGCGAAAGCTCCCTCGTTTCCGGTTTTTCCAGTGTCTCAGCGAGAGATACACTAAGAAAGACAAAAGAACGTTCCCCATCCAGTCTTCTGCTAGGAGAAGAGCCGTCCATTTCTCAGTCCGTTCTCACTGTTGGAGAAGGACATTTTAATAGAGTTCGCACATTCCTTTCTCACATAGATCGCATAAAACAAGACGCTGGCTCCCCCCCCCTCCCTTACTGAAGGGGTGCAGCAAGGTGGCTCATTGCGCTTGATAGGCGAGACGAGGGAAATCAGCGAGACGACGGTTCGAGTGCATTCCTGACTGTTTTCCTCATTCCAACATCTTTTACCGAAACTCTACTACTACGTTCTACACCGTCGCCATGCCGTTTCCGTCAGCCAGCTCGTTCACACAGACGAAATGGCTTGCGTTCTTTGCGGAGCTGACGGCGAAGCTGACGCACCACAATGTACTGGTGGTGATGGAGGGAGCAGAGCTGCTAAAGCGTCTTCTAATTTCGCGGGTGTCCATTGCAGCTGTTCTTCAGCAAGGGGAGCTGCTGGAACGCTTGCTCGACTGCTGGCGCGGCTGTGTTAGGGCAGAACACGCGCGCACAATTTCACGAACTGAGCATGCTGAAAACAGTAGAAACTACAACAGCAGTGCCGCCACCGCTCCCTCCGCTGCGGTAGCCCTCAACAATGAGCTCAGCTTTGTGTTGGCGGAGTCCATCTCCCAGTGCATCGACCTCATGTGGTCCCTTTACGCGGACGGCGACACGTACTACTGCCTGTTGGTGCTGGCGCGAGCAGGCCCGATGCTGGAGGTGCTGGTTGATGTCCTGCGCACCTCCCCGCCGCAGCTGTACGGCATCACCGCTAGCCTGCTGCAGCAGCTGCTGTCGCTGCCTCTGGGACATAGCGAGGTGGCAATTATAGAGCATGACGACGGAGAGCAGTTTACGGGGTTGGACAAGAACACGCTCGCACAGGTCTACAAATCAGTGGCGCTGCGCCGTCACCTTCGCACGCTGGTGGAAGCGGTGCAGGAGCACGGAGCGCTTCTACAGCACACCGCCGATGTATTGGCTGGTCTCCTCGCGGTGCAGCAGGGGCCGCGCTGTCTGGCTGCTGTGAACCTGTTTAACTTAGCCTCCAAGCGGCTACGCAAGTACGAACTTCGCCATGGACAGACGGAGGCAACGGGGAAGTCACCCCGTCCGTCGGTGAGCAGGTGCAACGCGGATTCTAGCAGTGATATGCGTGACTGCACCGTCGACAACTCGGAACTCAACGTCACCATTACCGGTGCACCACAGACAAGAGTTTTCCCGTTACGCTCCCCGCATGCGAAGTCAAAGTCAGCGCCGTCGTATCAGCAAGTTACTTCCGCCTTGGACGATTTGGAGGAAGGCGTGGAGTCGTTCTCATCCGTCGGTCGACCCTCTGCGTCGACCCAGCGGACGCATAATATAACCCAGAGTGCGGCAGGGGTGTCAAAACTCGACATCAAAACGGACTCGCCAATGTTCCCGGAAGATGGGGAGCAGAAGAACGACAGCTGTAATAGTAGCCCAACAGGAGCAATAGACAAAGGAGGTGAAAAACAGTCAAGTCAAGGTATTGCACCGCAAGATGTCAGTGCACAGGTGGACGAGGAGCCCATGCGGTACGCGTGCACTGTGCCGCCGTCGCTGGCCGAGGAGGCGCTGCGCCACCTCACCGCGGCCGGCTCACACGAAGCATTCTTTGACGCCTTGGACTGGCTGTGGTGCTTGACGGTTGCAGATGCAGCCGCCGTGGGTGCCGCGCTCAGCTCCGAGGTGTTAACGCAGGGCTTGGGCCGCTACCTAAGAGCGACCCCGCGCACCCGCCGCGATCGCGTGCTGTTCACTCTGCTGCTGCTGTGGCTGGGCCACATGCACTCCATCAACGCCTTGCGAGGCGACACCCATCGCTGCTTGCTGGACGTCGCGGCCCTCTCTCTACTGCCGATGTTGCAGGTTGAACTCACCAAAGACGGCGTGGGCGACAACTCTCGTAACGACGAACAAAAGAGAGTTGCTGCAGCAGCTGCTGCTGCGGCACCGTGTGCAACTTCCAATACCGCATCGTTAAATGTGTCGGCCATCACACCCACAGACAACAGCGCAACAGGGGTGACAAGTGCCATGGTACTCGCAGCATCCACGGGCTACAGTCTGCCCTGCACCGATCGGAACTCCTTCTCGAATATATCCGCTGGCGGCGCAGGCCTTCCTTTCATGAGCGGTACTGCCACACCGCAGTCACGAAATGTACCGTGGGCCAACGGTGCCGAGGGAGGCGCCACCGCTCTCTTTGATACGTCCCTGCTTAACGCGGGGGACGCTACGCTGCTGCCGTACGCCGCGGCACGCAAAGCACAGGAGGCCGCGCTGCTGCTGCGTCCGTCAATTGAAGTCATTCTTCTTTCCTTCTTGTTGAACATCCACGCGGGTATTGACACTGTGAGCTGGCAGGCATGGGTGTGCCGGGGCCGCGTGCTGAATGTCGCGTTCGCCGCGGTACGCCGTGCCAGCGGGGTGAGCTCGGCCCTGCTCGACACCCCAGGTACCGTCGATGGTGCGCTGTCCGACGAGGTCTATTTAGACTATGCATTGCGCAGTGTGCGGACCGACGTGACGACGGTGGCGGTGCTCGGCTGTCGACTGATAGCCGCCGTGCTCGGCAGCGAGCTGCGGTGGGGACCCCGTTGGCGAGATGCACACCAAAGGAGAGAGGTGAACATTCAAGACCCAGCGTGCAAGTGCAGAGCCAACGACAACGTTCGTGGTGACGTCGATGACGCTGCTATGCAAGCAGAGCTGGTGTTCTTCACCCAGGCAATGATGCCGTTGCTCGTCCACATAGCAGTCCACAACCCCGACGTGACGTCAGCGCAGGAGGGTGGGGCCGCGTCGCCGGTGCATTACGTTCCCGCTAACCTGCGATGCACCCGCTATACATCCCTCGGCGAGTCCTCGTTAGTTGCGTTGGACGCATGTTTGCAGTACTATGCGCAGAGCGGGCACCTGCGCAGTCGAAGCGGGGCGGCGAGTGATTCTGACTCGTCACGCGTATCCACTGAAGACCTGGTGCGCGTGCTTCCGGCCCTGACACGTGTCTCGCACAGCAGCGTGCACCCGCCCATCCGTGCCATACCGTACCGTTGCCTGCTCTACATCGGCCAGCGCATTGAGGATGTTCTAGTGGTGCTGCGCGACATGCCCTCGCTGGCCAACGCGGCGGTGGCATGTGTATTAGACTACGGCGCCACATCGTCCCAGTGGGAGGTCGCGGCAGCGGCGGAGTGGCTGACGGTGTTAGTTGATTTCATGACGGAGGCGGAGACAGCAACGGCAGCAGAGGCGAAAAAGAATAGGAAGTCGTCTGCGAAAGAAAGGCCACCGCCGGAGGTGGATGCCACCGTGGCGGGTACTGATAACGATGTCGCGGACACGGAGAAGCGGGGACGCCGTTCTTTTTTCTTTTTGTCGCCCGCAGAGCAGCTACAGGAGTATTTCCACTTTGACGACAGCCCGCTCTCACGGAAGTTGCTTACAAACGTTGTTGCCGCTCGCCGCAGCAACACTGGAAGCTCCTATGCAATGTCCGCGCTGCTGCAGCTTGCTGTACACCTTCAGACCTACATCGACAATCGGCGACAAATACGTGATGCACAGAGCAGTGAGCACGCTCAATTAAATTCACCGCAAGGGCAAGCGGAGGCACACACTGACGAGCCAATCACGCCGCCACTGACTCCCAATGGTTTGTCCTCCATTACGCAGTGGATTCAGTTGTTGCAGAACGCTACAGCTGACAACACACGGTTGACACGCATCTGCGCAGCTTTCCATCGTGGTCGCGACCGACTCAGGACCCGAGTTCGGGACGAACTCACGTCTGAGGGTCATGCTCCAGAGAGCACACTTAACCAGCACACACGTCGTCAAGAAACGTCGAAGCCCGTTCTCAAGGATGCATGGACACGAGCGCTGACTGCTGCGGAGCAGATCGCGCTGCAGTATACCTTCACGGCGACGCTCTTCCGCGCACTCGACACGCTGTTCTGTCAGGATCACTTGTCTGTCACCCCCTACCTGTATGGCAACCAGTTCAGCAACTCGCTGGTGTGTAATGCTGTGGTGGCGGCCATCAAGCTCCCCTCACCCCATGATGTAGCGTCGCTGCTATCGATGCGCTTTCACGCAGCTAACACGTCGTGCGAGATGGACAGCACAGCAGAAGCAGCAGCGACTTCCCCTATTTCACCTCCCATGTCCTCCACAGCGCTGCTGTTCGGATACCAAGCTGTGATTCAGTGGGCGTGCCGTTTAGGGGCAAGCTGGCTGCGCAGCGCCTACCCTTGCTGCTGGGTTGCACGTAGCGACGAAACGGCAAAGACAAATGCGGCTGCTTCCGTCGCTTGTGGAGGCGGGTTACCGCACCCCTGTAGTGCAGCTCTTGTGGAAGATGTGTGCGCGGCCACCACGTCTATCATGCGAAATGATGCCGCCGCGCTTTCGCACCGCACGCGTTGTCACGCGGCTGCGCTGCTCTCCGCCCTTGTAGAGTCGTGCCCGACTACACAGCTGCCCCTTTTGGAAGCGTTTGGAGCTGCCTTGTTCGCCGCCTCCGTGACGCTGCGACGAACTATATGTGTTAGTGGTCTGCAGTGTCGTCTGGTGCGGCGCGTGTGGAGTGCCGCCCGTTACGCCTGCGCCGGCGTTGAGCACAACTGGTTGAACAACAATGTGGAAGCGTTGCGGTCGACAGTAGCGCGCATCAAGGAAATCGCTGGGGATTCACCAAGCGACAACGCGCCACGTCGCACCAGAAGCGTCCACCGGCGGCAGCTGGCCCGTTCTCCCAATTCACCTGACGCTGCGAGTATGGCGCGTAACCTGCAAGCTTGTCAAATATTGGTATCCTTGCTGGCAAGCGTCGTGGCATGCACTGGAGCAACGTCCGATAACAACGCGTCTTCATCGTCTGCGCCATCTGAGACGCCGTTGCTGATCACCCCTCCGCAGCGCCAGACGCTGTGCGCAGCTCTCTGCGATGCACTCGGTATGGCGCCGCTCCGCTACTGTGTTCTGACCGCACTGAGGAGCATTTCTGCCACTGCGGAAGGGCGGCGCTGCCTGCTGACAGATATTTCCACCGCCGGCGACCCGCTAGGCCGCACCTTGTTCGGGCGTGTGCTGGCCTTGACGCTGCACATCCCCTGCCGCTGGGCACGCACGAAAAAGGGAATGATGAGCTCGCTGCCCTCTGCTGTCGCATCACACGTCTCTACGCCAAATCAGTGCCGTCGCTCCCCCTCCGCCTCGCCGCGCCCGCTGTCTCCGGCCGCAACGTCCCCTCACTCTCCGCATGCGGTGGGAAACGACGGTAGTGATAACCGAAGTGCCAGTGGTGGTATCGATATTGATGGAGATGCGGCGACTGCGGTGGCGGGCTGTGACCTCTGCACCTCCCTGATCGGGTGGGAATGCGCGGAGGGAAAAAGAACAGGAGAAACACCAGGTGAAAACGCGAACGCAGCTTCCAAAACAGGTGATCCAGCGGAAATAACGGTCACACCACTCCAGGCTCCCGCTTTTAGTTTCCTCGCAGCTTTTCTAAAGCTCCGTGGTTTGGAGTACCTGACAAAGAACATTGTAGAGATCGATCGGCAGCGGCGCCGACAGGGACGTCCCTTGACTGTACCGCCACACCTTCTCCGACTCCTCGCCGCACTGTCGCTGGACAGCACCGTGGCCAAAGACATTGTGAAAAGTGCTGATCTCTTCAGCATTGTGCTGGAAGTTGCTGGGGCCGCTTTTGCGTCACACGCCATGACCGCCACACTTGCATTGTTGACGCTTCGCAACGTGTGCTTCGCTGAAGGGTTAAAGTCGACCTTCTGTCAGGACGCTAGAGTGCTGCTCACGCTGAAAGCAGCGGCTTTGAGGCTTACGTGTGTGAGTCAACTCGTTGAAGATTCAGCAAGGCCGACATCGCGGACTTCAGTGAAGAAGCAAACGATTCTCGTGACTTCTCCCAATGCCGGTCAAGGATCTACTTCTGCAGGCGGCCGTCGAACATGCGTGGAGGTAACGCTGCGAGATGACGTCGTCGATCCCGAAAATGCAGTTGCAGTGTCGTGGGCGACGCAGATGTGCCTGTACGCGCGGGCACAGCACACAGTCACAGTACAGACGTCAAACAAACAGGCCGCCCGCAACGCACTTGAAACGCCTAGCCGGTGTTCTTTTCACGACATTACAAACAGCACATCCCGACATTCAATCTTTGAAAATTCAGCGCTTAGCACGGAATTGAACGGCGGCGTTGACGAGGCAGCGCAGAGGAGAGGAACAGCGACGGATGTTGAAGCTGGGCGACGGCAGTACTTGGCAGCGACGGCGCTTGCTTCTCTGTGGTTCGACAACCAACGTGGTAAGGCCGCTTTAGCAGAGGTTCTTGGTGCTGCACCATCCTGTGACATAGTGGAACTACAAGAAGTGGCACGTGCCACGCCAAAGAGAATGTAGGGATCCGTTTGTATTTTTATCCTCGCGAAGGAGCACACTTTGTTTTAACTGCAGCGGCATCATAGAGTTTTATCGCCACTACGTTCCTTTTGCGTACAAAGCCATTTCAAGGCGTCACCGGAGGTACTGGGAGAACCTTTTTGTCTGAGCGAAACGCTGACGGCTGAAAGTGCTGCTGAAGAAAGAAGGTGTCGTGTGATCAGCCCCGTTTGCTTATTTGCATCGTACGAGGTAAAGGAAAGTGTTGTGCTAAAAAACAGAGTTTTGCATTCCTGAGATCTGTTATTCGCAGCGTTTCTTTTCATCCCCGCTCTTTTCTTTTTAAACGTCACCACCAGTGTTTCCCCACGTGGAAACTCTACGTGAACTACTAGTCCCGCTCCACAAAGCAAAGCATTATATATATATATATATATATATACATATAAGCTGTGTGAACTCTAACATCACGCTTCGTCGTTCGACTTTGCTTCAGTGACGTATGTGTGGTCGGACGGCTTCAGTCTATGTGCGTTTTGTCGTTTGCGTTTTCGTTTTACTTCCCACTGTGCGCTTGCAGCTGTTAGCATCTCCGCTTTTCTCCTTGTCATACATAACTTCTCTATCAAGAAAGTGTGTCGAGAATCTGCCAGACTGTTGAGTTCCGTTAACGCAGAGCAAAAATGAGCGACATCCGGCAGACCTCCACCTTGACGCTTCTGCGCCGCCTGTCGACAATCGCCGACCCAAGCGCGCCCGGCTACATTCCAGACTACTTCGTCCAGCTGTGCGACGGCATCAGCCTCTACGCGGCGCTACGCATCGTCGCCCCAAACAACTTCCCGCCCACCACCATTACTTCCATTATCGGCGACGACGGCGAGGAGTCGACAATGATGCTGTCACTGACGAGCAAACATTTCGAAGTTGACGCGGCGATACGCAAGGCGAACTTGTCGGTGCTAATGCAGCGTATTACTCAGTACGCGCAGGAGATGATAGTGCCTACGTCCGGTGTAGCACCCGTGACACAGGGTCTGGATGCCGTCGCATTAGCGGCACTGGCCGGCGATGGTTCAGATGGCGCCTTATGCACCGCCGAGGTTCCGGAGTCTCTCATGCAGCTCGTCGGTCTCGCGGTCACCCTTGTCGTGCTGAGCGGTGTGCAGAGCGTGCTTGCCGAGGTGAAGGCCCTTCCGCGGCCGGATCAGGTGGTGCTGTCGGACTGGGTGCGTGAGATCATGGGTACCTACAACTTAAAGCCGCGCCGCCACGTAACTGCCGCAGCTGCCCAACCAAATTCTAAGCCGTTTGACAACAACAACAACAGCACCGCTGGGAAAGCAGCTGCTGCAATAGGGAGTCCGACTGGAACATCATTGGCTGCATCTGCGCAGGCTGGGTCTCCCATGCGTGCTGCGCCCGTACCAGCGCTCACTGGTACACCACCATTGCGTCCACCTGCTGCAGCGGCTGCCGCACCCAATTCACTGATCAGTGCAGCACCTGCTCCTTCTACGATACCGGCTACTGTTCCATCTGCTGGGACTAACAACACTCAGCAACCCCTTGCGACATCGCGCGTGACAGCCGGAGAAGCAGAGGACGAAGGCTACTACCGTAACGCCACCTACCAGCTACGCAACGAGCTCGCCGAGTTGAAGGCGCAGCTAGAAGCCTTGCAGGACCAATACCGCATTGCTAAGGAGGACAGGGACACGGCGGAGAACAAGTACCGTCTCCTGCTGGGCGAACAGGCGAAGGCGTCAACGACGACAGCTGCATCCGCATCCGACAGCAAAAATAACGCGGAAAGTCAGAAGGATGTACTGGCGCTGTGGCAGGAGCGGTGTAGCAAGAAGGACGAGACGATTGTTACGCTGACGGCGCGGGTGGAGGAGCAGTCTGCGCAGGTGGTGGCGCTGAAGGACGCTGCAGCAGCACACGAGATGGCACTGCAGACGCTGCGACGCCGCCTGAAAACAGCGGAGGAGGGCGTGATGGTGAAGTCGGAGGAGAAGCGAGAAGCGGAGGAAAAGCTGGCAGTAGCGGAGGACAAGCTTGCCGCGCAGATGAAAGTTCGGTTGGAACTAGAGAACCAGGTGGAGGAGCTCAACTCGCGTGTGCTGGTGCTGACGGTAGAGCAGGACCGACTGCGCAGCGCGGGCGGAAACAGCGACGAGAACGCGCAGATGAACAGCTCCTTCGTCTCCAATGGTTCCGTCGACCGTGTTATGACGCTCGAGAACGAGTTGGATGAGGTGCGGCAACAGCGTGACAGCCTGCAGCGCCAGGTCGGCGTCCTACAGCGGCAGGTTGCGGCGATGCCGGCGCCGGTGGCGGAC
Source organism: Crithidia expoeki (assembly GCA_900240875.1). Classification (NCBI taxonomy): domain Eukaryota; phylum Euglenozoa; class Kinetoplastea; order Trypanosomatida; family Trypanosomatidae; genus Crithidia; species Crithidia expoeki. Next base: position 268,734 of record OESE01000216.1, read on the forward strand.
GTGTCGACGGCGAATGACACATGGCGGGCGCAGCTGCGCCAGGTGGAGCGTGAGCGCGAGGAGCTGCGGCAGCAATTGACAACGGCGCTGGAGCGCAACGGTGACTTGCGCCAGCAGCTGGCAGCGAGCGCTGCAGCCGCGGCCACCGCTGTCGTCGCGAATCTCAGCCTCGGTGCGAGTCGATCCAGCGCTGCAGAAAACGGTCTCGACAACAGTGGCGCTGGTCCTGGTGCGGCAGGAGTGAACAATACTCCCAGTCCCAGAGACGGTGGGGAATTGGACATGAGCGCGCTTAGCATCGACTCGCCGCGGCGTATGGCGAGCAATGGTAGCATCGGCGGCAAAACTCGCGATGCGGCACGCCGCGAGCAGGTCATTCTTTCATCGCTGCTGCTGCAATACAGCTACCGCAACCTGTTGTTGCAGCAACATGAAACGCTGTTGCACAAAGACGGCGCGGAGGCGGAGACGGCGCGGCAGCACCAGGCGGAGGAGCACCTCGACATTGCTCGTCACACCCCGTCGTCGTTGCTGACGAAGCAGCGGCGTGATGTGGAGCAGGGGCTGCTGGAGTCCGTGTTGCACGGAGCCAAGCTGCGCATGATGCGGGTGGAGCAGTAGTGCCTTTATCAGAAATCTCTTTGCGACTTTAGTAGTCGTCGTTCTGAGGTGCGTTGCTGATCGTGTATTCTACTGCCCAGCATGTTGCTTCCCTTGCTGTTAGACTTCCAATCGCTGCATTCTTGACTTCTTTTTTTTTTCTTTATTGCTTCCCATCACTTTGCGGTTATTGAAGAAGAGATCACAAGCGCGTTTATTTCATTTATTCGCGTTAAAACGTTTGGAGGTCGGCAATGTGGCACCTGGAAAAGCCACCAGGTAGAGAGCAATGTCTTTTTACGCTGGTGTTCACGCCAGGTATGGTTAGCCTTTTGTTACTTCAGACGCTTCCTCCAGCGGATGAGCCTGCCTGACGATTTCTTCCCATTTGCGAAATACAGTGACCGTGCTGACCTTCGTTCTATTTGACAATATCTCTGTCTCGCCTTTCCTTGTTATCAGAATTTGCTGCTACAGAAGGAAGCAAAATAGGTTATATTCTGTACAACAGAGGGCCCACTCCGGCTCGGCCGCTGTTCTTTTTGTTATTGTTGTTATTTTTAAGTTCAACTCATTATATATCTGACAACGTGTATCGCTGCGAGTCAGTACAACAAAACGTACAGTGATACGTTAAGCACCGTTAATTGAAGAGTTTTTCCGCTTTTCTCCTCTCTCTCTTTCGCTTTCCAAGTATCTGCTTTGCAACATTCAGCCTTGCACTATGCGAAAATGAAAAAAGCAGTCGACAGCGCTCATGATGCTGATAGCAATGCCGCGTGCGGTGCGAGCGCCTCTCCCGCTATAGCGTCAACGTCGAGCCAACAGGATGCAACGGAGCACAGCCGTCCTTCATCGCTGCACACCGATACCACGAACACTGAAACTGGGGGTGACACCAGCAGCCACATTAGTATTGGATCTCACGGCACGGTGGAGAAGGTGGGGGAGCAGCGAAACGGTCGACGCCATTCTTCTCCAGCCGAAAAAAACGAAGACGACCAGGAAGACAACGAAAGCTACTGCAGCTACACCAGCTACTACGACAGCTGTGATGAGGCGGATGAGGAGGCGTCGGAGAGCTTCAGCAGCAGCAAGTGCAGTGGCGATCGGGCTCGGTCACAGTCACCAGGTTCTCCACCTCCGCAAGAGGACCTACTGCGCTTCTTCAGCTTTACTCTGGAAGATGCCGCATTGAAAGACCACCGATTCATGATCATTGAAGCATTTGGGCAGGTACTGTTGCTTGGCACCAACCAAGGTGCCGTTGCGGTGGTGGATGCTGCGACAGGGAAGCTGAAAGACCTTCTGTTCAACCACCGCGAACCGATCAGCGACGTCGACTGCTCCGCCAACGGGTTGTATGTGGCGTCGTCGGACAAGGCGGGTTATGTATCGGTGCAGAGTCTGCGCGACACGAGAGACCTGTGGATCTCGCAGCTCGACGTGCCGATCGAGTCCATCGCGCTGCACCCCCTCTATCATAAAATGGACAGCTGCCCGATGGTATGCGGCGGCGGCAGCAAGGCGCTTTTGTTGACAAAGGGCATGCTTTGGCGCAACAGTCGGCGTGTAACGATCTTGCAAGAGGTCCGTGGACGGATCTACCGTGTCCGTTGGTGCCTCTGCGCTGCGCTTAACATCGTGGCGTGGCTATCGGATCAAGAGATCACCCTTTACGACATGAAGAATGAAAGTATGGTGCGTCGTGTACCGCTGCCGGGAGACATGCTGCAAAACGCGCTGTACCCACCCACACTGCGGTGGGAGCGTGCACCACTTGAAGCAAATAGCGATGAGACCAAGAACAACAGTGGTAGAAGCAGCGCCGTGCTATTGTGTGGTTGGGGCGATGCTGTGCAGGAGGTTTATGTCTCGATAGGTTCATCCGCGACAGCATCAGCAACGACGGGCAACGGAGGAGCGGCAGCGGAGAGCAGTGGCCTGCTGCAGGTGTTTCCGATCTGTACGTCTTTCACAGCGCCGTTTCAGCGACGCGCCTCCACCTCACCAGCGGTAGCAACCGCAGTCTCACAAAGTGCACCTCCTCGCTCTTCTGTAGTTCCAACTCCTCCCTCCGCTGCTGGAGCTGCCTCTTCAGATATGGCCTCTGCTGCAGCTGCAGCGTCAACAAATGGTTGTGGGCCGTACTTGGTGGAGCTGCGCACGCCGCAACCGCTTCGCCCAAGTCGCACCGCCTTCCCTTATCGGGTGTGCGGTATTGCCCCATACGGCCCGCAGCGGTACGTCATCCTCGCCAGCCTCATCGACCCACACGCGGAGGGAGTGATGAAGGACTTGGAGGTGCGTGTTGTGGAGCGCGCTACGCTGGTGGACGTCTACCGCGGCCGCATGCCGGTTCGCTTCATCCACCCACTGCAGCTGCGCCTCTCTTACACGGACCTAGTTCAACCGCGGAGCCCTAGTGTCACTGCAGGTGGTGATGATGCTGCTGGTATTAATAAGCTGTCGGCGTCTGTGTTCGAACCGCTTTCACCGTTAACGCAGACGCAGTACTTTATTCTCTCGGTAGACACTATCGTGAAAGCAATGCCCGCCGACACGGACGACCACATTGATTTTCTGCTCCACTTCAGCCAGTTCGAGAGGGCGTACAGCTACGCCGCCCTCCACGTCTGTCAGCTACGCCGGCATGTCCTGGAGCAGGTTGGCCACCAGTGGCTACTGTACCTCTTCGAAAGGCATGCCACTGATCCTACAGCGATTCCCCGTATCATTGAGCTGCTACCGAAACTTGTGCCGGAATACAACAACCTGGCATGGGAGCAGTGGATTTACCGCCTGGACACCTGCGGAGAATCGTGGCGGCTGGTGGCACTGCTGCCCGGTTGTAGCGCCACGTCAAAAGTGTGCGACTTTGACAGTCCGTCCGATGGGGCCGGTACTGTAGCTGCTGCTTCCCCCGCCTCACACGTACCCCCCAGCACCGCCGCGACAGCACTGCAAGTGCCCATCAAGCGGGAGTACTACGACTTGGTGCTGCTGCGTTGTCTTCGCCACGACGTGAACCTCTTCTACGCAGCCCTGCACAAATTTGATACTCTCTTCACCGTGTCGGTCGTGCTGAAGGCGGCGGAGGCGGCATATCGTGAGCACTGCAGTGCCTACGCATGGTGGTCAACGACAGATGACGACGAGGACAATGACAATAAGTTCGTGGAGGGGAAAGGAGACAAGGCCAACAACAGCACGGGCGTTGACGCGGCGTCAAAGGTTTTCTCGCCACCGACGTCGCCGTCCGCGAAACTAGTGGAGAGCGTGGGGGCCTCACGGGACGACAGCGGAACGAAGGCTGGCACCATGAACCGCACCGCATGCTGGTCTCTCGCCGCGAGCTACGGTTACTTGCTGCGCTGCGCCGGCCGCTTCGAGGAGGCGATCCAAACGCTCATGCACTTGCCTTCGTCGCCGCGCAGCGACAGAGAGTTGTTTGGGCTCATTCGTAGTAAGCAGCTCTTCTGCAAAGCGCTGCAGCTGCTGCCGGAGTTGCTGCAGCGGCGTGCGGACGCCACGTTGGAGCTGCTGATGGAGCACGTCGCTCCGCCGCCGCGACGCGGGGGCTCTCCGCAGGTGTTTTTCTCCGGCGACTGCGTCGCAGCTGTATCGCCGCCTGCCTCGCCGAATACTGCCGCAGCAAAGACACCGACACAGCAGCAGCAACAGCAACAACCATTAGAGGTGACTCAGTACGGTTCGGTGGAGGATCCGCTAAACGTAGAGGCTGTTGTAGATCGCCTTGAGAAATGCGATCGTCTGCACCTGCTGCGGTACCTTGACTTGGTGAAGAAGGCGCACCCGAGGCGGTTTGTCGACATCGCGAGGCGTCACGCCCAGCTTGTTGCAACGCTTTACATCGACTACGACCGCGGCAGCCTCCTGCCGTTTTTGAAGGAGATGTCCATGTACGTAGAACGGATCCGTGAGCTGCACGCTCTGTGCCGCAAGAACAACTTCGTCGAGGAGGAGATCTTCTTGCTCTTTCGCATGGGTCGAGAGGAGGATGCGCTGCGCATCCTTATTGAGAAAATGCATGACGTCCGCCGCGCTTTGGAGTATGTCGTGTCCATCCCTGACCGCGAGGAGCAGAGCGTGCTCTTCGCCCACCTGGTGGACTTCACGGTGCGCTACAACGCTAGCCTGCCGTGTCGCCGCAAGCGGCAGGACGACGACGAAAACGACGATGCTGACGACGACGGGTACGACGCGGCGGTGGCGAGCGGGGGGATTCGATATGTACTGCACCAGACACAGCCCGGTGAGACGTACACATCAATCGCGCAGCGCTACCACGTCGCAGTTGATGATATTCGCAAGGCAAATCGGATGTCCACGCCTGGATCGCGCCCTGGCAGCAGCTCTCCCTATTCCCCGCCCTCATCCGTTTCAAAGCGCAGCCCAAGAGGCACCTGCGCGCTAACCGATGAAGACATCAGTGGTTTCACAGGGGACTTGACAACATCAGAAGCCCCACCTCCGTCGCGCTGCATCGTTCCGCTGAACCTCTTTGGGTCGCTGCTGAACGCGCTGGCAGACCCACAGTTCAGTGAGTACCCCTCGGTAGACGTGCGGCTTGTCTTGAAAAGACTACCGAGCGACGAGCCAATTCCCCACGCCGGGGCGAGCGTGGCGGCCATCGCTCACACAATGGCAGATGAGACGGCTTTTTTAACCACTGTCACGGAGATTGGCGAGCGGGACTTAATGGGCTACTACGCCCAGCTGTTGAAGCGGCGCACTGCAGCGATTGTCATGGGGCGGGGCTCCGTTGGGTTTATCGCGTCTGACGCGAAGAAAACCTTGACAACTGCAGCTGGTACTGTAGCAGGAGTAGCAACGGCAACGGTAGTAAGTCAGCCTGCAATTTCGTCTATTCTCAATAGACCTTCCGTGGAAATGTCGCACTGCTGCGCCGCCTGTCATCAGCTGGTCACGCAGCAGATGGTGGTGTTTGGGTGTCAGCACGCGTATCATTTGAGCTGTGTGCTGCAGTATATGGGAGAGCCATCAACGGATGGGGCAGGCGTGAATGGCGAAGCTACTCGGTCTGTTGGGGCTTGCGATTCAAGTACAATAGCGAGTGGACAAACACGCACGTCAGACAAAGCGGAGAACGCACTTCGCAAGCTATCCGTGTACTGTCGTGTTTGCTGCGAGAAAACAGGGGATCATTGTTGACAGGTCTTTTGCGACGATTAGGAGATGCTCTATTGCGGTGGCTAACCCTGTTTTTGTTGCTGTCACTGTACCAATTATTTCGTGTCCTATGTGTGCGTATCTATACACACATATCCCGGCAGCCCAAAGGCTGCTCTGAAAACCTCCAGAGAATCCAAGAAAATAAGAGCTCGAACATACATACTCTAGTGGCTGGTTCACGACGGTAATAGAAATCTGATGGATCTGATTTGGGTGTGCTTGTAGCTCTGGTACGAGGCTTCTTAAACCTCTCGTTATACGTGAGGGTACTTTATAAAGTTCATGATCCACTCCAGCCTTTTTGTGTTTCTTGGTCACATTAGGTAACGTAATTATCATCTGGCTTTTCCGCCTTCACTACACCACAACCTCGTTCGACTCTCACAGTTTTCTTGCTTCATAACAATTCCTTAGCTTACTTGATCAACCATGCGGCGCAGTGTGATTCGAAGCCGCAAGGAGTTTCTGGAACGCAAGCAGCACGAGCGCGTGCATGAGGCAATTTACGCGCGCAAAGAGCAGTTCCGTTCCGCCCTCGAGTCGGCCACGCCCTTGCCCGGGCACCTGAGGAAGGACGCACTGGCCCTGAAGAAGTTCACAGAGCTGGACGATGCGCAGACGCGAAACCTGACGACCACCGTCGATGACGAGTACGCCAACGCCGGCAAGGAGGACCCGCACGTCCTGGTCACGACGTCGCGCAACAGTTCGCAGAAACTACTCGAGTTCGCGAAGGAGGTTCGCCTTATCGTGCCGAACGCCGTGCGCATGAATCGCGGTAACCTCAGCGTGCATCAGCTCATGGATGCGGCACGCAAGGAGAACTTCACGGACGTCATCGTCATTCAGGAGTCGCAGGGTGTGCCAGATAGTCTGATTGTGTCGCACTTGCCTCTTGGCCCCACTGTGACCTTCACTATTCACAACCTTGTCTCGCGGCACGACATTGAAGGCGTTGGCACTATGTCGGAGCAGTACCCCCACCTCATCTTTGAAAACTTCACCACAAAACTTGGTTTGCGCATCAAAGATGTACTGCGCTACCTTTTTCCTGTTCCCAAGGCAGACGCGACGCGTGTGCTGACGTTTGACAACGACAACGACTTCATTAGTTTCCGCCATCACACGTTCAAGAAGGAGAAAGGGAAGAAGCAGGTGGAGTTGATGGAAGTGGGGCCCCGCTTTGAGCTTACTCCTTACCGTGTGGTACTTGGTACGTTGGAGATGGACGACGCAGAGACAGAATGGGTGCTGCAACCATATATGAACACAGCTAAGAAGCGTCGTTTGATGTAAAAAGTACGTTGTGTTCCTCCAAAAGCTGCTGCTGCTGTTGGCAAGTGCATGTAGTGCATTGTGCTGTAAAGGAGCGCTAGGCCGCTCCTATTTATTAGCACATGTACACGTTGTTGTGATGCGCGGTGGCGCTGCTTTCTTTGGTGTTGTTTCCTTTCTTTCTTTGTACGCTTTGAGTTTCGCTTAACATAATCTTTAAGGTTTCACTCAGCTGACGCAGAGCCCTTCTTTTTTCAAAATTGCTCATCTACCTTGTTTCCTTGTTTTGCTTTTGTATCGCGGTGCGGTGATGTGCAGAGGCATTTTTGCCAAGACAAGAGGTGAGCACTTTCAAAGGAAGACGCTCACTTAAAACTCACTTCCAGGAACGATCACATTAAATCAATATGAGGAAAACCAGCGGTGGTCCCGGTGCAATTACCACCTTTGTGGATCTCGAAAGCTCTTTGAGGGCGGACTTTTAAGTGCTCGACATCGTTTTTGTAACGGTCCAGGGCACGGGCAGCTTTGCAAGTGGGGTTTCGCAAAAAGCTGGACCTCCGTGTTGTCAGACAACATATATATATATATATATATATATTTGAGTCATTACTTTGCGTTGCATTTCCTGATGATTGGCATCACTGTGTTTTCAGCGAGTACGCAGAAGAAAGCACTCTTCATCCTCCTCCTTTACCTCGCGGTGGAACTTCATAGACGGATATTTTGCTTACGACACCGCTCATCTCTGTTTCAAAGAAACGCAGAACGCAGAGGGGCGAATCAGCCTCGCTGATGGATAGGAAATCCATCGGGTGTCACCAAGCACAGCCTCATGCCAGCACACATGTCGTATTTTGTGAGATGCTTCAGAGGCTGGCGAAGAGCCAGGTACTTTACTCACCATCAGAAGCAGAAATAAACCATAAGAAGAGCTGTTGCAAACAGGCGGCATTTTCGCTGAACGTGTCGCCTTTAACTTCACGGCGGAGGTTAACAAGAGAACCGAGTTCGAAATGTGTTTGTGCTTTACCAGAAAACGTGTCACGCAGAAGTGATACGAGCGGCGAAAAGGACGACGAGTTAAAACCGTACTACTCGCAGGTTGTAAAGGAGACTACAACTGCCTTCGTCGGCCGGCAGCTGTATCAGAGGTTGTTGAACTGCGAGAACGAAGGCAGGTCCGTGGATCAGATAAACACTGTAAAAACACACAACTTCTCAACGTCGGATAGCCAGTCATTGCTTCGTCGAGGTATCGCTGCGTTCGTGGAGGCTGTGGCCTGTCAGGAGTCTGGTCAGCGAGAGCTGGCGAAAGCACGCCAGATTTACTTCACCCAGTCTTCGCCTGAAAAGCTACGAGAAGAAAACAAACAGCTTGCTTTGGTGCGGCAGATTCCGCTTCGAGAATGGGCAGGCATGTACCACTATAATACCTGGTTTGTGAAGTGTCCTTTGCCGTCTTTAGGCGACCTCGGAGGACAAATCAACAAGACGGGAGGCAAACAACGGACTGGTACGCGGATCGCGAGCACTTCTCACAGAACCTCAAAACAACTTTCAGCGTCGCTATTAAAATCAGAATTGCCAACAATGGTATCAGCGACGGTAGCTGCATCCACACCAAAGACATTGGTGTTGCCCGCAGATATTGAAGCGGAGCTGCAGAAGTACTGGAAGCTTCACGACGAGGCGGCTGCACGGTTGCGGCTGGAGGCGCTGCGCAACCACGACGCCGAGGCCTTTGCGAAACACGTCAGTCTCCTCAAAATTTCCGCCTTGTTGGGGATCATGGAGAAGACGGAGGGGTTTATGCGGCGCATTGGAATGCGACTAGAGTCACAGGCGGCAGGCGTGACAGGCGCGCAAGCACAACTGATCAATGACAAGGAAAGGGGCGACGCCGAACTTGCCACGTACACTTCAAAACAACAGAGCGCACTTGTTGGAAGGAACGCCAACAGCGACTATGCTCGTTTTAAGGCCTACGTCTCTTCGTCAAGCGTTGAATTCAAACTCATGCACCGTATCGACGCGTTTGTGCCATCTCAGCCACACGGATTGCGCGCTACGCTGCTACCGCATCAGATGGACGGTCTCCGCTTTCTCGCGTCGTTGCACGCAAATCACATCAACGGCATCCTCGCAGATGAGATGGGTGTTGGCAAAACCATTCAGACACTTGCGTTTCTTCTCTATCTGAAAGAGGAACTAGAGCGACAAAAAGCGGCAGATATAATGGGAGGTGAAGCCATGACGGCAGAGCCACAGCGTCCTCACCTCGTCCTCGCACCCTTGTCGGTGATCCGCGAGTGGCGCGAGGCTTGCGAGCAATTTGTGTTCGAGAGCTTCCGCGTAGGCCTCTTCCAGGAAATGGATGATCCTGTCGCGGACGCGCCCACCTATGATTTGCTTCTGATGCCAGTACACGCGGTGCGCCACTCCAGCGCTGCAGCAGCGGCACGCGTGCAGTGGAACTACGTCGTCGTTGACGAAGCACACAAGGCAGTGGCGAATCTCAAGACGTTCACCGCGCGAGCGATTCTGTCGCTGCCGTGTGCCCGCCGCCTCGTCTTGACCGGCACTCCACTCAGCAACGACTTACGGGAGTTGTGGTCGCTGCTGCATTTCTTAAACCCGAGTGTTTTTTCTGACAACGACGCCTTTGATGAAGTCTTCCGACGTCCGTTTCAGGTGTACGAAGCAAAGGAAGTTGAGCTGACAGAGGAGGAACGCGGTTTACTGGTGTTGCGTTTGCACCAAGTGCTACGACCTTTTCTCTTGCGTCGCTCCAAAGCAGACATTGACGCGTCGCTGCGCATGACCTTTCATCGCGTCCAGTGCCCACTGTCGTTAGTGCAGGAGCGTGTGCTGCGCATCCTACGAGAAGACAGACGCACCCCTGCTGTACTGCACGCAGAAGAGGCATCCGATAGCAGCGAGGATAATAAAATGGATGGTGTTGCTAAAGACGAAGAGGTGGGCTGTGCAGATGCCGCATCTTTATGTATGGCGAAGCTTTCCGGTACTGAAGGATCGGACCCACGCACCGCGGACACATCAACTTTAGACGCCTCCTCTGGACTGGGTGCACTGTCGCATTTGGCTCAGCTGTATCTTCCTGGGCTTGCAGCACCTAAACGGCAGATAATGCTCCAACGTCAGGTGTGCGCAGACAAGCGACTCGGCTTCAGCAGCGCTAACGTCACCGAGTCAGCTGCTCAGCAAGTGTGCAACCACGTATTTATGTTGCCGTTTTTCTCTCAAGTGCTACAGCGGCACGGTCTGGACGAGTTGACGCTGGAAACGACGGCAAGTAGGCGTGATGCCAACGCTGTCGACAAGAACACTCCTTCCAGTAACGGCGCTGCCGCGATGACGCTCGCAAGCAGTGGTAAATTCCTCCTGTTGCACCTTTTGCTTTCGCGGCTCTTCGTGGCAGGCCGCAAGGCCGTGCTGTTCACTCACTGGCTTGACTGTGTAGACCTCTTGTTGGACTATTTGCACAGTCGCGGCTGGCACACGAACGCGGAGGTGCTTACCGGGGCCAGTAGCGAAACAGAGCGCCAAGCCGGTGTGCGCCGCTTCCGCGACGACCCGGCCTGCCTCTTTTTCCTTCTTTCCATCAAAGCCGGTGGGTGTGGGATTAACTTGCAAGCGGCACACGTGGTGGTCCTGCTGGATCGCGACTACACGGCAACAAACGAGGACCAAGCGTTGGCAAGGGTGTACCGCATCGGTCAGCGACACACCGTACGCGCCATTTACTTTACCACCGACGACGTGAGTGAGCACCGTGTGATGCAGCGGGCGGCGGAAAAGAACCGACCACGACGCGCCATAATTGACGGCGGCGCGTATCAAGTGACGGACTCGCCTCCGAATGCCACGAAGGAAGATGATGACGAAAACGCTCTTGAAACGAAAGCTGCAGACGATAGGGTGGTGGACGAAATTCTCACAGAAGAGGTGTGGAGGTCCGCGGTGGCTGTGCAACGGACCGCAAAGGAATGCGTATCGACCAGTGAGCCAACACACGACAACCGAGTCACCACCTCCGCGTGTGTACCAAGCTCGCGAAAATTCTGGAGTGCGCTGCGGCAGCTGGTCCACTCACTTGATGACTTGGTTCTGACCGAGGAGGACCGACGAGAAGGAGCCGAACGCGAAAACGCGGAGGAAGATAATGAGATTGGTAGCGTTGTCGACGCAGCCGGGTCATTGGCAAAAAAAGAAACAGGTGCATTGCGCCGCTTGCGGACCACGTTACCGCCGGAGAGCTTAGATGCACTCGAAAAGGACCTGCAGAACATTGTCAAAGCGCAGACAGATAAACCACTGCCATCGTCGCCGGTTTCGAGCGCAGCTAGCTCTGCTGCTGCCTTCGGACCGAATGAGGACGATATCCATAGTGCTGCTTCGGTCACCCGCAGCAATTTGACACGAATTGGATGTTGCACGCACGACGAAGAATCTGCAAGCCGCTGTAGAGGGGTACTTGGCTCTACAACAACGGAAACAGAAAATGTCTGTCTTGATCCATTTCGTTCCCCCGCACTTTTCTGGCTTGAGTACGCGTACCTTGTGCACCTCAGCCGCGAAAGTTCTTCTGTCCTTGCCACTGCGTTAGGCACCGCAGAGCAAAACCACTCAAGGAAAGATGATACCGAAGAGCAGCTGCAATGGCGGCAGCGACGTGATCGCCGGGCCGCAAAGCGGATGCGGCTTGCCACTGTCGAGGTCCCTGATGCTTTCCGCGAAAAGTGTTGGGAGGATGGCGTGGAGGACGACGCGGAGGTGGCGGAACGCTACCTGGCTTACGTGGAGGACCGAAGAAACCGAAGAAAAGAAAAGTACGTGTCGCGCGTGGCTTGACGCGCCGTTTGGAAGACGTTGCTGCTGCTGCAGTGGGCTATCGGTCTAACACGTTAGCTACTCTTTCCTTTTTGCTTTTACATTTCTGCTCTATGTAACACCTGCTGCTCTACGAGGATCACGAAAAGGACGATAGTGGCGACGACAACCCGCTGCCATTTGCTAATCTACTGAACAGAGAGAGTATCCTTCACTTCTTTTGTAAAGAACTCGGTTTTTATTCCTGGTCTGTCTCCAGGTGGACCCGCCTGGCGACGGAAGGAGTAGGTTGGTTGCTTACGCCGTAGTTACGCTACTTCCGTTCTCCTCTACACCCCTTCCCTCTTCCCTTCATCGCACTCCTCTTTTCCTTAAAAAATAAAAGGTGTTTTCGGTGCTGTTTTTACTGCGGACAAATTACATGGCATCACTGCTTTCTTCTTCCATTGAACACACACACAGAGTCCTATCAGGGCTCCAATTCCTCACACGATCATCCCCAATTGCAAGACACTGCCTCAGCGCACCAACGTTTTCACGGTCACGAACTACCTTCTATTCATTTTCTTTTCCTCCACAAGCAGATTGCTTTAATTTTATATTTTCATTCTTGCTGGCACCCATTACTGCCGTAGCAGCGACCTCTTACTTGTTGGGATATCCATCCACTTTAGTTCTTATGTTCACAGTGCTGCGTATTTGCATGTCATCTTTCAAAAACTAAATTAGCCCTTGAAATAGCGACTTCTATAGAAGGGTGGAAACTTGTGCAAACGAGGGAAAAGAGGGATTGTTGTAAATATTCTAGGTAGATTCTGTTGTTTCTAGCCGAGATGCCTCCGAAGCGTGGGAAGGCACATACGGTAAAAAGAAGCGATGAGATGCGGCGCTTGTCAGTAGGCGAGCGCTTGACAGCGGCTGCGGCATCGACAGCCAACGCAACAACGCGTTTGCCGCACCACTTGGTCTATCGAACACACCCACGGTGGCGTGCGCCGGCCAGCACCAACGGTCAACACCCACCTCAGCCCATCACAGGGTCTGCGACAAGAGGAGTAGATACAGGGAAGAACACAGCAGTAACGGCTACAAAAGCGGTTGTGAACACTAGTGGTTGCGGGGTAATTCCCACCCGTTTTGTCGGACGTAACTGCACTGCGTCATCAAGAGAGGAGCAGAAGGAGAGCACGGCAAATAGATTGGCGCGTAAACCCGCGTCGGGCAGACACAACGCTGCCTCAACAACTAGTAGCGCTAATAGTGCTACTACCGTTGGCCACAAGCGACATCGATCGCAGTCGGCTTCCCATCCAATTGAAGTGGATACAGAAGTCTTAGCTGGAGATGAAGGGGAAGAGGCTGAAAGATACCGTAACACGGAACAGAGCAACGGTAGCAGTGTGTCCTCAGGGGGGTCGTCCTCATCGTCGTCGTCTGTCTTGCCTTCTCAACTGCCGATGGTCACCGAGAGCAAAGTGTTGTGTACCGGCGTAGGCGGCGGCACGTTATACGTACGAGCCACTAAGGAAATCAAGAATGGTTTTCAGAAGGATAGTAACATGTCAGCGAGAGAGAGCAGCGCTTCGTCAGAAAGGGCGGAAACAGACTCCGTGTCAGCTAAGAAGAGCCCTTTGCAGAACACCGCCACCTCCACCGGTGACAGCAATGTCCTTTTCGGCGACGACGATGACGAGGAAGAGAGGAAAAACAGCAACGGCGACGTTGTGTGGGGCACGCAGGGCGGGGCTGACACAGAGGGCCGGCGGTCAGCTGTGTCGGGCAGCGTCTCTTTGCTGCCGGACGGCCTACAGGAGACACACGTGTTGGATGAGCTATCCGATCGCGCGCCTGTTGCACCGGTGCGACCGCAGCGTGCGACTGCGACCAACGTCGACACTGGGAAGGCACCTGACAAACACGTCGGACAGGCGGGGAGGGCATTTATGGTGGCAGAAGACGAGGAGGACCACGATGGGCATGAGCTGCTGGGTGACCCTTTTCGTGTTAACGAGGGTGCTGTTGCTGTTGATGCTGCTACGAGCCGTAGTGCCTACCAAAACACGACGGAGCAAAATTGCAGGTTTCAGCAGCGGACCGACGTCGAGACAAAGAATCAGATCGCCAGCACACTTCCGGCAACGCCGGCCCTTCTGTCTACGCGTGGCGGCGTCTTGTATGGAGCAGAGGGTATATCTCTTTCTGCTGCTGCTGCTGCTGTTAATGCAGGGCAGTTCGCTGAGACACTCGCAGTTCAGGATCTCACTTACATTCCAGAGGAGAGTGGCGTCACAAACACACAAGAAGGAGAGATCTCACCGATATTGGCGTCTTCGACGGAGCCGTACACACCACGTGCTGGAACTGCTGTAGATTCAGCAAATGTTAGTCCCTCGGCAGCCAGCCGTGAGAGCAACAACACAAGTTATGCAGTTGCACCCGAGGTGCTCCTTGGCGACGGTCTCGTGTCACCTCCTGTGAAACGTGCTACGATTACTCCACAGCAAGCGGCGCAAGGCACGGCAGCTAGCAGTGTAATTCAGGGTGTTGGTGAAGACAAAGGCAACGCCACACCCCCACCACCTAACGTGCAGCGAGAACTCTGTCCACCACCGCCTTTACTTGCAAGGCTCAAAGACTCTTCCACAACGAAGTCTTCTCTTCTGGCACCGCACCCATCAAACGAAGATGTCATTCTTTTGCTGTGCCTGCGGACCATCCATCACCAGCGGACGCGCCACCACCATCACGGTATTGGCCCTCCACTTCTTCTACTGCGGCAGGTGACTCAGCTGCTGCGCCGTCACACACGAGCTCTCTCCCCTCCACCCTTGATGACGGTTGTTTAAAAGACGACGAACAGACGCCCCTTCGCACGCCGCCCTGGTCGAGAGGCACATCAGCAGCACAGCAACAACGTGGAGCAGTCTCAAACCCCAGCAATGATACTTTTATGAAGGATGCAAGTGTATCAGCACTCCAGCAACAGGAGACGGTTCCAATCGACCCCTTTCTTACCACGCCACCGCAGTTCCGGCAGGGCAAGACACAGCAAAGCACAGATGTGCTCAGCGACGATGGCGAGGTCACACCGGAGCATATCACGGCAGCAGTCAAGAAAGCGAAAAGCCCAAGCCCGGAGCGCGGTAGGCGAACCACCTCAAAGCCGATGACACCTCCACGATTGAACACAACGCAACAACAACAACACGAACCCGCTACGGACATCGATCTGACGCTGTTGGAGGTGGGCACACGGGTCGAGGGCCGCTGGGGACGGCAGTGGTTTCCAGCCACGATCACAGAAGTCCCACGCAATGGTTTTGTACAGATTGAGTGGGCGGAGGATGGTTCGCGGCTGCACGTGCGTCTGCGTGAAGTGCGGCTGCCTGTTGACAAACTTCCTTCTGGTGCCGCAGTTCAGAAAGCGAGTGCAACCGCAAAAAAGCAAATGAGTGCGAAAAAAGACGACGAATCACCCGGTGCCCGTAATTACACCGGAAAAAAAACACCGGATAAAGGCGGCGAAGGCACGGTGCTCACCGCGACGCAGCTGGTGAAGCTGATGGATGAAGAGGACGCCGAGGAGAGCCGACATGAAATGGAACAGCTGCACGGTACCCCACGCCTGGCCGCTACTTCCGTCGTAGCGAAAAACACAAAAGCCGTCCCTCCCACCGCCGCAACTACAAGGGCAGTCGCGAGCGAGAGCAATGGTGAGAATGCGGAAGAAAATACCGATTTAGAAATAAAAGACACATCGGAAAAGGACGCCTCGCGGGGACGCAAACGGAAGAAAAGCTCCACGCCATTTATTATGCCACTATCACCACCACCTTCGCTACCTGCAGAACCTACAGCACCTCACG
This sequence comes from Crithidia expoeki, assembly GCA_900240875.1. Classification (NCBI taxonomy): domain Eukaryota; phylum Euglenozoa; class Kinetoplastea; order Trypanosomatida; family Trypanosomatidae; genus Crithidia; species Crithidia expoeki. The sequence continues at coordinate 284,546 of OESE01000216.1, forward strand.
TTTTGCAGGACGAAGTTGCTACTGCAAACGACACGGAGCCAACACCACAGCAAAACCCTGTGATACCATTTGAAACGACGCCTGCTACACTGTGCATCTACCTAGCTCCATCCGTCCGGCGTGAGCTGCTGCAAGGCACGTGCAACCCTAATAGTAACGTTGGCAGTGGCGTGAGTGCGGCAACCACAGAGGTACAACGCAACACCGAACTGCAGCGCATCCTGCACTTTTTAACTAGCGCCGGTGCTTCCGTCATCAGTTCTCTTGCGCAGGTGGACAACGTGGCTGCGCAGATGGGCGACAATCAAAGCACAAACATGCCCTTTGCCCGAGCCTCGGTGGCCTGTGCGGAGCGCCACGCTTCAGCGGGAGAACGCAGCACATCGCTGCCTAACGCAAGCAGCATCAGCTTGACTAGTAGCGGCAACAGCGGTGGCACTGCCCGCCGTAAAACGGTCGGTCGTGTCCCGCTGCCGCGTAGAAGCGGCGCGAGCCCAATTCCAGCATCAACAGCACCGACAGCCACTACGAAACAGTACTTCATCTTCCTTGTGGCGGGACCTTCGTCAGCTGGTGCAATCGTTGATCCCTCAGTTAACCATCTTCCTGACGTGTGTGTGGCGCACGCGTTTGGCGTATCGGCGATCCACGCTTCGTGGCTCTGGTCCATCGTCCCTGGTTCGCTGCATGTGCGGTTGCCCACTGCTCTGGAGCAGCTGACGCTTCCGTTGGCTGCTACAGGGCCCGTTGGACAAGAAACCACAAGGCCAACTTTACCGCTACGTCTGATGCCCTTCTCGTCTCACCAGCGGTGGCTGAGCGGCAAGGCGGTGCAATTCGTGGAGCGCGACGACGCGATGGAGACGTGGCTGAACGCGGCCGGAGCCGTGGTGACGGCGGAACCTTCATCACAGCCGGCTGCACCTGCAACTACAGTAGCCAACGCAACGTGTGATGAGAGTAAAGTTGATTCCTGTAGTATCACCGGTGGACGAGGCCGCTCCATCTGTCTTACCCACTCACCACAACAACTGCCACCACGCAAGCAGCCCTGTGTGGAGAAGCAACCCGATTATGTGTACGTGCGCGAAACCGGCCCTTCAGTCCCAGTAGATTTGAGCCGACTCGGCGACATCCCCGTGCTGAGGCTGCCGTGGCTATTGAGGGGTATCGAGCGCAACTACCAACTGCGCTGTAGTGGCGCTGGTGACAGCGACACAAAAGGTGGTGAGGAAAACGACATTGGAAGCAACATTGAAAAGGCCTCCGAAGAGCTGCCGCCGCTGCTTTTTTCGGTGTGGGAAACCATGCAAAACACAATTTCAGCAGCTATTGCAACGACAGCAAGGAGGGGTTCGCCGAACCGCACAGAGCATTCGACCACCCCAGCGGTGCGAGAACCTTGCTTAAAGGTTCCAGTGACTACGCGCGACGCTATAGTGTTCAATGGCCACGCGGAGGAACACACAACCGCGGATGTGAACGCTCCAATTACGGCAGCAGTGGATGGCAACACGAAGCTGTTTGGCCTGCGCAGCCCCGACGCACCGAAGCCTGCGATGCGTATCGATGAAACCTCACCAATCAGGGCAACTGTCGCGAGAGTGTCGCCCCCTCCTCTACCTCTTCCTCAGTCGCCACCTGAGGGGGAGTTGGCCACAATGACAAAACCAGAAAACACACCCAACGCAAAAAAGAAAAGTCAACAGAATGAACACCTGCACCAAGACACGGAGGGACGAAAAGAAGGTGATGAGGCCGTGTCAAGTCTTCATGGCAGTGAAGACGAAAGAGGACTTGCTGAACGCGTGACAGCACAACCATACAGCGCCACACCGCCGCAAGCAAATTTGTCGCCTGCTGCTGTTACCTGCGCACACCCCCCTATCACTATCGGGGAGGACTATTACTTCTCCGTTGCTATGCCTTCTCCTACAGCATTGTGTGCCGGATCAATGCAGCTGCAACCGGTACCGTCCACGCAGATGGTCATACCTGCCGTCACAATCGCGCTGGGCCGTGTTGTGGGCCTGCATCCAAATACCGAGGAATTTGCAGCTCCTGCGGACAGCTCCACGCAATTCGGCACACGCAGCGGCGTGTCATCGCTTTCCTCCGCGCCTTGCTGCTTCGCTGTCCTGCAGCTCTATGAACCAAAGTTCGTTTGCATGCATGTCGAACCCCGAACCGGCGAGGTGATGCGCCAAACGACGGTGCTCCTGTCACACCAACTGGTTACGGTGCCAGCGTCATCGTTACTCTTTGACATCCCCGTCTACGTGATCACTCCGGAGGCCAGACAGCATGTCTACCTCTTGGAGGAAGACGGCGGGGAAGAGGGTCTGTCGGCAACGCAGTATTATCGTAGCGGTTTAACAGGCGCCGGCGTACATCAGGGTGAACCTGACGTACCGTCACCCCAGCAGGCGCAATCACACACAGTATCCGCATCGCCTGATCCCACTTCGCCGTTTCCGCGACGGCAAGCCAACATTCCGCAAAGATGCACCCCGCGAGACGACAGCGTCGATGACACGAACACAGCGCTGCAGCGTTGGTCCAAGAGCGTTGCGGATCAGCTTCGCACGTTGCCCGCCGAAAACGTTATCACCTCCCTACAAAAAGAAGTCGTACACTGTTCGACCGCCGCCATCGGGTCGCCTTTTCGTGCGCCGGACTTGGCTGGTTTGGACGATCGCTCTCCGAGCTCGGCCGTGGTGGCGCGACACGCCGTTCAGGGGGCTCGCGACACACCGGTGCAGCGCCGCGTCTTGTTCGGCAACGCACCGCGCGGTGCACGCATGTTGACGCAGCTGCCCGTGGAAATTAGCGGCAGAGCAGTTGTGCTTCATCCGGGCAGCCATGTGTCATTCTACGCACATCGGTCCCTGTCTATGTTGGAACGACGGCCGACGAAAGCACACCGCGCAGACTCGCCTTCTGAATTCCCGATCTTCTCTGTAACAAACACAAAAGACAACGCAACCCACACGAGTCACGGTAACGATACGGCGGACTACGCAGGGAGTGAAGAGGACAGTGACTCGAGCGAGGAGCTGATCGCCGAAGCACCACTAGTTGGACAAGTCGAGCTGATGCGGGAAATTGACGGAACGGTTGACATTGTGGTGCACACAGCGCAGCCCAACAGCGTATTTGGCGGCTCGAAGATGTATCGCGTCACGCCTGACATGATTGTCGATGTCTCGCCGTGAGGCAAGCTTTGGTGAATCCTTTGCGTTGTCTTGATACCGTTTGTTGTGTAATGCCTTACTCCCCTTTAGGTATGTCTTGCTGAAACGGTGTGATACGCGTGGAGTTACCCTCCTACTTTATAATGCCAACAACAGCGAGTAGTTTCCCCTTTTCAATCGCGCCGGCTCTTTCACCGGTATTACAATTTGAAGGCTCCATATACGACGGGAAAGCTGCTTTGCTGTGGTTCAGCTGTCTTGTTGATAACAATACTGAGCATCAAAACGTTTGTTTGTCAAAAGGTCCATGCGCTTATAAGGTCTTCAGAACGCACGTACTTAGCGGTGCACCCTCCTCCTTCGTCCCCCCCCTCTCCTTCCACCCCCTCCTGCCTTCTTCCTTTCGACACGTATTTCCGTTTATTCATTAATTTATTATTATTACTATTATTATTATTATTTTTTTTTGCACCCCTTACCACTTTCAACGTTGACGCATTGCAAGGCACCACCAGCCTCACCCTCACCCTCACACTCACTCACACCTCTCCCCCTTCCCCTCAAAAAAAAAAAAAACAAAGAAAACCAACTTTTCATTGCTCTTTATGTTTATCTTTTTTTAATCCTCAACGATCGCCGAGGCATTCCAGGAAGCTGTGGAGTGCCGCTGCTCCTTCTACATCACCTGAGGGAGTCTTTCCTGCCGGCAAAGATATATGTCAAAGCTGGCTACGGAGGCTACTCGTTATGTGCCGTCCACTCACAACAATCAGAGCTGCCACCCCATCATCCTGTTAAATAACGGCCACTGTGACTTCTGGGAAGCGGTGTGGACTGCAATTCGCAGCAAAGCAAGCAATGAGCAGTACAAAGTGTGCTAGGCGAATATCAGTAATTACCTCCGGGCAAGTGTGTGTACCACCCTCTGACACCTAGACAGCAAAGCCGCGGAAAACGTTCAAAAGGAGTTTCCGCTTTGCGCGAAGAGCTATTCCTCTGCGTTGCTGACTCAAGTGCCCGAGACAAGAGAACACAACTACCCCCGCTGAAGGCTACTTTATGGTCCCGGGTCTAAAAAGCGACTCGCGGGCTTAGAGGCTAGCGTTGAACCGTTTTGCTGTTCTATTCTAATCCCCTCTAATGTGTATTGTTGTTAGCTTGCTAGAAAAGTCCTCTAGAACCCCCCTTTCTTTCTTCCCGTTCACTCAAACCGCAGGAAAGTAGTTGCCACATTCACACTTAAGGGAATGCACCGCAACGGCAGCTACTTTTGGTCTTTGAGTCTCAACCGAACTTAATGTCACTAAATCCACCGCTTACGTTATTTACTTCTAACTTAAGATTTGCTGAAAAAAAACCCAAAGAGTTGTGTTCACTTGCGCATCTGCAGCGTCACTCACCAGTCTAGCACGCACATGTCAATTTTCTGTGTTTTTTTTTTTGTCTTGCCCTTGGGCTATCAGCTTATCTTCTGGGCAAATCCAAGCACAGCTCTTCAGATCAGGAGTACAAACAAGAATACGTGTACCTTTGTTATGAGCCAATATCGGGAATACTAAGTTCACTACCTGGACAGACTTTTTCTCCCTGTCCGTTCAAGCAATACAACAACCAACCTGCTCGAAATGATGTCAAAAAGCGTCGAACGCGCCAAATAACACCACATTACACACGCACCGGTACCGCCCATTACTCCTCGGTAAAATGAGGCCTCAAATCTAAGTAGAAAATTACAGAGTAATGAACAAAAGCGCTGCTAACACATACATAAATGCAAATAACTATTCCACAAAGTTCTCACAAGATAGCAACTACTTCCAACGAGATTTACCACGAAAACCCCAAAAGGACATTAAGAACCCCTTCAGCGATTTCATCCTAACTTTCTCTCTTTTTCTTGTCTTGCGTGTGCCTTTGCAGACACTTCATCGCCCTCGCCAGGTCTACTCACTCATCCACTCGCTTCACCAGCTCCTTTTGTTTTTCCACCACCACCTCCACCCATCCCACCCCGCTTTCACCAACCAGCTCTGCCCGCATCTTTTTTTTTTACAGATTGTGCTGTAGCGCCGCAGCATCTACAAACCCGGCACCAAGCTGCCAAGAGCAACAAGGACGCAACGGCGCTCCTCCAGGCCGCGATCCGCGAGGGCCCGACGCCGGTGCAGTACGCCGCGAGCGAGGCGAAGGTGAATGGCTGTTTCCTTGTCGGCGCTGGCACGGTGCTGCTCTATGAGGACACGCCTATCATCAAGGGTCCGCAAGAGGCGTTCCCCTCCTACGCAGCGAGTTTCCCGGTATGATCGCAGCACCCATTGGCGATGACGCAGTACTTGGTGTGGACCGTACCGAGCTAGGTGATGAGGGTGGCAAGAGTGCAGCACTACAATGAACTCATCTAGGGGAACACCTCTGATGTTCAAGGTGCTTGAGAAGTTGCAGACGGTTGCCCAGATCCCACTTTACTTGATCAAGTGACTAGGGCAGAAGACAACTATCCTCGATGAAAGCCCGTTTCATGGTACTGGATTAGAAAGCAGGTGGTAATCAGAGAGACAGCCGTGGCATTGATTATTCTCTTTGTCATAACAACTAGTACGGTAAGATTTCGACCGTTGACGTCTTCTGTATGTGGGTTGCGGAATTTCAAACTCCATGCCAGTTATCAACTTTGGCACATCGTAGATTTGTTTTATTCAAAAGGTCTGTTTTGTTTATTTGCTGGAGCCACTGGTACTTGTCGTGCCGTTCTCCAGCACCTTTCTTTCGTCTACACTTGTCGCTTTCACCAACTACTCAGTCAATTTTCGTTGGTTGTTTTGTCGGCTTCTTTGTGACCTGTTGCTGCGAAATCACAGCTTTTGTCAGAAGGACAACAAAGAAGACTTAAAAGACTTGTTGCTGTTGCTGCACACTATTATCGTTACGGGATACAACCTGTACAGGATACTAATACGCACATGCCACTTGCCAACAATAAGTCAATGCATATACGTTTTCGTATATGTAAATGCGTACGGACGTGTGAACTCCGTTGCTCTCATCCAGAAGGAGAAACGCGTATCGTGGCCACACACAATACATATATATATATATATATATATATATAGCGTACAACTCCAACGTTGCGAGAAACCGCAGCCTCCTTTAGACAGAGGGAATCAGTTGGAACCTCGACGTCCTCGTTGATTTGCTTTGAGTTCACTACCACCAGAAACGTGGGTCTTTTAGAAACGAATCGCTTTTTTGACAAGTTCTCTTGGTGCTGCCCCATCTCGACACCTCGCTGCTTTTTTTTTTTTGTTTGTTTCGGAGGGCTAAACCTCTAGCAGTTCCAGTTTGTAATTACTACAGCGTTCGGGTGACAGGCGACACGGAGTTTTGTAAGTGTTGAAGCTGTCACAGCGTGTCGATTGACTTTCGCGCTCTTTTCGAGTGGCGCTAGTTGCATGTTAGTCGCGCCCGGCTTATACCGTCAGGAGTGTTTTTGGGATGCCGTGAGTGTTCCTCCCCCCCCTTTCTATATATATACGCGTATTGAATCGGTCTTCTTCCTTTCCACGTATTCCTTTTGACACCCCGATTAATTCAACTTGAGGAGTGTGCGTTCACTGACTACACCTACTCCATACACCATCTTCGAAGATAGGGGAAATGTCAGACAACGTCACTATCGATGTTCGCGGAGTCAGTTTTTATTACCCGCAGACTCCGAGTCCCTCATTGGAGGGGATCAACATCACTGTCAACCGCGGCGATCGCATCCTTGTGATTGGTCACAATGGCAGCGGCAAGTCTACCTTACTCTCCATCCTAGCGGGCCGCCGCAGGCCGCAAACGGGCAGCGTCCGCGTGCTCGGCTGCGACCCGTTTGACAACACCAGCATGGCGCAGCACATCACTATGCTCGGTGCGCCGTGGCCACCCGAAGCCGTCTTTGGGAACACGGTGGACCGCGTTGCCTCGCCAGCCCCCGTGCCGGAGCGCAAGACAGTTTTTGCGGACGCTATGCATCTGCGCCTCGCCCGATTTGTCGACAAGATGAGTTCCGGTGAGAAGCGGCGAGTACAGATTTTGCACGGCATGCTCTACCCGGCCACAGTGTATCTGCTGGACGAGTGCAGCACCGACATCGATGTGGCGGAGCGGCGCACGGTGCTGGACCTAGTGCGGAAAGAGTGCGACGTCCGCGGTGGCTCCTGCCTTTACGCTACCCACATTTTGGATCGTATTCAAGGCTGGGCTACACACCTGCTGCTTCTTGAGAACGGTCGTGTGGTGGAGTTAAAGGCTGTCGCCGAGCTGCAGATACCGCTGGAGGAGTACGCGTTTCAGTTCATGAGCAAACGGGCGGCGCGCGCCGACGTTTACGGCAACGCGAAGCCATCGTATGGCAAGTTCAGTCCCACTTCCGCAGGAGTTTCTCCTGCGGCAGAAGAGGATAGCATCGTATTGAAAGCGGCTTCGTCGACACTGCCGACCCACGAGAACAAAACATACTGGGGAGCAGCGAACCGCTCATCTGGAAGCTCTCAGGAGGCTGTCATTGACTGTGCGCACCTCTCCTACAAAGACATCTTCCGTGACATGTCGTTTCAGGTTTACCGCGGCGAGCGTGTGCTGTTGTGCGGCGCCAACGGCTCGGGCAAGTCGACGCTGCTGAATATGCTCGGCGGCAAGCAATTCTTTGACAACCGCAATGGGGCTCTATCTGTACTGGGCAAGCGGTGCTACGATGATATGCTGCTGAACGGGCTCGTTAGCTACGGCGGGGACTGGTGGACGGTCGTCCCAGGTGGCGAGATGCACGTACATCAGATGCTTCAGCTTCAGACGGCACGCGCAGAACACCTGCGGTCGCTGCTGGCGGTGCGGATGGACTGGGACGTGCGGCACATTAGTTCCGGGGAGCAGAAACGTGTTCAGCTGCTCTTGCACCTGCTGGAGGACAGACCTATTGTGCTGCTGGATGAGGCAACGTCCGACCTGGACGTGGATCAGCGGCACAGTCTGCTACAATTCTTGTACGAGGACAGCACGCAGCGCGGAGTGACAGTAGTTTACGCGACGCATATTTTTGGTGGGCTTGAGGGGTGGGCTAGCACGGTGGTGTTGCTGGACCGCACTGTGCGTGGCGTGTACACCGTCTGGCGCGGATCGCTCGAGAAGCCACTGTCACTCAACAACCTCATCGACGAGATTGTGGCGCTGAAGGGGAAGGAATCCTACTAAACGTAACCAAAACAAACTTCGAGTAATGTAGCGAGATGTGTTTAGTTAGTTGAACACGAAAAAAAAAACGCTTTTTAATTGAGCTTGTTAAATGTGTTGATGCGAACACACAGTGGTGCAGTGGGAACACTGGCTTTGACTGCTTTCGTGGTCTCTTTCTTACACTGGCAATTCGATAACTCTCTCTCCTTTCCGTTAGGTTTCTATACACGTATCGAACAAAAAGCAAACAATAACCCAACATTCCAATATCATGATGAGTAGCTACACGGCGCAGCACCACGGCAACCGCAACCCACACCAAAATCCCATTAAGTCGCATAAAGGCGGGTACTTGCGGTGCCCCTTCAACATCAATGCGAGTTACGCCGAGATTGCGGAGAAACGCGTAAAGGAAGACTTGGCATGCGGTGGAGTCGGTACACGCGGCGCTATTGCGGTCGCGGACAAAGACGGAATGTTGATCTCATCCTCATCACTTGTCGGCCGAGTGATGAATGATGATGGCCTGGAAGGAAACGACGGCCGCCCGTGGAGTCGAGCCGGTGTCGGGGCCAACAAGCTGTCCAGCAAAGAGAAGCGTACTCAGCAGGAGCAGGCAGAACTCATTTACGGCCGCAATTCCCTCGCAAATGCTGATAACGAGGACGCGACGACAAGCGGAGCATCAGCTTCTCTCGGTCACGCGCCCTCGCAGGAAAACATGTTCGCGGTGGACACACGCGACCAGGCAACACTGCAACAGGTCGTGCCACGTGCGGTGCGGGAGAAAGTGAAGCGGCGCAAGTTTGAAGAACCGAAGGAAGGGCGGATGCAGCTAGGGCAGCGCACGTCGCATCACCGTTTAGGGAAAACCAGTGAGGGAGAGGAAGCGGGGTCTGATCGACGTCGTGGCTGCAATACTAATACTGACGGGCGAGATGACGAGGGTGATGCCTTGACAAAGGCTGCAGCGACTGCGCACAGCGTTCAGTCAGCACCTGAAGTGGAGACGCCCGCATTTCAACAGGAACCTCAGGTTGTTCGTGTGATTCAGCAGTACAAGTCTCCCCGCCAATTGCCGGTTACGCCACCGCCAAGTAACGTGCAACGCATGCCTGCGAAGCCAAAGAATCGAATGCAAATGCTGGACGACCTTCGCTCCTCTGCGCTCATGGGAAAGAGGCGGAAACGTTGATACTGGATAGTGTGCTCGAGAGGCACTCTTGTGCCACTCCCGACTAACGTGTTTCTTTGACCCTTTAAACCGTTAATTGTGCTGCATACGAAAGCTAAGTACTAGAGGGAAAAAATTTGTTGGGCGGAAAGTGAACAGCGCTTTTTAAGCTTAAAAGCACGGCGCAATTGCTTCTGTTCAAGGCAAGTGATGTTGATTTATGGCGCCGTTGCTCAGTTTCAGCCAGTCGCAGCTGTCTGCACCGTACAACTTCTAATTCGGTATGTGCGCTACTTTATCTTAACTTGCATTTCCCTTTCTCATCATCTGCTTTCGCGAATCTAACGGAACTCAAAACGGCAAAACAGCAGTGCATAAATCACCGTGTCAACGCCTCGTTTGCATTGCTGAAAACCCCCTATTTTTTGATGGTTGCTTGCACATCTTCTGTGTCTATTATACCGTGCTGCTGCCGTTATGGAAACCCTGGCCAACAACAGCTTCTTCTTTGTACCGTAACATAGTTTAGGCTGAATTCTTACTAAAGATCTGAAGTGCCACCTGTTCTGCTTGAAGGAAGCTGCCTTTTGAAACTGCTTGAGCTGTTAAAGTCTTTTTGTTACTCTAATCTTGTTTTGTTTTTCTCATGGCCCTCTGAGCCCCTTGTATTCCCTCATGCACTCATCTTTTTTGGAGCGTGTGTTCGGCTACCGGCCGACTACCGCCACACCCAAAAACGTTTCAGTTTCAAGCGCAAACGCAGAGCTGGAAAGCGGCATGTCGGCTAGTGCTGCTCCGCGCCTCAGCACCAACGACAGCACTCAGTATCGCGCCACCACCCGACCCTATCACTGCAGCCAGAATCAAATGTCTGGGGTGTGCGGCAGAATCAGAGGTGACACCGATGGTGCAGCATCCTTTGCGTTGGGGCGTTTCGGCAACGACACCGCGATGGCTGCTCTGCCCCTCACGTACTCCTCGCCTGCCTCGACGAGCGCTAACAAGTCGCCCAAGCTTGTCTTTGCCTTATCACGTGCCAACGAGAGGGGAAGTGCTCCTCCTAAAAGTTTTCACTTGACAAAGCTGCCGACTGATAGCATATCCGCCCCCGCAACTGGACTCGACGCGCTAAGCACAGTCTCCACCACTTCTGTTCTCACCGCTACAAGCACCACCACTGCAACCAGCGCCGCGCATCTGCAACGTTTCGAAGCGGCGTTGCGGGCCGACCCGGCTGATGTGGCCAAACTGCGTGAGTTGAGCTGGCAGGGCTGCCCTGTGAAACTGCGCTACGAGGTGTGGATGTTCCTCACCGGATGCTGGAGCCCGCCGGCGACGACGCGCATGTCCACGTTGTCGCGGCGCTGCATGGAATACGCCACGTACATACACAGTTCCTACGGTATTGTAGATTGGGATGCGGTGTGCGCGCTTGTCGACAGCGGTGTCGACACGGCAGTGCGTCGGTCCACCTTGAAGTCGGTCGACGCCGCCACTGCCGCTGCTGCTGCCTCCACTACGTCGTTTCTGTCCGCCAATACGCCGGTGCGAGAGATACCAGTGCCGGATCTGGTGATGACGACAAGTGCCTCCCGCATGCCGTCGCAAGTCACTCCTCTCACGCCCGTTCTCCCCTCTGGGAAGTGCAGCGAGGATCGGGTTGTAACTGGAGAGGGGGATTTGTTGCTTTCGTTGAACCGCCCCGATACAGCATCTTCCTCTTCCTTGCGGCCGCCGTACAGCAGTCCATACGCATTGCAGCGCTCCTCTGTGTCACTAGAGGACGTGCGCTCACTTCTGGCTCAACCACCAAACCCCGCCACCACAGTCACCACCACAGCCGCTACTGCTGTTGTCTCGTTGGAGGCGTCCGGCGTACTGGCAGACACCTCCTTTAACTCCGTCAATGCCGCCACGACACACGTAACAGCGTCACCTATGCAGTTTGCAGGGTCGGACTCGAGAACTCTCTCCACGCCCACGAGGAACTTGCCTACCCCGACTACCACAACGCTTACTGCGACTAACACCAACATCAACGCCACTGGACATCAGTTGAGCGCCAGCACGATGCTCGGCTCCAAGGAGCTGCAGACGCTGAAACAGATTCGCAAAGACATTCCTCGCATGTCGGGCGGCCGCTGCTACCTGCGTCATCCACGCGTGCAGGGTTCGATCGAGCGTATTCTGTTCACCTGGTCATTGCGTCACCCTGCCTGCGGCTACGTGCAGGGCATGAACGACTTGGTCGTTCCGTTTATGGGTGTAGTGTTGGCTTATCACTTCTGCCCCACCCGTTCGATCACAGAGCTGCACTCTTACACGGAAGACATACTCGAAGAGATTTGGTCGCTCGAGGCGGTGCCGGTGGCGCAGTGGATCAACGAGATCGAGGCGGAGGTGTTTTGGTTCACCTCCTATTTGCTCAACACGATGCAGGACAACTACACCAGCAGTCACGCTGGTATTACGACAATGATGCGGCACCTTGCTGCAGTAGTGCAGGCCGCTGACCCAACGCTTTACCATTGCATGGTGGACACGCTGCAGTTGCAGTTCGAGTATTTCAGCTTCCGTTGGATGAATTGCCTACTGCTTCGTGAGCTGACGGAAACGCAGTCATTGCGCTTGCTGGATGCGTACCTGTCCGATGAGGAGCGGCGGTGGAGTGTAACGCACGTGTACGTGTGCGCAGCGCTGCTGCTGCGGTGGAGTCCGCAGCTGCTCAGTTTCGGCGACAACTACATTAGTGCGCTGAAGTTTCTACAATCTCCGCCGACGGAACTGATGTCTGTGCGCGATTTTCAAGACGTCTTGTCGGAGAGCTTTGTGTTGCAGAACCTTTACGAAGCTTCGCTGTCCCGCTTGGCGCCGAAGTCGAACTGATGGGCAAACGGTGAAGATCACAACGGGCTTAAACGCACCCTATTTTTAGAAGGGTGAACTGCCCTTCATCTTGTTTCTCTTGCCATTTTTATATCCTTACACTGTGCCTCCCAACCAAATTGCATCTCCACTCAAGAGGGGGAAAAAGTGGAAAAAACTGGAGACGAACGGGCTTGTGTGTACGCGTATTTGGGCGGCACCTTCTTGCAGACTTTTTAAAAGCACAGTCCCATGCCTCTCTAGTCCCTCACCCCCTTCCCTCCGCGGCTCTTCCTTCGACAAGCCGTACTGTTGACTCCAACCGAACTCCGCTGCCTCACGAGGCACGGACCCAGCAATACAAGGCAGCATTCTTGTGCTCGTACTCCTTTTTTCCCCCTTTTCACTTGCCCTGAAAGTCACAACACACATACACACACACACACACGTAGACAACCTCTTGAGCACCAACACGAAGCCATGGTGAAGCTCGACGTGACGCTCCTCCGCTTCATGGAGGACGAGGACTTTCGCGTCTTGACGGCGCTGGAGATGGCGATGCGCAACCACGACGTCGCTCCAACAGCGCTCGTCGAACGCATTGCCCAGCTGCCGCACGGCGGCTGCCGCAAGCGGCTGAACAACTTGCTGAAACACAAGATGATCCACCATGAGAACACGATGTACGACGGATACGCGATGAAGTACGGCGCGTATGACTACCTCGCTCTGCGCACGCTGAGCCGTCGCGGCACCTGCACGGGTGTGGGTCACCGCATTGGCTGCGGCAAGGAGTCTGACATTATCTTAGTGCGCGACGAGTCCGGACACGACTGCGTGCTGAAGCTGCAACGCCTGGGCCGCTGCTCCTTCCGCAGCGTTACGCGCAACCGCGACTATAAAGGCAACGGCCGCACCCGCCATGGCGAGAGCTGGTTCTACCTTTCCCGTCTTGCATCGCAGAAGGAGTACTCGTTTATGAAGATGCTGTACGACGAAGGCTTTCCGGTGCCGAAGCCAATCGACCAGAACCGACACGCACTGCTGATGGAGCTGGTGCCTGGGACGTTGCTGAACAACATCACCGAGTTGGGAGACGCTAGCAAGGTGTATCGCCGCGCGCTGGAGTTGATGGTGAGGCTTGGCGAGGCCGGACTCATTCACGGTGACTTCAATGAGTTCAACCTCATGATCACGGAAAACCAGCGCGTCGTCATGATCGACTTTCCGCAGATGGTATCCATCAACCACCCCAACGCTTCGGAGCTATTCGACCGTGATGTGCACAACCTCGCCAACTTCTTCCAGCGCCGCTTCAAGGTGGACACGACGTGGTTTCCGACACTGGAGAAGGACGTGGTGCGGAAGGGGGAGCTGGACAAGCAGGTCTACGCCAGCGGGCACTTCACACGCAAGCAGCAGGAGGATCTAGAGCGGCTGATGGAGGAAGACTTCCAGCGGAAGAAGGAGGATGGCGGTGAGAATGGAGAGGACGAAGAAGACGGTGACAAAGAAAACTCTGGGGTGGACGACGCCCACATCGACGATGGCGAGGAGGGCAAATTTATCGACTTCCCACGCCGCTCCGCTCACGCTGAGAGCGGCGACGAGAACGATGAAGAGAGCGAAGCCGGCTCTCTGGATGGAGCGATGGAGGACGCGCGGGAACTGCGGCAAGGCGAGTTCCACGCCCGCAACGCTAGCCGCAATGCGAACTTCCTGCCCGACGGCGAGATCAACAAGGACCATGTGAAGCACCAGATTCGCAAGAACATCCGGCGCAAGGACAACAACGATTTCAACCGTCATCTGCACCGTAACGTGCAGAAGGGCCGGCAGAAGCAGAAGATCCAGCGCCAGCTCAAGAGCACTGACGGCGGAGGCTTCTTCGACTAATGCCCTGTTGAAAGAAGTGTGTCAATAGTTGTGCTTTTTGTGTGCGTACAGCTGAACGGCAGTGTTGGGCACGATTCCTGCAGCCTCGAGGAGCACCGAAGTTTTCCTCAGCGGTACCCTTATAACTTTATTCGTTGCTTATTCGTCACTTAACACTTCGTGACGTAGGAAAAATAAAAATGGATACGTTCTCAAGTACGTTCTTCGCATTGACACCTACCTTTTGCTTCTCGCACTGGCGGATGTGCTTCTAAGCGTCCTTCCAGCCAATACCAAATCGGTACTTGAGAAAGCAGGCCCTGCTTTGTTGCGCTTTTCCGACGCGCTTTGGATATGTGCTGTTGTTACTTTTTGGTTAAACGCTTCTCTCTTCATTACCCTTAAAGTGCTTGTAAAAATGCCGGCGTTCATGCAAGTCGGTGGGCGACACAGCTGCGAGAGAGGAATGAATGATGAAAGCAGTTGATTTCCGATTGTATTGCTAGACGTTGTCGCTTATTAGCATTTCGACGCAACGGCGTTATACCGGTGTGCCTGTGCTCTGCTTGTACGCCTTGTTTAACTCTGTCCGATTAACATCGTGCTAATACACTATTTAATATATATATATATATATATATATATATATATGTGTGTGTGTGTGTCTGCGTGTTTACTTATTTATTTTAGGATATACATTTGGGTTCGAAAACCCAAGGCTGCTTCCTGTTTTATTGATTGCCGGTAGCTACGCAAAGCGCCGCATCGCCGGCTTTCTGCACTACCAGAAATGATCGACCGATTGCCAGTGCCACGTTGCGGATGTAGTGCACTTCGTCAGGTAAAAGCCACTTAGGCAAGTAAATCATTGAAGTGGCGGTTTGACTTTGTTTTAAGGTAAATCAGCGTTCTTGTCAACCTTCACTTATTGATCTTCTTGCGCTTTTCCCACCATCACTCCTCCTGTTATTTCTACGTTTGTTCGTTTTACGATTCCATACCGCACAAACGCATTAACACAACAATGAAAAACTACGGAAAGATAGAAGCACACCACACAGCAATCAGCACGTTTTTTTTTCCCTTCCTAATCTTTTATATATTCCATAAAATTGAAAAGTTTTCTTCGCTCTTCTTGTTTTGACCCTCAACTGTTTTTCTTTACGCTTGTTGAATAAAGAAATAAACTGCCAGGAGAGTTCACCATCACTCTTGCACCTTTACTACCGCTTTGCTTCAGTCCCATCTTGAGTTCGTGACAGCGATAAGGCTAGTCAAAGTAGACTTGCAGCACCAAGAGGCGAGCAAAGTGAAAAGAGAACCACAGAAGAGATTAACTGCGAATACGCGAAACACAAAGCCTGACCACAAGCGTTAATTCAGTCGTTTTTCTTTTTGTTTTCCTCTTTTCGTTATACAGTTTTCCCATATACACTGTATTATAGACTGATCTCATTTTTCCTTCTTCTCTTTGTTACAAACACCCGATAGCGCACAAACCAAAATTAGAGACCAGGCTCAAGCTCACCAAGCTGAAACTTGCGCCAATCTCACATCTTTTCGTTTTGCCTGCTTCTCTGTTGTTGTTGATTTTTGCTGTATTACCGTTTTCGTTTTCGTCGCACGGCTGACCGTCGTCACTGACATCACTGTTGCTGGTAGCAGAGGCCTCCAACAACAACGACGCCATCATCCACTTTTTTATAGAATCTGATTTCTTCAATCGTATCAGGTTGGTCCAGTCTTTTTTACTTAATCGCATCCTCAAGGAAATGTCCAGCCTTCGAGGCACCGCAAGCTCCGCCGCGGCGGGGCCGAACGCAGCCTCAATTCAATCGGCGTTTCGCGATGTCACCAACTACTACCTCAACGCAAACAAGGAGAACATCCCCCCTGGCGGTGCGGCTGTGGGAGGCTTCGGTGGCAAGGGAAAAGGGAATATTGGCTGCGACGCAGACCGTGCGTGCTGCGGTACACCAGTAGAGACGGTGTTGCAAGTTGAGAATCCTCTCGAGAAGTTACATCAGCACAAGCTGGATTCTGCCGAAGATGATTACGGTGAAGCTGCGTTTGAGAACGCTTTAACGGCCCCCCCTGCCACGATCCAAGCGCCCACAACCATTACCACCACCCCTGCTGTTGCTGCAAGTCCCACCGCTGTTGCACCAAAGACGCACAATCCGTACAGTAACACCTCAGCGACATCGTGTGACAGCAGCCTGCCCGGTGTTGCAAGTGTACCCGGTCACAATGGCTCTTCCCAACCTCCGTCAGCAAACACAAGCGGCCTCAACGCGTCATCCACGAATACAGCGACGAAGCTAATGCAGCAGCGGAATCGAAGTCTGAACGCTGCACATACTGCCCTACTCAGCTCGCCTCTCTACACACAAAGCAAGCCAGGGAACACTGTGCCGACGACGGTGGATGTGGCAACTTATAGTACCGCAGCAGCGGCAGCGGTCCCCGCGTCTTCGCCGCAGTCTTCGCTCCACTGCACGCCCAGCGGTGCCCGTCGTTCCGCTGCTGCCGCCGCACGTGCCCTCAGCGAGACGCCCACGCGGATCGAAGACATCTCCTTCTACTTGAACAATTCGTTTGAGTCTGGCTCCGAGACGCCGACGCACGACGGAGCTGTCGCTGCGGCTGCTGCTCGTACGCCAACCCGGGCCTTCGATCTACAGCAGGCCGTGGAGGAGATGCTGCGTGGTTGTCTCGACAGCTCCACCCCAGCCAAGCGCTCCGACGCAAGCGGTATGAGCCCTCAGGGTTCTCGCAAGCGTCAGCTGCAGCAGCTGGAGGCGGTGTCGGCAACCGCAACAGCAGCAGCGGGCATGGCACCGCACAACGCACCGTTTAGTACGTACGCCACACTTGATTCCTTTTTCGCTGCACCGGCTCCCGCGAAGTCGATCAGTACTACCACAATGAACAGTGCCAGCAACAATTTATGGGTGCAGGGTTTTTCTATGACAGCTGACCGTACACCGGAACACTTTGAGCCGCCGCAGGGTATCTTTGCCGAGAGCGACGAGGATGACGGCGATACCCCACCGTTGAGCAATAACGCTTCGCACATGGTGCCAGCGGCGGGCGTGCGACGCGACCCGCCGGTGTACTTCTCCACCGCGGCTGTTTCCGTTGCCACAGCTTACAGAGAGCCTCTGTCTGCTGCGCCGCAGGACCCGCATACACGCCGCCCCACAGCGGAGGAAGAGGCAATGCTGCTGAGCGCGAACGGCGACGACGTTTTCGCCTCGCTGCCTCTCTCCGGGAACATGTCAACCACGCAGCACCCGAATACCATTGAGTTTCACAACGACGGCACCATGAACGGCCCCGACATGCTGGCGATGCTGGCCGCCGCGGTGCAGCAGCAGCAGCAGCACAGCCCGCGGAGTGCCGGTGCCGGCAGTGCGGCGACCGCGTCACAGACCTTCTCGGACCGCGAGGCAGACGTCGCAGCGTTGCTGCCTCCGTCTCCGCCTTCTTACGAGGATGGTCACCCGCTAAATCGGTACAGCCGCCGGGACGGGGCAACCCCGGCAGGGACCGCCACTGCAGCCAACGCAGCCACCACCCACGCACCACCACCACCAACGCGTCGCAGCCATCACCTGCCGCAGGTGAAGGCTGCAGCGGGCTCTTTGATTGCAGTCAGCGGTCGCCGTGTGCCGGTGAACAAGCTGCACCTACTGTCGTTGAGCTCCGGCGAGGAGAGTGTGGCGGCTCTTTCGTCCCCGGCGGCGGCGGCTGATGGCTTGCGGAACCTTCCGCGCGGTGGCGGGGCCACCCGGTTTAATAACCAGTCGCCCCCTGGACAGCAGCAGCAACAGCAACACGTGGAAGGGCCGTCGATGCGGCGGGTGCCGAAGGCGAAGGTAGTAACTGTGACGCATGCACCGCCGGTGGCGGCTCCGGGTAGGTCAAGCTGCGGCAGCTGCGCGGGTGGCGTGCAGCAGCCGGTCTCATCCGCCTCCGCTTCTTTTCCCTCTTTTTCCTCACACATCAATTTTGCAGACGCCGCAGTACGAACCACATCCAATATTGCCACTACCACTACCACAACACATTTTTTTGTGGGCGGTCCGTCTGCCCGTCGCTTCCCGCTGACGGCGCATTCCGGCAGCTCCCTCCAGTTGCGCCAGAACAGCGCCGCGGCGAACCTTGAAGTCGGCGGCGTGCGGTTCAGCAACGAGGCCGACGTAGTCGCCGTGCTGCAATTCTCGAAGGGTCAGACAATGCGTTTTCTAACGAACCTCTCACCGGCCGCCATAAAGGAGGCGCAAGTGGCACTGAGCCGCGATCTGGAAGGTAGCAACAGTAATAAAAACACGTGCAAGTCGGACTGCATGGCGGCCGCACTCGCGAGTCTGACCCACGCACCTCTCTCTAGCGTGGAGCTCGGAAAGTCCTACCTCGCTCACATCTACGGTGACCAGAGCCCGTACGAGAACGTGCCTTTTGAAGACGTTGGCTTCTGCGTGCGGCTCTACACGTCCGCAGGTGCCACCGCAGCGGAGGAGGCGCGCCGCGAGCACATCAGCGGGGTTCTCCTGCGCAAAGTGGATGTCTTTGCCTGCGACGGAGATCGTCAGCAGCACGAGCGTGCGCTGCAGCAGCAGACGGCGGCGTACATCGAGTGTGAGCGTCAGTTTAAGTTCTCCAGCCTACCCTTCCAACTCGAGTCGATCTACTTCACTTTTGACGGCAGCGTTTGTGTGGTGTTTTACCGAGTGGTTGCGACGGACACCTCGGCGCCCGCCACGGCTCACCGCTTCTTGAATACGTCGCGTGTGGTGCGGGAGCTGCAGTTTCACCTCAACTGCCGCGTGTTTCTCAAGCAGTGCTGAAGTGCAATAATAGACAATTAAACCGAACGGAAGCAGCCGGAGCTTTTATTCTTATTCTTATTTATATATATATATATATTTCATAATAGAGGGCACAGATGCGGTAACCACGTCTTTCATTATAAAAGGAAAAGGCAACGAAAAAACGCCGACTCCACAGAGCAAGAAAAAAAAAATAAATAAATGAAAACTACTTCCTCTCCTCCTGACGGATGTTCTTTCTCACCACCATCAGAAACTACCTCATACAGGCACACAGAAGCATACATCTATCTCTTTTTGAAAGTTGTTGGCGCAAGCCAAGCAGCATCACCTTTTCTCCCGCACCGTTTGAGAGAGAGTCTGAGTGCGGCGGTGTACTCAGAGTTACTCTACAGTTATATATTCCCTTTACTTCTCATTTAGTAATCAATCATAGAGCACCTTCTTTGTTCGTTTTCCTTTATTTATTTATATGTATATCTCATCGGTTTCATGGGTGGACAAGTGCTTTGCCCACCTGTCGAGTACCCCCCCCCCCCCTCAAAAAAAAAAAAAAGGCCGTGTTGAGGTTGTAAAGCGGCGAATTTGGTGTTGCTGGTTTGTTTTGGCTCAGGACAGAAGTCTGTTGAATATGTGTCCGCAGCTGTTGGTATTTCGAGTGCGATGCATAGCAAGTAGCTTCCCCTTTTTTCTTCTTTGACTTTTCAACGTTTAGATCACCTTTAGATTTACTTCCCACGCTCTAACAATCGAATTAGACTTTTTTTTCTAGATTCAAAGCACTCGCACTTCTTCTTGTTTTATTCCCCATTTTGAATATCATCGCCCTTTTCTCGCGGCCTGATTGGGCTTGTTTTACTGACTAGCCTCTAATAATTGATGGTTCAACTTCCTTTTTGGCAGCCGTGCTCAGCTGTGCTCACGAGGTGCAGAGTTTTTTAATTGTCCCCCCTTCCCACCCCTCGCTATTTCTCAGTCAAGCTTGTTTGGTTACCTTCCTGTCTTTCCTAAATGCTTCGCTTCCCACTTGTAATAGAACAAAAGTGAGCAGAAGAGATTTGGAAAAGCAACTGAAATGAACCTCTTACAGGTAGAGTTGCATTGACCGAGGAAATGGGGGAACAGTTGCTAACACGAACTCCTCACTTCTTGTTTACCTAGGAGCACTTTTTCCACACTAAGGTAAGTAAAAACTAATAGATATGATTGCCGTTCCGTACCCATGTATGTTTGCTTCGGATAGCAAGTGCCTACACCACCATGTACCTTCCGTTAGCGCAGCATCACTCTCAGCCGTCAACGGTAATTAACTGTTCCTACAGCAATTACTCCGCGCGGCACCCGAGAAACAGGGCTTTGAAAGGCACGTTGTTGTTGTTTTCTACATTTGAAAGCATCTTGCCTGTTTTGCCATAAAAGGTGATCTCTAATAGATGTAAGGGACTTAAATTCTCGTGTGTGAACGCGTGTCTTCTTCGTTTTTCCGTCTGTTCAAAACGACGCTTCCTCCGTCTTTTTCTTGCGTCATGGTTTTCCTGTACCCCCCTTTTTTGCCCGATAGTCCTGATGAACGTGAACACCTAAATAGTACCAACGAAAATGCAGCAGTACAAGTCATCGTAAATCAGCTGCACTATCATTGAAAAACAGAGTATGTCTCGATTCACATGTGCTGTTGATTGGCCGCGATAGTCGGAAGCGTTAAAACCCAAAAAGGTCCTACTTCTATTAGTCCGTACTGTTTTATTCCATGTGGACTTACGCGGGTTCATCTGCTGTCACTAAAAATGGATTCTAGTAGAGGGTATATTAAACGGCGTGCAGTACATTCCGGTGCGCCTTACCATACTCAGGTTCTTAGAAAAATTCAGACCACCGGCTGGCATCACTTCTTTTCTTGCCACCTTTAGTGTCTCACTGTTTTTTTTTTGTCTGAAAAACATCGGACACGGTGTCACAACAAATCCTCCTCCAGTCTGCACCCTCCGCCTCCCCCGCTCTCCCTCAACTTGCGGCGCGTGTCAGCACCCAGCTACAGCGGCACGCACGACATTTTTTTTTTTTTTTTGAGTACTCGCGCCAAACAAAACTGACAAAAGGAAAATAGCGAGGAAAACATAACAAGAATGCCTGTCAGCTTTGAGGAACTCATGGCCGAGTGCCAGGTAACGAAGGATGAAGTGATCGGCTGGCGCCGCCACATCCACCAGGACCCCGAGCTCTCCTTCAAGGAGTTCAGGACTGCTGCCTTCATTGCAGAGATACTGAAGAGCTTCAATTGCCCGTCGCTGGAGATCACGCACCCCGCGCCGACCTCTGTCGTCGCGAACCTGAAAGGCAGCGCCGACGAGGGCCCAGTAGTGGCGCTGCGTGCCGACATCGACGCACTGCCGGTGGAGGAAGAGACTGACGTACCGTTCAAGTCTCTGAACAAAGGTGTTATGCACGCGTGCGGGCACGATATGCATGCGGCGATGCTGCTTGGTGCCGCCAAGGTGCTGTGCGCGCACCACGCCGACATCAAAGGCACAGTGCGTTTTATCTTCCAGCATGCGGAGGAGCTGCTGCCTGGCGGTGCGCAGGAGCTGGTGAGGGCCGGCGTGATGGAGGGCGTGAAAAGCATCTTCGGCATGCACGTCGCGCCAGCGTATGAAGCCGGTACGGTTGGGCTCATGCCTGGCATCATCACGAGCTACCCAGACTCCTTCAAGCTGGTGATCCGCGGTCGCGGCGGACACGCGTCGACTCCGCAGCTGCTGGTGGACCCAGTTCCGATCGCGGCGGAGGTGGTGACGGCCATCCAGACGATTGTGTCTCGCAAGGTGGACCCGAAAGTAGCCCCGGTGGTGTCCATTACAACAATCACTACAGGCCCCAACGAAAGCCACAACATCATCGCGGACGAAGTGAAGTTGCTGGGTACGGTGCGTTCGCAGGACAAAAAGGTGCGGGAGCTGGTGCCGCGGGAGCTAGAGCGCATTGCGCAGAATATCGCCGCCGCGCACGGCGGCTCGGCGACGCTGGACTTCACTTTGGGGTACGACTGCTGCAACAACGACCCTGAGGTGACGGCGCAGATACAGTCTGTGGGTGTGCGTATTATCGGCAAGGAGAACATTATCGATCCCAAGGCGGCTTTGATGGGTGGCGAGGACTTCTCCGCGTATCAGCTGGTGAAGCCAGGTTGCTTTTTGTGGTTGGGCGTTGGCAACAAGTCGGAAGGCTGGTGCGAGACTTGCCACTCCTCTAAATTCCACCCGGACGAGCGTGCCGTTCCGATAGGGTGCAGTTTTCACGTCGGTTATGTGTACGACAACGTCATAGCGTAGTGATATGGGGAACTTTCGAAGCTGTGGGCGTCGAGGCAAGTTACCAGGAGAGAAGCAGCGTTAAGTGAAAAACGCACCTGACAACTGTATTCTCTTGGTAATAACACGTAGGATTGCCTTGTGTGCCTACCGCCATTTTTTTTTTTCTAAAGTTAAAGACAGCAAAGAGCCCTCTCCGCAGTTACGGAGCTTCATGGTGGTCGTGCTTGTCAGGCGCGCGGGTTTACTTTTCTGCAAAGACGCTTTGATGCTACTGGCTGGCGGAATTACTCTTGTCTTTGAGTTTTTGTTTTTACCTCCCTTTTCATCCTCTTCGTGCCATTAAACTACGAGGATGCACAGTGCTATCGTTCTTACCCTAAATGCCAGTTTTCTTTTTCCAAGCGAATTACGTGGAAGGAAAGACGCGCGTCTTCTATTCCAACAGTCGTGCCCTTAGTCACCACTAGTTCTGTTGTTGTGTGTATTGACGACTTCTCCTTTTTTAATGCGACGGAGGTCGTTTTTTTTTTTTTATATAAGAGCCCGTGGAAGCAAACGCGCCACACATTCTCTTGTCTTTCTTCTCTCTCCCATAATTGTTATTTGCTTTGTATCACATTTATCTTTCTTCGAGGTGCTTTTGTCCTTTCGTTCCTCAACCAGTGGGCAAAAAAGGAATTCACCTAATAAAGTTTTAGAATGCGAACACTCATGAATTCCAAATGTTGGCTGTTGACCTCGCCTGTCGCACTTTCCGACGCTGCTAAGTAGTGCTGGTGCAAGTCTGCTAAACACCTTATCGCCTCTTGTGTATCCCTTATTTGCGCTTGGTCGGGGCTGTGGTGCTTTGCTTGTGTCCTTCGGATTTGCTTTCCGCTCTTTTCTTTCTTGTTATCCTGTTTCCAAATCACTCCACCCTACGAAACACATGCTATTGGATTAAAGACTTAACCGTAACTTTGATCTTTAACAATCAAGTTTGCTTAGCAGCCTTTTTTTTTTTGCTTTCGTTGTCCTTCCCCCCCCCCCCCTCCCCCCCCACCCCACACCACCCCCACACACACACACCACACACACACACACACACACACCTAAAGATGCCCAAAATATTGACCATTGATGACGAGAAGGTGGCCCAACGTGAGGTGTAACATGTAGTGGACACTGCGTCGGTCGGGACCACGCACCTGGCCGGCAACGTGCGGGGCCTGTGGCACTGCGGGCTGTGTACCACATGCAGTGAGATGAACTCGTGCCTAGAGTGCTTATATGCACCCGTGTCAGCTGAGCCGCCAGTTCAACATGCTGTACAACCTAAAACCAAATCTGCACAGCCAGATGTGTCTGATTATCACTCCCCTCGACTCCGTGGGTGTCTCGGTGGGTTTTGCACCGCAATACTTGTTGCGCCTTGGCATCCACCGCCGCTGCGGCATTGAGGGAGACGTAGTGTCGTATTGCTGCATCTCGTGGCTGTGCGCAGGGTGCGCGATTTAGCAGCAGCTCTCGGAAATGACATCTATGGGTTTCTGCCCCGGTACATTGATGCGCTGCATGTTCGTTGTTACGCCTGAGGAGCCCTACATGATCTCCAGCGCGAGGTGACACAAAACACTCTTGTACGTTAATCTGCATTTTCTTAGTTTTCCTTTTTCTGTGTTATTGTGATGACACTTTGTGTTGAGTGTCTCTCAAGTTGATTTAACTGCTCAGATGCCTTTTTCATTCTCTCTCTTTGTTTTTCATCGCAACAGCAGCGCCGATCTTTTCCAGTACAGTTCTCTTTTTGATAACGTCCCCAGCTAACCCCTTTATCATGTGGAGGCTCTTCCTATGCAGTGTTGTTTGGTGTAGGTTGAAAACCTTGCACGTGAAGAAATACAGGGGCCACCAACGAGCACGCGCAAATGGAGGGGGCCACTGTTTACTGATATTGTTCTGTTGTGACTCATAAATCTGCTTTGCGTGTCTTTCTTTTCTTTGATTTAAAACCACCACATAAACGCCAGTCATTGCTTACACAAACAGTTGTTACCTTGAGCGTTCGAAGCTCGCAAAGCACCGTGCCACAAACAGCAATCAACAACAGCAAAAGTACAAGTAAAAAGAATGGGAAAGAGACTGCAGTTTTACTCCGAGCGCTGACTTCGCCCATAATGACCACGTCGGCTATTAACCATGCAGTCGAAAACCGGGATTCTGAAGTTTTAGGGTGCAAAAGCAGACACCATTTCGCTTTTGAAATGAGGGGATTTGACTGCACCTGCGAGCAGAATAGTAACCTTCGTCGCAATGCACAACGTGCCATCTTCGTCATTTACCTCCTATCTTCTTCGGCGACCGTTTAAACAAGAAACGCTACTGTTTGCTGACTCACGTGTCGCACGCGTTTTCAAAACACTATTGAGACTCAATTCCACCACCTGTAATACCCTTTTTTGAGGAGAGGGGGGGGGGAGATAAATGCGCCCCAACACGAACACCGGAAGCTTGCACACACCGGCTAACGCCTGGAGTGGCACAACGCGACCTGCAGCCGGTCGTGCCAGGACCGGGGTGTCGTCCACTCCCGCCACAAGCCTTACTGCCGTTGTACGGCCGACAGCGAGTCGTACAGTTGGCACCAGACTACCCAGCATTACCTCTTCTTCAGCTTCATTAACAGCAGCGAGAGCGCGCGGTACTCCTTCACGCCGTGCAGCCCCTACGTCACAACGCGATACCATCCAGGCGGAGATGGATGCCCTCGCAGATGACTTTTATGCTGGTCTGCCGTCCACGGCTCCAAAGGTTGCAACAGCAACGGCTTGCTCTACAACTGCGGACAGCCTTTATTACAAAGCGGAGGCCAAGCAAGCTGTGACGGTGGCCACGCTGCAAAGTCAGACAAAGTGGTACGACGGACCGACGAATCCAGAAGGGCGCACCTTTGATGCAAGTGATAGCAATCTGCTCTGCATGGACGTGCTTGTTCGGCCACCCCTTGCAGGTGCAAGTGCCGCCTCCCTCTGTGTGGTTGGGTCTGCTGATCATGGGCTGAAAGTGTTCGACCTTAACTCTATGCGGGAGGTGAAGTCGCTCTACACGAAAACATGCGGTCACACCGACTGGGTCACGTCGTGCCGCTTTCTTTCGGATTGCCGCGTGTTCTCGGGTGGCATGGACTCGAAGCTGTGTCTCTGGAGCGACGTCACGCGGGGAGGGCCAGCGAGGTGCGTCGATCTGCTAGGCCACACAGGCAGCATCAGCCAAGTGGAAGTAAATGAACAGCACGGCCGCGCCATGGCGATGAGTGCGAGCTACGACCGCACAATCCGCATGTGGGAACTGAGCGGTTCTGCTGCTGGCGGAGGGCGTGAAGTGGGCTGCCTCGCCGGGCACAAAGGCCCCGTCACGCAGTTCAGCTGGTGTGCAGCACAGGTGCTATCTGGTGATCGCCAAGGCACGGTGAAACTGTGGGATGTGGAAACGGCGCAGTGCCGCCTCACGGCGTCGTCGAAGCGGGGGCAAATCGGTGCACTGGGTCACCTAGTACACCCTGACGTGGGGCACCTCGTCATGTTCGGTGATCAAGGGGGCGTGCTGACGGTGCTGGATGTTCGAGCGCCACCCAGGACAAAGCCAGCTTTTCAGGAGGAGCTGCACCCAGGCGGCATGGTGACGTTTATTCGCACCCCTGCGGCTGCGGCGGTGGCGGCACCGCTCATCGTGACTTGCGGCGCTGACAAGCGCATCGTCGCGCGGGATGCACGGCAGGGTTTCGCCGAAGTGTACACCTTACGCGATCACGACGACTTTGTGTATTCGATGGACATCCTTGGCAACTTGCTACTGTCAGGTGCCGGCAACGGCCGTCTGCTGGTGCACAACGTGGAGACGAAAGAGTTGCTTTACGAGCTGGAAGCCAATGCCGCGGCTGTGCGAGAAATCTTTGCCAGTCCAGGAAAGCTGGTCACCTCTGGCGACGACGGCAAAGCCAAAGTGTTTGATTTTACGTAAAGTAGAGCAGAAAAGAGTGACGACTGGTGGATCACACTTTGCCATCTGAATTCAAACGAGAAGCGTCTCCAGCGTGTGATACTATTACCGCGGATACTCTAACCTCTGCGTTATACTTTTTAAAACGGACACGAAGTTCATTGAACTAGTTTATACGGTAGCGATGCCATTCTTAGGCCATAGATTGCCAAGAATTCGCATTCTATGCCGATCCTTGTTGCTTTCCAGGTGGGCAAGCAGTTAGTGATAATCTGACCAGCTACTATGGCAGCTAACGCTTTGTCCGTCAAAACAGCCCTAACAAGCTCCAGCGGCCTCACTTTGCAGCACAACGCTGCAAAGGGAAATCAAAAATGGTAGTATAAATCCTTTTCCCTTCCGTGACCTTCCTTTCCCACCTCTTCAAAGTAATATGCCTGCTGCCCGCCCGAAGGAAGGGGCGTTTTAGTTAACTTCTTTGCTGCCCGCAAAAGGCCACTACTCAGTTTTCCCTGTGGCTTGTCTTCCCAAAAAAAAAAACGCGGCTCTCCGTGCTTTCTTTTTTTTCATTTTCGTTGGAACCTATGGAACACTTAACCCTTTTTGTTGCCGCCGCTTGCGTTGAAACCCCTCGCCACACTTTATCACTTACTCTGTAATTCGCTGCTTCATTTCATTTTTTTCTTTGTTTTCAATGCAGTCCACTGGGAATGACCGAGGGATATTCTCATCTCCGAAAAGGCAGTCAGCCAAGCAGGGCACTACTTTCCTAGAACTTAAAGCAAAGAGGGAAATAGCCGCTGTGGACGTGGCACCTAAGCAAGAGAATGGTGTATTTGCTGTAGAGCTCGCGCCGACGTTAGTGAAACTAGCTTTTACCGCCCATGATCTCCCGTCGCCCTCTTCCCCCGTTGACGGCGCCACGAAGGGTACCCCTCACTTCAATAAAGCCGTGCTGCAGCTGCAATCGGTCGCGACAGGCACCAACCCGATGGCGTCGTCCGTCCTTCAATCTACGGGCTCCGTCAGTGACAGGGACGTCTTGAAGGATGCGGAGGCGTACATGTGGGGAAAGGAAAACAACAATGACGCTAGCGATGACAGTCAACAAAGCTCAGTTACAGAGAGAAAGTACTCTGCGACAAGCAAATCCGGTGATACAGGCAGCTTTACCGCATTCGTACGCTCGCTACTTAACATAGAGAGTTGCGAGAGTGAGATGCTTGTTCCGCAAAGGAAACGATTATCGTTGCAGAGCTATCGTCTGTTTGTCTCGGCGACTCACCGACAGAATCATCGTGCGCCAACGAGTTTTTCTCCGACGCTTTGGAGGAGGAGCCGTCGAATGTTCCTCGGCTAACTTTCATTCATCGATGCACCTCCGTCACACTCTCGCACGACGATGTACATGTTGAAGTAAACTCGGACGATGGTGGCGTTGACGGCTTCAAGTCCACTGTTGGTCCGGTGGCACCGTACACAATCACAAACGAAGGGCAAGAAGCCTTTAGATCAGCCTATGGTCGGATAAACAATAGCGCTGCCCAATTTCCTCTACCGCCGCTGTTGATCGCCTCCGAAGAGGTGGAACTGGCAAAAAGTGGACCCACCAACTGGGTCGAACGCAGCGTTGTGGCGGCACGAGTGGCGGCATCGCGAGCTGCCGTGGGTGCTGCGGAAATGACGGCTACACAGGTGCCTGGCGGTGCCATCGCTGTTGCGGTGGTGAACAGAAGCGCCGCCTCTGTGACCGTGACTCGCACAACGGAAGTATTTTCACGCGCCAAAAAAACAGCAGCTGTTTCTTCTAGTGCTGTCATTGCTACGGGGACTGCTGCAGCAGCCCCCACATGTTCATCTGACACGCCGAATGTGAGCACCACGTCAGCTGCGCCTCCACCTGCTGCCCCATCGGAGTTCTTTGTGGCAACGTTGCGCACCAACAGTAAACACGCCCAATCGACGGTGTCGGCCACTGCGACACAGCGTCAGCAACAGCTGAAACTGTACATCAAGCAGAATTTTGTGCCGACACTTTCCGATTTTGTGCCTAGCTCGAATCAGCTGGTGGAGCGGGCTGCGGTGAAGGCAAAATCGTGGGTGACGATGCCGGTAAAGCCGGCAGCGACAAAGGCAGGGACGGAAAGAGACAAAGGGACAGCTGCGAGTGGGTCAACGGCAGTAGTAGCCGCAGCACCAGTAGTGGAAGAAGTCCGTGTTGAGTCGCCGTCGCCGGATACAGTGGTGTTGCATGCCACCGCCGAGGAATGGCAAGCAGCAGGTAAATGCAAGCGCATCAGTTCTTCCGCACACGCGGATAAATCTAATATGAGAACAACAAAACCGCTACACACGAAGCAGCCCTTTGTAAAAGCCGATGGAAATGTGACACCAGCACCTGCCGCAACCTCCACAGTAACTGCTAACGAAACGGAAGAGGTGGCCACCGTTACCTGTGCATCAGGAGGGAATATAATTCCCTACGCAACAATTCGTGTGCTGCTGTGCCGCTGCGACAGTATGGCTCGTAACGGTAACGTCGCCGTGGACGCCTTTGAGAAGTTCTGGCGCATTCCGTGCAAGCGCAAGCTCCAAGAAATATTCAGCAACTTTGCATCCAACCTACTGCCGCGACCATCGAAGAAAGAAAAGCAGTCGCCTTTCAAAGAAGTGCTGCAGCTGTATTCGCAGCAGGTATGGTCTGGGACAGCTCCTGAGCCAATACTTGCAACGGACGCGACGTGCCCTGCTCTGACAGCTAGAAAGAGAGAGGGCAGTGTGACTGGGGGAAGAACACTAATCACCAGTACAGAAGTGAACAATCAACTGATGCTTCAACTTGCCGCTTTAACAACAGAGAATGCTCCTGCAGGTATGAGTGCTACTGGAATGTGCAACGATCTGTACCGCAGTTCAGAGCTAAAAAAGAATCACGCACCAGCCTTCGGTTGTCATTTTGAAACGAAATCAGCAACAGCACCTGATACTAATGACTCATCACCCCTCCGTGTCAATCCGCTTTCCCCATCGACCGCCGCGACGGTGAAGAGCCACACCAACGGCGAAATTTCAGGCAAAGAAGATGCAGTGCCTTTGTCTAACAGCGGCGGCGATTACACACTTCTGGCTGACAATGGTCACGAACGCGGATTCTGTACAGGTATTTCCAGTGATAACACTTCTAGCTTGTCTGCGACTTCCTTGCACATCTCCACAGACGCCGCATATCAAGCGTACATGAGTTACGGCCAACGGACAGTGCTGTACAACACTCAGTACGACGTCCCTCAGCTACGCGGATGGGCACGTGCTTTCCCGTGCTGTTGCTCCGCTGCCACCTGTCGGGAAGGCTGCTGCTGCCTTCACTGCCAGCTTGCACGCCAATGTAATATGCTTAATTATCGCCGACCTACGGTACTGTTTCCGCTGTGCCTTCTCATGTGCGTGCTGGACCCCTGTACTTGTTTGATGTGCTCGTCAATGCTAGCCTGCGTGAACCGTGCCACAGCGCGAGCGCGCTACGGGATTGCTGGATCCTTTCTCGGCGACTGCGCCTTCGCGCTGTTCTGCACGCGGTGCGTGGCGGCGCAGGTGATGGATGAGATGACGGCACACGGCGAGTACCCGGGTGGACTTTGCATGCTGCCACCAACGTCAACTCCGAGCACCTCATCCATTATGTAAGAATAATAGTAACGACAAGTTCGCATGGAAACAGCGGCTGTTGAAAGCTGTTTTTACCTTCTTGCTTGCCTCACTGCTCCTTTTATGTATCTTACCGCTTTTGTGGCCGTGCCAGGGAGAAAGGCTGCCCCCGTCTCTCACTTGGTATCTCTTTCGTTACCTCTCCATACAGGGATAACTGTCAGGAGAACAAGCTAACTGCGGTAGAAAGAAAAGGAAACCGTACTCTGTAACGCAGATTAGAACGCGTAGCTTCACGTCTATTATCTCATGAGCGGTAACGGTCAAGCTATTGAACAGTGTCCTCTGAGCTTAACATCTTTTTTTTTTTTGGTTATGTTCGTTCCAATCAGGCCATCTTACGCTCTCTACCCTCTGCCCCGATTATCTCCAGCAATTCTTTGATATTACAAACTATTCTTCTTCGCAAACAAACAAAAAACACCCTTCTCACATCCATAAAGCTCACTTTGGCACTTCAGCCCTTTCGTACCAGTGGACTGAATTCAGATATCAAGCGTCATTCTCCATATCCCAGCTTTCACTTTGTCGGTGAAACGAGGCACCAGGCTTTTTACCTGTTCAGGTTGATTGTCTCTCCGTTCAGTTGCTACTGTGCCAAACTGCAGTACAACCAACCTCCAATAGCACTATGCATCGCAAGCTTTTTTAACTGCTGCGGACGTGGTCGACTGCTGCAAAGCCTTCGTCGCCGGCGCAACAGACTTCACTATTATCGCCCGGCCCACCAAGTCGGCGGGTGCACTTTTGACATGTGGAACTGGCCAGCACCGACGGCACCACTGCCAAGGTGCTTCTTCACCCCTTTACCAGCTGCAGCGCCTTCACGACTCAAGGAAAGTCCACTTCGTGGAAGGGGCGAAACCTGCCACAGCGGGATTTCTTGCTGACAGCACCACCTTGAGCAACGTCTGGGTGAATATCAACAAACCCTTACTCAAAGGCTCTTGGCTAACGGTGCCGCGGGTCCTCAGGACGGCGGCGACTAACGCGCCGCTCATCGGTACATCGTTGCCGTCGTGGACGGCTGTTGCGCGGGTGTTGAACAGCGACGTCGAGTGAGCAAGCTTCGAAACTTGCAGCCAATACGCAAGCCGCGTTCCCTATCCAGGTGACGGTGTCTGCTACAAATGCCGTTTCTATCCTCTACTGCATCCTGATGAGGGCATCGGCGGTCGTTGCGGTCGCAACCGCGGCGGTTAGGAATGGCACCGCGGTCACTCAGCGGTCCCTCCTCGCCATCGATAACACAAACTGTAGCGGGTGCGCGGAAGGCCGCGTGTACGTCGGCGCTTCGCCGTTGACGCTTTCACCGTCGAGTATGTTGCACGTGTTGTGCGCGAACATCACCGACGTGGCTACCACAATGCCGCTTATCAACGTAGGCGGTGCACTCTCTAACGGCACCCACGCGAAGTCTCTGCCCATCGTTGAGAGCGTGACGGCGACGGACAATGAAATCTCCGCCGCGAAACCTGTGTCCACGTCAGGTGAGTCGATGGCGATGCTGCGGCGTGTCACGGCATACGGCTTCGGTGACACGTTCGACGCCGCGGCATCGTGCAAAAGGTTGACGCTGAGAGAGTGTGTCGCCGTGGCGACTGCGGCGGTTGCTAAGGTCGCCGCATGTACGCCCGATACACCGGTCGGTAATGCGTGCAACTGCGTGTTACCCTCCTGCAGCACCGCTAACCGCTACACGAGATACTCCGTGTATGTGGGCGACGCCGCCCTGGTGCAGTACCCGGTCGCCTGCACAGCCCTCCGCATTGCGTGCTCGTTCTCGACAACGTGTACAGTCTGCCAGAGCCGCTACATACTCCCAAATGAGGTATACTACAAGCCGTCGTCAGCTTTGCCCACGAGCCGCGGCCAGTGTGCGTCAGACGGTGTCTCTCAGGCGTGCAACCCGCGCACGATGAGCAATTCCGCCATAAGTACGACCCCTCTGAGAACCTGCTGAACGCGTGCGGATGGACTGTGCGATGACGGGCAGCATGTGAAGGCCGAGCTATTCGTTGGCCAACTATACCACCTACATGCTGGTGAACAACACATAATGTGCGTCGTGCCCGAGCGGCTACACGGCGTCGGACGACGGTGCATGCAGCCAACAAAGCGACGCGGCAGTCACTCAACCTTCGTCGACGTCTTCGTACGTTGAACTGGAGCTTTTTCGAGTCTCTCTTGTGGGGTGCTTGACTCAGTTTAGTAGCACCAACAGCGCGACACTTCACGACACGTCGACTGTCAAAACATCAAAAGCACTACCCTTATAACAAGTGCATCTTCTTCGCTGCGAGTTTTATTTTTTTTTTTTCTTCTTTGAGGATGCAACAGCAATTACTCTCTCTCTCTCTCTCTGTGGATGTGAGTTATCATTCAAAGTGCGTGAAGTTAGTTCTCCATACGTATTTTTCCTTCTCCCATCATGTCCGCCTTCCCTTGCTATTTGATTTTTGCCCTGTCGTGTGTCAACCCGGTACACTTCGCTCGCTCTTTAGGTTTCCTCACAGATCTATTAGTGGTCCTAAGTTGTTGGTTTACGGTGTGACCGCTTCCCGAACTGCATTCTTTTCTCTCACTTTTTTTTTTGCTGATCTCTGCACCTTGGTTTACAGATGTTTCCTATTATGAGACCTCTTTTGTTTGCTGCAAATACAAACCCCCACTAGAACTGTTGCTGCTATGTGCCTTTGCTCTTTGTCTTGCACTAACACTCCTAACAACAACTTACTTGCTGACAAGTAAGGTATATATATATATTTTTTTTTGGACCCGTTGCTTATCGATGTAAAACACACACGTAAAGCCAAAAGCAGTGTTCTCACTGCACTTCATATCTCCTTTTTTGATTCACGTTAATTCACAGATTCTCCTGTGCTTTTGCGATGTTATGTTGAAGCGACACCATAACGTTTTGCTTGAAAGCACAAAAGAACCGCTGCACTTTACGTTCATGACTGTTGAGCAACAACCCCCGGCCACTTTTACTTGGTTGTTTTATAACTACTGCAGTTGTGTCTCTTTTCCCCTCTTTCCGTGTATAACGACGTTGTTTTAGAAGCTGATTTCTATCTAGTTTTGAAGTGACCACAGGTACTTCGGAAAAAAAAGCCACGTCACTTTGATATCTAGCGGACACCTTCATATGTGTTCTATTACACATTACTACTGGTCGCTACGGCATCTGTTTATGCTAAACCAAGTTCGTGTTATGACAAGAAGAAGTTCTTCAACCAGCGCAACCTGGTCGCAATAGCTCCCTTCTGTTCCCAGCTTCCTTGCGACGATCCCTTTGGCTTTTTTCCATAACGAAACTCGTTCACCTTACTGACCCACCTTCACTACACACAGACGAGTTTAACAGCCTTCTTTTTGATTTCTTTTGTTGTACTGTAATTTACTCACCTGGCGCAAACCGAAGACAATTATCATCATACTTTTGCAACAAACTCTTCGCTTAGAGACGGTTGTTATGCAGAACGACAAAAACGAACAGTTTAGCGACGCTAGTGTGATGCCGGTGAACAGCTATGTCCAAGACAACGGACTGCCGCAGTCTCATGAGCAGCCCAATATGCTCAATACCCCGTCCAACTTTCTCTACAGCATCTGGGTCTGCTGCTCCGACTGCGACTCCTGCCTCGAGGCGTACTGCTGCTCGCGATGCCAGATGAGCCGGCAATGCAACATGATGAAGTAAGGGGAGCCGGAGATCAACCGGCCGACATGCATTGCCTCCTCCTTGCTGGACTACTGCCTCTCGTGCGGCATTGCCGGGTGCATCTTTGTTTGCCAGACGCGTGAGATGATGCGCGAGCGCTACGGGCTGAAGGTGAACCGCTGCGATGACTGCTGGTGCTCGCTGTGCTGCAGTTGCTGCGTGCTACAACAGCAGCTGCTTGAGATGACGGCCCGTGGCGACTTCCCTGGTGCGTGCTGCTACCAACCACAGCACTTACCGGTGGTGATGAATATGGTGTAGCATACGCTCGTTGCGGACGAAGTCAAAAGCTGTTTTTTTGTTTTTTCATAATAGTTGAACACCGCAGTATGTGCGTCGTTATAAAGAATGAAAAGGAGACGGATGAGTTCAGCGGGTCTTTTCTTTTTACTTTTTCTACTTGTACTCTCCGGTGAGCCGTCGTGTTGACCCATCACGCTAACGAACGCCCCTACCGCAACTCCTCCTTTTCTTCCTTTACATACACACTAAAGTCCCTTCACCACAAAAGCTCAGTTCAATTTATTTATGAAATTTCCGGTTGTAAATTGTTCCACTGCCGGGGCCGTCGACAGTTTAGCGGCGGTGTGTCTACCTGCGTGTGCTCAGTAGTTTTGTTTCGTGCTTGTTAGTATAGTCTGCTTTCCCTTTCCACACCCCACCTTTCTTTTTTAAGTTTTTTGTTGAGCCCATGGGAACAGAGATTGACGCGATTTCTTTCTACATTTATTTTAAACAGAAGTTATCGGATTAATGCGTGGTCCTTTTCAAAACGAGACAACTGTCGAAAGGACTTCCGCGGGAGAGAGTAACTGTGCGCATCCCGCAGAATATCCACGCCTCTTCTGATGTTCCCAACTTCGCAGAAGCTCTCACAAAAATGACTGTTGCATCACTTGCCACTACTTTTCAGTGACGCCAACACATTGCAGCGGTAAGCCCATTGCTTTTTCCCTTTCCTTTTCAACAGTGCAGTACACCCAGGTTTCACTTTGCTTTTTAGGGTCAAGAGGCGTTTTAGAGTTTTCTCTATCTGTCTTTGGCTTTGTTTTTCGTCGCACAATGAAAGAACAAATTGCACTTACACAAGCACGCCCCCAAACAAAATGGGTAGAAGTGCAAGACCGCGTGTAAAGACCGGAGGTGTGAACAAAATTCAACTAACCTTTAAAATGGTGTAAGAGGCTTCTCAGAGTCTAACGTGGTTACCACTCTTTCTGCCCTTTCAGAGGAGAAAAAGCGAATCAAATAGTCACTTGTTCAACCCTATTGTTTACCCTCTTTCCTCTTCCTTCACTCAAACACGTTTCCTGTGCTGTTCGGCAAAAAATTTCAGTTTTCTGCTCTTCACAGTTAGCGCGCATTGTTGGCTTGTAAAAAGTTATTGTTCCCTCCTTGTATCTCTCACTTCCTTATCGTTAATCTTTTTCTCTTCACACCCACAGACACAACCACTCACACAAACACACTACAAAAGGGAAAAACGAGCTCCGATACACTTTCGTCCTTTGTCGTCATTTTCCAATTATGTCAGAGCATCCAACGCCAGTCTTTACGAAGCAAATTAATTTCTATCCCCCTAGCAGTCCGCAGGAGGGCCGAGATGAGCGTCAGCCGGGCGCGACAAGCCCGAAGCTACCCCCGCCCGCAGCTGACTTGATGCCGCAGTGGCCGACAAACCGCCAAGACCAGTACTCCCCCTCCTGCTTCGACTCGCCACAGGAGGCAACCGCAGCACAGCAGCAAAATGCGGCATTGCCAAGCAACCGCTACGCCGATCGTAACGACGTTCCGGTGAACCTAACCGTCACTAAGTACCGCCACCGACCGTGGCACTACTCGCTCTGCGTGTCGTGCAAGGAGATGGACTCTTGCGCGGAGGCCTACTGCTGCCTTTACTGCCAACTGAGTAGGCAGTGCAACATGTTTGTGAACAACAAGCGCAAGATTCACTGGCCCTATTGCGTACTCATGGCCATGACCGATTTATGCACATTGCACATGCTTGTTACGTGGGTGTTTGCGAGCCAGACGCGGCGGATGTCGCGCGAGCGCTACGGCATCGGCGGCTCGTGCTGCAACGACTGCTGTGTGGGGTGTTGCTGCCGTGCTTGTTCTACTCAGCAGGTACTACTAGAAATGACGGTGATGAACGACTTCCCTGGCGCAACTTGCTACAACGCAGTGCCGCAGCCCATGAATTTCGAGATGGTTTGACACGCGTACCGTAAGAAATCAAAACTGAATCGTTGTTTTCTTATAATAATAACCCATGCAACACACGCACAACTAGTGTGTAGCTACGTATGTAGGGTGGAATTAGAACCGTACTGTCGGTCGTTTCGCTGCGACATTGCCGTTACGAGAGCTGTTGTGAAATTGATAGAAAACCGATTGCCTTTCCACAACTGATTTAGAGAGATTTGTGACGTCCAAAAGAGTTGAAGCAGAACTTCCGGATTGGGTTGGGTGTTGTTGAACAGCCTTCCTTTCTTTCTTAACTGTCTCACGTGCAAGAAACCCATTTTCACCTCTGTTAGCACTCCATCGAAATACAGATGCAAACAGAGTGTTCGCACTGATGCTGTGTTTGCTCCTTCAATAGTTTTGTTGCATCTAGGTTCGGTTGCTTCCCTTTTCGCACTTTCCCCTCCACCACTTAATACTAACAAAAGTACGTAAAAATCAGCGTTGGTTGCGTGTTTGCGTGAATACTGTGAAACGAAAAGAAGTCACTTTCTTTCTGTCATTAGTGGAGCCTAAATCCCCCCACAGCCTCGTGAGGGTGACCTGTTTTCAGGCTGAAAGGCCCATAAGCAGCGTTCCTTAGCACCTGCGTCTTTTCTTTTGTTTGTTTCGCATGTGACCTCTAGTTTGTTTCTATATCTATCCATCTACATATACATATGTACATATCGACTTAACAGAGAGAGCTTACCACTGCTTTCAATTATTGCTTTGTTTATTTGATTATTTGCGTTTCTCTCTAGCGCCCAAGGGCGGGCAACAGCAAAGTTGTGTCCGAGCCACTCCGCACGTGGTGGAAACAAAAAGTTACGTATGAAACGATAGAGGAGACCAGCTCATCGTAATTCGTGCTTCTTCAGCTTTTGTCAGCCGCAGCAGACACATTAATCTGGATGATCTCGTATTTCTTTCAGGGTTTGATGGCGGAGGGGTGGCTTGGCAGATTCTCTTCGGATGGTGCTTCTCTGCTGCTTACGAAAATGCACAAGCTCGCCTTGTTTTCCGAGCTAAGTTGACTTCATCAATTACCAATCGAAGCAAACAAACAAACAAAAACCGCACATCGTTAAAACACACTTTTCTCCTGCCGCATCCCTTTTTCTTTCCTATTTCAACGCACGGAAATCCAGTCGGTTTGAGTCGTTTGAGCCTCCGCCACGGTTACCAAACTGCCGCAAAGGCTGTAGAACAAATGTGGCGTAAAACAGCATTTCCACTGGCTTGTGTGACAGACATCCTGAAGAAGATTTATAGCGTATCCTTTTTACTAAGTTCTGAACGAATGAGCTCATCAACCTGCTTGACTGCCGCTCGGTCTCCTTACCAGCTCTCGTTTTCCACGTCGCTTACTTTCTGGACAAGACGACGTTTTCTACAAAAGACACTGAGACCCACAGAAAGGTAAAATACAACCATGCGTCGCTTTTGTTGTGTTCAAGGCAGTAGATCGGTTGCTGCTGCAGGTTATGCCTGCATTCTACTTTTTCAAGGTGCAACGCGGTGTTGTGTGGCGAAGCCGACAGAACGGCTGCTGCTGGCAGCACGCCTTCTTCAAACCGCAGTCAAACCATGCGCCTTACATGGCGGGCCTTACCCAAGTCTTCTGCAACAGGTGATACAGAAGAAACACGATGACTGTGAGCGTGAGTTACAGATGGCCTATCAATTCTTGCTCCATCTTGGTGTTCTTACTGAGACTACGGCAGGTGATGGTAAACCACCTGTGCGACAGCTGGACACTGACCTGCATCGCGAGCGCAAAATGGCAAAGGCTCTGCGGACGATTACGCTCTTTCGTGCATCAGTGTACACCAGACGCTGCAGTTCTGCGACCTCTGCCTTTCATCTTGAGCGCCCCGCTGGGTGCGTCGAGGTTCCCTCCGTAGTCGGTTATGTGTACGTTGAACTGCAGGAGCGTGGGTACGACGCGGAGACTTGGTGGAGGGGCTACTACCGACGTTTTGTGCAACCTTCTGTGACGACGCGGCCTTTTCAAAGAGCAGAGGGTGGCACAAAAGCCACAACAGCGACGGTAACGAAAGAGGAGAACCTGTTACAAGGTGCGAGCTACAGCACCGTCCCACCACTATGCTGGGCTCGACAAGAATACTGGGGCCGGCACGCCGACAAGGACGGTGAAAAGGACACTGTGACGTACGCTACACCTGTGCCTCTATACAAAAATACCCACCCATCCTGTCTTACATCGGCGGCAGCGCAAGTCTCATCCCCGTACTGGATCCCCCTCTCGCTGCTCCTTCACTTACCTTTTTTCCCTGTTCCGCACCCGGAGGTGAATCTGAGCAGTGCCGTGAGTGATAGCTACATAATGGATGATGTAGAGCAAGACAATGCAGAAGATGACGCAGAATTCGACTACACCAACTTCACTGATGAGCTAAATCACAGTGCATCGCAAAATACACGGGCGTCCGCGCAATCAGTTGAGGCAAGCGAAAACGAGGCGCCAGTCTCCTTTGGTACGCATGCAGATCAGAATTGGTCCCCCTGGAATGCAAATAAGTGCAGCTGTCCGTCCGCTGGAGAAGACGGACAACAGCACGTCGCCCACTCGCCGTCGCCGCGTAGCAACCGAGGATGGCTGCATCCTTTTTACGACGAACTGTTCACCTCAAAGAAGAAAGATCAATATCAGAGCAATCAGAACAAGAGCGCGTTACCGTGGCAAAACGCCCTCTCAGCGAGCGGCGTGGCCGATGCTGCGCACGCGTGGCTGCTTGAAAAGCGCGCGCGTTGCCCACTGGATGCACCCTGGTGCGTTGAGCCGCTGCTAGCGACCGATGTTAGGTCAGACTTGCCGGGTGCTCCGCTGAACGGCGACACAAAGCCGGATGCCGGAAGTGAAAAACGGCCTTTTTCGTCTTCTTTGCCGGGTGCGACTGTGCGGCCGTCATCGGCGACATCGTCGTGGCCGAACCCGGTCACGGTGCTGCAACTGGATCCCGGATACCAACCTAACTTGACCCACTTCTGGGCACGAAAAGTGAGAGTGTTACAAAATCTTGTGCGTCCGTATTTCTTTTCGTTCACGGTCTATCCGTTTCTCCTTTCACAGCTGAACAAGACAGAAAGGGAGGCGCAAGGTAAATGGAACACTGCGAGGAACGACCGTTTCAATGGCCGCACCACTTGGATGACTAGCCAGTTGCCGTTCAAGCTGACGCCCAAAAAGCTTAGAGGCAGTAACAGCGAGACACCCGAACAACAGGGCACTCATCAGTCTGTTTACGCCGCCTTTTCAGGGTCGCTGCCTTTCTCACAAACCAATCACTGCAGAAGGGAAAGCAACAAAAGCTGTATCAACAATGGCTTCAAGATGTTGAATGGATATTGGCAACTACGTGCGGTTACTTACTTTGGTCAAAAGTACATCCCGGTAACCTGCACGGCGCTCGCCTGTCTGCTCGACTCGAGTACATGCGTACAGCACGCTGTTCCACTGAACGTCTACGGGGGTGTTCTCACGGTTGCGATTACTCCAACGCGTCATCGCCAACAGCGACGCGTGTCTTGCACCATGGGCTTATCACAAGCGGTGACGCACCCACGCGGCAGCCTGCCCATCGTGGCGACACGCACAACACAACCCCCAGTAGCTCAGTCGGGGAAGCCGTCCCGTTCCACTGATGTTGAAATGACTTTGAGTACGGGCGCACAGCACGTCAGGCGGCAAAAGAAGCATGACTCTGCCGCGCATCCTCGTTCACTGAAGCCGTCGCGCTCGCCGTGGCTGGCGCGTCTGCACAAGGTCCAGACGACGTCCCACTGGCCCCCGCGTCCCATCACTGGGGTAAATAACGAGAATATCGTGGGTATGCGAGACGCTCAACGGAACAACTACTTTCTCTTCCGCTCACCGTACTGGGTGGAGATGGCAAATCTGTACGAGCGGTGGGGCGTGCACGTGGCGCCAGGTGTAGTGCCGCTGCGCACCGGTCAAAGTGTGTTGGTGAACGCCAAGCAGACCACTGACGCCTCGCGCTTCACGCCCGCCACCTGTGTCCCCCACCTGCAGCAAGAAATTCTGTTCTGTGGTACACTGTTCCGCTGCCCGTGGTCGGAATCCCAGCAGCTGCTGAACGTTATCGCCCCAGATGTGAGATCTACGTTGCAAAACAGGAAGTCTGTTTGTGCGTGGACGTACCAGACCCTGAAGGCGCGGGCAGAGGCGGTCCAGCGAGTGTCAAATTTGTGGATCGCGGATGAGGTGATTCAAAAGCTAGGCTGGACACTGCGACCAGTGCCAATTGCGAGCATAACATCTGCAGAGGTGGCAGGCAAGCACACGGCAGCGACCAACGGACGCGATCCCGGTGTGGAGACCATTTTGCACGCAGAACTGCCTTTGGAGTGCTTTCGCTTGACTCGACTGCGCCGACCCGCAGAAGCAGTAGCAGCAACGACTCAATTGGCAAACAACGCGTCGCATCTGCCCAGTGCATTGACCCCAAATCCAGCATTACAATTGTTTGAGCATCCGTCCGAGCAAGTGCCGCGGGCGAGTCAGCAGCAATTATGGCGGCAGCTGCACAAGCGCCCTTCTGTCACTGTCTTTCACTCTAGTTGTGTCGCGGAGCAGGTGCAGTTAGCTTTTGTGGCAACTTACGCCCCTGAGGTGCTCTTTGTGCGGATACCAGACGTCACGCACGAAGACTTTTATTGCAACCCAAAAGACGATCCCCTGCCTGTGAAGCCATGGGATCTGAACACCGTCCGGGAAAGAGCAGATGCTGTGCTTAGGAAAGCGAGCACTGCCGCAGAAGACGCAGATGACAATGGCGCCTCGTCGCCCTCGCACAACGAGCATACCTGCTTTGAGCTTGAGATGAAAAAGTACGACGTAGCGTTCCGCCTGGCATGGGAGATGGGCGACACCAACGTGGTGCGCTACCTGAAAGCAGCAACGGCGAAGCGCTCATGCTTTGCGGTGCCATGGCGCGGAATTAAACTGACAATGGCCTATCGCGTTGAACTTGCCGCCCTCGCCTTGCGCAAGGGCTATCGTGCGGAGAACGCGCTGAGGTGGGTGGCGCTCGATTTCCTGCGCAATGAGCGTCGTGTGCGGCCGGTGCAGCGTCCACTGCAGAGGTGCGGCGTGGCTGCGCCGTCGTCTTCCTCTTCTTGTAACGAAATTACATCTCCTACCAGTGACGTCCCCGCGCGGGGCAACACGGTGGGCAACGATGCGGGGCTGACAGCCATTGAAGTTGAGGCACACACAGGCTATCAACAAAATGACAAAGCTTTGATGATCAATGATCCGGCAGCGTTGCCGCTTGCTGAGCTACCCATTGACGCCGCTGACGAAAAGCGCCTTTCCACGGAGGTGTACGCACACATCAAGTTTACGTTGGTCAACTGGGAGGAACTGGAGTGGCCCTCGACACTTTCACACGTTGACCGCTTCATGTGGCTTTTTAAAGAGGTATGACAAGTACGTCGAGGCAGCCAAAGTGATTTGTTTTAACTGCTTTCTTTTCTTTTTTTTTTTCAGCTCTGCTATTTACTTCTGTCGTATCTCCTGTTACATCCGGTTCGCTTTAATGCTGATCGGCACTTTCACAAATCTACTCGACACGAATTTGTGATTATGGAAAGTAAGAGCCTTGCTGAAAACGAGTTCGCTGTTTGTCGTGCTGGTTTCGGCGCTTCCGCGAATAGCCGTGATCGCAGCCATGATCCCTGGTATGCGGCTTAAGTGTGGGTGTTTCACAGTAAGCAACTGTCATTTACTGCACGGACTTTGACAGTTCCTACTGCGAAAAGGTAACGTCTAAATCCTGAATTGAAACGAGGCTGCTACGCTCCCACCAGTTCACCGCCTTTTCGCTCCCCCTCTCTCGTGAGACATCTTTTCTTTTTTTTCTTTTTTTTTCGTTCAAATACTGTACGGTTTTGTTGTGTGTGTGTGTGTGTGTGTGTGTGTTTGTGTGTGTGTGTGTGACCCCCGTCTCTCTGTGTCCAGTGTTTCTTGTGCTTCCTAGAGCTGGCGTAGTGACATCTTTTTTATTGGTGTTGAGGTTGTAGCCGTTGCGCACTCACCCTTGCATCTTGCGATTTGTTCTCGATTGGCCTCAAGTATCGAACACTGTACAAGCAAGAACAACTGCCACTTCGCAGGTCTCAGAGGAGTCTTGTTCACGCTTTCGAACACAACAGCAGCAACCGTTAGTTGTGCTTTGTCTACATTCAGCTTACGTAACGATAGAAACTGGCCTTTAGATAAGCGTCGAGGTTTGTGGTCAGTGCCAACCGCAGGAAAAGACACGACCGCAATACGTGAGGCACTCCGTCTCTTTTCAAGCAGTATTTTCGAGGCCGTGAATACATACAACTCTCTTTGCCGACTCTTGTTATTCTTATTTTTAGTTTTCTTTATAAGCGCAGTCTGCCCGCATCGTTTCATTCTACGTGCATACGTTGGGTTAAGCCAGCGTGAGCGGAGTGCGAAGGACTTAAAAGAGAAGGTATCGCATTTCTTTACTTTGGCGAAGGCTTGTTTTCCCATACGGGTGCGGGCAAAGCCTCTTGACACTCAAGCTGCCACTTGATAGCCTCGCGTCTTTCAGCGGTTTCCCGTGTAGTAATTTCACACACTGCACAGGTTGGGTTGTAACCCCACACCACCACCAAGAAAAAATGTCAGATCAGCGCATCTCCGTGGCGGTTCGTATTCGCCCGCCTATCGAGCGCGAGCGCTATGAGCCCGTATGCGCACGCAAGGCCGACGATGATCAGACGATCATTATCAAGTCGGAAGAAACTTCCTCCAGCGTGGGTGGCACCTCTGCCTTCCAGTTCGACTACGTCTTCGACGAAACGGATGACCAACTGGCCGTGTACGAGGAGAGCGTGCAGGAAATGGTCGACCACGCCTTGTCCGGCTTTAATTCGACCGTCTTCACCTACGGTCAGACTGGCTCGGGTAAAACGTACACTATCTTAGGTAAAATGTCTTCTGACGGACAGGTCACGGAGAACTCTGGTATGTTTCTCCGCGTCTTCGACGACCTGTTCACATACAAGGAATCAGTGAAGGACCGCATCCACATCCTCATCACGCTTTCCGCAATGGAACTGTATGTCGAGGACGTCATGGACCTCCTCTCAAGCAAGAAGAAGCTGAAGCTGCGCGAAACGCCCGAGGAGACGCTGACTATGGGCATCAACATCGTTGAAGTGCACACGATGGCAGACGTGATGCGCAACTTTGAAATCGCAAACTCTTTCCGCTCTGTCACGGCGACTAAAATGAACGACACCAGTTCACGTAGTCACGCCCTCTTTTTTATTGACCTCTTCCAGGTGCCGGTCGAGAAGTCACCGCAGTCGCCGGTGCTGTCGCAAGTAATCGATGTCAACGGCTCACCAACCACGCAGAGCTGCCCTGGCGTCATCCGTTCCCGTATAGCGCTCGTCGACCTCGCCGGAAGCGAGCGCGTGAAGCGCTCCGGCGTCACCGGTCAAGGCATGATCGAGGCGCAGGCGATTAATAAGTCCCTGTCTACCCTCGGCACTGTCATCAACGCAATGTACACGCAAAGCTCGCACATCCCATTTCGTGAGTCGAAGCTGACAAAGCTGCTGAAGCCGTGTTTTGTCGAGACGACTTCGCGCCTGCTGCTCA
Organism: Crithidia expoeki; assembly: GCA_900240875.1. NCBI lineage: Eukaryota > Euglenozoa > Kinetoplastea > Trypanosomatida > Trypanosomatidae > Crithidia > Crithidia expoeki. Next base: position 328,319 of record OESE01000216.1, read on the forward strand.
TTGGACAGGTGGCGCCGCCAACGAACAGCGCTTCCGAATCGCTCGGCACGCTGCGCTTCTGCGACCGTGTGAAAGGCCTCAAGGCAGGGCAGGTGATGGGCTTCAGTGACCCCGAAGCGGAAGAAGCATTTCTGAGGTCGCGCCGCATCAACGAGGAGCTGCTGGCTGAAATGCACATTCTCCGGGCGCAGTACTACTACGAGCCGGTGAACCTGCAAGCTCTCGCCGAGGCCCACGGCGTGCCGGTGGAGCAGGAGAAGCAGCGCTTGGTGGCCGAGTTGCAAGCTAGGGCAGCCGACGTGGTGGAGCGCAAGGAGCAGGAGGCATTGCTGAAGGCTGAGGCGGATGCAAATGCGGAGCGCGACGCCGAAGTGGAGCAGTTTGTGCTGCACATGAACAACCTGATTGAGGAGTACGAGCAGGTGGCGCATAACGCAAAGAAAGAGAAGAAGGCACAAAAGAAGGTTCGCGAAGAGCAGGAAGCGGAGCAGGAGGCGCGGCTGCATGAGGCGAAGAAGGCTAAGAAGCACCGGTTAAAGATGGAGGAGGCGATGGCGGCCGCGCAGCTGCAGCTGCAGACGACGGAAGAAGAAGCGCAAGGGCTCGACATTCAGATAGAGCTGTTGCAAAAGGAAAACGCGTCGACCGCGATCGACGACGTCGCCGGCACCTCGAGCGCCGCCTTGGACACAGCCGTGGAGGAGGCGACGCACCACCTTGTGGAGTCCTTCTACAACCACGCCACAGAACAGAGCCGTCTTTACTCCCTCTATGTCACTCGTCTCAGTGCCACCAGTCGCGAACGCTCACAGGTGCGCCGCATGAAGCTAATGAGTTCAACTCTTGTCACCGAGGGCACGCTGCTGTACGACCTCATCGCGTTTCTGGTGGACCGCGCCGTCGATACGGCCGAGGGCGACATTACTCAAGGAACTAAGTGGGGATGGTACGATGTGGACGGGCTCAGCCAGCGCATGCTCTGCGCGGATGAAATGTACCCGCCACTGCTGCCCTCCGAGTACGAGCCACTGGACGCGGACGCGCAGCCGTGTGCGGAGGAAGCGCACAACATCACCTTCCTCAGCTCCGACGAGAGCGACGACGAGCACTCGCACCACGCGGCAGAGTCGCGCCGCATTCGGCAGATTCGCGACGCCGCCGCGGCTGCACAGGTCAACGGCACCGCCCACTCCGACGACGACAAAAGCGATGCGAGCGCCGACAAGGCGGCGTCTCCGGGCGAGAGTAGCGACAGTGGTGACGAGTCGACTGTGGCGGTTCCTCAGGCCCACCAGTCAGACTGGATGAACGGTGGCATCGTTGGCAAGACACCGCCGCCGCCGCAAGCACTCAAGGCTCCGGCGACGGACGCAGAGTCCGCCGCGTCTCCGCCGCCCGTAACTACTCACCGCCATCACAAAAAGAAAGGGAACGGGGCGGAAGCGCCGAAGACAAAGGGGTCGAAGGGGAACAGTACTGTGACAGCCACTACTGGTGCTTCTCGAGCAGCTGTTGCTGGTGCGGACGCTACCGATGCCACCAGCGTCGGCGAGGAAGAGACGGAGGATGACGCGGAGTCCAGCGGTACAGCGTCGACCTCGTCGGAGGAGTCCTCCGAGGACGAAAATGACGACAAGGCGGCAGAGCGCGAGAGGGCGCGCAAAGACGCCTCCAAGAAGAAGGCACACCAGAAGAAGAGGAGAGGGGAAAAGAAGGCGGCGGTGGCGGGCGGGGCGTCGAAGGCACTACCAGTCGACGCGCCGAACCCGTCCTACCAAGAAAAAGACTCTAGGGCCCTCATGAAAGTGTACGATTCGCCGACGCTGGTGCAGGATCTCATTCGCTTTTTGCGCAGTGGCTCCCGTATGCTGAAGCACTGTCGCCGCGGCAAGCCTCATTCCCGCATCTTCTGGGTCTCGACGCAGCGAGGCAAGAAAGAGCTTTTTTGGAAGGTGCCAGACTCGCGCAGTGCCGACCACGCCTGCATCCAGCTTGCCGACGTCAGCTACATCCAGCTCGGGTGTTTCAGCAAAGTTTTTCATCGCCACCGCGTCCCGCCGACAGACCCCGCCTTTTTCCGTGCCTTTACAATTGGCCTTCGTCGTGGCGGCCGCACGGTGGATATTGTTGCGGAGACGCTGCCGGACTACGAGGCGTGGGTGGTGGGTCTCGCCCACCTTGTCGGTGTCGACCCGGTCTGGGGCGGCAAGATCGACCTGACAAAGGAGGTTGGCACCGATCGGCTGACCTATTTTGAGTCGAGCTGCTGCGAGGCGAACTATATCCGCCCGCTGCAGTACTTGGAGCTGAAGAAGCGCGTGCAACATGTCGCGACGCGCACGATGCAGGTACTGAGTGAGTGCGGCAACGACGCGGCGAAGGCACAAGTCATCCTCGGTGGCATTCACCTGCCCGCAGTGAATGATAAAGGGGCGGTGTACATGACGAAGGGCGAGCTACGCTTCTTGATGGCGGACACCTTCGACATCTTCCGCATTTCCCGGCTGTGGATGCTGTTTCAGCAAATGAACCTCGTCTACGACGACAACTTCATTCCTGCAACTGCGTTCGGCATTACCCAGCGTGAGGGCTAGCGGCAGTGTCATTATGGTGTGCTACACGTAAACACGGCCGCGAAACTCCCGCTTTCCCTTTCTTCGTCTTCCTCAGTCTTCTTTCGCTTGCGTTGCAGTTTTAGTGCTTCTACTTTTTCAGTTTGTTTTTGACAGGCTTTTTTTTTGTATATCAGACGAAACTCTTTTTTTCTTTTTTGTGACACTGTGGTTTCACGCTGATGTAAAGCGCCTCTCTGTTCCCTGTTCAAGCTCGGCAAAATACTTTTTCCCACTGATGATGTTGCTGCCTATTTAATAAATCGCACCTCTCAATGCGACTCCTTCACTGGGTTTTCTGGTTTCTGTTGCGTATGTGCACACGGCAATTCGATGTTCGTTGGTTGAGTACTTCCTTTTTGTTGTAAAGGGGCGAAAGGATGCCACGGTTACATGGGCGTCTATTTGGCGTAAGTCTGTTCGTTTGTGTATTTGCTTTTGGAGTGTGAGCAAAGCGTTTTTCTGGGTTTCTATACGGCAGGGAAATGCGTTCATGATTGAGTTTCAGAAAAGTAGAAACCTCCGCCTTCGATGTAATCGGATGAACGTACTTTCAGATAACAGCAGCGCGCACTTTAGGAAGACATCAATACGCATTCGCCGTCGTACTTGTCGTGGCTGTTTTTCGTATTATCATTTTTGCTGCATTCTTTTTTTTTGTTGTTGTTGTTTTCTTTCTTGTTGGCCTTTTCTTCGCTGCTGAGGCATAGGGCGATAGTTTTTTCTTGTGTTCTCCTTTTGCTGGTTTGTTTTGCTGTTGTACTGTTCTTCCGAGTCCTTGCGGATTGTTGTCTATGGCGGTGATGCCGCAAGTTGTGTTCTCCATTCCCTCTCTCCCTCTCCCTATACATAAGCTTGTTTTACACGTTGCTCACTTTCCGTTTACCCATTGCACATAATTGGCAAGCAAATTCGCATGTAGCTGCCCCACAGACCGTAGTTGGACAACAGGGAAGGCTGGACGTGGGAAATGGCAGGTTTGAACCGACGTCGATGTGATGAAAACAGACCGTGTTGTAGGGCCTTTATGTCAGTCGCTAGCACTTTGCATTTCCACTTGCTTTAACGCGCGCCTTAATGGCTACCTCAGCTGTTATATTGCGTTTGAAAGACGATACAATCAAGCACCAGTCTTTCTGTTATTTGGATGGCTACTGGGATCGCTTCGTAATAGTTTCCTTCCCATGTTGGAAAAGCTCGCCTGCTATTACGAGCTCTCTTCTCGTCCTCTCCTTTTCTTCACAGCTGCTCAGACTTAAATTTTCTCAACAAATTATCAAAAGGTGCTTACCATTTACAGATCATCCAATACAGACAAAAAAAGGAAAACGTTTATTCGCCGATACACAACTTGAAGACGTTACCAATGCCTGCACAACGCCGTCCTGCTCTGCTGGTATTGGTTACCTTGGCCTTCTCCGCCGCTTTTGAGGTCGTCGAGGTGTGTGGGTGGGGCTGCGTGGGCCACATGCTCGTCGCTGAAATCGCCCGTCGCCGCCTCGACGAGGACAATGCGCAGAAGGTGGACATCATGTCGTACAACTTCTACCAGAGTGGCCCGTTTCCCATGTCTCCGGACATGGTGCAGGCCGCCTGTTGGGCCGATGACGTGAAGCAATGGCACCAGTATGCGATGCGCTCGTGGCACTTCATTGACACCCCGTACAACCCAGAGAATGTCACCATTGAGGAACCGCTTGACTCCGTGAACGCGGTGACTGTGTCGCAGAGCATGCTCACAGCCCTCCAGCACTCCAAGATGCCGCTGTACATGCTGAACTTTGCCTGGGTGAACCTCGTGCATTTCATTGGCGACTTGCACCAGCCTTTGCACGCCGCAACGCTGTACTCGCACAGGTTTCCCCACGGCGATCGCGGCGGCAACGCGATAGTGGTGAAGGTTAATGGCAAAGAGGTGAAGCTGCATGCCCTGTGGGACGGCATTTGCGAGGTGCCGGCACCGAACTACCACCGCCCGCTGTCCGACACGGATGCCTTCGCACTGGCCGCCACAGCGGATCGGCTGGAAGACAACTACAAGTTCACGTCGAGTTTGCGCAAGGTGCACGAGCCGCAGACGATGGCGGATGAGAGTCACGACTTTGCAGTCAACAGCTCCTATGACAGGGTCGTGCCGTACGCGGAGCTCGGCGACGAATACATACAGCGCTGCAAGAAGGTGGCGGAGGGCCGCATCGTTTTGGCTGGCTACCGCCTAGGGTACTTGCTGAACGACTTGCTGCACAACATCACCGTGACCGAGGCGGCCGTGTCGGCGTACCGTGAACACCTGCAGCATCATGGTCGCGATCGGAGCAACGGTGAAACGAATCCTTCCGAGCCGCTGGCAAAGCCAAGAGCGCAGCTCCGCTTCCGCGAGGTGCTTACAGTAGAGCGCAAGTTATATCAACACGATGGTGACGAGGAGGATGATGGGAAAATGCTGTCGCGCGAGCAGACGGTGCGCGATGTTCGCCACAGTCGCTACGACGGCGAATCGTTCTGGCAGACCGACTTATAATCGAGCTTCATTGTCTATATTTTTCTTCTGCTTTAGCATCATCTTCCCGGGTGTACTCTTCTAGGGTTATTGTCGTTGCGTTAACAATTGCCAGCACGATATTGTGTTGCAATCTCCACTTATTTGGAGAAAAGAGTTACGTTCACTTGCTTTCTTTGTGTTTAATCAAGCCTGAGCAGGGAATGAGCGAGTACTGAAGAGAAACGGCTGCTTTCACCACAAATGCTCTTTTTTTTTTTTCATTTCCTTTTCCATCGTTCGTCTCCGACTTTCGCGGCTTTCTTTTTTCTTTTCTTACCCCACCCACCCGAGTTCACTCCGCCCCGCGTTGGGCGCGGGTTTGCAATGAAAGTCCTCGACTTCGCAAGCACTCCTCTCAATAAAGATAACACATTCAGTTTTCAAACACTAGTTTTCCTTCTTTTCGGACTGGCTCCGTAGCGCTTTTGAGCGGCCCGTTAACTTCTCTATTCAAAGACAACTACGGGACTGTTGTATACCTGTATCAGGAACTGTTACTTCCACTTTAACTTTCCCCTCCCCCACTTTTTAGCCCGAAACCACACACAATTTTTCCAGTAACTTGTTGTTGTCGCAATTGCAGTTTTTCTTATTTTAAATCCGACGAAAAAAAAAAAAACGGTGTTGCCAGTTTCTCCAATAAAAATAAGTTGAAGCAAACAACTGAAGCCACTGTTTTTCTACAATCGACACCGTGTAACTCAGTAGAGGACAGAATTAGTAAACGGCGTTTGTCACTGTTCACCTCCACACACTCACTTACTGACGTCGGTCTTAACTCGTGTATAGATCCCTCCCTCCTCCTTGGCCTTTTTCCTTCGGAATCAAGAAATCCAGATGTCTTCATCCAATGATACCGTTTCAAATCCTTCTCCTTCCCCGCCAGCACTCGAGGTGATCTATGAAAATGCGGAGATGCTCGTGGTGAACAAGCCTGCTGATATCCCAATGGACGGTGACCTCGGAACGTACCCGTGCACCGTGGAGTCGATGGTGTATGCGTACATGAAAAAGCGTGGCATCTACGACGACGCGCACGCGCGGCTGCAGCAAGAAGGCAAACGGAAAAAGCAACTCAAGTTCGTTCATCAGCTCGACTACGGCACAAGTGGAGTATTGTGTCTTGCGTTTACAAAAGATATGGCGGCACGACTTGCGCACTGTTTTGAGATGCGCACCACACGGAAGTATTACATAGCGCTTTTGCACGGACACATTCCGGATGACACGCATACTGGAGATGCAACAGCAAGAACAATCAACGCAACTAATGAGCGTCTAGAAACACCGCTTGAAGCGTGGGTCTCCAGCTGCAATGACGCATGGCACGACTTTGGTTCCGTCCGCGTTAGTGCGTGTACCAGTTTGGCTACTGAAGACAGCGAGAGGGCACTGGATGAGTTCCGTCATCTCCTCGGCCCTTTTGTGACAATCACTTGTGAAACAACGAAGACGGAAGGTGGTGCACATCAGCCAATTGCGCATCATCGCCACACCAAGACTTCTTCCAGTACGACAACCGCGACTCCCGATGATGGAACTCTTCGTGACGTTGACATCTGCAGGTTCATCGCAGACACATCTGCCTCGTTTTCGACGCGCTGCTTAACTGTTGACCTGCCTGTCGGCTACGACAGCTCCGATGCTGCGCACTTTCGAATGGCAGTGACAACGGAGCAGAGCCGCCCCGCCAACACGTCGTTGTTGGTGTTGAAGCGAATTCTCTTGCGTACGTCGTCAGACAGTGTGTGTACTCCAGTGACGCTCGTGTTGCTCGCACCGCACACTGGACGCCGACATCAGCTACGCGTGCACTGCCGCGCCATTGGGTTCCCCATTGTGGGAGACACGGCGTACTGCACCGACCTGGCGTGGTGTCGTCCAATCGAGTCGAAGGTTTGTGCCTTGACGTGGCCGCCGTTTACACCAGCCACCCGCATGTACCTGCACGCGTGGCGGCTCCTCTTGCCGGGCGCCGTCACGTCGCACGTTAGTGAAAGCGACCGCGTTGCGATGAAAAAGAAGCGCCGCCGTGAAACATTGGGTTTGTCGGAGCGCAGTGATACCGCCGCCTCTGAGCACGAGGGGGAATGGACAGAGTTTGTGGCGCCTGTGCACTTTGCCCACGTGCAAATCGGAGGTCAAACAAGGAAAAGTAATTTGAACTGGCCTGCGCCGTGAGCTGCAACCTCCAATGGGTCTAAAAGGCAGGCAGCCGTTGGTTTGTGAGTGCTCATTTTTTTGCCTCTCTACGTAATGCTGCAAGGTAAAGTGTACATCAGCAACACACAAAAGGGAAAGAAAGGCAACGTCAAACTGGTTACTTGGTTGCAACACTACGAAACGCCTATTGCGCCTTTGAAGGGGCGTCGTGAGCGCGCCAGAAAACGCAAGCTTTGCCGTTGAAGACGTGTCATCGTTTTTATTCGTTTACACGCGAAGGACGGTTTCGTTTACCTCCTTTCCGCCCTTTTCGCCACGCCGTACGCGCACGGTTTTTCGACCCGCCTTTTCTTTTTCAACGTCACTGGGAGAAGCGCACACGTCACCCTTTATTGTGCGTAGCTTCTGTACGGTGTCTACGAATGTCTAAAGGTGCTTGAAACCAAGAGCTCCTTCGTGGTACCTTTGACTATACGGACACTCCCCCCGGTCGTTTACGCTCATCTTATCTTCTGATTCCTGCAAACAGGTATGTTCTCGACAACTTGGCTTGTTCTTTGACTTTCTTCCCTAAGACCAACGCACCTTCGTACGCGAAACTACTACGGACGTGTAACACACATTTTTTTCCCCTGTGTTCTCCCTGTGTACATCTAACATGCATTTGGCAGGCTCAGATGCTTAATGAAGTGTATGCTCCGAAGACAGTGGCCGACCTGGCGTGGAGCCGGCAGAAGTCAGTCGCCCTCTCCACCTTCGTTCACAGCATCCGTAACGACGCTTCTGGCGGGTCTGCCGCACAGACACCACGCATCCTCCTTTTGTATGGGCCACCCGGATGTGGGAAACTGGAATCGCTGAAAGTGCTACTGCAAGAGGACGTCACCCCGACCACGTCCACTGTGGCGACGACAGCCAACAAGGCATCTGCGTCGTCGCCAACATCCACTTCTTCCTTTGTGAATGTGGTGGCGGAAAATACCACGGCGACAACAGTTAACGTGTTCCACTCGTGCGAGGCGACGGTGGGCGCTTACGCGCAGTATCTGCAACATGTCTTTTCGCTTTGCAGCGGGCAGCTCGTGGGCAGTACACTCGAACTCATGCCGTCCTCATCTTCGGCGTCGTTAACGACTGGTAGTAGCATCAAAAACACGCATTCCACCTATTCGACTCCTGCGAATCCTCTGCATCACGCGCACATCGTCAAGTTCTATGGCGAGCCTGCCACACATCCGCTGCACCGCTGCACGCTTCTCTTTTTGCGCCGATACGAAGAACTGCGTACGCAGGCATTGCGGGAAGCGGCGCAACAGCGTCGGGCATACGGCAACTCCCTTCAGAATCCAACAGCAACTCCGCTGCTGGACCACCTACGCCGCAACCTCATCTTCTTCATTCACACGACACACGACAGCCACAACGACAAGCTGGACTTAAACTCCTCTTTTCCCTCAGCAGTTCTGCAGAGCAGCGCGGTGGAGTTGTTTCACTGTACCCCTGTGACGGAAATTAGCTTGAAGAAGCGACTGAAGCAAATTCTTGATTGTGAGGCTCGGCGACGGAGGGAGGTACGCCGTGCCATATTCTCTTGCCCGGCAGAGATCACAGGTGGGGAGAACCTCTTTGCGGATTCATCAAGCAAAGCTCTATCAAGTCCACGTGATACCGGTGCTGCTGTGAAAGGACGCAGAAAGAAGCAGAAGGCGAGAACAGCCATCGTTCCTGTGGAACGCACGCCGTCATTCAGCGATGTGCTGGATCAGACAACGTTGGACGCAATTGCAGCGAGTAGCCAAGGCGACATCCGCCAGGCCCTCCTTCAGATCCAGTGGGCGACCTTGGTGCCACCAGAAGCAAAACAGAAAGAGCAACAGTCAGCAGAGACCTCAGGCAAAGCTAACGGAGCCGCGGATGTCATATGGGCTCGCCTGCAGAAGCGCCGTGCGTTGGCACGCCGAACCAGCAGTACAAGCCCAACTGCACACGAGGGGCCCGGACCTTTTCAGCTTATAAACTGCTCAAAGAGAGAAGGGGAATTAAATGGAACCAGCCAAGGAGGAAGACAAGCAGCCGGCACCTCAGAGCAAGATAAAACCCCTCAGAATGGAGACAGGAAAGACGATACGCACGACGAAGAAGTAATCCTAATCTCATCTTCATCTTCTTCTATTTCAGAGTTGAGTAGCGCCCCATCTCTTTCAACAGGTTTGACCAACGAAGCGTTCTCCCAACACGGTAGCGACTCTGCACAAGATCTACGGGCCGCCACACGCAAGCGCTCCCGGTCACCGCAGCTGCAGCTGCAGCAGCACGAGCCTACAGCAACAAGTGATTCTTCCCCGCCCGCAGCGCCACCACGCATTACGGATATGCTGTCATTGCTGGATTCTCAGATAAATAACGTGCATTCGTCAATGATGAAGAAGATACCGAGCGTCTCTGCTCATAAGAGAGGGAAAAAAGAGAAATCGCAGGGCGACGTTGGTTCCGCGTTCTCGGCAGCAAAGCCGGAGCACCGTAGTGTCCTGCCAACCACCCGCGACGAATACCTCGGCCTGTCCCACGCCACTGGTCGGCTCCTCACACAAAAGTACTCCATCGACGAGGTGCTCGATATCCTCAACGTCCCCCCACGCAAGATACTCAACTACATGACAAACAATCAGATACGCTACTTCAGCGCCACGCAGCTGCCGCAGTGCGCCGCCTGCGCCGCAGCTGCCAGTGACGCCGACGCACTGCGCACCTCTGAGGTGTTCAGCGGTGGTGGCGGTGTCAGCGCAGCTGCCCTGCGCGAGCGCCGTGAGCTGGCTGATCGCACCACGGCTGGAGAGAATGTCGGCAACATGGTACGGCTGCTAGACGTGATTGCGCTGCAGGTGTTTCACCTCACCTACCTGGCGCGACAGACCGACGTCTACGTGCCACCGGGCTTTGCGGCGCAGGAGCCGCCGCCGTTTCTGCGCTCCGCTTATCCTCGAATACGTGAAATGGCGAACTTCAATCGCGTCTTCACCAACCCCAGGTGGGAAGCAGTGCAAATGGAGGATTTGAACGGGTTCAGTGAGCAGGAATGGACGCAGCACTTTTTGTTGCGGCTGGACAACCCATCTACTGCTGGGTTTGTTGCCTCGCCGAGAACGACGCTTGGCAGCCGCCGACGCGGTGTAGGTGGCCTGGGCACCTCTTTCAACAGTGACGTTGTTACATCAACTGCGACAGCCTTGAGTCCTCGAATTCAAATTGACGAAATAGACGTTCTACGCGAAGGATTGCCAGATTTACTTTCCCGCTGCGGGTGCACGGAGACTGTTGTGCTGGACCACTACGGCCTTGCCCCATACATCGTCTTGAATATGAGTCCTCCCTCATCATCACTATTGCAAAAGCAGCAGCAGCAGCAGCACGTGATGGTAGAGATGAAAGCACAGACGCGCACCACACCTGCAGTGAAACAACAAGCGGCACCCACGCCATCGTTTTTCGCTGCTGCCGCCCTGTCAAGGGGTACTCCTTCTACTGCCACTACACCTCGGCGCACTGTTTTCAAGTTTAGTTCCACTGCTGCTTCTGCTTCCACGGCAAGTTCCTCCGATATAAATTCTGCAGCAGCTCCACCGCCGCCGTCACATGGACGGTCACCGCCACGTCCACCGCACGGCGACCGCCCTCGTGCCGCCTGCACGTTGCTGCAGCTGAAGATACTGCTACGTGGTCGAGACGCTGCGAAGGTGACGTTGCGCGACGACCGCTTTGTCCTCGTGGCGACAGAGAACATCGCGACAGAGGGTGCTATGGGCGGCGACGGCGGAGTGGAGGAGCGCCCGTGGATCCCGGAGGGTGAAGACATCGAGGATGACTGAGCGGGTGTTGCTGTGAAAATGAAGCGACGCGATATGGATAAAGACGTTGCAAACGAACGGAATAGAACTCTTTCACAGAGAGACAGGAATGACGTGAGCGAAGCGAACGAATTTGAGGATGTCAAGTTAAAGGAAAAAAGACCTCTATTTCCACCAATAGCATGGTGTAAATGGTTATTTGAGTGACGTGTGCAATGCGGTAGGTCTAAAGGCACTGAAGGTGGAAACTGTAAACAAGGAACGCTAAACAGTCCAACAACGATTGTTCCTCCTGCCCGTCCGCCCTTCCCCTCCTCCTTTCTTTCTTCAACTGCTTGCATTTATCTCTTCTTTTTTAAGTGCGCTGCCCTATCTTATTCTTCAGACCCATTACCTTTGCCGCAGAAGGTTCTCTCGTCCCGTCGTCTACCAACTACGCGTGACTTTTCCCGTCCTCAGCTTTTTTTTTTCTGGACTTGCTGCTTATCTTTGTAGCTCCATCCTTCGAGAGTGCTCGCTTCGAAGAGACTTCCACCACACTGTCTCAGTCACTGTCACTCAAACAAATACTTCATTTCCCTCTCTCTCTGTAGGCTAACTAACACATACATACACACCACACAAAAACAAAGATGTCTGCAAGCGTACCGACAGCTGTGCAGATCCCGAGCGAGGAGGAGTATCCCTCAGTGCACCTGCTGCTGCTCGTCACAGGCAGCGTGGCCGCCGTCAAGACGGGTCTTCTGCTAGACCAGCTGTCTACCGAGCGGTGCAACATCCGCATTGCTGCCACGAAGGCTGCCTTCCACTTTTTGCGCCGCGCACAGCCGTCCAAGACGGGCATTCCGTTTCAGAGCATCATCACTGACGAGCAGGAGTGGAGCGAGTGGCAAGCGATGAACGATTCCATCGTCCACATCGAGCTGCGGCGCTGGGCAGACCTCGTCGTTATAGCCCCTCTGGACGCGAACACGCTCGCTAAGATCACGACGGGGATTTGTGACAACTTGGTTACAAGCACCATGCGAGCGTGGGAAGTGCGTGCGAAGCCGGTGATTGTCTGCCCGGCGATGAACACCGCCATGTGGACCCACCCTCTCACGGCCACTCAGCTCAGGCAGCTCGAGATGATCTACATGGACTCACATACGCGGTCGTCGTCGGCGGCAGCGAAGGAAGTGGAGACGGAAGTGAAAGTAACACCGACCAACCACACTACCGCGGTCGCAACAACCACCACGGGTGCGGGGAACGCCAACGGTCCAGTGCGCGAGGCGGCACCCACGGCTCAGCTCCCAACGACGTTGAAGGAGTCAATGTTTCAGATTGTCGGCCCCATCAGCAAGCGGCTGGCCTGCGGTGACATCGGGATTGGTGGGATGGCCAGTGTGGAGGAGATTGCAGTGCACATCCGGCACACGATGGAGCTCATTCGCGAAAATAAGCGCCGCCAGCTCCGCGAGGCCCGTGAGAAAGTGCCGATTGTTGACTCTGCGATTGTGGTGGCTGTGGCAGGTCCTGTGAAATCGGCGAGTATGGATCCAGTGAAGATGAGCCCGTCGACGGAGGACTCCGCTCCGGTAAAGGCAGAATGAGGGGTTTTAAAGCCTCACAGTGGTGGTGGGTGATACCTGTACGTGATAGTGAACTCAGAGTTTTACGTGTTTTGTCGTTTCTGTTCTACCAGAACACCGGGTCTTTTTGTAGTGTTTACAGAACTACAGCGATTGCGTCCCGCCGTAGTCGTTCAATGTTACTAAAGCGCGGCGCAAGCCACAAAAAAGAATGCGAACGTTTCAGAAATTATAGGGGGGATGCCGACCTCTTCGCACTCGACTGGAGCTTACCTGCACCACGTTATGAAGCAGTTTGTGAAGCGACTCCCCGGTGACTCTTTTTTTTGGGGGGGCCATTCCTTTTAACTGCAGCTTGAACGTACTTGGTTTCCCTCTCACGCCGCACTTTGGCTCATTGACTTTCCTCCGCTTTTCCCACTGGCAGTCTCACCTAAAGTCTAAACCCGATAAGTGTCTTGTTTCACCAAAAGAGTATTTCTTACGCAAAAAGATACATCACTGTTGAACCGTATTGCCGTCAAAACGAGCTGCATAGCTGCCATGTCCAAGTTTTACAGCGCGGAAACGCAACAGGGGCACTCTTCACACTTTATCCAGTACATCAGGAAGATCGCTGAGGCTACATCGAAGCAGGAGGAGGATCAAATTGTCGAGGAAGACCTCAAGGAGTTGAAGACCGCCCTCACCAGCAGTACTGCGAAAGATGAAGAATTGCTGAAGGAGTACGCCGTGCGCGCCTACTACGCCGAGCTCATGGGGCACTCTGCCGCGTTCGCGTATGTCCACTGCATAAACCTCTCGTGCCACTGCAAACTCATTTTTAAGCGCACCGGCTACCTGGCAACGAAGCTGATGGTGAACCCCGACAGCGAGTTGATGTACCTCATTGTTTCGAGCATCCAACGCGATCTCAAGTCACCCAACTATCTCGAGGTGTCCGCAGCCCTTACGGCAGCTGCGCAGATGCTTCGTCCGGAGTTGATGACAGTGGTGCAGGGCGACCTGCCGGTGCTCATGTCACACGAAAAGCCGTTGGTGCGGCGAAAGACGGTGGAGGCCATGCACGCCTTCTACGCCCGCTCCGATGGTTCCATCGGCGACGTGGCGGTGTTTCGTCAGGCCCTTTGCGACCGTGACCCGTCCGTCGTGGACGCGGCGACACGGCTGCTGCACAACGTTATTCAGCGCAGCCCCGAGGCCCACCGCGACCTCCTCGACTCCTTCATTCTGATTTTGTCGCAAGTGATCGAGCGGCGGCTGCCGCGCACCTACGATTACCACCGCACCCCAGCCCCGTGGCTGCAGATTCGCGTCATTCAACTCCTCACGATTTTAATTGGAAGTGATCCGCAACGGGCTCAGAAAGCAGCAAAAGTGCTGGGGGAAGCTATGCAGCGGGCGGACAACGGCAAGCTAATAGGGTTTGCAATCATCTGCGAGTTGGTGCTCACCGCTGCCAGCATCCCGCCGCAGCCCGTGTTGCTTAGCCTCGCCGCGGAAGCCGTGTCGGGGCTCATCCTAGCCCGCAACCCAAATCTGCGTTGTGCCGGCGTTCAAGCTCTAAGCTACATGGTCCGCGTAAAGCCAGAACTGGCCGCGGAGCACCAAGAAGTGGTGTTGAACTGCCTCGAGGATCCCGACGACTCAATTCGGCGTAAAACGATATGGTTGCTCTTTGCGATCTGTGACAGCGACAATATCGACCCTATCGCCCGCCGCCTAATTCGCTTCCTGAGCAAGGTGAGCGACCCGTTCTTAAAGCGTAGTACCACCCGTGGGCTTTGCCGACTAATGGAGCAGTACGCAACGGACCCGTGGTGGTACATCCACACCATGAACAGTGTCCTTGCCGTGGCGGCGGAGTGCGTGCTGCCGGCGACGACTCAGCGCATGCTCAAGCTGATAGCGGAGGGGCAAGGCAACGATGAACAGACAGATACGAACCTCCGTATTCGCTGTGTGGAGGCGTACTTCGCCATCACCGGAGGCTCACCACTGTCCGGCAGTCACAACAACAGCGGTGGTGGTGGTGCAGCGGCAAGTTCATCCTCACTTGGTGTCAGCTCAATTGGCAGAGGTAATTATACTGCTGGCAGCGTAGCCGCTGGCAACATGTCCGCTATTCCTGAGGTCCTGCGACGCATCGCGGCATGGGTAATGGGTGAGTATGGCTTCCTCGCCAGCAAAATCAGCGGAGAGATGCTTCTGGACCGTCTGTGTGACTTGATGGAGCAGACGGAGGACGGCGAGACGCGATGTTGGATCTTGATGGCAATCACAAAGGTGACAACACAAACGCAGCAGCGAAGCTCCCCTTCCTCGCTTGCAGCTCGCGGTGCAAACGGTGATGGTGCGACCATCGGCGACTACGCAGACGACATCGCAGCGCAGTTTCAGGGGAGCCGCTGTATTCCGCTGCAGCAGCGCTGCTACGAGTTCGCAGTGCTGCGCAAGCAACCGGAGCTGATGCGACGCGTGCTGCCAAAAGACGGCTTCTGTGAGGCAATGGACGTCGATCCGGAGCTGCACTTCCTAGACGATTTTGTCGAGACAGCGGTGGCGCGTGGGGCGCAGCGGTACAGCCCGCCGAGCGACTTGGTGGCCCTGCGGCGGCAGCAGGCCGCCAAATCGGCTCCGCAAGCGGAGTCGACGCTGCGCACAGCGGCGTATGTACCTGCACGTCCGACGGACATCCGACCTGTTTGGTCGAGTGTCCCGGGAAACGGAAATACAAGCGGGGCTACTGCGAGTGCTGCCGCTGCTGTGGGAAACAGCTCCGTTGTCCTGCCAAACGCGGGCCTCGCCCAAAGCGTGTTGCAGGGAAGTGAGCGGCTGTTTTTGCAGCCCACCGCGACGAAGCGATGGGGTGCGGAAAATCTGCGTGAGGTGGAGGCTGTGGAGGAGGAGGTGCACCTGCAAGTTGCTGCAGCATCTGCTGTAGGTGGAGGCGGCGTTGTATGGGGTGCCGATACCGTTCTCAGCACCGCTGAGGCGCCGTCTGCGGGACTTAAGGGTGACAGAAGTGAAGGTGCACGAGACAACACTGCTTTTCGTGACGGCACATCAGAGGAGAGTGCTGCAGTGTTTGGTCGTGACAGAGGCGCCAGCTCTGTGGCGGCAGCCGGTGGAATGAACGGCAGGTCCGTTTTGGCAAGGAACGCCAAGTTTGTCCGCAGCATCTTCGGTGGTGGGCGTCGAAAGGGCGGCGAAAACGCACTTTCTGTTGCAAAGATTGCGCCGGCCGCTGCGCATTTCAGCGCTACAACAGATAAGTCTCAGCACTCTTCCCCGACACCGCATCGGCCAATCTCGTCCTCACCGACAGTGGCGCCGCCACAAAAACAACAAACAGATCTGGTGATGGACTCACTGTTTGCCACTGATGCAACCCCCACCCACTCCGCTTCCTTTTCCCCTATCTCGGAACATCGAGACCCAGCTGTGGACTGGTTTACTAGCAATCGAAACAACAATAGCTGTAAGAGCAGCTTCTCTGGCAAGACGGCCACTGTCGCGGGATCAGGACAATCTGCACTGTTGTCATCGATGCAGCCCCCGAGCCCGTCCTTCGACACGGAGCAGTTCGGCCACCTCTGGCAAGTCATGGGTGCCTCGGGTGAGCGAAAACAGCGGCTGCAGTTTGCAGATCTTTCTACCTTTGCCGCTCGCGATGGTGCACTGCAGCAACACCTCCTGCAGACCTGCTCAATGTGGGTTGTGCAGATTATCGGTAAGGAGTTCATTGCGGCGGCGCGGTACACTGGTGAGGACGGCAAGGAGGCGTACGTGCTGGCGCACTTCACCGTGCTGAGCGCGACGACGCTGAACGTGGAAGTTCGCTCCTCGAGGTGGGAAGTGAGTGAGGAAGTGCTGAGCGCGATGAGCGTCAAGTGAGCCACGGGTTAACTACTGCTGTATGAAGAATAGAGCGGTTGCCTTTTCGACAGCTACGATCGGTTTAATTGCTGTTGACGAGACGTTCACTTTCCGCTGGTGCGTCCGCTTCCCGTACGATCCCGTTTTAGTTCCTTGCTCACATCAAAACTGTAGACCGTTTTTCATGTGTGTTTGTGTCTCCTCCCGCAAATTAGATCAGGAAGGCCGTAACTGTGCATATTGACTCCTGAGAAGCCCGTTCAACGCCCTTAAAGGGTTGTGGCTGTCGAATTAGAGTGCCCTCAATTCCCCCCCCCCTCCTGCTTCTCAAGCTACACAACGATCAGAGACTACTGCTTCTAGGATAACAGTCAACACTCTTCTGAGTGAAAGGAGGGCTTTCCCCCATTCGCTTTTTTTTTTCCAAGTTCCCACGACACTACCTTGTTTATTCAAGCATCATTCGCACGCACCTTTTTTTTTTTTTCTCAGCATCTACACTAGGCAAATGTTTGCCAACAAGGACACAGAGGCGGAGGCGCCGTTGAGCGAATTACTATCCACCAGCAACGCACCAACTGATTGTAACAGTGCGGCCTCGACCTCACTTTTACCTACTGTGCCTCGCATGCTGGGCAGCAACAAAAAAAAGAAGATGGAGAAAGCCTTTCTGTTTGATCGATACCCCAATCGCAAGATCGCGCTGCGCCTCGCCTACCACGGCCACGTCCACGACGGCTTAGCAAAGCAGAAGGAGACGGACAACACGGTGGAGGGGCTCGTTTGTGAGGCGCTGCGCCGCGTCCGCCTCATTCCCGAAGACGGCCCACATAACTTCGGACGCTGCGGACGCACTGATAAAGGTGTCAGTGCCCTTGGAAACGTCTTCTCCCTCACTGCGCGGGCGTCGTGCGCGGTCGACGCGGATCCCCAACAGCAGCCACTGGACTACTGCAACATGCTCAACAACGTCCTCCCACCGACGATCCGCATCGTCGGCTGCGCCCACGTCGATGACAGCTTTGACGCCCGCTTCTCCTGCGTGAGCCGCACCTACCGCTACTACTTCAGCCACCGCGGGCTGAACTTAAAGGCCATGCAAGAAGCCGCGGCACACTTCATCGGAACACACAACTTTCGCAACTTCTGCAAAATGGACGTCGTTAACGTGAGCAACTTCACTCGCACCGTCCTGTCGGTCGGCATCTTCCAGAGTGCCGAGTTACCAGAGTTAATTTCGTACTTTGAGATCAAGGCGAATTCGTTTCTGTACCACCAGATCCGGTGCACGATGGAGGTACTGTTTCTTGTCGGTCGTGGTCTGGAGTCACCCGATGTGGTTCCGGCGCTGTTGGAACGCGGTGACTCTAAGCCAACTTACGCGCTGGCAGACGGCACCCCGCTGGTGCTGTGGGACTGTGGGTTTGACAACCTACAGTGGCAGGTGTCACGCCGCGCCTTTCTAGCAGTTGAGCAGGAGCTGCAGGACATCGGCATCGCACTCATGATACGCGCCACGTCCGCAGCCGCCATGCGCAATCAACTGTACAATTGGTACAAGGACTCAACAGACGTGTTCGCGAAGGACGAAAGGGACATTGCTACTAACATTAATAACGCAACCCAGAAGCACAGAACCGTGGCAGAAGCGTCGCGCGCAGTCGTAAGACACAGTCCGTCGTTCTTCCGGCTAGACAGCTGGGCCATAACCGGGTGTGACTGGACGGAGTCCGGCACGTTGCCTCAGATGAAGGCTCGCAAGCGCGACCTCCTCTGCTATCTCCGATGTGACGACGACGCGACGGACACCAGTAAAGATGTAAGTGCTCGTACACGTGCTTCGGCGTGTACCAGTGCAGTTGGCCGTGTGACGACTCACACGCCGCTAAACTACGTGCCGTTACTTCAACGGGAAACGGAGCGTACCTTCGGGGAGGAGATCCGTGACCTGAGTGAAAAGAAACGGGCACGATATGAAATTAACGAGGCAAAAAGGGCTGCGGGGGCGGCGCAACATCCAGCTGGTTCGAAAAGCGAGAAAGAGGAATTTCTCGGAGAATGAGACACATCCCGCTTTGAAAAACGATTAACTAAACAGTGATGATTAAATAAATAAATAAATATATATATATATATATATATATATATACTTCTGGAAAACGGCGGAGTAGAAGTAACAAACTTCTTTGAGCGACTCTAATTAATTGGAAACTTGGCCCACTCAGCGGATTACGTCTTCTAAGTAAACACATATATAAAATCTGCTCGTCGAGGTGCTTTTCTTCAATTCTCCTTTTCCTTCCTGTCTTATCACGCCTGCTATCTCAATACCTTCATCTCTCCCTCTGCCGCATTTCTTTTTTTTTTTGCCGTGATGCGTACACTTAAGTGTGTGTGTGTGAACTAGTCGAGGAGGGAGAGCAGCGGCGTTCTAGCAAACTTCACAGCCTTCTTCATACCTTAAGAAAAAAGGCTCGAAGAGACGTGAGTATTCTCTTCTTGCGAAGCTCAAAGGACGACCTCCGCACGGCCATCATTTTCCAGCCTTACGCTCGTGGTACCACGGCTGTTTAATTAACTCACTGTAATTTATTACCACTTCAGGTTTTATTATTTTTTAATCAGCACTTCTATACACTGAATCACAGCTCACGAGAAATCACAGACTTGCTAAGTCTCCCGCGACAACTAGTGCTGTGCCATTTTGGGTGACCAGAAAAAAAAAAAACTGGCCTTTAACCCCTTTTAATCCAGTCCTCGTCCCCAAAGAGCAACCTTTCTCCGTTTTCGATACATCTTTTTTTTTTTTTTACCCACAACTGGCGCCAGTTTGGTAGACGCTAGGAATGACATCACCTTCGTCAACGTCCTCTTTTCCATCCGATCAAAGTGGTACGTCGTTGCTTCTCGCAACCGACATCGCTGGTACCCTTCACTGCTACGTCTACTGTTCTGGGTCTTCACCTTCATTAATGCACCTGTGGACACGCCGACTGAACGAACAAAATGACGATAACGACGCTAGTAGTGTAGGTATCACTGTTGCTGACGCTGATAATACACAGGAGAATTCCACAAGGAAAACTCAACGACGAGAAGATGCCACGTTGGATATCTCCTGTTTCCACTGCATACTCTCGAAGCAATTGAGTCGCCTGGAGCCGCCACATTGGTTTTCTGGAAAGTCAATGACTCCAGCTGGTCAGCCTCCCAATACCGCAAATCGCCAATCAAGCGATCGCCGACTCTCCACTGCCTATGTTTCCGTTGATTCTAACGTAATTAAAGATGTGCGCATCTCTTCCACCACTGAGAACCCGTCGTCACAAGTGCTTCTTTCCGCGTTAGGAGAGCGGTTGAGCTCCGATACGCAGCGGGGCAAGTCGGCAACGTCATCGAAAAGAGCAGTTGTCAACGCGAGCAGGCAAAAGAAGTGCTGTGCAGTGGAGAGGACAAAGTCAGCTGGCATCATATTCTCAAAACCGTCGCCTGTGTTGTGCCCTTTCTGCGTACCTTCATCCTTTTCGTCCCCCTTGCCCACGATGGAAAGTGTCAGTACAACAGCTACGAGTACCACACCCCGACTCAGCCCTGCAACTACAATAGCGTCACGTGAACAGAGCGGTGCTCAGCATGCAAGCACAAGTGAGAACGTCGAGCCTTTTCAGTGCTGCGATTTCATGGCACGCATACCTGCATCCTTTTATCCCAGCACATCAAACGACACGGAAAGGCTAGTGACATTGTCTGCAAGGAAGTTGCCTGACACTCTCACAGCTGTGACCTCGGCTAGTGAGATTGCTTGGTACTGGCGTTGCCCGCACGGTTTCTTTTCTGAGACCAGCGAAAGTGCACAACAAGACGTGAAAGGCGAAGAAAAGGAAGCCGCACGAGAGACTTTGCCACACACTTGGATGTCCCTCTCTGCGGCGGTGCGACGCTGGAATCGAAGCTGCTGTCGCCATCACCGCCTACTGCTGCTGCGCAAAATGGAGGAAACGTACCAGGAGCTCGATCTGTTTACCGGTAAGCCGTTGCACAAGGCGAGTTTGATCACCGACCCGTTCGCGGCTGCACCTCCTGGATCCATGGTTAGTGGCGCGTCTTCGGAAAACTCAGACACTGATGCGATATCAGCGTCGGGTAGTTGCACTAGCTCTTCTTTGTTCGATTCAGTGGCAGAACCTCTGGCGGTTTTATCCCTTACCAAGAAGTGCTCTCAAACAAATGTTGTACAGGCCTCCTCATCCGTTCCAAAAACAGGGAGGCAAAACAAGAGCAAAAGGCGAAAGAAATCAGAAACAGGGTTATCTCCAACAGGCGGTGCCACTACAACAGCGGCAGTAGCAGCCACGTCGACGTGCCTGGTGAAACTCGCCGCACCAACTGTACAATTCGATGTGACCTGGTACCCGCCTGCGGCGTCCGACGCCCCGACTACGACGACGGTCAGCAACGACTACTGCGATGATGCCGAAGACAACACGGAGTGCAGCTCTACCGCTTGCCCATCCACCACAACTCCATGCGTTCCATCTACGCACCATGACGCTCAGACACGGAGTAGCAGCGGTGATGGTGACAACCATAGCCACCACGACAGCACGAGTGCGTCGGACATTGACATGGACATCCTTTCTGGCCGGAAGCGACTTCCTCCACAGTATCACTTTGTGCAACCTGTTAACAGGGACAGCGTGGACTCGGCAGAGTCGTCATCCATCCCTTTTTCCTCCTCGTCCAGCTCAAGGAAAGGGAACACAATGGTACTGAAAAAAAAAGCGGTTGGCGCAGCACGTGTGGTTGACCATGGTGACGACGCGTCTAGCGAGGAGAATCAAGATTCGGACGTCCCTGTGTGCTGTGGTCGCGGCGGGGAGGTTTATCTTGCAAAGGACATTCAATACGAGTCTTGCCCGGTGTCCGCAGACGATGGCGAGGAAGGAGAGGCGAACAGCGCACCACAGCCCATTCTGCAACTGCCTGTTCCTCTGGTACAGGCTGTCTGGGTATGCCTGCCTTCGTATTCCAGGGCAAACAACAAAACAGATAAAGAGGGCACCATCAGCAGCAGCAGCACGGATATGTCGTCGCAAAAAGAAGTTACAGACACGCGTGCTCCCAGCACCTCTCTTCCTATCCCGGTGCGCTCTGTGCCGTGGGTACCGGTGTACGCGTGCGCAGTGCGCACACTGGAAAATGTGGCAAGCAGCTCGGCTTTTTCGAAGCGAAGAAGCCACCCGACGACAAAATCCACGAAAACACAGTCACCCGTCACTGACACGCAAGTGTCCACCCTGTACGGCTTTCTCTTGCAGACAACGCATAGAGACGGTGGTGACAAAACCCTTACTCAAGTCCTTCCCTCCCTTCACGACTGTCCTCAGGTTCTGCGGCCGCTGACCATGCTGGACTTGTTATGTAGCAAAACACACACTATTCACCTTCACCAGCGTAGTCACTCGCTCTTATCCTTTGAGAGTCACTACATGAAAGGAGAGCACACCGACGAGGTACCGGCACAGAAGCGATGTCACGGGAGTAATGACGTAAATTATGCTCGCTCTTTAGTTGAGAGGCAGCGACACCGGGACCCGTACCCGCGGGCTTTCGTCCAGCGCGAGACCCCACGCGGCGGCGACCAAAGCCGTTCCACCGTCTCCTCGGTGCTGGATGACGGCAGCAGTACGCAGCGCATCGCACCGCCGCCGCCGCACTTCGTGCCAGCCACGAGCTTCTTCGACGAAAACTTCGAGCCGCTGACGATCCTCGGTCGCGGTGTGGGCGGTGCCGTGCTGCTGGCCCGCCACCGCATTACGGGCGTCTTCTACGCTGTGAAGGTCCTCGTTGCTCGGGACTACGAGAGTGAGCGGGACATCTTACAGGAGGTGCGCGTCCACGCCATGCTTGAGAATAAATATGTCGTCCGCTATCACGCCTGCTGGTCGGAGGTGATCACGGCGACCCGGGCACAGCAGCTCGCCTTTATCGGTGTCTGTCACCCACACGAGGCGAACCTACCGCGACAGCAGTGGTCGACGGCGACAGCAGCAGCAGCAGACTATAATGGGCGAAGCGTGAAGGGCGCTGACCACGGCGGTTCGATCGGCCTGGCTCCGTGTTCCCCGCATTACTCGTGGCAGGCATCGCCCACGAAGTCTGAGGAGGATTTAACGCGGCGTACCCCCAGCCACCGCACCGATCTTGGGCGGGTTGCCCCTGGTGGATGGGACCGCCTCATTCTGCCCTCGCACTCCAACATGCTGCTCATTGGCAGCGAGTCAGCAAGTGAGTCGACGTCGCCCGTGACAACAGTGACGCGGTCCGGGAGACGCGGGCTGCGAAGCGCTCACTTGAGCACTGCCACCGTCGACAAGTACATCGGGGACGAAGACGATCGAGGTGAGGAGACGGACAGCAGCAGGAGCAATAATCATCACAACAAGAAGAGAAAGGGGAGTCGTGACAAAGACAGGAAAGCCGCCTCGCCATGGGCTAACAAGCAGTCGTCTCCGTTACTAAAGACAGCGTGTTATCGACAATGCGGCAGCAACGGAACTTCTCGTCTTGCGCTTGCAGAGTGTGGCGAAGATTTTGGCGATCCGGAGAGCGGAAACGACAATAACGAGGACACGGAATGGGAAGAATCAGGGAGCCGTGACCAGAGCCGCCACGGCGAAGACCACACCATCGTCGGCTCCCGTGTGGTGTTTCTGCAGATGGAGTTTTGCCAAATTACGTTAGCACACTACCTCTCCTCGCGCACAGCGATCAACCGCGTCGAAAACTTGGTCATGTTGCTTCAGATTGTTGCAGGTCTTCGCTACCTGCACAGTCGCGGCGTTCTTCACCGCGATCTGAAGCCGACGAACGTGTTCATGGGATACCGGTGTCAGTACGACAAGGTGGTACGCAGTCCGAACTCCTCCAGCAGCAGCAGCAGCTACAGCTCCGACAACGGCAACGGGAGAGGTGATGAAGAGTGGGCAATGTCGCCGAGGGCACAACTGCATCAGACGGGCGGCTTGTCCCATAGCACCGCGAGTGTGCTGTCGCCCGGCCTGTTGTGGAAAAACGACTCTTTTAACCACATCCCGAGCTCATGCACAGCCCTGACACTCCACTCCCAACGCCGCATTCCCTTCCCTCGCATGTCGCCGCTGTGCGGTGCACTGGCGACGGTAGATGTAGTAACGGTAATGGCGGTGACACGAGAGGCCTGTCCGGTTTCTGCGGAACAGCAGATCCTGTGACAACCCTTCAGCTTTTTTCGAACTGCCCCACCTTCGACAACATGCAGACTCCGAATGGAGAGCAATGTGCGCTGGACTTCGTGCCGCACGAGGCGCATCAGAACGCTTCCGTGTTGCTGCAAGCGCGTCTGGCAAAGCGGCCGCCGCCCCCGCCTCCCAACGAGCGGAAACACTCTCAAATCACGGCAAGGGTGACAACAGCTACAACAACTGCGTCGGATCACGCGACGGAAAACGGTGCCGCTGGTTACTTGATGCAGTACCACGAAGGCAGAGCGTTTTTGCACCACCTCGCCAACTGGCTGTGCCACCACTTTGTTCAAGTGCGGCTGGGCGACTTTGGATTGGCCAAGTTTCTCTATCAGCAGGAGATTCGGGTAGACGGCTTCGTGTCAATGAACGCTGCGAACACCGTAGGCGTTGGCTCCCCGCTTTACGCGAGCCCGGAGCAGCTGAAGGGTAATCGGTGCACGCCGGCCTCCGACGCCTTCTCCGTCGGTGTCATGATGGCGGAGATGTATTTGCAACCGACAACAATTGCGGAGCGGTTGACGGTGCTACGGGAGGTGCGGGACGGCGTGTACAAAGACGCCAGTCTGCTCTCACGCTACCCGGAGCTGAAGCTGGTGCAACGTCTCACAGTGGCCCAGCCAGAGCGCCGTGCCACGCTGGCGGCGACGCAAGCAGCGCTGAAGGTGGCACTCCTGAAGGCGTTGCAAGAGGAAGTCTACCGCCATTACGTGTAGACTTGAGGGCTTGAGATGGTCCCGAGAGTTGACCAACAGTATTGTGGCTACTTTTGCACGCTGACGGAGTGTCGTTACTTTTTTTTTTTCCAGCTGCTACCAAAGTAATGCTTCCCCACCCCCAGTAACGAGGGAAAACACGGACAACCCACCATCAACCAAAACTGCTCGCCAGTATTTATTGGGGATTGTGGCAAGACTAGCTCAGGTAAAGCACCGCCACTCACTGCATCTCGCTGTGTCTTTCCTCTCCTTCCTTTATTTTCATCTTCATCTGTTAACAACGCGTTACTCGGAGGCCTCAAACGCACTGAGCGGACATAAAACATCCTTCTCACAAGTACAACTTCACCTTTTGCGTCGTCTGAGAGCAGACGCCTTTTTTTTTTTCTGAGGGCTTTGTGTCATTGTTCTGCTTTAACCCTCAATGCGGCGGTGGATCTCTCTAGGAGGGTGGTGCGGCCCCTCTCTCATGTTGACAAAGCTGGGTCTACGTCCTGCGGAGGAAGCCTTGCCGTTTGACATGGTTCGCTGCACCTTCGACGGCCTCGTAGAGCTGACCGCTAACGGGTTCACTTCCTCTGCTGCAACTACAAGTTCCATTACGGCGTCAACCTGCTCCGCAGCACCCAATCATTTAAACACTGCGTCTCGGTCGCATGCGTCTCTGAACAAAGTATCTGACGGGTTTTTTCCAATCCCGGGATCAGCGGACAGCAGCACCGCGATCGGGGATCAACACCGCAGCAATGACGAAGCGAAGCTGACTTTTATACCTGACCCTGTGAGTGTGTGGCTTCTCTTCCGCAGCCAGCACGCCTGCTTCACTCACTTTGATCTGAACAACCCTGATATTCTGGCAGAGTTCCGACGACGCATGCGGGAGTGGGACACCTTGCTGAGTCCACAAACGCAAGCGGACAACCGTACGAGTAGTAATGGCAATGCTTACACAAACGGTGTGACGTTTATTCGAACTGTTATTTCTGAAAACCCCGCCGATGAGATCGAGATGCTGCCGCAGTTCCACAATGCAGTGCGGAGTCGCACACGCGGACAGCTTCCATTCCGCACCGTTTTGGTGGTGCACGACCAAGCGGACACGACACAGCCGCTGTGCAGCTTTCCGCAAGAAACGTTGGAGCACCACTCGCCGTGCATTGTGTGGAATATCAAGCGGCAAAAAACAGCAACAAGATCCTCCGCTTCACCCTCCACGACTTCATCTACAGCCGACAATGAACCCTCGCTCTTGGATCAGTGCCATGACGGCTATCAAACCATTCTGACCACAATGTGCAAGGAACAAAAATGGCGCTCGCTGGAAGCCTCACTGCCTTCGTACGCGGCGTACATGAAGTCGCGCCGAATGCCTTTTACGTCGTACGCGGAGCTGAGTCGGGTTGCGGGAGTGCCGGCGGTCCGTGGCACCTGCACAGGGTTCGGCTCCACCTTCTCTGCTGCCCTCGGCCGCTGTGTTCACTGCGGATGCACCGACGGTCACGCTGTGCCGGCCAATCAGTTTGATACGAATCGTCCATGGACGGACGAGGACGTGGACAACCTTCTCATGAACTACGCACTGCATCGATGCGACGAAGTGGCGGCGGTAGAGGCGACGGCGCTGAAGCAGCAGCGGGGTGCACACGAAACATGGCTGAAGTTGAAGGAGATGCTGTCCGACTAACGGCCTTTCTTCAGTGCTTTTTTTTTTCGAGGGGGTTGATGGTGTGACAGGGCGCTGGGTACGTTATGAAGCCCCTGCGAACTGTCCTTACAGGCCTTGAAAATTAACGAAAACCTGAATCAGTTAAAAGCGGGAAACTTGTTTCGAAGTAATCCAGCCTGTTCACTTGTGCATGTTTTGAATGGACCACACCAGGCTCCACGTACGTAAAAGAGAGATGTCAGGGGAGCGGTTTGCAAGGCATATGGTAGAATGTTGACCCTAGTGCTGAGTTCATCTCAAGCGTTTAGTCCCCACCAACCCACTCACACCGATTGCTCCGCTCTACTTTTTGTTTCGTCTGCAATTCTACCACCTCCAGAACAACAAAGCACGTGTTTTTTTTTTTTTTACTAACGCGACGCTCTGCTGGACACCTTCTGCCGCTTCACCATTTAGGGTACTGTTTTCGTTGAAACCGCTCTACACACCACCCTCGTTGCGGCTCACGTGGCCCCATCTCATTGCATTTTGTTTCTGTTAAACCTCCAAAAAAAGGAATAGACAAACGATATCTCTCAGACGCCCTTCATGGGTGCAAACCGCTTACTTTAACGACGCCATTGGTGCCTATTTGAATCGCCTGTTGTTTTTCTTCTTGCTTCCCTCTTAAGCACTATTGCCATGTCCGCAACGCCCAACGGCCGCGTCTTTCTCTCCTCGTGGCTGGATAAAAAGATGGAGTGGCGCTTTGTCTACGAGCAACGCTACTTTATTCTAGACGGCACCCGACTCAGCTACCGCCTGGAGGAGCACGGCGCGGAGAAGCGCTTCGGCACCATCACCTCCTTCGAGCCGTGGAGGGAGACGGCAAAAGACGAGACATCGAAGGGCTACTGCTTCACTGTGTGGCTGCACGAGGGAGGCTCGTGGTACCTGCGCGCCGCGACGAGGGAAATTTACGACAGTTGGTTTAGTGCGATCATGACGGTCCTCGTGCCATCCACCAACCCCTCTGCTGCCCCAAGCGAGAACGGTGGTGAAGGTGCACAGCACTCTCGTGTGGCGTCGAGCGTGACGAAGAATTCCGCCATGTCGTCTGCCAGCGCCTCTCCGTACCACCTCGAGGACGAAAGCATCGGCCGCAGTCCGACACCTGGGCGGAAACCCGCCGCTGTCGCCAACAGATACGGCGCCCCTAACGGAAATACACTTGCCTGCCTTAGCCAGCCTCAAACTGTTGACGGCACGCGTCAGGACGGTGCCTTTAGCTCCGAGGACACACCTAGTCTGACGGCAGCCGCCCTCACTGTCACTGCGCACCGCGCCGAGGGCCGCACCACCTCCGTAGGCGCCGACGACGTCGTGTTGCTCTCGTCGATCGTAGAGAAG
This sequence comes from Crithidia expoeki, assembly GCA_900240875.1. Taxonomy (NCBI): domain Eukaryota; phylum Euglenozoa; class Kinetoplastea; order Trypanosomatida; family Trypanosomatidae; genus Crithidia; species Crithidia expoeki. The sequence continues at coordinate 355,991 of OESE01000216.1, forward strand.
GAGAAAGCATGGCGGGGTCAGTGGAAACCGCGCTACATGGAGCTACGCGAGGGCCGCCTTCTCATCATCCGCAGCTCCCCCACATCGACGTCGGAGCGGCAGCGGTACGTCGTCGAGTCCGTCGACCGGTCCCCACTGGAGACCCAGGCAACGTGGATGCTCATCAGCACAAGCACCGGCGACCGTTTTTGGGTGCGCTTCGGCTCGGTGGAGGAACGGGAGCGCTGGCTAACCGTCTGCGGCCGCATGCTGCTGGCAGAATGCTCGTGGCACTGGATGCCGCTCGCCGAAGACGACACCGGCCGCTCGTGGCGGCTGCGGCAGGCTACCAGCGGCGCTTATGATGACCTACACGTCCACTACCACTGCACGGCGATGGTGCCGTCCTTCCGCGACAACGTGTGGTGCCCGTCGCTCTTCGTCTTTGGTGGGTCGGATTGCTGGTGCAAACCCCTCTTCAATCCTCAGGCGCGCGCGTTCCTGCCGCATGCGGATGCCACCCACGTAAATGGACGGTTGGCGGCCCTCGAGCTGGCAGGCCCACACCTCGTCCGTCAACTGCAGCCCGCGCCTTTTCAGGAAGCCCCGCATGCGCTGGTGCGGCCGCTGCCGCGCTACGGTGCGACACTCACCTGTCTCCCAGTGAAGGATACAGCTGCTGTATCAGGCACGAGCACCGAGAACGGGAGTGGAGACTGTGGTGAACAGCCCCCAACAGCCGCAACAACAGTTGCATCCTCAGCGGGGTTGCTGGGTGCGCGAGTAGTACTTTTAGGCGGACACACCTGCGGTGGCTATCAATCCCCCGAGACGGAGCTGTGGAACGTGTGGTGCAGCAAGGCGGCTTGCGAGTCTGAGGTAGAAATGCGGTGGGATCGGCACGACCTGCCTTCTTACGAGCTGCCAAACCTCGCGTTTCATGACGCTGTGTATGTGCCGTGGGGTGGCTCTATCCTGCCTACCTCAACAGACACATCTGCCACTATCAACGAAAACGCTGCACCGCACGACGGCTTCCTCCTCGTAACGGGTGGGCTGGATGTTGAGTGTCGCTGTCGGTCCGAGTGTTACGCGGTGGTCTGGAACTACAAGGACGGCAGCAACGTCGTGTCGATGGACGCTGAAGAACGCATCTACACGGCAGTGCCGACGGCGTACGCCTTCGGCCAGCTGCCCAGCCCCCGCGCCTTCCACCGCATGGTGGTGCTGGAGGATGGCACAGTGGTGCTCGTGGGCGGCCGTGGGGTGGAGAATGCAGCGGTGTCGCCGTTCGTGCTGACCCTTGCACCGGAGGTGTGGCGCAGTGCTGCGCACGCGTGGGGGCGCCCGTCGTCCTCGCCTGCACATCCAGCGAATCGACATCACCATCAACAAAATGACCCACCAGTGCCGCCTTCGGTTGAGCCGGCGTCGCATCAGTCAGAGAACTGGTGCTCCATTTCCAGTAAAGGGGAGAACTCACCACCGCAGACCGCCACCGCTTCCGCCGAAAACGGTAATAACGACGAGGACGTCGACGAGCCTGCCTCGCAGTGGCTACGTGCTCACTTTGACGACACGCCGTTGCCTGCCGGCAGCACCGCCACCACTAGCACGGCGCAGCAGCTTGTGAAAGCCCTCCCAAGTGAAATGGGCGACGTGGCGGTGGCGGCGACGGGCAGGTGCGGTCGCGTGGTAGTGATGGGCCAGGTGACCCAGCCACAGCGAGACGTGAAGCTGTACCTGCTGGACTTTGAACCGATCAACGCTGAGCGACGAAGATCAGCTCGGGGGAACAGTTTCCGCCCGGCACCGGCGCGTTCGGTGTCACGAGGTACTCCTGTTTGTTGGCGCCGTGCCAAACCGACTCGTTGGTATCACCGCCGAAGTTTTCAACGGCTACCTCTACGTGATTGGAGGCTGCACGGTGGACAAATCCAAGACCAATTCACATGAGCTTTGTGGGCCTCTTCGTATTCTCCTGGAGTAGTCCGACAGAATGGGACTTCCCCCTAGTTCTATTCCCAATTTAGATGGAAGACGAGCGATTGGGAACCAGCTCTAGAAACGGAAATGAAAAATAGCCTTGCTATGTGATGTTCAAATCTGAGCACAATTGGTTGACTACAATTTCTGTTTTTCTTTTTCCTTTTGCAATGGCTGTTCATTTTGGTGAATCAAAATGCTGTTCAAGGACAACAATGAAAGCTGAATACCACGTCGGTGTGTGGTTTTTGCCGCGTTATTGCGCCAGTTCCGGGGAGCCAATATTCAAAAGTACGCTCAGGCCTGCTCATACACTCTAAGGTCTTCTGTGTGTGTGTGTGTGTGTGTGCGTGTGGAGTTTCCACACCTTTTCCCGCGTTTAGCGCTGTGGGAACTGGGCGAGTTAAAGCAGAAAAAAAAAACCGTTTTTTTTTTTTTGTGTGTGTGTGTTTGTTGTTGTTATTGTTGTTCTATTTGAAGCTGCCTGGATGTCAAAAGTCGCTTTTCCGTTGATATCGCAACTGAGGCTATTTCCCTCCTTTCTCTTCCACTTCCACTTACCAGCTCGTTCTAGAGTCACGAAGTCCGTTGCAAACTACAACGGATTACAAGCATAGTTCGAAGGCCCTCATCTTTATTACCATCGTAAGGTGCGTGGGTTCAAAAGCTGTGCGAGACTAAAGTCGGGGACAAACTTCTACTTTCAGACGTTGTAACGCGCAACTGGAGTCCATGCAACAACAGCAAAACTGCTGCACCTGGTGTGCTTGGATCCGCATAGTTCGAAGGCCTTCGCTTTTTAGTACAAAATGAAGCGCTACGGTTCAAAGCCTATGCTAGACGACTTAACGAACATGTAGGGAAACATCAGTGTCAAGAGACGGGGAAAGTAATAACAGGAAAAATAGCTAACATTCGTGTACACTATCACATACTGTAAAGCAACATCACTACGTTCGCTCTTAAAAGGCACGATGCACAATTCGAAGGCCGCCATCTTCTACATGAAATAAGGTGCTGTGGTTCAAAGTTTGTGCGAGATTTCATGGAGCTTTTCGAGCGCGAGGATGATGTATTTCCGCTCTTTGGCTCAAGACGTGCTCCGCGAAAAATGATAGTGACGCCGTTTGTGTTTCTCAGTTTGCAAAATGATGATCGATATCTTTGAATGTTCCTCGATGGTCTTTGGTTTGCCAACATGGGTGTGCCACTGAAATGAGAAAGTATTGTATACGAACCCTTTAACTCTGATAACAAGCTGGACTGAGCCGATGATGTTGCATTTGCTACACAACCCCAAAGTGAAGTTACCTGCGTACCTTGAAGTCTGCCTACAACTTTACCGCCTGACTTTATCAACAACTACACGTGATGATTGATATCTTTGAATGTTCCTCGATCGTCTATGGTGAGTTCTTCTGAACTTACTACTGAAATGAGAAGCCATACAATATGAACCCTTTAACTCTGACGGCGCAGTTTTGATAAAAACAGGCCATTATGTGTCTTGCACCAATATTGGGAACTGGTACCGTCCGTGTGTGGCTTATGCGGCGTTGTGAAATTATCAGCGCTACTGAGCGGATTGCATATGATGATCGATATCTTTGAATGTTCCTTGATGGTCTTTGGCAATCTCAATCCTCTTTGGGTGCGTCACTGAAATGAAAAGCTATTCTACGTGAACCCTTTAACTCTGAATTTTGCGTGCATTGTGTGCACTATCTGCCTTTGATAGAAGCTAAGTACAGTGGGCAGAAGATCACTGGGGAACACTCTGTAGAAATTATATATATATATATATATATATATTAGTGAGTTGGATTTGTCATTGGTTTGTCTAGCGTGTGCAATGTAGATGTTGTCCTCTGTAATCTGCCATTCTGGGATTAGTGTTCTGAACAACAGTTGCAATATGCACGGAGGTGCTAACACTTCTCGTGGCTCCATAAAGTTTCACAGAACCGTGCAATGAAGAGAAAGCCCGGTAGTCCTCTGCACGCATCGTTGAGACGGAAGACGTCACCAAAAGGTCAAAAGAAGTGATCCCATCACGAAATTGGAACCTGATACAGAAACCAAAACGGATGTGTTTCTTTCAAAGGTGAACTAGTGCACCCACACACGGCAACACTATTTTCCTTTTATTCTCTCTTTTTTTTTTGTTTTTTACAGCCATCTCGCTCCATTGTTCGAGGCCACCACCCCTCCTCGGACACAGGATTTCTCAGCACTCAAACGTCCTAGCGTGCGCGAAGGAGCACTCTGATTGATAGAGGTTCTCCTCTCACAGCACTGACGCCAAACAGCGAAAAGGAAGCAGCTTAGCTTTTTCTCCCCTTTTCCACCCTTATCAGTTTTTTTTTTACTTCTGTTTCCTTTACCTATCGACAAGTACTACTTGCATCAGGAACTTTGTAAGTGGGAAAGCAAAAGCCACAAATAAACAACAATAAGGATGTTGCCAAGGTCTTGGAGGCGTACAGTGCTGGTGCTCGTAGCCGTCGTGCTGGGCACTGCGGTAGCTACCACGCCCACTTTCACCTCTGCCGCTGCGTCCGCCAAGTACGCCCCACCCCCTCTTCCCGCCTTTGAAAGGTTATTTGCCCAGCAGTTCCGCGTCAGCGTCATGACGCAGTCGTATGGCGTCTTCAACGCAACGTTGCGCATGCGAGGATCGATGAACTTCCCGGAGCGGGTGCACGGCGAACTCATCCCTGTCGGAGAGCCACGGCTCAACCACCACACGCAGACCCTTCTGCCGCACTTTAAGCGCGTGCGCAGCGTGGAGGACGAGAGACTGTCCGATCTGCCGTTCACCGTGTCCAGCAAGCAAAATACTGCCATGCCGGCCAGCGGTGAGTTGGCCACGGCGGGCGAGGAGGAGCGGCCGTCGCTGCTGGTGGTGGACTTGCAGCTGCTCCATACCGACTCGGCGCGGGGTAAGGCGCAGGTGTACTACTTACCGGCGGAGCTGAAGGCACTGCAGTCGAAGCGTGAGGCAATGGACGAGAGCGCGACAGTCCCCACTGCGACAGCCGACTTTACGTTCCGCCTTGAAGTACCGCACATGACCAATACCCCGCTGAGTGACACGCCAGCGCTGGCGCGTGTGAGTGCGGCGACGATCGCCACGGGCAGCCAGAGTACCATGGAGAGGGTGACCACAGGGGAAGCAGCGGCAGCGACGAACGGTGAGGTCATATTCCGCTGGATCACGGAGCACGAGTTCTCTGCAACCTTTTCCATTCCGATGAAATCTGGGTCGGACGAGGACGGTGGCGTCGCCGCGACGAAGGCACACCTGGAGCGGGTGTGGGTCTACGGCTACGTCACACCGTCGAAAATGATGTTCGACCGCAAGCAGCGTCAGGCGCCGTGGTACCAGAAGTACTTAATGCTCGGTGTGGGGCTGATGGGCTTTGTAGTGCAGATCATCTCAGGCTGGACGGAGGGGAAGACAAAAGCGGTGAAAGCAGCGGAGGAGAAGCAGCATCACAAGTCGAAGAAGCAGGCCGAGCTGGAGGCGCAGGAGCGCCTGCGCAAGAAAAAATAAAAACAGATCTAGTACTGTTCTTATATGTGCGTGTGTGTTGACTCCGCGTCTGTCTCCTTGCTCTCGAGCACTAGCTGTAGTGCCCTGTATATCAAATCCAAGAATTTGGCCACGCACACCTTTGATACTCTTTGGTTTGTTTTTTATTAATTCAACGTGTTTGTTTTTCTATTGGCAGTCTCGTCGTGAAATTAACGTCAACGACGCAGATCCAAAAAGCGACGCTCGAAGAAGTTCTGTTTTCTTCTAATTGCGATTAAAAGCTGCGGAGTGTGGGGGAGAACCGCGCTTTGAAGAAGGAAGTCAGCGTCAATGTCATTAACGAAAACATCTATAAAGAAAATGCAGGTCTAACTGTTGTAGTTAATGGGTGAACACAGCTTGGGTCTGCTAACTGGGAATTTCCTTTCTGTTTCATTTCCTTTTTTTACCACTCTTAGCGCCTCACCATTGTCTTTTGTTTTTCCCAAAGCATGTGGCGTTAAGTCTCTCTTAAACGAAAGCAGAGAAAAGTGTAAAGAGCCACATAGAAAATCGCAATAATAATAATAAACGGCGAACTTCGAACACGACGTTGCATGGCATCCAGTTCGCTTGCCGTCGTCCTGTACGCCGGCAGCGCTGCCACCTATGTTTGTGAGGAGGGCGACGTCCAGCCCACCTACCCTTTACTACCGCGCTTCACCGACGAGCTACTGCGTTCATTGCAGTCTGTCCAGCCCGCCACAGCTCCTTCAACTCAAGGAGACCACCACGTCTCCGCTGTCAAGCAAAACGTGGCACTTATTCGCAGGTATCTTTTCCCTCTGTTGCATCAGCGCACTGTGTTTTTAGTGCTTCCACTCTCTAGCACAGCATTGTACAAAGAGGAGTGGGTGCGATTTTGCTTTCATGCGGAGGTGCAAACGCGGCGCCTGGTGGTCCTGTCCGACACCATCGCCGACAGCTTTGCTTGTGGTCGGTTCAGCTGCGTTGTCCTCCATGTCTCGCTGCAGGACGTCAGTGTGAGTTTTGTGGAGGCAGGCTGCTCAATGCGGTACGGCAACTCGCACGTCGGCAGTCTACAAGCGCTCTACGGCGAGGCGACAACGCTCAAAATTGCAGAATCATTGCCGGCTGTTGCGGCAGCAATGGCGTTACGTAATGTCAAAAAAAACGGCGAGAGCGACGAAGACGACGCCACGATACCTCCTAATTTGGATATCGGTGAGCATCAGGACGTCGCAGTTGATCTCTGCGACGTCAAGTTCAGGGACGGGTTGGTGCACGCCTTCGGGTACAGGGCCTACCGCGACGTTGTGGTAGTACCGCAGCAGCAACGCCTCGACGCAGCATCAAGGCCATCGGCGAAGGGTAAAGGCAAAGGAAAGAACCGAGGCCATGCGTCGTCGTCGCTGCTCGACGCGCTGCGACAAGCGTACACCAGACACGTGCGAGGGGCGCCCGGACAACTGGAAAAGCTACTTGCACGTGTCGCGCATGGAGGCACGGACACTTCGTCAGAGGAAACTGTGCCGTGCATCCTGGCAGGTGAAGCCCTCGCGGTGCCATATGTGCGGCAGCTCTACACCTACATCATCCGCCGGTGCGGAGGTGCTGTGTGGGACGCGGTGGAAAAAGAGCGGTGGGCAAAACAGCGACGAATGCGTGACGCTAACGCAGAGCCAGACACTAACGCGAAGAAAAGCGATCTCAAACGTGCAGACCATGAGCACAGTAATGAAATAATAGCTTCAGATCCTGAAGGAGAAACGGCGACGCAGTTGTACAAACGCCTCCGAGAAGCGAGCGCCACTAGCTCTAGCAGTGATGAAGACTGCAGTTCTGCCGAGGAAAACAGCGACGACGACAACCTGTGGCTGCACATCCAGCCTACGCCTCTTCCCACCGCTCCTTGGTGGCTGCCGTTGCTGGGTGCCTCAGTGGTGAGTCGGCTTAGCAATCAAGACCTGCAGCGGGCCGCCATCACGGAGGATGAGGCGCGAGAGTCCAATGGCACAGTGGTGCACTGGAAGATGCTGTTGTGAGAATCCTTCAAACTATTCAGTTGTAGTTCAAAGAAAGTTATTTCGGGGACGTCCATTTGTTCTTTGGAGAATCACCTGCTCGCGCGTACCGCTACATGCGAAAACAAGAACAACGTGCACATAGTAACTGGGCTAAATCGCGCTGATGCTGCATGCGTTTTATGAAAGAAGCCGCGCTTTGCGAGAAACCGATTTTTAGCACCCATCATAGCGACGCACTATAAAGGGCTATTAAAGCTACTGATCGCTTTAGGAGCGCATAACGAACGAAAGAACGCATGTCCCTCTCGCCCTCACTATCTCCTCCTTTTCCTGTCCCCCATGTCCGATAGCAATACCGCTGCAGTGTCACGTTTCTCTACGCGAGCTGCTGTCTCGATGCAACAAAACAAATAGATGCAAAACTAGAGATAAGGTTGCTCTCTCTTTAAGACAAAACACTTAATCGACTTACCCCCGTCGGTGTTCCTAAAAATCCCAGTGGCTCACCTGCCCATGATTTTCTTAATTTGCCTTCAGCACGAAATAGTGCATTGGGTTTAAGCTGCCGTCAAAAAAAATTGCGATCGTTTGCCATTACGTCTATTGTGGCCTTTCAGTATATCTTTTCACCGCCTCAAACGTAGCTATGTCCCATGTAACTTGCTTCCTACCTTCCTGTGCGTGCGTGTGTGTGTGTGTGTGTGTGTGTGTGTTCTGTAGGTACTCATCAGTGTCGCAATTTCGGCTTTCTTTGCAGTTGAAGTCTACCCAAAATTGGTGGACAACGGTGTCAATTGTCAAGTGTCGTACTGTGAAGATAGGAAGCCTGTCCCTTTCGCAACAGTTAAAAACCGAAACACGTGTTTTCTGATCACAGCTCACGCCAATCACCTACGGAGTGGGCATTCCCATCTAGACGCGTCCTTTTTTTTCTTTTAACATAAAAAGCTGCCCCGAAAACTCCGTGTAAACTTTCAGTAAATACTAACATTAACGTAGCTCAAACAGAAAATGGGTGAGGGCGCCACCTCAACGCGGACACGACGCCCACCCCTATACAGCGTCGCTGTCATCACGCAGCTACAGTAGTGTGCCCAACCCTCTCGGCCACGGTACTCTACCCGTGGGAACAGACCCCACCCTACACAGAGAGTCGGCGCGGCGTCAACCACACGATTGACTTTGCAGACACAGACACCACTGTTGTACCCCCCTTACCATCTGCCACCTTGAACACTATACTATTGTAGAGCGTTTGCATGTCTTTTAGGTAAGCCTACCTACCGAAACAAACAGGCGACAGATGTAAAGTACCTCCTACACTACTCCACCGGGCCTTATCGCTCCCTAAGCGTAATCCTCGCGACTTAGATATTCAGGTTTTCCTAAACGCTGTGGCAGCTGCAGAGGGCGATGCGCGCAGTGCTCAAAAACGACTCTTTGACCTCCGAGGATACAGGCAACACTGTTGAGAGTCCACTGAGTGAGTATAACGCCGACGGCACATTCTCTTTGATGAGCACCAACCCTCCAGACGGCACGTGCGCGGTCACCTCCGCGAACCCGATGGCGAAGCCGCCGAGTATGCACACCTACACGGCAGCCCCGTTGAGGAAGCAGCTCCCACGGTTTATCGGGCTGTGCGCCGGCATCGTCGCGTGTGCCGTGCTGTCGTTCTGGCTGCCCAACGACCCGCGCAAGTTGTCCGCTAATGGGATTGCGAACTACGCCCAGTTTGCTGTATCGCGGGGGTACCGCACGAGCAACACAACCGTGCCCGAGATGCCGTACGCGTGGTTCCGCACCGGTCAGATCCGCATCTCAGACAACTTGTACCTGAAGCTGTACCCCGGCAACATCTTCTTCTACGTGTACCTGCTCTCCGCTGCTGTGATCGTGTTCGTGCTGCGGCAGACGCGAACGGGTCGGTACTGGATGCAGCGGCGCATCCCGCAGTGCGCGTGCTTCACGTACGGCGAGGCCGCCTTCGTGGCCGCCACGGCGTGGCTCACCGTGTTCTTCTCCATCTACTGGGTGCACGACCACAACTACAAGCAGGGGTGGACCGTTGACAAACCCAACAAAATGAAGGTTGAGAAAGCAGAGCGCTGGGGGCGCGGACTCGGTCAGCTTGCCATTCTCTTCCTGTCACTGCTGCTGCTGCCCGTGGGTCGGCAGTCGTTGGTTGTGACGGTGCTCGGTGTGTCGCGTGACGGACTGCTGTGGTTCCACCGTGCCGTGGGCTACTGCATGCTCGCCGCAACGCTAGGCCACATCGTCGCGTTTTACTTCTCCTACGCGGACTACGGGCTCCTGTGGGAGAACCTCAACAAGATCCCGAACGTTGTGGGTAAGAAGGGCGTGCTCGACGACTACACGGTCGTTGCTGCGACGTGGACGACGTGGTTCTTGCTGGTCGCGATGGGCATCTTCGCGCTGAACGCGATGCGGCGGCGTTACTACGAGCTGTTCTACTACACGCACCTCGCGGCGACGTACATGACGCTGCCAATGATGCTGTTCCACGCGTCTGCGGGGTGGATGTACATGCTGCCGGGGCTGACGGTGTTCCTGGCGGACCAGCTTGTGCGCGTGTGGCAGCGGTCGGCGGTGGTGCGTGTGGTGCGCGCGCGGACGGTGAGCGAGGACACGGTGGAGCTGGCCTTCTCGGTGCCGGGGCGGTGGGACATGCGGCGCGTTCACCCGGGCCAATATGTGCTGGTGTGCGTGCCGGAGCTGACGGCGCTGCAGTGGCACCCGTTCACACTGACCAACGTGGTGGACGGCGGCGACGGCGACGCGGCGGGCGTGACGGTGAGCAGAACGGGAACGGTGTTCTACCTGCACATCAAGTCGATGGGGCCGCGGACGTGGACGGGGCGGCTGTACGACATGGTGCACAGCGGGCAGGTGTTCAGCATGGCCGTGGAGGGGCCGTGCGGGACGCCGGTGGACTACAGCCGCTACGACGACATCGTGCTCGTTGCCGGCGGGATCGGCGCTGCGCCGTGCGTGTCAGTGTACGGGTCGCTGCTGCGCGCGTACCTGCGGAGCGGCGGTTGCTGCGGTGTGCCGCGTGTGCGCATGGTGTGGAGCACGCGGTCCGCGTCGCTGGTGGGTGCGGTGACGGACATGCTGCAGCTGCCGGCGTCGTACTGCGGCCTGGTGCAGGTGCCAATGGAACAAGGCGCCGACGCTGCGACCGCGCCAAACTCAGCATCGTCCCCAATCAAGCCCAGCTCGGCTACTTACCACGACGGTACTACAGTGGAGGTACCTGCGTCGGAAAAAGTGAGGAATGACGACTTCACGCTCAGTGTGTACGTTACACGCGGCACAGAGCTGCAGAAGCTCGCCGTTCTGGACCACAATCTGCACGAATCGAATGCGGATGCACCGTGCACTGCTGCGCAGCAACCCGCCGCGGCCCATGCCACGACAAACGACGCCGGTCGTGCACGCGAAATGGACGAGGAGCTGCCCGGCGTGGGCACGTCAGCGAAGCTGTCAATGGTGCCAGGTGCAGTCAACCGCGGGGCCCGGCTGCGCGTGTTTGAGGGACGGCCAGATCTACGCCATGAGATTCGCAGCGCGTTCGTGAATCCGGCCACCAACGAGGTGGAGGGTGATGTGATGCGCAAGCTGGTGCTTGTCTGCGGTCCTGAGGGAATGGTGGCAGACGCAGTGGCAGCTGCAGTGGATCTTGGTATTGCGGTGCACACCGAAGAATTCATCTGGTAAGTGCTGGATGGCTGCGTTTAGTTTGCTGCAAGTGAGTTTCTTTCGTTTTTCCTTTTCTACCCTGTTCTGTTGACTCCTTTAGGTCCCGGGGGTGTCTTCAAGCACGCCTTCGGGCTTCTTTTCGGGCTGGAGCCCAACTGCGGTACAGCGTCCTGTTTTCTTCTGTTTGTCTTCTTTTCCTGCTAACGATAAGTGTACTTGTCCAGTGGGCGGTATGAAGCCTCTTCAAGACAATTAGTGGTCAACGCTGTGGTGGCTAATCAGCCGGGGGAAGTTCAATTATTTTAGTTGCGCAGTCTACCGTGCGTTTGTAATCTTGATTGGGACGATCTTCGCCTCAAACGAGAAGAGCTGATGAAAACACCGGTAATCTGGTGGAACCTACCTGCTTTCACTCATTGGATGCTCTGTTTCCAAGAATCAAACCACTATGCTTAACATGAAGCCGTTAGTTCTGCTCCCATGCTTACTCCCTTGTGTTTATTCTCTGAGTATCTTCATGCTCTTCACTGCGGTTATTGTGTGCCGTGTGCCCTGCGAACTTCACAACTCGGATGGGCAACAAGGAAGATACTGTGTGTACGGTACACTTGTCGGTGAAGCCGCTGATTCAAACCGAACAAAAAAGAAGAGACTTTGTTTGTTCGAAATCGAAGCATCAACGGCTTCCGAGACTTCTTGATTTTGCAGCAGTGTTCTTTTTCCTACGTAATAGAGCAGCACCTTTGCTCTACCCATTGGCTTTTCAACACCATCAACAGTTTTTTTTTTCTTCTTCAACTTTCAGTGGCGTGTTGCCGTGATTACTTTTGGTTTCTTCTCTTTTGATTCGCAATCACTAAGGACAATCATCTCTCTCTCCTTTTTTTCCGGCAGCACCGTGTTTTCCTCTCCATTACTACGGCACGTGAAAACTCATCTGGGGTGGTTTCCATTAACGCTCAAGATAATTTTTTTCTTTTTGACGGCACGTTAACATATTTTGCTAAGGTCTAGCAAGCCTTACCTTCCACACTTGATACGTGATCGATAATAGCAGATAAGGCAGTTGCCTGCTGATTGTTCCTGGATAGAGCTAGTTTACTGCCGGCTTCTCTCAACTTTGTGTTTTTTTTTCTTTGCTGCTGTTGTTGTCCTTTTCCCTGTATTTGAGTTGAGGCATTAACGTTTTTCGGAGGTTTTGCAACTCCACACCCTGTACATTAACGAAAGGAAAACGTCATCTGCAGGAGTGGAATAAAAAAAAAAAGTGGCGTCTTGTAAGAACGCTCACCTCGTGTCTCTCTCTCACTGTCGTCTTTTACAACAACAACTCGAATTTGCCACCGTTTTCTCACCTTTCTCTTCTCTGTTTGGTGAAAACACACGTTTGTTTTTTTGTTCCCGTTCACCGTCAACATACGTTTTACTTTGACTCAACCAATATATTTTTTTTTTATAAAAGTGCGGACAGTCAAAGCCGAAGTGATAAGCCACAGCGAGTGTCAGATTGCGGCAGTTGAACAACAGACCTATTTGTGCTTGTCTCCGTCTTTTTCTCTCTCTCCTGATTCAACTAAAGTGTTCTTCGAATATTCTCCCTTATATATATATTTTTTTTTGTTATTGTTGTGTGAACAGGCTTTGAGCTGCCCGGTACTGCCGCAATCAGATTGCTCTCAACCAGTTCTCACCTTTTCGCACTGACACACGTTTTGTCGACAACACTCCTCCTTTGTTTTCTTCGACACGCTCCACAACTACTAAACTTTTTGTTTTGTCTCTCCTTTCACATTTCGTCTTCTTTATTAAAATCTCTTTTCGGCGAAACCGTTCATCTGTCCTGTGCTCCCTAACCCCTTCCGTTAAAGAACTTCAACAAGCGCCTCTTGTTAGTTTTCTTCAAGCAAAACAAGTCAAAGCTGCACTACCCTATTTTAAGCCCTTTCCAAAACCGTGAAACCCCTGAGTTTAGTTTTTCCCCCTGTCGAAGAAGACCGTATAGTTTTCAAGTTTCCCCTGGCATTCGCTGTTGCCTTTTTGGAGCACTTTACCCTGTTTTTCGACTGCCGTCTCACTCAGGCTGCATTACTACCCCATAGCCGAAACCATCAACGTAAACTGCAAGACGTACAAATACTCGTTACAAGCTGACGTAAGAGTGGTGCTGAACGATTTCACCTTTTCGGTCCCCACTGCATTTCTATCACCGCCACCAAGGTAACTTCGCGGCCATGACGCACATTGCGCCGCTGACGCTCAAGGCACAGCTGCTCTACCTCACCGTGGGCGCAACATTGACATTCGGTCTGTCGTTGGCCGGCCTTCTCACATGGCGCTCCATGGCCTTCTTCAAGCCTACCGCTTCTGGGAAACCGAAAACGCACGGCTACAACGCCACCGGTATGACAGGCGTCATCGCCTTCTTTACATTTGCCGGCCTGTCAGTTGCCCTCCTCTTCGAGTGCTCGCAGTTCTTAGTCCGTTATTCTTTCCACCCTACCCACACCGGACGCAAGTGGCTTGTGTGTCAGCATGCCGCCGCTGGTGCACAGGTGGGCCTCGGTCTCTTCTTCTTCCTCATCGGCGTTGTATCGTTCTTCCGGTGGGGTTCGAACCCGCTTAAGTGCGCCTACATCTTCTGCATTGGCGTCGAAACATACCCGTCCGTTTCTAAAGCACGTGGCGAGAGCTTCAGTGCACTTCTCGCCACCATCTTTCTACTCGTCCTTGTACCGCTGGCGTGTGTGCTGTGGTACCGCGTGTACACGCTGTGGCAGCTGCAGAGGGCGATGCGCGCAGTGCTCAAAAACGACTCTTTGACCTCCGAGGATACAGGCAACACTGTTGAGAGTCCACTGAGTGAGTATAACGCCGACGGCACATTCTCTTTGATGAGCACCAACCCTCCAGACGGCACGTGCGCGGTCACCTCCGCGAACCCGATGGCGAAGCCGCCGAGTATGCACACCTACACGGCAGCCCCGTTGAGGAAGCAGCTCCCACGGTTTATCGGGCTGTTCGCCGGCATCGTCGCGTGTGCCGTGCTGTCGTTCTGGCTGCCCAACGACCCGCGCAAGTTGTCCGCTAATGGGATTGCGAACTACGCCCAGTTTGCTGTATCGCGGGGGTACCGCACGAGCAACACAACCGTGCCCGAGATGCCGTACGCGTGGTTCCGCACCGGTCAGATCCGCATCTCAGACAACTTGTACCTGAAGCTGTACCCCGGCAACATCTTCTTCTACGTGTACCTGCTCTCCGCTGCTGTGATCGTGTTCGTGCTGCGGCAGACGCGAACGGGTCGGTACTGGATGCAGCGGCGCATCCCGCAGTGCGCGTGCTTCACGTACGGCGAGGCCGCCTTCGTGGCCGCCACGGCGTGGCTCACCGTGTTCTTCTCCATCTACTGGGTGCACGACCACAACTACAAGCAGGGGTGGACCGTTGACAAACCCAACAAAATGAAGGTTGAGAAAGCAGAGCGCTGGGGGCGCGGACTCGGTCAGCTTGCCATTCTCTTCCTGTCACTGCTGCTGCTGCCCGTGGGTCGGCAGTCGTTGGTTGTGACGGTGCTCGGTGTGTCGCGTGACGGACTGCTGTGGTTCCACCGTGCCGTGGGCTACTGCATGCTCGCCGCAACGCTAGGCCACATCGTCGCGTTTTACTTCTCCTACGCGGACTACGGGCTCCTGTGGGAGAACCTCAACAAGATCCCGAACGTTGTGGGTAAGAAGGGCGTGCTCGACGACTACACGGTCGTTGCTGCGACGTGGACGACGTGGTTCTTGCTGGTCGCGATGGGCATCTTCGCGCTGAACGCGATGCGGCGGCGTTACTACGAGCTGTTCTACTACACGCACCTCGCGGCGACGTACATGACGCTGCCAATGATGCTGTTCCACGCGTCTGCGGGGTGGATGTACATGCTGCCGGGGCTGACGGTGTTCCTGGCGGACCAGCTTGTGCGCGTGTGGCAGCGGTCGGCGGTGGTGCGTGTGGTGCGCGCGCGGACGGTGAGCGAGGACACGGTGGAGCTGGCCTTCTCGGTGCCGGGGCGGTGGGACATGCGGCGCGTTCACCCGGGCCAATATGTGCTGGTGTGCGTGCCGGAGCTGACGGCGCTGCAGTGGCACCCGTTCACACTGACCAACGTGGTGGACGGCGGCGACGGCGACGCGGCGGGCGTGACGGTGAGCAGAACGGGAACGGTGTTCTACCTGCACATCAAGTCGATGGGGCCGCGGACGTGGACGGGGCGGCTGTACGACATGGTGCACAGCGGGCAGGTGTTCAGCATGGCCGTGGAGGGGCCGTGCGGGACGCCGGTGGACTACAGCCGCTACGACGACATCGTGCTCGTTGCCGGCGGGATCGGCGCTGCGCCGTGCGTGTCAGTGTACGGGTCGCTGCTGCGCGCGTACCTGCGGAGCGGCGGTTGCTGCGGTGTGCCGCGTGTGCGCATGGTGTGGAGCACGCGGTCCGCGTCGCTGGTGGGTGCGGTGACGGACATGCTGCAGCTGCCGGCGTCGTACTGCGGCCTGGTGCAGGTGCCAATGGAACAAGGCGCCGACGCTGCGACCGCGCCAAACTCAGCATCGTCCCCAATCAAGCCCAGCTCGGCTACTTACCACGACGGTACTACAGTGGAGGTACCTGCGTCGGAAAAAGTGAGGAATGACGACTTCACGCTCAGTGTGTACGTTACACGCGGCACAGAGCTGCAGAAGCTCGCCGTTCTGGACCACAATCTGCACGAATCGAATGCGGATGCACCGTGCACTGCTGCGCAGCAACCCGCCGCGGCCCATGCCACGACAAACGACGCCGGTCGTGCACGCGAAATGGACGAGGAGCTGCCCGGCGTGGGCACGTCAGCGAAGCTGTCAATGGTGCCAGGTGCAGTCAACCGCGGGGCCCGGCTGCGCGTGTTTGAGGGACGGCCAGATCTACGCCATGAGATTCGCAGCGCGTTCGTGAATCCGGCCACCAACGAGGTGGAGGGTGATGTGATGCGCAAGCTGGTGCTTGTCTGCGGTCCTGAGGGAATGGTGGCAGACGCAGTGGCAGCTGCAGTGGATCTTGGTATTGCGGTGCACACCGAAGAATTCATCTGGTAAGTGCTGGATGGCTGCGTTTAGTTTGCTGCAAGTGAGTTTCTTTCGTTTTTCCTTTTCTACCCTGTTCTGTTGACTCCTTTAGGTCCCGGGGGTGTCTTCAAGCACGCCTTCGGGCTTCTTTTCGGGCTGGAGCCCAACTGCGGTACAGCGTCCTGTTTTCTTCTGTTTGTCTTCTTTTCCTGCTAACGATAAGTGTACTTGTCCAGTGGGCGGTATGAAGCCTCTTCAAGACAATTAGTGGTCAACGCTGTGGTGGCTAATCAGCCGGGGGAAGTTCAATTATTTTAGTTGCGCAGTCTACCGTGCGTTTGTAATCTTGATTGGGACGATCTTCGCCTCAAACGAGAAGAGCTGATGAAAACACCGGTAATCTGGTGGAACCTACCTGCTTTCACTCATTGGATGCTCTGTTTCCAAGAATCAAACCACTATGCTTAACATGAAGCCGTTAGTTCTGCTCCCATGCTTACTCCCTTGTGTTTATTCTCTGAGTATCTTCATGCTCTTCACTGCGGTTATTGTGTGCCGTGTGCCCTGCGAACTTCACAACTCGGATGGGCAACAAGGAAGATACTGTGTGTACGGTACACTTGTCGGTGAAGCCGCTGATTCAAACCGAACAAAAAAGAAGAGACTTTGTTTGTTCGAAATCGAAGCATCAACGGCTTCCGAGACTTCTTGATTTTGCAGCAGTGTTCTTTTTCCTACGTAATAGAGCAGCACCTTTGCTCTACCCATTGGCTTTTCAACACCATCAACAGTTTTTTTTTTCTTCTTCAACTTTCAGTGGCGTGTTGCCGTGATTACTTTTGGTTTCTTCTCTTTTGATTCGCAATCACTAAGGACAATCATCTCTCTCTCCTTTTTTTCCGGCAGCACCGTGTTTTCCTCTCCATTACTACGGCACGTGAAAACTCATCTGGGGTGGTTTCCATTAACGCTCAAGATAATTTTTTTCTTTTTGACGGCACGTTAACATATTTTGCTAAGGTCTAGCAAGCCTTACCTTCCACACTTGATACGTGATCGATAATAGCAGATAAGGCAGTTGCCTGCTGATTGTTCCTGGATAGAGCTAGTTTACTGCCGGCTTCTCTCAACTTTGTGTTTTTTTTTCTTTGCTGCTGTTGTTGTCCTTTTCCCTGTATTTGAGTTGAGGCATTAACGTTTTTCGGAGGTTTTGCAACTCCACACCCTGTACATTAACGAAAGGAAAACGTCATCTGCAGGAGTGGAATAAAAAAAAAAAGTGGCGTCTTGTAAGAACGCTCACCTCGTGTCTCTCTCTCACTGTCGTCTTTTACAACAACAACTCGAATTTGCCACCGTTTTCTCACCTTTCTCTTCTCTGTTTGGTGAAAACACACGTTTGTTTTTTTGTTCCCGTTCACCGTCAACATACGTTTTACTTTGACTCAACCAATATATTTTTTTTTTATAAAAGTGCGGACAGTCAAAGCCGAAGTGATAAGCCACAGCGAGTGTCAGATTGCGGCAGTTGAACAACAGACCTATTTGTGCTTGTCTCCGTCTTTTTCTCTCTCTCCTGATTCAACTAAAGTGTTCTTCGAATATTCTCCCTTATATATATATTTTTTTTTGTTATTGTTGTGTGAACAGGCTTTGAGCTGCCCGGTACTGCCGCAATCAGATTGCTCTCAACCAGTTCTCACCTTTTCGCACTGACACACGTTTTGTCGACAACACTCCTCCTTTGTTTTCTTCGACACGCTCCACAACTACTAAACTTTTTGTTTTGTCTCTCCTTTCACATTTCGTCTTCTTTATTAAAATCTCTTTTCGGCGAAACCGTTCATCTGTCCTGTGCTCCCTAACCCCTTCCGTTAAAGAACTTCAACAAGCGCCTCTTGTTAGTTTTCTTCAAGCAAAACAAGTCAAAGCTGCACTACCCTATTTTAAGCCCTTTCCAAAACCGTGAAACCCCTGAGTTTAGTTTTTCCCCCTGTCGAAGAAGACCGTATAGTTTTCAAGTTTCCCCTGGCATTCGCTGTTGCCTTTTTGGAGCACTTTACCCTGTTTTTCGACTGCCGTCTCACTCAGGCTGCATTACTACCCCATAGCCGAAACCATCAACGTAAACTGCAAGACGTACAAATACTCGTTACAAGCTGACGTAAGAGTGGTGCTGAACGATTTCACCTTTTCGGTCCCCACTGCATTTCTATCACCGCCACCAAGGTAACTTCGCGGCCATGACGCACATTGCGCCGCTGACGCTCAAGGCACAGCTGCTCTACCTCACCGTGGGCGCAACATTGACATTCGGTCTGTCGTTGGCCGGCCTTCTCACATGGCGCTCCATGGCCTTCTTCAAGCCTACCGCTTCTGGGAAACCGAAAACGCACGGCTACAACGCCACCGGTATGACAGGCGTCATCGCCTTCTTTACATTTGCCGGCCTGTCAGTTGCCCTCCTCTTCGAGTGCTCGCAGTTCTTAGTCCGTTATTCTTTCCACCCTACCCACACCGGACGCAAGTGGCTTGTGTGTCAGCATGCCGCCGCTGGTGCACAGGTGGGCCTCGGTCTCTTCTTCTTCCTCATCGGCGTTGTATCGTTCTTCCGGTGGGGTTCGAACCCGCTTAAGTGCGCCTACATCTTCTGCATTGGCGTCGAAACATACCCGTCCGTTTCTAAAGCACGTGGCGAGAGCTTCAGTGCACTTCTCGCCACCATCTTTCTACTCGTCCTTGTACCGCTGGCGTGTGTGCTGTGGTACCGCGTGTACACGCTGTGGCAGCTGCAGAGGGCGATGCGCGCAGTGCTCAAAAACGACTCTTTGACCTCCGAGGATACAGGCAACACTGTTGAGAGTCCACTGAGTGAGTATAACGCCGACGGCACATTCTCTTTGATGAGCACCAACCCTCCAGACGGCACGTGCGCGGTCACCTCCGCGAACCCGATGGCGAAGCCGCCGAGTATGCACACCTACACGGCAGCCCCGTTGAGGAAGCAGCTCCCACGGTTTATCGGGCTGTTCGCCGGCATCGTCGCGTGTGCCGTGCTGTCGTTCTGGCTGCCCAACGACCCGCGCAAGTTGTCCGCTAATGGGATTGCGAACTACGCCCAGTTTGCTGTATCGCGGGGGTACCGCACGAGCAACACAACCGTGCCCGAGATGCCGTACGCGTGGTTCCGCACCGGTCAGATCCGCATCTCAGACAACTTGTACCTGAAGCTGTACCCCGGCAACATCTTCTTCTACGTGTACCTGCTCTCCGCTGCTGTGATCGTGTTCGTGCTGCGGCAGACGCGAACGGGTCGGTACTGGATGCAGCGGCGCATCCCGCAGTGCGCGTGCTTCACGTACGGCGAGGCCGCCTTCGTGGCCGCCACGGCGTGGCTCACCGTGTTCTTCTCCATCTACTGGGTGCACGACCACAACTACAAGCAGGGGTGGACCGTTGACAAACCCAACAAAATGAAGGTTGAGAAAGCAGAGCGCTGGGGGCGCGGACTCGGTCAGCTTGCCATTCTCTTCCTGTCACTGCTGCTGCTGCCCGTGGGTCGGCAGTCGTTGGTTGTGACGGTGCTCGGTGTGTCGCGTGACGGACTGCTGTGGTTCCACCGTGCCGTGGGCTACTGCATGCTCGCCGCAACGCTAGGCCACATCGTCGCGTTTTACTTCTCCTACGCGGACTACGGGCTCCTGTGGGAGAACCTCAACAAGATCCCGAACGTTGTGGGTAAGAAGGGCGTGCTCGACGACTACACGGTCGTTGCTGCGACGTGGACGACGTGGTTCTTGCTGGTCGCGATGGGCATCTTCGCGCTGAACGCGATGCGGCGGCGTTACTACGAGCTGTTCTACTACACGCACCTCGCGGCGACGTACATGACGCTGCCAATGATGCTGTTCCACGCGTCTGCGGGGTGGATGTACATGCTGCCGGGGCTGACGGTGTTCCTGGCGGACCAGCTTGTGCGCGTGTGGCAGCGGTCGGCGGTGGTGCGTGTGGTGCGCGCGCGGACGGTGAGCGAGGACACGGTGGAGCTGGCCTTCTCGGTGCCGGGGCGGTGGGACATGCGGCGCGTTCACCCGGGCCAATATGTGCTGGTGTGCGTGCCGGAGCTGACGGCGCTGCAGTGGCACCCGTTCACACTGACCAACGTGGTGGACGGCGGCGACGGCGACGCGGCGGGCGTGACGGTGAGCAGAACGGGAACGGTGTTCTACCTGCACATCAAGTCGATGGGGCCGCGGACGTGGACGGGGCGGCTGTACGACATGGTGCACAGCGGGCAGGTGTTCAGCATGGCCGTGGAGGGGCCGTGCGGGACGCCGGTGGACTACAGCCGCTACGACGACATCGTGCTCGTTGCCGGCGGGATCGGCGCTGCGCCGTGCGTGTCAGTGTACGGGTCGCTGCTGCGCGCGTACCTGCGGAGCGGCGGTTGCTGCGGTGTGCCGCGTGTGCGCATGGTGTGGAGCACGCGGTCCGCGTCGCTGGTGGGTGCGGTGACGGACATGCTGCAGCTGCCGGCGTCGTACTGCGGCCTGGTGCAGGTGCCAATGGAACAAGGCGCCGACGCTGCGACCGCGCCAAACTCAGCATCGTCCCCAATCAAGCCCAGCTCGGCTACTTACCACGACGGTACTACAGTGGAGGTACCTGCGTCGGAAAAAGTGAGGAATGACGACTTCACGCTCAGTGTGTACGTTACACGCGGCACAGAGCTGCAGAAGCTCGCCGTTCTGGACCACAATCTGCACGAATCGAATGCGGATGCACCGTGCACTGCTGCGCAGCAACCCGCCGCGGCCCATGCCACGACAAACGACGCCGGTCGTGCACGCGAAATGGACGAGGAGCTGCCCGGCGTGGGCACGTCAGCGAAGCTGTCAATGGTGCCAGGTGCAGTCAACCGCGGGGCCCGGCTGCGCGTGTTTGAGGGACGGCCAGATCTACGCCATGAGATTCGCAGCGCGTTCGTGAATCCGGCCACCAACGAGGTGGAGGGTGATGTGATGCGCAAGCTGGTGCTTGTCTGCGGTCCTGAGGGAATGGTGGCAGACGCAGTGGCAGCTGCAGTGGATCTTGGTATTGCGGTGCACACCGAAGAATTCATCTGGTAAGTGCTGGATGGCTGCGTTTAGTTTGCTGCAAGTGAGTTTCTTTCGTTTTTCCTTTTCTACCCTGTTCTGTTGACTCCTTTAGGTCCCGGGGGTGTCTTCAAGCACGCCTTCGGGCTTCTTTTCGGGCTGGAGCCCAACTGCGGTACAGCGTCCTGTTTTCTTCTGTTTGTCTTCTTTTCCTGCTAACGATAAGTGTACTTGTCCAGTGGGCGGTATGAAGCCTCTTCAAGACAATTAGTGGTCAACGCTGTGGTGGCTAATCAGCCGGGGGAAGTTCAATTATTTTAGTTGCGCAGTCTACCGTGCGTTTGTAATCTTGATTGGGACGATCTTCGCCTCAAACGAGAAGAGCTGATGAAAACACCGGTAATCTGGTGGAACCTACCTGCTTTCACTCATTGGATGCTCTGTTTCCAAGAATCAAACCACTATGCTTAACATGAAGCCGTTAGTTCTGCTCCCATGCTTACTCCCTTGTGTTTATTCTCTGAGTATCTTCATGCTCTTCACTGCGGTTATTGTGTGCCGTGTGCCCTGCGAACTTCACAACTCGGATGGGCAACAAGGAAGATACTGTGTGTACGGTACACTTGTCGGTGAAGCCGCTGATTCAAACCGAACAAAAAAGAAGAGACTTTGTTTGTTCGAAATCGAAGCATCAACGGCTTCCGAGACTTCTTGATTTTGCAGCAGTGTTCTTTTTCCTACGTAATAGAGCAGCACCTTTGCTCTACCCATTGGCTTTTCAACACCATCAACAGTTTTTTTTTTCTTCTTCAACTTTCAGTGGCGTGTTGCCGTGATTACTTTTGGTTTCTTCTCTTTTGATTCGCAATCACTAAGGACAATCATCTCTCTCTCCTTTTTTTCCGGCAGCACCGTGTTTTCCTCTCCATTACTACGGCACGTGAAAACTCATCTGGGGTGGTTTCCATTAACGCTCAAGATAATTTTTTTCTTTTTGACGGCACGTTAACATATTTTGCTAAGGTCTAGCAAGCCTTACCTTCCACACTTGATACGTGATCGATAATAGCAGATAAGGCAGTTGCCTGCTGATTGTTCCTGGATAGAGCTAGTTTACTGCCGGCTTCTCTCAACTTTGTGTTTTTTTTTCTTTGCTGCTGTTGTTGTCCTTTTCCCTGTATTTGAGTTGAGGCATTAACGTTTTTCGGAGGTTTTGCAACTCCACACCCTGTACATTAACGAAAGGAAAACGTCATCTGCAGGAGTGGAATAAAAAAAAAAGTGGCGTCTTGTAAGAACGCTCACCTCGTGTCTCTCTCTCACTGTCGTCTTTTACAACAACAACTCGAATTTGCCACCGTTTTCTCACCTTTCTCTTCTCTGTTTGGTGAAAACACACGTTTGTTTTTTTGTTCCCGTTCACCGTCAACATACGTTTTACTTTGACTCAACCAATATATTTTTTTTTTATAAAAGTGCGGACAGTCAAAGCCGAAGTGATAAGCCACAGCGAGTGTCAGATTGCGACAGTTGAACAACAGACCTATTTGTGCTTGTCTCCGTCTTTTTCTCTCTCTCCTGATTCAACTAAAGTGTTCTTCGAATATTCTCCCTTATATATATATTTTTTTTGTTATTGTTGTGTGAACAGGCTTTGAGCTGCCCGGTACTGCCGCAATCAGATTGCTCTCAACCAGTTCTCACCTTTTCGCACTGACACACGTTTTGTCGACAACACTCCTCCTTTGTTTTCTTCGACACGCTCCACAACTACTAAACTTTTTGTTTTGTCTCTCCTTTCACATTTCGTCTTCTTTATTAAAATCTCTTTTCGGCGAAACCGTTCATCTGTCCTGTGCTCCCTAACCCCTTCCGTTAAAGAACTTCAACAAGCGCCTCTTGTTAGTTTTCTTC
Source organism: Crithidia expoeki (assembly GCA_900240875.1). Taxonomy (NCBI): domain Eukaryota; phylum Euglenozoa; class Kinetoplastea; order Trypanosomatida; family Trypanosomatidae; genus Crithidia; species Crithidia expoeki. The sequence goes on from OESE01000216.1 coordinate 379,341, forward strand.
AAGCAAAACAAGTCAAAGCTGCACTACCCTATTTTAAGCCCTTTCCAAAACCGTGAAACCCCTGAGTTTAGTTTTTCCCCCTGTCGAAGAAGACCGTATAGTTTTCAAGTTTCCCCTGGCATTCGCTGTTGCCTTTTTGGAGCACTTTACCCTGTTTTTCGACTGCCGTCTCACTCAGGCTGCATTACTACCCCATAGCCGAAACCATCAACGTAAACTGCAAGACGTACAAATACTCGTTACAAGCTGACGTAAGAGTGGTGCTGAACGATTTCACCTTTTCGGTCCCCACTGCATTTCTATCACCGCCACCAAGGTAACTTCGCGGCCATGACGCACATTGCGCCGCTGACGCTCAAGGCACAGCTGCTCTACCTCACCGTGGGCGCAACATTGACATTCGGTCTGTCGTTGGCCGGCCTTCTCACATGGCGCTCCATGGCCTTCTTCAAGCCTACCGCTTCTGGGAAACCGAAAACGCACGGCTACAACGCCACCGGTATGACAGGCGTCATCGCCTTCTTTACATTTGCCGGCCTGTCAGTTGCCCTCCTCTTCGAGTGCTCGCAGTTCTTAGTCCGTTATTCTTTCCACCCTACCCACACCGGACGCAAGTGGCTTGTGTGTCAGCATGCCGCCGCTGGTGCACAGGTGGGCCTCGGTCTCTTCTTCTTCCTCATCGGCGTTGTATCGTTCTTCCGGTGGGGTTCGAACCCGCTTAAGTGCGCCTACATCTTCTGCATTGGCGTCGAAACATACCCGTCCGTTTCTAAAGCACGTGGCGAGAGCTTCAGTGCACTTCTCGCCACCATCTTTCTACTCGTCCTTGTACCGCTGGCGTGTGTGCTGTGGTACCGCGTGTACACGCTGTGGCAGCTGCAGAGGGCGATGCGCGCAGTGCTCAAAAACGACTCTTTGACCTCCGAGGATACAGGCAACACTGTTGAGAGTCCACTGAGTGAGTATAACGCCGACGGCACATTCTCTTTGATGAGCACCAACCCTCCAGACGGCACGTGCGCGGTCACCTCCGCGAACCCGATGGCGAAGCCGCCGAGTATGCACACCTACACGGCAGCCCCGTTGAGGAAGCAGCTCCCACGGTTTATCGGGCTGTGCGCCGGCATCGTCGCGTGTGCCGTGCTGTCGTTCTGGCTGCCCAACGACCCGCGCAAGTTGTCCGCTAATGGGATTGCGAACTACGCCCAGTTTGCTGTATCGCGGGGGTACCGCACGAGCAACACAACCGTGCCCGAGATGCCGTACGCGTGGTTCCGCACCGGTCAGATCCGCATCTCAGACAACTTGTACCTGAAGCTGTACCCCGGCAACATCTTCTTCTACGTGTACCTGCTCTCCGCTGCTGTGATCGTGTTCGTGCTGCGGCAGACGCGAACGGGTCGGTACTGGATGCAGCGGCGCATCCCGCAGTGCGCGTGCTTCACGTACGGCGAGGCCGCCTTCGTGGCCGCCACGGCGTGGCTCACCGTGTTCTTCTCCATCTACTGGGTGCACGACCACAACTACAAGCAGGGGTGGACCGTTGACAAACCCAACAAAATGAAGGTTGAGAAAGCAGAGCGCTGGGGGCGCGGACTCGGTCAGCTTGCCATTCTCTTCCTGTCACTGCTGCTGCTGCCCGTGGGTCGGCAGTCGTTGGTTGTGACGGTGCTCGGTGTGTCGCGTGACGGACTGCTGTGGTTCCACCGTGCCGTGGGCTACTGCATGCTCGCCGCAACGCTAGGCCACATCGTCGCGTTTTACTTCTCCTACGCGGACTACGGGCTCCTGTGGGAGAACCTCAACAAGATCCCGAACGTTGTGGGTAAGAAGGGCGTGCTCGACGACTACACGGTCGTTGCTGCGACGTGGACGACGTGGTTCTTGCTGGTCGCGATGGGCATCTTCGCGCTGAACGCGATGCGGCGGCGTTACTACGAGCTGTTCTACTACACGCACCTCGCGGCGACGTACATGACGCTGCCAATGATGCTGTTCCACGCGTCTGCGGGGTGGATGTACATGCTGCCGGGGCTGACGGTGTTCCTGGCGGACCAGCTTGTGCGCGTGTGGCAGCGGTCGGCGGTGGTGCGTGTGGTGCGCGCGCGGACGGTGAGCGAGGACACGGTGGAGCTGGCCTTCTCGGTGCCGGGGCGGTGGGACATGCGGCGCGTTCACCCGGGCCAATATGTGCTGGTGTGCGTGCCGGAGCTGACGGCGCTGCAGTGGCACCCGTTCACACTGACCAACGTGGTGGACGGCGGCGACGGCGACGCGGCGGGCGTGACGGTGAGCAGAACGGGAACGGTGTTCTACCTGCACATCAAGTCGATGGGGCCGCGGACGTGGACGGGGCGGCTGTACGACATGGTGCACAGCGGGCAGGTGTTCAGCATGGCCGTGGAGGGGCCGTGCGGGACGCCGGTGGACTACAGCCGCTACGACGACATCGTGCTCGTTGCCGGCGGGATCGGCGCTGCGCCGTGCGTGTCAGTGTACGGGTCGCTGCTGCGCGCGTACCTGCGGAGCGGCGGTTGCTGCGGTGTGCCGCGTGTGCGCATGGTGTGGAGCACGCGGTCCGCGTCGCTGGTGGGTGCGGTGACGGACATGCTGCAGCTGCCGGCGTCGTACTGCGGCCTGGTGCAGGTGCCAATGGAACAAGGCGCCGACGCTGCGACCGCGCCAAACTCAGCATCGTCCCCAATCAAGCCCAGCTCGGCTACTTACCACGACGGTACTACAGTGGAGGTACCTGCGTCGGAAAAAGTGAGGAATGACGACTTCACGCTCAGTGTGTACGTTACACGCGGCACAGAGCTGCAGAAGCTCGCCGTTCTGGACCACAATCTGCACGAATCGAATGCGGATGCACCGTGCACTGCTGCGCAGCAACCCGCCGCGGCCCATGCCACGACAAACGACGCCGGTCGTGCACGCGAAATGGACGAGGAGCTGCCCGGCGTGGGCACGTCAGCGAAGCTGTCAATGGTGCCAGGTGCAGTCAACCGCGGGGCCCGGCTGCGCGTGTTTGAGGGACGGCCAGATCTACGCCATGAGATTCGCAGCGCGTTCGTGAATCCGGCCACCAACGAGGTGGAGGGTGATGTGATGCGCAAGCTGGTGCTTGTCTGCGGTCCTGAGGGAATGGTGGCAGACGCAGTGGCAGCTGCAGTGGATCTTGGTATTGCGGTGCACACCGAAGAATTCGTTTTCTAAAACGTCGGCGGGGTTTTCTTTCTAGTTGTTAGTCTCTTCTCATGTTGAAAAATCAGCGTTGAAGTGACAACGTCGTGGTGTGTTTTCCAAACGCAGGTTGGTGAAAATGTTGAAGTTAAGCTGAGCAACAATTGCGAGGATTAAAGCAGGTTGTAGATGGAGTGCAGCTCTTGATCTTGTAGTTTTTGAGCTCTCTAAGCATTTTCTTTCTTCGATAGACTCCTTCATTTTATTTTCGTATCTCTGAACTGCAAGGGGAAAAAAGCTCTGCGGCAAAGCGTCTATCTGCCGGTTGATCGACTCTTTTCCCGTATGTCGGTTTGGATGATGTTTTGATCAACATTTTTTTTTACTTCATATCTTCAAAACAACTAGTTGGTTTACCTATTTCATTCTCGTTCATTTTTGGTTTTCGCTGTGTGTGCTAGTTCATCGTTCACGATGCTTGCTGTTCTCGAGAAATGATGAAGCTGAAAGAAGGCGACGGGTCTTTTGCGTCGACCACGCCTGGCGGAGGTGCAGGGGCTTGCATTTTCACAGTGAACCTTTTTGACTTTCATCGGTCGTGCCGCTTTTGAGAGCTGTAGTTTGCCGATGACAGGGTTCACTGTCAGCTTTAAGATACCGTTTCCGAAGCTGCACGATGTGTACCGGGATTTGTTTGGCTAGCAGCAGAAAGGTGTTGCTAGTTTGTTGTTGACTATTGCAGCAGTTGGGCTTACCGGAAGAGCTTTAACTAACACCGCATGAGCTTCGCCATCTCATTCCTCAAGTTATTCGCTTCTGTGTCTCCACACTGCGTTACACCGTTTTCGTTCCAAATCTCCGCTATCTCGCTCTTTTTCCTGCCCTTGCACGGAATTCTTAATTTGCAGCAGAAATAAGCTCCTGGGTAACACGTTTTCAAGACTAGCTCATACGCTGACACTCAAGTATTACAACTGGTTCTGTTCCTTTTGCTTCACTAGGTCTTTTTTTTCCTGATTTTTTCATTGGAATCAGCTCTTTCACCTTTTTCTTAAAAACAGCTAAATGTCAAACACCGTCAGCTGCAATCCCCCTACTTTTTCTGTCGTTCTAACCCAATCTGCATTGTAACAAACCACATTCACCTTGCGTTGAAACATCTGCGCAATGTACCCTGTATTGAAACTGTAGCCACCTGAGATTCAAAGTCTATGTCTTTGGGAGGAGAACCGAGCGACTCAGCCTGCGTTTCACTTTTTAAGTTTACGGCACTCAAAGCTGACCTTGATTAACCGCGAAAGCAGCAATTTAGCCTGACGAGGATACGTTATATAAATACGTGTTTTTATTTTTATTTATAGCTAAGTGTGCGTCTGGTGTGCTTCGGGTTACGACAACTCGATAATCTCTTTATTTACAACATGTTTCCATGACCTCGAAAACGCACGTCCAATTCAAACCCCGAAAACAAGACGCCGTCTAACCGCAAAGATGCTTCTCAGCAATAAAACACCGGCACCACCAACCCGTATGGAAGCTACAGATGGCAGCAGCGCTGCCGTCATTCCCACGCCGAGCCGGAGGAGGTAGTTGATGGTAACCAGGTCAACCTGGAAGCTGCGGCAGTGCACTTTAAGTCGCCGTCCATGCTATATGCCCCTCCCCTCTCGCATCGGAGGCGGTGGTGGGTTTACGGCCTGCGTCTAGTGTTCTCACTTGGCGTGCACTACTTTTTCAGCAAGAGTCTGGCGAATCCGCTGACGAGGTTGGTGGCAAATGCAATGCTCATCAGCCGCTTCCAGATGCCCACGTAAAGCTGCAACTGGTTGAGTTCTATAGAACCCCTCGGTCGGTCTCTGAACACATTCACGGCCATTACGTGGGGCAGCCTTGCACGAATAGGCTACACGAAGCGGTGGTACATGTTCCCCGTCTGCCTTCCTTTGTGTGTGCTCACTGTCACTTATGGTCTCCTCCCCGCAAAATCATATTTGACCATCGCGGCTGCTGGCTTAATTTCCCTTGTCTCCATTGGTCGCGCAAGCGTGGACACCTTGTCGGAGAGTTACTCCATCCGCAAAGTGCTCCAGCACGCCGATCCCAGTCCCACGCTTGCAAGCTACATTTGGTGCGCGTCGCCGGCCGGTACGATCATCACGTTCGCGATCAACCCTGTGTCGGACAGAGGTATTCTGTAGGCAACTTCTCTGTTGCCGGCACCGTGCAGGCTGTCACCTACACGATTCTTTTGCTTAGCGGGCATCAGGAGAACCGCAACATGGTAGAGGATGAAAAACACGCGTAAACGCTGCTAAAGGAAAAGCACCTGCTACGTGAAGAACATGGCCTGGAGTTCGGCGGATATGAAGGTGAGATCGCAAGTTGTTTGGTTCACATGAACGAAGAACGAGATGAGGGGCAGGAGAAAAGTTGCCAGGACCGCGTTGCGGCGTGCCCTGGCCGCGCAAATGGTGTGGAATGCAACGTGGACAATAACCTCAATGAGTACGAACACCGAGCGGTATAATTCTCAGTGCTTGAGCACCCGCCGAGCCTCCGCTGCGGTGGCTTCACCGAGTTTAGCTTGGAAGTCATCCGTGAGAATCCGCGTATTTTTTGTGCGCAGGTGTGTCACGACGACACCCGTCCTTAAAAGGAAGGTCGTCAACCTCTTCGTCGACACGTTGGGTCCGCCACTGGTTCACTTGATCGCACTGACAGTGTGCTCTGCCGCCTTTTTCTGGTCTCTAACGCGCACCACAGCCAAGACGAGCGCGTTCAGCCGCTTGACGGTGATGGTGGACATCACGGTATGGGCTCGATGTACTGCTTTTACGTGGAGACGGAGTTGTGCCTACCCGACAGCCCGCAATTCACGTACACATTCTGCAGCAAAATGGGCATGATCGTTGTCGACATCACCGGTATTGTTGGTTTGAACGCTTCAACTACATCCCCCGCACGCATCATCACCGATTGGAGTTTGTTCTTACAACCTTTGCGTACATCACCCGAAACATCTTAGATATCGTTGTGAAGCGCTAGAATACGTGTATTGGTATTCTGGGCCACACCATGTACCTCTTCGGTAACGCTGTTATGTACGATCTGTGTTACACGTTCTCGTGGATGCTGATGATTGGACTGATCCCACGGCCGTACTGACACGGGCTGGAGTGTACGGTGCTCACCATTGTGTCCAGCCTCGCCGCAACTGGACAGAGGACGGCCGTGCAGATTGGCTCAGTGGTTGTGGAGTCCGGCTGGACCACTGGCGCGTGCGAGTTCTCAGCCCCGCCGATGGTTTCCGCTGGTGTGCGGTCTGTCGAACGTGCGCAACAGCGACGGCCTAGACACTGGCGGCGACACCCTGGTGACGAAGATCGAGGACGCCGATTTGCTCGTCAAGAACATTGTAACCAGTTTGACTGACAGGAAAGCGAAGGATGCAGCCAAAAACGGCAAGAGGACGCTTTCTCAGCCGCCGACGCGCAAAAACCCCAAAGTATTGTGAAACTAATCCGCTGCATTCCTCTACTATATTTGCTTTCCCATATTTTCAGGAGAACGCCCCAGTTAATGCGTTGCAGCAGTCTTTGCCATGAAGAGTGAAAGGGGGATAAGGAAAGGGTCCCAGTAAACCCTGCGTCTTCTTCGGTTGCAAAGCACTATAAAGCCGTTAGAGGAACAGTCCGAGTTTACTGAAACAGTGGAAAACAGAAGGAAAAAAGGACTTCACACGAGAGGTGTGAAACTTTACAGTCTTAGCAAAGGGAAAAAGAAGGTGTTCCACCACATCGGCCTCCCCAAAATGGACAAAAGGCGGGATGTGGTCCGGTACAGCGATCACGTGTAAGGGAAAAAGGGCGACCTACGGTGGTCGAAAAAGTGAAAAAGCGGAAAAGGACAAGGCGGACATTACGAGGCACCGCTCCGCAAAAGGACTTTTGCGTTGTGGTGCTTCACCGTTGCGAAAAGGAAGGCGTTGCCGACGTGGACAGCCTGGCAAACGGCGGAAAGCAGCTCGTTCAGCGCCGATCGTGCAGAATAGGGGAAGGGTGCGGACCCGGCGACCGCCAGCATCCACTCCAGGCTCTCCCTGTGGAGGCCGCCGGTTGACTCCAGCGCAACGGGTGCGAAAGCGGCCGACATCTCGAGCGCTCAGTTGGCCCACTTGCACTTCTTTTCCGCGTGGGCCTGCTGAAGCGCGCTCTGGCCACGTCGTTCCGCCAAGGCGGCCGCTCCGTGCGGCAGGCCTTGCCCTTCTTTTTGGGACCGGGCAGGGTACGTGATCACAATGCCCATCGCGAAAAGTCCCCTTGCCGTCGCGATGGTCAAGTTCAACCTCTCGCGGTTCTCCGTCCCGGCTCGCGGCCCTGCAGCGGTAGAAAGCCCGAGCTGTTTCGCCCAGCCGTCGATCGCTTGCAAAACGCGATTGTGCCGAGCGATGCGCGGCCCACCCGGGATGGCAGGACACACGTTCACGTGCGCGTTGTCGGCGTCCTTTCCGCACAGGCAGCGGACACCCGGCCGAAGCACCCGCAGCAGCAGCCGCTGGCGCACCAGAACCTCGAAGGCGAAGTCCGACAGCTGAACCGACGGGTCGGCGAGCGCACAGGTGGCACCAGGTGCGGCGTTGGCTTTGACGATCGCAAGCGCAGGCTCCCGAAGGAGAGAAAAAGGGCCTTGCGAACGTCGTTGTCTACGACGCTGGTTTTCTCGTGCTGCAAGTTTTTTCGACCCACACAGTCGCACGCAAACTTCGCGATTGAGGCCTGCGACCGCAGACCCAAACTGCCCATCGACAACGGCGTTCTGGCGATCAGCCGGGCCGTCTCGACCAACTCGGCGCCGCCAAAAAATCACGGACAACACGCGAAGCACCCGGTCGTCGAACCCCGCCGCGCTTCGCTCCAGTTCTTGCGGCGCGTGCGTGCGCAGCAGAAACGCCAATCGAGGGAGGGTGGAATCCCTCAAAAGGGTGAGTTGGGCTTGGCGTGGCAGCCGCTCGTCCCCCAGGGCTTCAAAAAAGCCCGCGTACGGGCCAATTTTCTCCCCCACCCACTCCTCCACTGGCGCGCCGCTCCCGAGGAAGCCGGCGCCAAGGATCCTCATCACGCCGCTGGCGGTGGGTACGGGAATGCCCGCCACCGGCACCGGCACCGCCACTTTCAACAGGTGGTGGCTTTTCGCCGGGTTTATATCGAAGCCGAGTTCCGATAAAAGTGGCCCGGCCTCGTCCAGGAACGCCGTGACTCTGGTGGCCGGGTGTCTCGGCAGAATGGGTCCAAGGGCCTCCGCCATGGCCGTGGCGAAAAAGAGCGGACCCAGGACCATGCCTTGTCGCACGCCACGTGTCGAGGCGAGCTCGTGTGTGCGACGGCCCTTGTCGTAGACGCCAAGGGCCGCCAACTCGCCGAGGGCAAGGTCCACCATTCCAAATGCGGAGGGGGGCTCCTTGTGGCCATAAAAGGCCTCAAGCGCGAAGCGGCGGGGGATGTTGTTGTACGCGTTTGTCGCGTCCAAGGCGACAAGCGTGTCGGCAGACATGCTGACGTGCGCCGTCCGAATCTGCTTCACGGCGTCCGCCGCGTCGCTCCAAACGCTGAATTACCACCCGCAAAATACGTCGCGGAACGACTTTTCGACCGCCTCGAATGCGATGTGGGAGGCGATTTTGAGGAGTACCGACTCCGGCGTCATCGGCCGTACCTTGCTAGAACCTGCCTTTTTCAGAAACGGGTGGACCACACCGGCCCGGAGCCGGTACGCGAAGAACGGTGACACTTTCTCCGCGAGAATGTCCTGGATCACCGTCGTGAGCTCCTGCAAAAGCAGCGCGTTTTCGGTCACCGGAATCACGAGTTCACGGGTCCAGCCGTCGAGTCCCGCTGCGGGGGAGCGCCTGAGAAGCTGCAGGACGACCCTCTCCGATTTTAGGTCGTATGGAAACGGGACCTCTGGCGGCCTCGGATAGTCCGCTGGGTCCTCCCGCAAGTGAAGGTCCCGAAGCTGCTCGATCGCCTCGCTGGCGTAGGCCCGCGGCAGCTGGGTGTAGAAAAGCGTTCGGGCCGCTTTTCCGAGCACACCGAGGCTGGTCTGGTGCAAAATCCTGCTGTGGCGTTTTTCCGCCGGTAATCCTCCTTTTCCCGGTGGGAAAAACTGGTCGGTGTTGCGTTGCTGGCTTCGCGGTCTGGGTCTGTTGCCGGCGGCTCCCTGGCCCCACTCCGCCGCTGGTCCTCCTCGCCGTCGCCGGCCTGTTTTCCGGCCGCCTGGCCGGTCGGGTCAAAGTTCCCGGGTTCCACAGGTGCGTGGCGTAACGCCCCAGAGCCTTCCTCGTCTCCACCGGCCTCTTCGTCCTCGACCTCGCCGTCCGGCGCGGCCTTGGAGAGGCAGTTTCGCACCAGGTTCGTGAGAGCAACCTGTCTCCGGTGCCGGGTGCTTTCGGACGCCGCCGTGTACCCCAGCAGCGCCTGGCCCACGGAGTCGGCCCATGTCCGCCACCGCTGCTTCCGAAGCGTGCGGATCGTGATCGGAAGCATCTGCACCCACCGCTGGTCTTCGCCTGTGGTGCTTCCAAGGAGTTCCGGTCCTCCGGGTCCTCCTGTGTGTCCCGGTCGGTCCGTGGACGCTTGTTGTTACGAGCGGTTCGCGTTTCGAACGGGTCGCATCGCTCAACGTGTGCCGCGCGTCCGCGCCGCGACGCGACCACGAAGCGGCCGCACCGGAGGCACCGGCCAAGGCCCGTTCGCTGGAGCGCCTCGTCGGAGCACGCCTCGTGGCTGTGTGTGTGGTTTGCGTGGTCTGTCTGCTGTGCCCGCCGGACCGCCGACGACCACGTGTACGGACACAGCGGGCACGCCAGGCCCGCGGAGGCACTCAAAAAGGTCACCTGGTCGTGCTGGAACGAACCTGCGGGGTCGTTGGCGGCGTTTTGTGTGCCTGTGTCTCCCTCTTGCGGGGTTTCGCGGGTGTTGCCGGGAGGCTGCCGGCGGCGTCCGCACGACCTCCGCCGCCACTCGCGGTCTCCGTCTCCTCGGGTTCCGGACCTTCAAACCGGTAACGGATATGTCCCTTGTTGTCCAGTGGCCGCGGCGGTTGGAGAGGCTGCATGTTGACCGTCCGCGCCTCGATCTGGTGGCCGTCCTGGGCCTCCTCGTACTCTTCGTCCCCGGCGCCGGCGGGCAGCGGGGCTTTAAGGAAGACCACTTTGTCGATCGTCGCGGCCGGGTGCAAAAGTCCACATCCAGCGAGATTTCCGGCAGACCGGACACCTCCGGCAGAGTGTCTGGCGGCACGACAGTGACCACCACGGCGTCTCTGAAGATATAATGGGCCGTATCGGTTAGTGTTGGCGTCGGGTTTTGACGGTTCGGACAAAAACCTGACACGACAGACGTCACAGGACCTAACGCCGCTCCGAAGATCTCCGCCGTGTGGCCCTGTGAGGTGTTTTTTGGCGCGTCGTACGTAAGAATCGCGTGGAAATTCTCTACGTTTCCCTCGCCCATCGCGCCGCAGACCCAGCAGACGGTGTCCCGCCGCCCTTACATCGCGAAAAGGTTGTCGACGGCACCGTCCTGAAGGCACAAGGCCTCCAACACACCACCCGGCGCGGCGGGCAGGCTGAGACCCAGTGTCTGCAGAAGCGTCCGGGAAGCGTTGGCCGACGACTTCCGGAACGCGTTGCGCAGCGTCTCGCTGAGCAGCTGTGCGTTTCCGGTTGTGGCGATCGCGGCGACGGCCGCGGTTACCGAGCAGGTCGGCCCGATATTTGCCATTCCGTCGGTGAACGGTGAAAAGCCGAAGCGTCGTGGCACTGCTCCGGTTCCAGGATGGTGCTCCCGAATGTAGTCCTGCGCTTCCCGTTCGTCGTTGCGCGCAAATGTGCACACGACGCCGCGTGAATCCACGGCCGTGAAGTAATAGGAGCTCCTTATGACGGGGAACACCCGTTCAAAATGCCGCCTGAAAATGGCCGTGTGACGCTCGAAAAGCGTTTTCGCGAGCGTCACGTGCTCCAAAATTGCTCTTCCGAGAATTTTGGCGGTCGCAAAACTCCCGACCAGCACGTCCAGCTGCGGAAGGTACGGCTGGATCTCCCGCTTCTCCGCTGCCTTGGGTCTCTGCACGGCGGTGCTTCGACCCTGTTGGCGTTCCGCGACGGTACGACCACTTATGTTCTCCACGTTCCTCTCCTGGGTTTTCGGACCCGCTTTCGGCGAAGGAGCTGATTTTTTAGGCGACGGCCAAAAAAATCCTCGAGCTCATGGCTTCGCGTAGGGGAGCTTTCGGCGGTTTTTGCCCGGGACGTACCCCTGCTAGGTTTTGCTTCTCGGGCGAACCGCCAGTCCATGTCCTGCTTTTGAGGATGGAATCTTGAACATTTTCTTGTCGGGGACGTTAAACCGCATTTCCGCATTCTTTTTTTTTTTTGCTAAGAAGTGTGTGGTTTCTTTTTTTTTTTCTTGGGACGTAAAAAATTCTGCCGAGTGTGAATCGGAAGTTTTACAAGCATCTGTGTAGTACACCAACTTAGATTTGTTTTAGTCTTTCTTCAGCTGAGGGGCAGACCTCTGGTGAATAGCATCCCGATCACTACACACTTAGTACATGTAAGCTCTGTGTAGCCAGTCTTTCTTGGTGATCTGCCAAATAAACGCAAATGTGAAAGCCTACATGAGAAGTTCAATAAATTGATGCGAGTAACAACGCCCGGCTTTTAGTTTCATCGAGCCAGTCCTCTTTTCTTTTACTCTCTGACAGGTGCGAAGTGCGGCGAAGCAACGAGCACCAGAAAGCAGACGGGAAAGTGCTTTTTACCAGCTCTTGGCCGAGTTGTGCATCAAATAGCGTTGTGTGTGTGTGTGTGTGTGTATGTGTTGTTGCCGCCTTCACCACCAGCACCCTTTGTTTTCCTCTCAAACACCTTTTTAGGCTTCATTCGTTACACATTGCTTTATAAAACTGAACGGCGCTTCAACAAAGCACGTTTTGGGGAAGCGTCGTTGCCCTTCCACGCCACACTCTGCATGTGTGAAGCGGGTGCGAAATAAAGTGATTAAGGTCCCTGCGGAAAACGCGAAACATGTGCTTGGGTACTGTAATCGCTTGTTTCCGCATCATTCGTTTGAGGCGAGTGTTGTAGCGGAAGCAGGTCTCCGTCGCGTGGTGGACACCTCTGCGCAGTACTTCTTTGGGTGAGTTGGATCCAACATCCCCTTTACCTTTCAGCTATTCCGTTTCTCGTTTACGTCTGTAACTTCACGTTTGAGTCATTTTTCTCTTTCACGGCGCACTCCCTTTGTCGTTACAGACACAAGCGCTTTTTTCTTTCGTATTTGTTCAAGGATCGTTTTGTGTGCTACCTCCGACGTGTCCTCCCTCGCCGCTATTTGAATTCACGTTTCGAATTCTCTTCACGCAGCAAGAGATGTGACTCGGAAGAGATAGGGAGAGGCGGCACCCGCGCCTGTTCACTTTACTCACCTTTTATCGTTTTTATCCTCTAGGTTCTTTGCCACGACGACTGAGTCGGCCGTTTTGAGAGCAGACGGAGAAAAAGAAACGCGAGCTGACCTCCTTTTTCTTCAGTGGTTTGGACGCACACGACTTGTACTGTGGCAAACCGCGTGAACCGAATAGAGCTTTTTTTTTTTAAACGAAAACAATACGCGTACGAAGGCAATTACGCTCACTTGTTGCTGGTACACAAGTTTTGGCCGGAGACAGGAAAGAAACTCTCGCTTTAGCGTCGCTTTCAAGCGGATAAAGTAATAGAGAAGGAAACTTACAGTAAATCCCGGTCAGTTGATGTGATCTACAGAAATTTGCTTCACCCTTTTTCAATGATGCCGAAATTTGCCACTGGTGTGTTTTCTAATGAAATCCCAAATGCAGCGCTTTTTTTTTTTTCCTCGATGGTGGAAAAAGGAAAGCTCCACGATGCAGTGCGTACAAAGATCTTTCCTGGCCAAACATCAACACAGTAACACTAGGTTGAGGTGTGTTCTCTATTTTGCTTTCTCCCTCATCATATATGGGTTTCTGTAGTTTGTCACCTCAAAAATCACGTCGGCCTCGTTTTTAATTATTTTTGTGTGTGCCTCCTGCTACTGTCAAACTGCAGAAGGTGTACACAGAGTATGATGAGTGCACCGGCGCACCCTTGTTGAGTGTCCCTTTACTGTCGAACCCCCCCCACTCCCCCACCCCTTCACCTTTATATTCGTAGCTGTAAGAGTAGGCAAATGAGTAAAACTTGCAAACTGTTGGAATCAGCTTTTTCCCCGCCCCCTTCTGCTTCATCGTTATTTCACAAGACTGGTTTCTTCCTTTTGCTACTGTGTTCTTCCCCCTTTTTGTCGTTACCTTCCGTTGGGCTTGTTGCCGTTATTGCGTAGCCCAACCCGGTGACGATAGCTCATTAAGGGACCTCTTTTCTGTTCACCTGTTGTTACACGCGATCCCCTAATCCCTGTAGTTAGAGAGGAAACGTGCTTTGCTCCGACCTTTTGAATGAAAAACCAAAAGAGATGAAGCGGAGAGCATACGGGAAAAAGGAACGACGTCACCGATGTACGTTTGTTAAGAAGAGATAGCGTTGCGGGTAGAAAGGACAAACTGCATTCTTAAAGTAAGCCGAAGACCTTGATTAAGGAAAAACCCCTCTTTGGTTGTCTGTCTGGACAACTGCTACAAAATCGCATCAAAAAAAGAAAACACGCTTATTGCAACGGCTGTATCTGCAAGTGCATCTGGTCCTTTTCTGCACAATGGCTTGTCGACTTGGCGTGTGCCGGCTTTTGATTGCTGGGAATGAAAGAGCCTCAAAGCGCACAGGCGCAAAAGCTGACCTCTAAACACATCAGCGTGGAAGCTGGTGTGTTGAATTCGACGCAAGATGGATAGAGGGGTAGAGCTCGTTAAACCTTCATTTCAGTTTTATTATTATTATTATTGTTATTCATCCCATTCGCCTCTGTCTTTGCCTGATACACTTTGACTCAACAATCACCTCACACTACGGTCACAAGCAAAGACCTCCTTTCGTGTCTCCGCCACGCTGCTTGTAGAGCGTTCCTACTGTTGGTGATTCCACCCCCGCAACAGTGACAGTTACTAGTAATCAGCGAAACAAGACGCGTTTGTTGAAGTTACCTCTTTGTGCTGCCCTTCTGCATTTTGATTACACACGCAATAGCTGCTAGGCTACTTGATCGCTCACCGACACAAAAGAGCACAGGACAAGAAAACATGCGTCAAACGCCTCTCCTCCAGAAGCTTTTTGTCCGAAGTCAATTTGTGCTAGCCCGCCGAGGACACGGCGGCCCCGCCCAAGCTCAGAAAGATCTCGAGCGGCTTGCACTGCTCGAACAGTCGATGCTGCAGCCGGCCACCGTGCGAGCCGAGCAAACCCCTGCCGTTACGCACGCGGCCGCAGCTGCTTATTTGCGCGAGCTGCCAAATCGCGTCGAGTGCGTTCGAGCCGCCGCCGTCTCACAAGGTGCCGAGGATACACCTTACGCCAGTTCGAGCAAGCTGTCGAGGGAGCAAGCGGAGGCGGAGGAGGCGGGGCCGCATGTCAGCAACCTGACTCAATTCCTCTCGCGGTGCAAGCAGCTGAAGATTGAGTACAGCTCAGCCGGTGACTCGGCGACGCGGCGGCTTGGCAGGGAGAAACTCTGCGCCTTTTGGACTCGTCACGCGTCGAGCGCAATCTCGTGCTGCTACCAAGGTGTGCGAGAGGTCGGCTTTGTGGCTGACTACGGACTGGCCGACACAGGGATGCACCTTGGACTGTCGGAGTTGTGGGCCATGCTGCGGGTGTTGAAAGCCGAGAGCGGCGTCGCCTCCGGCGTTGATGCCACGCGTATTCTGCAGTACTTGTCACGGGAGTTGCAGTATTTGGAGCGCGGTCGACCTGCCGCATCGCATAAGCGGGACACAAACCCTGTCGCAGTGGCAGAGCGACCCGCACCGTCAAACCTCTTGGCTTTCCGCCAAGCACTGACAGATCTTGCGTTAGATCTGCTTGCTTTCTACTTTGTCGTCCACAACCCTTCGGTTGATCCACCGTCGCCGCATATGGATACACATAGATTCACAACATTTGAGGAAGGAGGAAGCAACCAGGCTCACCTGGCACCCTCCCCCGCCCCACCGTTAAGCAACGTCCCCATCGCAAGCGCGATCGATGCGTTGAGTGGGTTGGAGGTACTGGCCGTGCTGTCCGCCGCGGATGCCACAGACGAAACCATTGCTAAGGTGTGGGAGCAGCGCCGCGTGAGTACGCTCCGCTGTCAGCGGGAACCGGCTGTGGTGGTGGCAGCGGCGACGGCGCAGGCGAGAACCGCCTCTCTAGCACGTGAAGTGCACTACCTGCTTGTCGCGGAGCTCTTTCGGTTTTTGGCGATGCAGCGTCACGACCTGCGCCTGACGGACATTGTGCACGGTTTCGCGCTTCTGCGTGTTCATCTACAGACGCTCTGGCCTCCCTACGCACGGGACCGGCACAACTCTGGCGATAACGCACTAATATCGATCACCGCTGCTGTTTCCACAGATACGCCTGCTGCAGCAGCTCCAACACGAGCGCCGCACCTACCGTTATGGTATGAAAAAGACACTCTCTTTCGTGTGACGTGGGGCCTGGCCGTAGGTTTGGTCAGCAAGGATCGCAGGCTGGTCAACCCCTACCACTACGTAAAGATCGTGACGACACTCGCGAAGCTGCCGGGCTTCGTGCTGGCCCCAGCGCCGGAGCCACCAAAAGAGCTGCGGCGGTATGAGCTTTCGAGCAAGACGGACTCCGCAGGTACTGCCATTGCTGAAGTGGGCAACAGCGAGCATCACAACGATCACTTTTCGTTGCTGTCGGAAATTCCACCGGAGCAACGGGCACGACATCAGCCTCCCGAAGTAGAAGAAAGCAAAAAGAGCAATAACGTCAAGGATGAGGCGGCCGTGGTTGCCCTGCGACCTGCAGACTTCTGGCGCTTCATCGTATCCAAGGCGTGTGTCTTTGTGCCAAGCTTGCCACTTGATCAGCGGCACGTTGTCTGTCGCAGTTTGCACCTCGCCATCACCGAAAAACGGGGCCAGTTGCTGCGTAACAGTACAGAGAAAATGTTGCGCAATTCCCCCAATACGTCGTCGCGGTCGCGTCGTGGGGCAACGTCGAAGTTTTGGGGTATCGCTGCACGTGGCCACGGGGAAAGCTCCGATGACGCTGCCGACATTATACTGCCGCTGGTGGAGGAGATGGCGACCTACGCAGAGAACTACAATGCCTGCATTCAGGACAGGTGCATAAACCGGCACCACCACACCACCAACGGCAAGCGAAATTGAAGGAACTGCGGCGGAGAGGTGGATAGCAGGCAATTCCTTATCCAACGCCGTTCATAACTCGCGTGACGCTCTTACAAGAAAGGGGACGCAAAAACAGCAACGTCACGGTGCAGGGGTGCGTATGTGTGTCCGCCAGTTCGACGTGACACTCCAACTCCGCAAAAGAGGCAATACCACAACGACCCTGAAATACCAAAAGAAAAAAACTGTACACAACCGCGCTGTCCGCAGCACTGTACATATACACTCACATCATCGATCACGCAGTTAATGAAAGGAAACTCAGTGCCCGAACAGTCCCTGTTCTTTCCTGCCAACGCTGCTTGCTCAGTCTTCTGTGTTCATTCAACTCTTTTGTCAGCGAGGCCTGAGCACCTATGGAGGAAGAGTACACGCAGCAGTCTAGTTGCTGCAAATCGCGCCCGGAAAAAGGGCGAATCGCACTCGTGTGTCTAAGTGTCACTTGAAGTTTCCATTGCAGTCGCATCTTACTGTCTCACGCAGGGTGGCTCTTTCTTTTTTTCCGCCACGCATACACACACTTCCTGCTTCTTCATCCCAACATCTCCTTTGAGTCGGGAAGGGTGTGCACAGAAACCCCCTATTACTCCCATCAAGCACATCACTGGATACACACGACAACCTGGTAACGTGTTTTTGCTGCACGCATCAAACAGCTCTATCCTTCGTTTATGTAGTGAAGCTTTGTCTTTCGTAGCCTTAGTAATTATAGCAGCCAACTTCTCTTTTTCGTTTAACGAGCGGGCACTCGAAACCTCTTCCTCTCGCGTACTGGCCTTTTTATCGCCACCTGGCTGCTTCATTTTTTTAGTTGTTGTTGTTCTTCCCCTCCACCTCTTTTTCTCTCCCCGAGTAGCTTTTCGAAAATGATGCGTCGATTTAACGGCTCCGTGCTGCGCCCCGCATGCGGGAACTCAGTGATGGCCCCATCCTCGATTCTAACGCTGCAGTCCATGCGTCACTTCCATAGCATTTACAATATCATCGGTTCCTGCCTGATGTGCGGTGCGTGCATGCTCTGCTTCGGCTCCTGGGCCAATAACTACTGCAACGTCAAGAAGTACGGCCGTTGGCGTTTCCGCAACTCGATCGATGACGTCATCATGGTATCCGACTTCCGCGGAGCGCGTTACGTCGGTGCGTTTATCGGGCTTGTCTTCTGGTGGTTTGTCGTAGGTCCGCAGAAGTACCGGTGGAACAGCAACCTCGGCGACATCCCCGGCAACACCCGCATTGGTCCCTTCTGAAGTGATGAGCAAGGTGAGCTCTTTTGTAGTGCTGGTGGTACGTCCTCGTCTGAAAAACTGTGCGTGTCGTTGTTGTTTTCACGTATGGAAAGTTGCTACTGTTATTTCCGTGTCTTCAGATCTGCCTTCCTTCTTTTCCTCTAGTTTCAGACCTTTGCACTGACACAATTCCACTGGCGTTTTAGTCAAAGACTCCTGTTCTTATCTCACCCTTCCTTCTGTTTCTCGGACCTCCGCACGACGGCGAAAAGAAGAAAAGGGAATCGGCGTGTGGAAGCGAAGGGTGTGCTGTCCGTTTTTTATCAGCAAGCAAAGGAGTTAAGGTCGGACCGAACGGCGCAATAAACAAAAAAAAACAGGACTTCCCATCTATTAAAAAATACGTTTATGTTCCTTACGAGCTGACGTAGAACACGTTTGGCACGAAGCACTCACATGCAACCCGTGGATTCTTCGAGTACTTGTGCTTTATTGCGTTCTGTGCGCCCGCTAAGTTGGCCTGATTGCCTTTGCCAAACCTCCGTCGTCTATCTCCACTTGTTTTCGTAACACGCAAAAGCTGCGCAGCTAACAAAAACATACACACATCAGCACCGACGCACTTGTACGTACCGGCACCATGGCCTCCCCGAACTCCCCCAACGCCAAAGCAGTTCAGCTGACAGATGAGGAAATCACGCGCCACCGCGTCATCAGCCGGCTAAATGACCTGCGCATCCAGCCGCTGAAGCAGCTGCCCATGACAGGTTTCATGATGTGGATGGTCGGCAACGACGTGAGCATCTTTTCAATCATGTTTGTCGGCATGGCCGTCATCAACCCATTGCAATCCATCTTCGGCGCCAGCAAGGTCTTCGAGAACTTCGAGGAAGACGCCAAGGCAGACCGGCAAATTCGCTCTGCCGTGAACCAGTCTAAATGGATCTACATTGGCTGCTGCCTCACCGCGTTCCTGGTGGCGCTGGTGAAGCTGAACTGGATGGAGCTTCTGCCAGTCAGTTCGATGGACTGGATGGATAACACGCCTCCCTCGTATGGCGAGTTCAGCACCGGTGCCTTCTACAACTGATCTCATAAGTTCTTAGGGTGTTTGCCGTTTTGTTTTCCTCCGTTGCGCATCGGTGGTTCTGTTTATCTTCCTGTTCTGTTACAAAGGAGACCTTAGTTTTATTTGGTTCTTCGTGCAGTGGAGAACGCGTCCGACGGCGAAGGAGTCGCACGGAGTTGCCACTTTATGATCAGAATTGGTTTCTCGTCTTGAGTTCTTTTTGTTCACCATCTTTTGTGGTATTTGTGTTGGTTCTCTAATCTACTTTATTAATGTAGTGTAGCAGCAGCAAAGCAGGAACAAAAGCAACGGTGGTGCTTCAGAAACTCGTGTTTGCCGCACAAAACAAAACTGCTCTTTGACGATTGGAAAAGAAAAAAAAAACGATGCGTTGGGTGGGTGATCGCGTTATTTAACATTTGAAAAACTGGGCACAGAGAAGATTATTGGGTGCGGAGGCTGATGAGTCCAGGCGACACCACCAAACCCACGCAGATGCCTTCGGGTCTTTCACTCATCACTGGTGTCTCCCTTCCTTCACGGCCTATTCACCCACCACCATTGTTAAAGTGAGTGGTTTTAACTTCACCCCGTCACAGAGTGCAATTAACATTTATATATACATGGACATATATATCTATATATATTATAAGCAAGAACGTCACACACAAAAAAAAAATGCGGGTGTCTCGATTTTTATTGAGTGCAACTGATGCAAGTGGTGGTCTCAGAGCTGGAGCAGTATCTGCTGCGGCACCCTCTACACCCGCCTCGTCCAGCAATTCTTCCTCTTTACCAACATCCTCATCGGTGCAGAGCACCCTCCATTCCTTCCGCACACGCGACATTACCCTGCGCATCCCCAGCAAAGATCATTTCGTGCGCGTCTCCTTTTGCTCTACGCGCCACCTCCTCGCGGAGACGATCCGACGCCACAACCTCCTCCGCGCCACTACGGCCAACATCCCTTTCCTGCAACTCCTCGGCACGCAGCTGACTTTCACCAACCTGCTTGCCTCCGCCCAAGAAGGCGAGGAGCGAGTGGAGACGCGCTTTACGACGGAAGAAGCAACGATACTGACCGAAGCCCTTGCACTGGGAGAGTGCCGCTGTTACCTGCGACCCGAGTACAACGCGCAGCTAGAAGAGCAAGGGCAGCCCACTTTCCCACTTCGTGTCAATCGTATCTTGTACCGGCAGCACGCCCCGTTTTCGTCGCACGTACACGCCGACCTGTCAGAGCTGTTGCAGCCACCCATGTCGACTGCCAGCAAAGCGAACGACAATGGGGGTGCTGATATTCACGGTGAACCTTTCTCCCTTTACACACCGAAAATGGCGCAACGTGTCCCTCTCGAGGCGTGGACAGAATTCTACGCCCACAACAGCACGTTACACGCGTACAACTACCTGCGCCGCTCCGACGGCTGCGTGCCAGCGGTATGGATGTATACCGCCCTCGACAGGAGAATCTTACACGCTAACGGCCTGCTGAACGCGAGCGGCACTCCGGTTTCAACGGAACACGTCAACACAAACGCTGACCTCTCCGACCCGAAGGCAACGGAGAGGGCGCAGGAAGCGCGCGTGCACGCCCTGGAACGCTCGCTGCGGCACGCCGTCACGCACAGCTTTGGCGTCATCGTCACGCCTCTCGCCGCTGGTGACGCCATGGATCAGCAAGTCGGACAGCTGAATCGTGCGCTGGCGGAAGCCGCAGCCCTCCTGCATGCACCGCGTGACAATTCCTCTTCGTCCCTCTCACCCCTGCAGCCGCTGTTGGCAAACTGCAAGGAAAAGCACACCACGTGTCAGCACGTCCTCTCCCTTCTGTCGGGCGACTACGAAGGCGCCCACGCAGCGGCGGTGGCAGCGCGGCAGTACAGCGAAGATCCGGCGCAGGTGGCCGCCGTTGTTGATCCGCTGCGCCGCTCGCTTGGCGTCGCCGACTTCGTCATCCCGCTCGCTGCAACGGAAGCGATTCGCACCGGCCTCGACTTCTTCTGCCGGTGCTCGAAAGTGAGCATCATGACCTCATTGGCCGCTGCCCCGCTGAGCGCACTGGAGTCGCTGAAAGCAAATGACGGCGTTGTGAATTGCTCTTTTTGTGGGAAGCACTACCAGCTAGGGCCTGATGACTGGGAAGAGCTAGAAAAGACGCGCAGGACACCCACTGCCGCTTCCTCAACGTAACGCAAAACGGTGGTAGCACAGGTAGCCGCAAACCTAATGTTGACTGACCCACAGAACGCTATTATCCATCGTTTCGTTACACTGGGGCAGTTTTCCCCTGCTGATGCCGGCCACCCCACCGTGGTGTCAGGGTATAGTACCCACTAGGTGGGGAGGCCAAGCGCCTGCAGCGTGCTGTTCTAGGTTGCGAGGACATTGACGTGGCGGCCAGCTCCGGGTCGGTCCCGTGTCGGGTGCCGTGCAGTAACGTATACGTGTGAACCAACTTGCGAAAACTTGCGTCTCCGGGCTACAGATCCTACTCGTTGGACTGCCAAAGTGGCTTCAGTGCTGCGCTGTGGTGCCGCTGAGCGCAATTCGGGACCGCTTTGAGGTGCACTCAATGGAACTGCAACGGGACTCATGCCAGCCCCAAATGCTGGCGTTAGCCCGTTGCCTCGAGGCGAGTTCGGTGCCGGTCTGCATCCTCCAAGAGACACACTTCAATTGAATAGACTGCGAGTCTTTTGGCTCAGACGGTTATCGACACTGCGGTGCTGCCAAGAGTGGTGAAAGCGGCGGGAGAGCATCTCCGTGTGCATCCAGCGCGACGTCGACGTTTCACCAAGCTTCGCGTATCGCGCGTGAAGCAGCCGTTGAAGCTGATGAGCTTGCACCTCCTGCTGCTGGTACCACAAGTCCACTCACAGTATCTTCTGCCTCTCCCTCTTCTTTTCCTAACACGTCTCAATGTGATGTGGCCGTAGACACTGCAGGAACGGGGCTGCCGAAGTAACGCCGCCCCGTTTAGATACGGTCCAGTACCGAGGAGTGTAGATTGAAATTGTGGGTTAGGGTTCAGCTACAGAGCAACGTGAGGTGGCTGAGGTGCCACGAGTAGAATTTGCCGTATTACACGTGTTTTGGTAGTGGCGACGTACGTACGAAAACCCCCTGATTGTTGGTGGATCACCGATTTACAGCTTTCGAATACAAACACGGTAAAAGGGGGTGTTTTTTTTTCTTTTTTGAGTGGTGAGCGCCTTACCACTCCCACCTGACAGGATGATCGACGTGGTTATAAGAAAAGCAGTTGCGAAACACTTTGTAAGCAACACGTTTTGAGGCGTAAACGAGGAGCATCCAGATGATTTATCCACTGAAAAAGCAAGCGCTGCTCTTTAGCACGCCCTTGGCTTCGTTTGTGCCGTTGGTTTCCTCTATGCCACCTTTTCCATTGCACGACTCTCTTAAACGGCGCACACTTCACCTAAAACGTACGCAGGAGCACATTCGATGCTTCACTCGAACAGACAACACTCTTTCTATTTCACGCACTCCACTTCCTGGCTCTTTGCACTGAGCAGCACGCGTGCATTAGTGTGCTATTGGTGACGTCCAAAGCCCTGAACAACTTCCTTTTCTTACCGCTCCTTTTGTTTACTGAATCTTCTTCTTGTCTTTCTCGTTACTGCTGGCCGAACTGCCAACAGAGAAAGAAACTATTGTCAAGCGTGAGAATATCGAAAAGTGTACACTGAAAGCACCAACTGAATCATGAGCGTTCAGAAGGCCTCTGAGAAGGAGGCGGAGTGCGTCGCCGCGCTCATGAAAAAGTACCCGCCCTCCTTGCTGGACAAGGAGGACGAAGGTTTCCTCAGTGGCAATACTTACCTGCGCTTTGCACGCGCGCGGGACAGCAACATTGAAAAGGCATCGAAGATGCTCGAGAACACCATCGCGTGGCGCAAGGAGACGAGGCCATACGCCCTAACCAGCAACGACGTGAAGAAGTCGATGGAGCAGGTAACTTTAGTGTGTGGCGGGCGTGATAAGGAGGGTTTTCCGGTCATGGCCATGGTACTGGGCATGAAGAATGACTGTACCGTGGAGGAGCGAACGCTGCAGATCATCTACATTCTCGAGGAGACGCAGCGCAAAGGCTACGACCGACTTACCTGGATCATCGACTTTGGCGCGATGGGCAAGCAGCGGGACGCGCGCAGCGCGGAGACACGGAAGAAAACAATGAAAATTCTGCTGGACTACTACCCGGAGCGCATGGCTCTCATTCTCATCTACCGCCCGCCGTGGTACATAAGCTGGTTGCTCAGCTTGGCGAAGACATTCATGGATCCCCGCACGGCAGCCAAGGTGCACAAGGCCGGCTCAACAATCGAGGACCTCGAGAAGCTCGTGGACCGCAGCCAAGTGCCGAAAATCTGCGGCGGCGCGCTGGAAAGCTCGAGCTCATCAGCGCTAGCGAATCTCCCCTCGCTGATCGACGAAGCGCAGTCGTCAAAAAAGACGGCAGCGAGCAATAGCAGCAGTGAGGTTGCTACCAAAAAAAAAGGCAGCCGAAGTGAGGAGCAGCGACAAGCCGATTGCACAGGATAAAAGCTGAGTGGTGTTGGGGTGCTGATGTCTCTACCTTTCTTTTCTTTACCATTGCTGCATGTAGTATTTTACGTTGTAAACCCGCGTGGCACTGCCACCATGAAAAAAAAAAAAACAAGCAGTTCACAGCGTTGGCGCACATATATGTGATAATAGTGCTCTTTATCGTTACGACTCGTATACGTGACGCTTGTTTTTCCCGAATGAGTTTATCCAATTTGCTTCTCCTTTGTGAGTTTCTCCTGTTGTATTGCCGCTAAGAATTGAGGGTATCATCCTTTTCCTCCAGCAGATAGCAGTACAATCTCCTTGCACCTGTGAGACCCTACAGACAAACAGAGAGACACAACCCCCCCCCCTTTTTATTCTGCGCTTTCAGTAGACGTGACGCCGTTCGGACCCCCCATGTTGAGCGGCAATGCTCATTTCTACTTTGCCTTTTTTTTTCCTCTTCATTCCTCTCCCTAAAACGCATAGAAGTGACAACCTTTCTATTCGACAACTCTCTTTTCTTTTTGGGCCTCTTACTGGTGTAGTAAAAGGCGATGCCCCACACTCTGACGCTGTTTCGTCACTACCGTGATGCTTTACTGCAGGGAAAAAAAAAACGAAACGTTGGCGAATTCGTCCTGACTTCAGATTCTGCGATGGCCTTGTCTCTGCGTTCACAGACACCACGCCTCATTCCACTTGACCCTCCTCCGTGGTGGCTGAAACGCCGCACCGTAGCGCGTCTTTCTCTTGGACTGTTAACGCTGCCGAGATTTGCAGCCTATTAAGCAGCACTTGGACTGATGCCTCTCTACATTCTGCATTTTCCGAAATTCTTATTCCAACTTCACGCTTTCCCCAACTGCTCGTCCCAGATGACCTTTTCTCTCTTCCTCTATCTTCTCTGAGCGCAGCAGCAGCTGCTCAAACACACTCAATTACATTTATAATACACATACACTCTTCTCCGTTTCTGATACAAAGGTTTCTATGCAAGCATAATCGCATCTGAGGAGTGAAAAGAAATTGTCTTTGCCTCAACTGCTTGTTGAATACGACTAAAGCACTACAACTCAATGGGTTAAGCTCACACTACAACACCCGCGACAAAAAAAAAAACTGCGAAACTGACTGAGGACGCGAGCTGTGTGGCGTAGCCCAAGACACTCTTTACCCCCTCCATGCCGAACCCGGCGGACGCCAACTTTCAAAACGACACCAACTACTTGCGTTTCGCACGTGTTTGCACAACCGGTGCGGCGAGAGTGGCCGGTACGCTCACGAAAGCCGTCGCGGAACGCAACGAAACAAAGCCGTACGCAATCACTGAGGACAAGGTGGAGGAAACGGCGACCACTGCAAGAACAGCCGGCTCTTCATCATCCCCTCCGTGACGGGCCCACAAAGTCCAGCGATCGAAGGGCGTGAGAAGTTCCTCTTTTCACGTTCGAAGAAACGGAGTAAAAGGGCTATCACCGCAGCACGTGGTTCCTGATGTGGAGCCACAGAACGAAGGAAAGGGAAAGGGACAAAGACCCGGACCCAAAGAAGCACCGCAAGGAAGTTATGGTTATCCTGGATCACTACTATCCAGAGTACACGAACTATCTTTCTCTTCCACACCGCAATTTCCCACTCGTATGATACCGTTGTGTATGAAAGCGCTCAGCGCCTTCGTGGCGGTGGGTAAAATCCACGATGTCGGCTCAAAACCGAAAGGCTTTGACAAGGACATCGCGCGTGATCAGCTGCCTGAGTTGTGCGAAGGGTCGAAGCCGGACCACACCGTGGAGGCCTTTGGTTTCTTCTTTCCTTTTTTCCGTATTCTACCCTCATCACGCGGGTAGTGAAGGTGGAACCTTTTTCTTATTTTCTTTTTTCCGATATTGAACAAAAAATCACGTCTGTCGTATTTAATCTGACAAAGGCTTCAAACTTCCAAGTTTCGCTTTTCTCTGTGCTTTCCTTTCTCTTCTCCATAGCGTTGAGCTTTTAAATTCAACTTAATGTTTCTCCCCAGTCCTTTTTCTCGGGCTCAGGGCAGTTCTTGCACTCTCCCAATTAAGCTCTCTTCTTCATGCTTAAAAAGCCGCTTACCACTTTCTTCATATATGCGATGACGGTACCTGTCGCAATGAAAGGCGATGATAACTCTTGTTTAGCTTTGATTTCAACCGATTTGCTGCAGGGACGAAACAGATCAACCATCACTTCCCTCAGTTTCCTTGCGAAGCGCGACCAACGCAAGCGCGCAGCCACCGTTCAGCGCATTTGACTATACCATTACTCCACACGACGCGCTCTTTTGGGGAAGAGCCACCTAACGCAAGCAGTTGTCCGAGTTCCTTCTTTTTTTTTCTGACGCAGTAAAGCTG
Source organism: Crithidia expoeki (assembly GCA_900240875.1). Classification (NCBI taxonomy): domain Eukaryota; phylum Euglenozoa; class Kinetoplastea; order Trypanosomatida; family Trypanosomatidae; genus Crithidia; species Crithidia expoeki. The sequence goes on from OESE01000216.1 coordinate 405,128, forward strand.
CCCTACCGTGTCTGTATCCCTTTGTGCCCCTTCCTACCTTTCTCTAGACCATTGTTCCTTCCTACTATACTCCTAGATATTCCACGATGCCCAAGAAGGCGGCCAGAAAAAAGTCTGGAAACGATGGCACTGCCAACACAAGCGAAGCCGCTACCACCATCGCTGCAGTTGCCGACGCCGACGTCCTCCACACTCCCCGCGCAGAGCGACGGCGGGTGTGGACCACGCGTGCAGATGACGCCACCGCAGCCATGCAACAAGTGCAGCAGCTCTTGCAGCAACACACCTCCGAGGCGGACAGTGCGAAACAGGCCCTCGACCACCTCTTCGCCACCGCGGCGCAGCTGTGGGCACTAAACGCGGAGGAGCTGCCGGCGCCGTACCGCGACAAGTCTCGCCCGACCTCGCAGCGGGGGGGCAGCGGGGCAAGCGCGCGCGGCGCCGGCAGCTCGGCGGTTCATCGTGCTCCCTCCCCTGCGTCCTCCAAGCTGGCGCACCGGGCAAATAACAGCGGGCCCGATAATGCTAAGGCGGGTGCTGTTATTCCTGCAAGCAATGTCGAAGCGGCAGCGGAAACAGTCGAAACTGTGATTCGGCAGTTGACGCCTGCCCAACGCACCAAATTATCGAGCACGCTGCAGACGCTCTTTCATTCACCCGTCGCACCAGCAACAACTCATACGGCGTCACCCGGCAACGTCCCTACGTCCCCAACTGATGTCAACAAAAAAGGGGAAACGCAGCTTTCGAAACAGCAACAACAGCGAAGTGCCGCGGGAGGGTTACCGCCTTCCACTCCGACGGCAGTAACAGCGGACGGTGAACTTTCCACCCTCCCAGAAAAAGACGGCAAAAGAGGTAACAACAGCAGTAACGCAACAATTCCCGCACCGCTGTTGACAGCCATGAAAGAGCTTCAGGTGCGTCGAATCGAGCTAGAGGCGCAACTGAAAAAAGCCACCGCCGCAGCAGCACAGCAGCTTCAGCGCCTCCAGCTACTGCAGGAGGAGTCGATGGTGGCGCAGTACGCCTTGGAGGCCCTCCACCATGACAGCAGCCCCTTACCAACATAGCAACGTAGCAACTTGGGCCCTGCAGACTTGAATACTACCAAACCTCTGCACACCTTTTGAAGCTACACAAGCATTCGATGCACACACACCATGTAAAGTACATTACCGAGTAGAACCGAATTCTCCGCAGCCGAAGTTTCTCACAAACTAACCACACCATTAAGAAAACGAGACGCACCAGAAGTAACAGGCTTCAAGCAACCCCTCCCAACCTATACGACCAAAAAACGGCAACGAACGGCGAGAAGACCGATGTTAGTAGGATGGGAGCAAATGCTCCGGCGTTACTAGTGACGTGAGTCTGACAACTGCTACTCTCCTTCGCTCCTCTCCTTCGCCCTACTTCTGATGCTTACCGAGCATATGTTCACGCATTTTCCCCCTCGCTGGTGAGGTAGCGTCTTAGTTGGATCGCCGGCGTTTAGAGTAAGTAACAACGGCCTTGATTCCGCACGGCAAGTGTGGGGTCGTGGAGCAGAGCCCTAGCAGCATTGCTCAATTAAATAGGGGTGGGCGAGTGTTCGTGTTCTTCGCTCAACAGGCGGACGGGTTCGAGAGGCGGATGATCTGTGGGGTCGGTATGTGAAATAGAAGGCTCGTGCTCTATGGCGACAGAGCGAACTCTAGTGCTGCGTGGAGCAATTGCAGTCGCCCGGTTCCGTCGGTTCAAGTTCGAGGATCCTGTGCTGCCGCAGCAGATGAGCAAGTTCAGAGAGAGCACCGGGTGCCAGGAAGGGCTGCACGGTCCCCTGTGCAGCAGCAGGTTACGCAGGCCCTGACTGCTGCCAGGAGCGCAGCCGCAGAACGTGCTGAATGACGCGACGCAGATGGACGCCACCCCGGCTCTGGAAAGACAGACGTCGTCGGCCGCGACGGCTGCATCCGCAGCAACGGCGACAGCAGCGCCCAGCGCTGCGAAGGACGCAAACCCGGTTTTGCAGCTTCAGTCTTCGAGGGACACGTTTGGGATGAAGAGTGGGTGGGCCGTGAGAGAGCGGGTGAAGGCCACCCGCTGCGAACGGCGTTTGACACGGCAAGCGGGCCAGATTAGACGTTTGGAGCAAGTGGTTGGCCGCGATACACCGGGGCTCGTCAGCGTGCGGAGCGATTTTACTCGGCTGCAGGGGGATTTCATTTGCCTGTAAGAGGAAGTCATGAGGACGCGTGAGGTGGTGGAAGCCCAGGCGTCTTCTGATCGCATGATACGCGGCCAGGGAGTTTGGCGATTGAAGGGACAGCTCGCGCAGGCGGAGAGCCGCTTCGAACGACGGTTGAAGGGGGTGCAGGTTGCTTAGAAGACTTAGCCCGAGCGGACAACCACGTTGAACGCCTCCCGGACACTACCGCGCCGGCGAACTCGTCCAGCTCCGAGGACGAGGGAGAGGGCAGCAATGGCGCCGCGACTTCACGGAGCGGCTTGTCAGACTGCAGGAAGCGCGGAAGAAGAGGAGCAGGAACACGAAGACGGCGCGGCTCTGGAGACCAGGTGCTCGGCCTCCGCATTCGGTTTTGCAAGCATGACGGCGAGTGTTGAGCAGGGCCAGACGCGAATGGGAAGGCGCTTCACAGACGACATAGTCGGCGTACGACACTCGCTGGCCAAGGCAATGTGTGGGATGGAGAACAAGACGGCGGCGGCAACTGCAGCGGTCGGCGCGATCCTGCGTACGTGTCACCCTACCCTGACCCGCAAGCAGCCCAAGACGTGAACAACAGCACCCCGTGGTGGGTAACCCGGCGTGATGAGCGTGGCACAGACGGCGGCGGCGACGACGGATTCGTCAACGTGATGGACGTACGCACGTGGCGCAGCGCCCTCGAAGGCCCCGCGCTGGCAGAGGTGGATGTAGAACACCGGAATGTTGTATTTGACGGCCAGCTGAACGCATCCACGACGGCCGTGCAAGGATGCCAGGCATCCCTATTTGAGTGGGTGCAGAGCGCACAAGCTTCGCCCGCTCCGCAGGAGTATCGAGCAGCACTTGGAAACCATGGCGCGTCGCGCCCCACAGTGGCGCCCAAATCGAACGCGTACGCAGGTTTGACGTACGAAAGGGTGTTGACGGTCCGACGGAACGTGGACGCTGGAATGGATGCGATGCTAGAGTGGACGAAAGGCGTTGTCCACGCAAAAAAGGCTGCGGAGGCTGCTGCGTCAGAAGGTGCCAGGCACGCGGTGCCAACGCCTGCGGACGACGTGTGGCACATCGTCGTCGGGACGCCCGAGTGGCGCGGCAAGGTGGTGTAGAGGCTGGCGCGGATGACGGCCAGCCGCTGGGTGGGGGAGCAGCCCGGAGGGTCTCCAAGAGCGCCCCGTCCTGATATCCAGCCACTGTGCGTCGACCAGAGGACAGCACGCCTACGACCCCCTTTTATTCAAGAGCCTCTTGGGGTCGGCGGAGCCGCTGACAACCACGAGCACGCGTGAGGCTGCCCGGAAGCCGAAGTCGTTGTAGAATGGACACACGGCGCACTCCGTCAGGGGTGGGGCCGTCAAGCACGCCATGCGGGTCGCACACGACAACTACCTCGATTGGCGCACGGAGGTGCACCTGATGAAACGCAAGGACAAGAGGGTCCACCCGCCGGCGTAGCTACGCTACGTAGAGGAGGCGGTGGCTTTTACAAATGATGTGCACCGCCCAACCCCGTTGATGTAGGAGGGATCCCGCTGGTGGAGCGCCAGCTACCCGCGGAGACTTCGCCTCCCTGCCGCGGCCACGCGACCGTGTGGCACGCGCATAGCACAGAAAACGCGACCGCGAGGACGAGCTGCAACGTCCGCCCCAAAAGGTGGATGTGGACGCGTTGAACGTGGTGTGTGGAAGTCGAGAATGTTGCCGGCGGTGGCGGCACGTTTTGAGGCGCCACGGGGCAGCCCAGCGCCGGCAGAGAGGAAGGCTCTAACCCGCAGGGCAGTCGCCGCACCTGCGCGACGGCGTTGCGTAGCGTGGCCGCGGGGGGAGAGTGAGGAGAGGGGCTACGAAGCTGGTGTGCCTTTGGAGCGCGTGGCCCGGTGCCCTTCGGCGCTTCAGGCCGAGGAGGCTACGTGTCTCGGCCTGAAGGCGCCATTCTGCCAGGTGCTGTTGCCGGTGGAGGCTCGTCCGTATTTTTGTTGCGTAACAGAGGGTGGTGCTTTGGAGGGGCTGCAACGGCTGCCGATGGGATATCGCGCCGGGCCAGAAATGACGGAGCCGTTGACGCTCGTGGCTGCCGTACACCCGGGGGCGTAGTGCAGTCCGAGTGCTGCGCCCCCCGGAGCCCGCCGTGTGGGCATGGTCGCCGTAGGTGTAGCTTGTGGGCAGGGAGGCCCAGGTGACGTGGGGTGGGGTGCAGTTAGCGGTCGCCGAGTACGAGTTTGTCCGAGTTTGCTTCAGCCACGAGCAAAAGAGCGTGAAGCTAGGCGACAAGGTGCACATGCACATCTGCGAAACGCCAGGTCGGGATGTGCCCACGGTCCGAGAGTTAGAGGGCTTTTTGGATCACGGGTCGTTTTCGCGGCCGCCATAATAGGAAGCTCGGTGGCGCGGTACTACTCTTTTCTAAAAGTGCACCGTGGGCGGTTGCGTGCTCCAAATGGGGGTCTAGTGCGTCTTGACGACAGGGCGGCCTTGTCGGACTCGGTTTTACGTCGAGGGGGAGGGCCAGACGCTTCTGGACACTCTGATGGAAAGGGTGGCACATCGTGTGTCTAGGAATGCGGGCCCACCGACGGCGACGCTCGTGGCTGACGCATCGGATATCGGCTGGGGGAAGTCTTGTTTCTGGAGTCTGGTGAAATGTTCATTTCGGGGGACAGGTGGTGCCCGCCACCGCGTTTGATCGCGCAAGCGGGGGCAGGGTTGCTTGGTACGGGCTGGCCGTCTTGCGAGCCCGGCTGCCGAGCACTCTGCGCACCCTGGTCGGCAGCACGCCGGTGTTGGCGTCGGCGCATAAGGGAGCGACAAAGTCGGAAACGATGGCGTCTGAGGTGTTGCGTGTGTGTGACGTGTTGGACGGTTGGGAAATCACCGCCCCATTTCGGTACGTCCACTCGGCGAGCAGTGCCGCTGACAAACGATCTCGAGGTTTGCCTGTAGATGTGTTTGACCCGGCGAAGGGGTATCAGGAGCGAGGTGGAGACGAGGATCTCCTTGGGCTTGAGCAAGCCGAGCCCATCGTTGGCCACTTCGTGAGTAATGCTGCCGGTTCGGGAAACTGATAAGGAAGAAACACATGTTTTTACACATGGCCACGTCAGGGATCTTCTTCCCTCAGTTTGGAGTAGGGGCAAGTACGGCAGCGTGGCACCGCTTGGGGTACAGCGGGGAAAATGTTGGAGTTACGCCGCGAGTAGGAGGTGTGACTTCGGGTGTTGATTGATGCAGCTCTCTAGAGCTCACCTCGGCTCTCGGTTATTTTGCTCTTTCTTTCCTTTTCTTGAGAGCATCGTATTCCTGTTGCCTCTTCGTTCTGCATTCCCTGTTTCTTACGCAGCACCCCATTCACTGTCACCTTAGTGTGCTCCTCGACGTAGTGAGTGTGCTGTGTTGGCAAACGCCAGCAACTACCAAAAGTCTCGTAGCCCAGCAATGGGTTTTGGAATCGCGGGAATCAGCGAAAAGAGAATTACAACCCGTTTTATCGAGCAGTCCGGCCGCTACAGATGCTGACGTCAGTGCAATTTGTAAAGGCACTAAGCTAGCTCAATGACGTGAGACAGTGAACCATGTGAAATGTCCCAAAGCAAGCCGGTTGTCAGCCTTTGCGCACAACGGCGTATCCTTGGCGGTGCTCCTCCTTGCTCCTCAATGAGAGCTTGGTATCTATATATGCAATGGCATGCGAAGTGGCTCTACCATGTTCCCCTGGCACCTAATTCTCGGCACCCTCTTCCTTTCCAATTCATCCTCCTCACGCCGCTGCACTGCGGTGGTAATCATTGAGCTTCTTCACCTCAACGCCACGGCAGCTCTTTCCCTCTCCCCTTTTGCTAACTCTGCGCTTGAATTCGTGCCCAAAAGAGAAAGACCGCCTTCACCAGCAAACCGCATCTATGTCCTACGCCAAGTCCGTTGCCCTGAGCGCCCGCGCTGCGGAGTGCCAGCGCCTGATTCAGGAGCACCCGAACGAGATCCCGATCGTCATGGAGAGCACCAACGGCCGCGTGCATTTCCTCGCCCTGCCGCGCGAGTCCACGGTGGCGACGCTCGAAGTGGCGGTACGCAACGCGGTGGAGGTCACCGGTAAGAAGCTGAGCATCGTGGTGCGTGGCTGCTCGCCAGCGCCGTCGACAGGCCTGGCGGACCTGTACGAGCACTGCAAGGCGGAGGACGGCTTCCTCTACGTTGCCTTCCGCGGCGAGGGGGCCATGGGTTCGAACAGCATGTGCTGTGGTAGCGACGCCGGCAAATACCTGAGCGAAATTGAGAACAATCCGGATCTGCTCGGCACCTACCTGCCGTAAGATCGGGGAGTGTTTGGCTTACCCTTTTTTTCTTTTCGTGCTTTTCATTTTTTTTTCCAAGTTAGACTCTGTTTTCCGACCTTCAACGAAGAGGCAGAGACTTTTCTTTTTCTTTTCATCTTCTTCCAAGTCGATTTGTTTTGCTGTTCAACTGTTTGCGGTGCAATTGCTGCTTCTATTCTCCTCATCACTCTGCTGAAGCACTTTATCAGCGATCTGAGTAAGTGTCGCAGCGCTGAGGACGCCAAGGCTTCTCTTGTGCTGCTGTCACTTGCCTCTCAAAACTCAAACAGCTAATAGCACGCAGCATAGTAAAAAGGGGAATGGGAGCAATGGAGGGGCTTAGCAAGCGCTCAGGAGCGAAAGCGACGGAAAAGACTGAACTGCTTTGAGACCTCGGCAAGCAAGCATTTGCTCTTCCCCTCCTGGTTTGCTGCTCTGATGTGGATCTAGCTCCTGCTCGTGTCGGCAGTCACCTCCGGATGAGAATGTGGACAGACTGTTGTGTTCCGCTGCGTCTTTCTGCGTCGACCTGTCTGCCAGCGTTACACCGCGTTGCTCTACGGCAATTATCGCACGGTGAAGCAACGCTTCTTGAGTTCGTCAAATCGACTAGACGGAGGACAAGGGACAGTGGAAGAAGCGCCACATCCAACGCAACCACGACGAGCAGCAGAACTAATGACGTAAGAGAAGACGTAACCCAGCCTGGTCGGCATTGCCAGTAGTTTCTCTCTTTGGCTTTTATTTTATTCATTCTTGTCATCCGTTATGCATCAGCGCACACTCTCTTTGTTTATTTGCTGGCAGGAAAAATAAGTGTCATCCCCGGGCACAGGGCGAAGACTCTGTGTTAAGTCTTCCGCGCTGCAGCCAGGCAACGGGAAAATGTGCACAGCTTGTTACATTTGCTTTATGACGAAACCTCGACTCTCCATGTGAAGTACCGCATTTGATTTGTTTTTCCGTGCATGCCAATGAGATTACGTTGCCGTACCCAAGAGCACCAGCAAACCCACTCGTCAAGACAAAAACCTAGCTTGAGACGTGCAAGCAGCAATAGCCGGCGTGAAATAGCGCGCAGCCTCAGCCCTTCTTTTACTGATTGTTAGCTCGAGTGGAGCCTGCACTGCCACCTGTAAATTGCTCTGTTGCCGAAATGGGCGCCGCAACTACGCGACCCACCAGAAACCGTATTGCGCGTCGCCTTCGAACTAATGGAACTTGAACCGGTGGAAGAGAGCCTCCCTTCTCAAACCTTACCCTTTTCCGCGTTGTACCAGTCCCTTCTTCTGTTCAACCTTTGCGCCCCTCCTCTTCTTCTCCGGCAAGATCGACAATTTCACAACATTGCCACACTGAACACACCCCTGCTTCCCACACCGTCACCGCACGCCGACTCCAACGAGCAACGCCCACAACCACCTAGACCAAAAGGACTAACACTATAACTAACCATGCATCTTTGACCCTCAGCCACTACCTCGTCCCCCCCCTCCAACACCACAGCCACGTCCGCGTACCAGAAGAGCAACTCCGTCGAGGTGCGCCGTGCCGAGTGCGCGCGCCTGCAGGCCAAGTACCCGGCGCACGTCGCCATGGTCGTGGAGGGCGCCAAGAGCAGCAAGGCGCACTTCCTCGCGCTGCCCCGCGACGCCACTGTGGCCGAGCTCGAGGCGGCCGTGCGCGCCACCCTCAACATCAGCGCTAAGAAGATGGCGCTGGCCGTGGAGGGCTGCACGCCCGCCGCCTCCGCCACAGTCGGCGACCTCGGCGACGCCTGCAAGCAGGACGACGGCTTCCTGTACGTGGCGGTGCGCGCCGAGAAGGCCATGGGTGCCATCGCCGCACCGTGCTACGCCAGCGACTCTTCTTAAGTTGCTGAAGCAAGCTGTGGGCCACATAGGTTAACGCCCCGTGACTCTGCAGGCTCGTCTCGTAAGCTGTGAATTGTGCGACTACAACTGTGGGCATCCAGGCGTGATGCTCTGCAGCTGCGTGTCCACCCTTTTTTTACTGTAATCACCCGCTCTTTTCTGCTTTTTGCTGAGGCTACAGGCCTCATGTGCAAATTCACGTGCCGTTCAACCGGCATAGGATGCCTTCACTCCTTTTTCTTTTTTATTGGGAATCTCTCTTTGCGCAGCTCAGCGTACTGGGCTGCACGCTAGCTTTCAAATGCGTGCGCTTGCGATTCTCCGGGAAGGTGGTTCTCGTGAGCGTGCAAGTGGCTGTGTGGGGCTCCCTTGTGCATCGGCCTTCTCCGACGACAACAAGCAGATTTCTTTTTACTTTTTAGCTTTTCATGCGTTGAACATTATTTGGTCTTCCCTTGCCTGTTGCGTTTTGACAAACTCGGAGTTTGTGGCTCAGGGCAAGCGATGGTGCGCGCTACGACAAGGTGTCTGTTGGGGCTCGTTGTTCTATCAGCGAAGAACGCCGGCATTGCTCGCGCCCTGTCCCACCTCCCTTTATTTTCGTGACCCTCTTTTTCAGCCTGTACTCTTCCTCCAGCTCGCAAAGCAAACGATCGCTATGCGCAAAGCTCATTCTACCCTCGTCCGTCAGCGTTAGAAATCTCACCCTTTTCCTCGCTTGCAGCCAACGTCGCGCCGCGACACGCTTGTTTTCTCTCTTACCGCAGAATATTGGAAGGGTCAAAGCAACAACAGCAGCACAACGGTGAGATGGCGTCGAAGTGCACATCCACCCGTGGGCTGCCTGTGCTACGACGAAAGCCATGGATCGTGTTGTGCTGTTCGTTGTTGTGTTCTTCCGGCCAAGCAAATGAAGCCCCAAAAGTGGCTAGAACCAAAACGCCTGAACAGTTTCTCGGAGCCCGCTGTGCGGCAGCTCCCTGAGGGGTAGCGTAAGTTGCTGTGAGGTCCTAAGAAGCGATCGTCTGCTTTTCATCGGACTACTTCCAGCCCTCACAAGGTGTCAGTCTGGACTGTGGCAACACGCCAGAGCAACAGCGATCCTTAATGTGAGAATTGATTTGTGAAGAGCGACCCACCAGGCACTATGCCCGAGGGGTGAGAACGAGTGTTGTGTGTGGCAACGCAAGTTAGAAACGGACGTCTTCTGTGCTCTGCTTCTCCTTTCCTTCCGCCCCCGTCCTGAACGCCTCGTTCAGACTGAGAAACACCCCTTCATGTTACCCCTTTTTTGACACCGCAGCCCCGACAAGCCGCAAGACAGCTGCACCTCCATCTCCTTTTTTCTCTCTCTGTGGCCTCATGGCTAGCTACCGCGACTCCGTCAGCCTGGAGGCTCGCAGAGCAGAGTCTGAGCGACTTCTTACTAAATACCCCAACCACATCGCCGTCGTCGTGGAGAAGGTTGGCAAAGACGCAAATGCGCGCCTTTTCGTGCTGCCATGCAACGCCACCGTCGCCGAACTAGAGGCCACTGCGGCGGAGCTGCTTGGCGCGCCGGGCACGAAGCTGACCCTGACGGTATCGGGCTTCACACCTGCCTCCAGCACCCCAGTAGAGGACCTCTATCGGCACTGCAAACACGCGGATGGTTTCTTGTACGTGCTGTGTGGCTTTGCGTGGACGCTGGGTGCTGGTGGGCGCGTTCCGTGCTTCGGTACTGGTGTAGTTAAGGAGGATCTGTGGTGGACACCGGTGCCGGCGAAGCAGGAGGACCAGCCATGAGCATAACTGTCAGCTATTTTGCGCAGAACAACAGCTGGGAGGTTTCTCCCCACGGCAGCCGCAAGCGGTGGTAGTCTCTCTTTTTCCTCGCCTGCGTCTTCGACTTCATCCGTTTATTGTGCGTCAAGGTGCTCGCGTAATTCACCAGCACGGAAAACTTCCATCCCAGCTTCCCCACCCTCGTTTTCCCACCCAACCTTTTGGTCGTGGTTGTTCTTCTTCTTAGCAACTTTTCTCTCCTGACTGTCTTTTACCTTGCAATGTGCTTCGAGGTGTTTAGCCTGCCAAGCCGCTGCCACTTCGCCCCTGCTCTCTTTTCATACCACTGATCCTACCTAAGGAAGGGAAAGGGAAAATAAAACGAGTCTCACCGGCAAGCTAACTCGATTGTGGCGCTCCGGAATGTGCCCAAGAGCTTGCGCGAAACGATCTTCTGGCTTTTGTGTATCTGTCTCTCTTTCTGTGTGTGTGTGTGTGTGTGTGTGTCTTGTTTTAACTCCCCCTCACCTTTTCTCAAAATAAGCAGCATCGATAATCGTTTCCGAGGCTGGGTGAACGCGCACCGCGTTGTTTACCATTTCCCCAGTTCTGTCGTTAACGCCTTTCTGACTGTTCGCCCTGTTACTTTCCCGTTCTGTTCAATCCGAAAACTCCAGTCTCACTGTGTGTCTCTCCCCTTTTCGGTAGTTTACGAAAGGGATGGGACAACGAACGGCGAGAAGACCGATGTTAGTAGGATGGGAGCAAATGCTCCGGCGTTACTAGTGACGTGAGTCTGACAACTGCTACTCTCCTTCGCTCCTCTCCTTCGCCCTACTTCTGATGCTTACCGAGCATATGTTCACGCATTTTCCCCCTCGCTGGTGAGGTAGCGTCTTAGTTGGATCGCCGGCGTTTAGAGTAAGTAACAACGGCCTTGATTCCGCACGGCAAGTGTGGGGTCGTGGAGCAGAGCCCTAGCAGCATTGCTCAATTAAATAGGGGTGGGCGAGTGTTCGTGTTCTTCGCTCAACAGGCGGACGGGTTCGAGAGGCGGATGATCTGTGGGGTCGGTATGTGAAATAGAAGGCTCGTGCTCTATGGCGACAGAGCGAACTCTAGTGCTGCGTGGAGCAATTGCAGTCGCCCGGTTCCGTCGGTTCAAGTTCGAGGATCCTGTGCTGCCGCAGCAGATGAGCAAGTTCAGAGAGAGCACCGGGTGCCAGGAAGGGCTGCACGGTCCCCTGTGCAGCAGCAGGTTACGCAGGCCCTGACTGCTGCCAGGAGCGCAGCCGCAGAACGTGCTGAATGACGCGACGCAGATGGACGCCACCCCGGCTCTGGAAAGACAGACGTCGTCGGCCGCGACGGCTGCATCCGCAGCAACGGCGACAGCAGCGCCCAGCGCTGCGAAGGACGCAAACCCGGTTTTGCAGCTTCAGTCTTCGAGGGACACGTTTGGGATGAAGAGTGGGTGGGCCGTGAGAGAGCGGGTGAAGGCCACCCGCTGCGAACGGCGTTTGACACGGCAAGCGGGCCAGATTAGACGTTTGGAGCAAGTGGTTGGCCGCGATACACCGGGGCTCGTCAGCGTGCGGAGCGATTTTACTCGGCTGCAGGGGGATTTCATTTGCCTGTAAGAGGAAGTCATGAGGACGCGTGAGGTGGTGGAAGCCCAGGCGTCTTCTGATCGCATGATACGCGGCCAGGGAGTTTGGCGATTGAAGGGACAGCTCGCGCAGGCGGAGAGCCGCTTCGAACGACGGTTGAAGGGGGTGCAGGTTGCTTAGAAGACTTAGCCCGAGCGGACAACCACGTTGAACGCCTCCCGGACACTACCGCGCCGGCGAACTCGTCCAGCTCCGAGGACGAGGGAGAGGCGCAGCAATGGCGCCGCGACTTCACGGAGCGGCTTGTCAGACTGCAGGAAGCGCGGAAGAAGAGGAGCAGGAACACGAAGACGGCGCGGCTCTGGAGACCAGGTGCTCGGCCTCCGCATTCGGTTTTGCAAGCATGACGGCGAGTGTGAGCAGGGCCAGACGCGAATGGGAAGGCGCTTCACAGACGACATAGTCGGCGTACGACACTCGCTGGCCAAGGCAATGTGTGGGATGGAGAACAAGACGGCGGCGGCAACTGCAGCGGTCGGCGCGATCCTGCGTACGTGTCACCCTACCCTGACCCGCAAGCAGCCCAAGACGTGAACAACAGCACCCCGTGGTGGGTAACCCGGCGTGATGAGCGTGGCACAGACGGCGGCGGCGACGACGGATTCGTCAACGTGATGGACGTACGCACGTGGCGCAGCGCCCTCGAAGGCCCCGCGCTGGCAGAGGTGGATGTAGAACACCGGAATGTTGTATTTGACGGCCAGCTGAACGCATCCACGACGGCCGTGCAAGGATGCCAGGCATCCCTATTTGAGTGGGTGCAGAGCGCACAAGCTTCGCCCGCTCCGCAGGAGTATCGAGCAGCACTTGGAAACCATGGCGCGTCGCGCCCCACAGTGGCGCCCAAATCGAACGCGTACGCAGGTTTGACGTACGAAAGGGTGTTGACGGTCCGACGGAACGTGGACGCTGGAATGGATGCGATGCTAGAGTGGACGAAAGGCGTTGTCCACGCAAAAAAGGCTGCGGAGGCTGCTGCGTCAGAAGGTGCCAGGCACGCGGTGCCAACGCCTGCGGACGACGTGTGGCACATCGTCGTCGGGACGCCCGAGTGGCGCGGCAAGGTGGTGTAGAGGCTGGCGCGGATGACGGCCAGCCGCTGGGTGGGGGAGCAGCCCGGAGGGTCTCCAAGAGCGCCCCGTCCTGATATCCAGCCACTGTGCGTCGACCAGAGGACAGCACGCCTACGACCCCCTTTTATTCAAGAGCCTCTTGGGGTCGGCGGAGCCGCTGACAACCACGAGCACGCGTGAGGCTGCCCGGAAGCCGAAGTCGTTGTAGAATGGACACACGGCGCACTCCGTCAGGGGTGGGGCCGTCAAGCACGCCATGCGGGTCGCACACGACAACTACCTCGATTGGCGCACGGAGGTGCACCTGATGAAACGCAAGGACAAGAGGGTCCACCCGCCGGCGTAGCTACGCTACGTAGAGGAGGCGGTGGCTTTTACAAATGATGTGCACCGCCCAACCCCGTTGATGTAGGAGGGATCCCGCTGGTGGAGCGCCAGCTACCCGCGGAGACTTCGCCTCCCTGCCGCGGCCACGCGACCGTGTGGCACGCGCATAGCACAGAAAACGCGACCGCGAGGACGAGCTGCAACGTCCGCCCCAAAAGGTGGATGTGGACGCGTTGAACGTGGTGTCGTGGAAGTCGAGAATGTTGCCGGCGGTGGCGGCACGTTTTGAGGCGCCACGGGGCAGCCCAGCGCCGGCAGAGAGGAAGGCTCTAACCCGCAGGGCAGTCGCCGCACCTGCGCGACGGCGTTGCATAGCGTGGCCGCGGGGGGAGAGTGAGGAGAGGGGCTACGAAGCTGGTGTGCCTTTGGAGCGCGTGGCCCGGTGCCCTTCGGCGCTTCAGGCCGAGGAGGCTACGTGTCTCGGCCTGAAGGCGCCATTCTGCCAGGTGCTGTTGCCGGTGGAGGCTCATCCGTATTTTTGTTGCGTAACAGAGGGTGGTGCTTTGGTGGGGCTGCAACGGCTGCCGATGGGATATCGCGCCGGGCCAGAAATGACGGAGCCGTTGACGCTCGTGGCTGCCGTACACCCGGGGGCGTAGTGCAGTCCGAGTGCTGCGCCCCCCGGAGCCCGCCGTGTGGGCATGGTCGCCGTAGGTGTAGCTTGTGGGCAGGGAGGCCCAGGTGACGTGGGGTGGGGTGCAGTTAGCGGTCGCCGAGTACGAGTTTGTCCGAGTTTGCTTCAGCCACGAGCAAAAGAGCGTGAAGCTAGGCGACAAGGTGCACATGCACATCTGCGAAACGCCAGGTCGGGATGTGCCCACGGTCCGAGAGTTAGAGGGCTTTTTGGATCACGGGTCGTTTTCGCGGCCGCCATAATAGGAAGCTCGGTGGCGCGGTACTACTCTTTTCTAAAAGTGCACCGTGGGCGGTTGCGTGCTCCAAATGGGGGTCTAGTGCGTCTTGACGACAGGGCGGCCTTGTCGGACTCGGTTTTACGTCGAGGGGGAGGGCCAGACGCTTCTGGACACTCTGATGGAAAGGGTGGCACATCGTGTGTCTAGGAATGCGGGCCCACCGACGGCGACGCTCGTGGCTGACGCATCGGATATCGGCTGGGGGAAGTCTTGTTTCTGGAGTCTGGTGAAATGTTCATTTCGGGGGACAGGTGGTGCCCGCCACCGCGTTTGATCGCGCAAGCGGGGGCAAGGGTTGCTTGGTACGGGCTGGCCGTCTTGCGAGCCCGGCTGCCGAGCACTCTGCGCACCCTGGTCGGCAGCACGCCGGTGTTGGCGTCGGCGCATAAGGGAGCGACAAAGTCGGAAACGATGGCGTCTGAGGTGTTGCGTGTGTGTGACGTGTTGGACGGTTGGGAAATCACCGCCCCATTTCGGTACGTCCACTCGGCGAGCAGTGCCGCTGACAAACGATCTCGAGGTTTGCCTGTAGATGTGTTTGACCCGGCGAAGGGGTATCAGGAGCGAGGTGGAGACGAGGATCTCCTTGGGCTTGAGCAAGCCGAGCCCATCGTTGGCCACTTCGTGAGTAATGCTGCCGGTTCGGGAAACTGATAAGGAAGAAACACATGTTTTTACACATGGCCACGTCAGGGATCTTCTTCCCTCAGTTTGGAGTAGGGGCAAGTACGGCAGCGTGGCACCGCTTGGGGTACAGCGGGGAAAATGTTGGAGTTACGCCGCGAGTAGGAGGTGTGACTTCGGGTGTTGATTGATGCAGCTCTCTAGAGCTCACCTCGGCTCTCGGTTATTTTGCTCTTTCTTTCCTTTTCTTGAGAGCATCGTATTCCTGTTGCCTCTTCGTTCTGCATTCCCTGTTTCTTACGCAGCACCCCATTCACTGTCACCTTAGTGTGCTCCTCGACGTAGTGAGTGTGCTGTGTTGGCAAACGCCAGCAACTACCAAAAGTCTCGTAGCCCAGCAATGGGTTTTGGAATCGCGGGAATCAGCGAAAAGAGAATTACAACCCGTTTTATCGAGCAGTCCGGCCGCTACAGATGCTGACGTCAGTGCAATTTGTAAAGGCACTAAGCTAGCTCAATGACGTGAGACAGTGAACCATGTGAAATGTCCCAAAGCAAGCCGGTTGTCAGCCTTTGCGCACAACGGCGTATCCTTGGCGGTGCTCCTCCTTGCTCCTCAATGAGAGCTTGGTATCTATATATGCAATGGCATGCGAAGTGGCTCTACCATGTTCCCCTGGCACCTAATTCTCGGCACCCTCTTCCTTTCCAATTCATCCTCCTCACGCCGCTGCACTGCGGTGGTAATCATTGAGCTTCTTCACCTCAACGCCACGGCAGCTCTTTCCCTCTCCCCTTTTGCTAACTCTGCGCTTGAATTCGTGCCCAAAAGAGAAAGACCGCCTTCACCAGCAAACCGCATCTATGTCCTACGCCAAGTCCGTTGCCCTGAGCGCCCGCGCTGCGGAGTGCCAGCGCCTGATTCAGGAGCACCCGAACGAGATCCCGATCGTCATGGAGAGCACCAACGGCCGCGTGCATTTCCTCGCCCTGCCGCGCGAGTCCACGGTGGCGACGCTCGAAGTGGCGGTACGCAACGCGGTGGAGGTCACCGGTAAGAAGCTGAGCATCGTGGTGCGTGGCTGCTCGCCAGCGCCGTCGACAGGCCTGGCGGACCTGTACGAGCACTGCAAGGCGGAGGACGGCTTCCTCTACGTTGCCTTCCGCGGCGAGGGGGCCATGGGTTCGAACAGCATGTGCTGTGGTAGCGACGCCGGCAAATACCTGAGCGAAATTGAGAACAATCCGGATCTGCTCGGCACCTACCTGCCGTAAGATCGGGGAGTGTTTGGCTTACCCTTTTTTTCTTTTCGTGCTTTTCATTTTTTTTTCCAAGTTAGACTCTGTTTTCCGACCTTCAACGAAGAGGCAGAGACTTTTCTTTTTCTTTTCATCTTCTTCCAAGTCGATTTGTTTTGCTGTTCAACTGTTTGCGGTGCAATTGCTGCTTCTATTCTCCTCATCACTCTGCTGAAGCACTTTATCAGCGATCTGAGTAAGTGTCGCAGCGCTGAGGACGCCAAGGCTTCTCTTGTGCTGCTGTCACTTGCCTCTCAAAACTCAAACAGCTAATAGCACGCAGCATAGTAAAAAGGGGAATGGGAGCAATGGAGGGGCTTAGCAAGCGCTCAGGAGCGAAAGCGACGGAAAAGACTGAACTGCTTTGAGACCTCGGCAAGCAAGCATTTGCTCTTCCCCTCCTGGTTTGCTGCTCTGATGTGGATCTAGCTCCTGCTCGTGTCGGCAGTCACCTCCGGATGAGAATGTGGACAGACTGTTGTGTTCCGCTGCGTCTTTCTGCGTCGACCTGTCTGCCAGCGTTACACCGCGTTGCTCTACGGCAATTATCGCACGGTGAAGCAACGCTTCTTGAGTTCGTCAAATCGACTAGACGGAGGACAAGGGACAGTGGAAGAAGCGCCACATCCAACGCAACCACGACGAGCAGCAGAACTAATGACGTAAGAGAAGACGTAACCCAGCCTGGTCGGCATTGCCAGTAGTTTCTCTCTTTGGCTTTTATTTTATTCATTCTTGTCATCCGTTATGCATCAGCGCACACTCTCTTTGTTTATTTGCTGGCAGGAAAAATAAGTGTCATCCCCGGGCACAGGGCGAAGACTCTGTGTTAAGTCTTCCGCGCTGCAGCCAGGCAACGGGAAAATGTGCACAGCTTGTTACATTTGCTTTATGACGAAACCTCGACTCTCCATGTGAAGTACCGCATTTGATTTGTTTTTCCGTGCATGCCAATGAGATTACGTTGCCGTACCCAAGAGCACCAGCAAACCCACTCGTCAAGACAAAAACCTAGCTTGAGACGTGCAAGCAGCAATAGCCGGCGTGAAATAGCGCGCAGCCTCAGCCCTTCTTTTACTGATTGTTAGCTCGAGTGGAGCCTGCACTGCCACCTGTAAATTGCTCTGTTGCCGAAATGGGCGCCGCAACTACGCGACCCACCAGAAACCGTATTGCGCGTCGCCTTCGAACTAACGGAACTTGAACCGGTGGAAGAGAGCCTCCCTTCTCAAACCTTACCCTTTTCCGCGTTGTACCAGTCCCTTCTTCTGTTCAACCTTTGCGCCCCTCCTCTTCTTCTCCGGCAAGATCGACAATTTCACAACATTGCCACACTGAACACACCCCTGCTTCCCACACCGTCACCGCACGCCGACTCCAACGAGCAACGCCCACAACCACCTAGACCAAAAGGACTAACACTATAACTAACCATGCATCTTTGACCCTCAGCCACTACCTCGTCCCCCCCCTCCAACACCACAGCCACGTCCGCGTACCAGAAGAGCAACTCCGTCGAGGTGCGCCGTGCCGAGTGCGCGCGCCTGCAGGCCAAGTACCCGGCGCACGTCGCCATGGTCGTGGAGGGCGCCAAGAGCAGCAAGGCGCACTTCCTCGCGCTGCCCCGCGACGCCACTGTGGCCGAGCTCGAGGCGGCCGTGCGCGCCACCCTCAACATCAGCGCTAAGAAGATGGCGCTGGCCGTGGAGGGCTGCACGCCCGCCGCCTCCGCCACAGTCGGCGACCTCGGCGACGCCTGCAAGCAGGACGACGGCTTCCTGTACGTGGCGGTGCGCGCCGAGAAGGCCATGGGTGCCATCGCCGCACCGTGCTACGCCAGCGACTCTTCTTAAGTTGCTGAAGCAAGCTGTGGGCCACATAGGTTAACGCCCCGTGACTCTGCAGGCTCGTCTCGTAAGCTGTGAATTGTGCGACTACAACTGTGGGCATCCAGGCGTGATGCTCTGCAGCTGCGTGTCCACCCTTTTTTTACTGTAATCACCCGCTCTTTTCTGCTTTCTTGCTGAGGCTACAGGCCTCATGTGCAAATTCACGTGCCGTTCAACCGGCATAGGATGCCTTCACTCCTTTTTCTTTTTTATTGGGAATCTCTCTTTGCGCAGCTCAGCGTACTGGGCTGCACGCTAGCTTTCAAATGCGTGCGCTTGCGATTCTCCGGGAAGGTGGTTCTCGTGAGCGTGCAAGTGGCTGTGTGGGGCTCCCTTGTGCATCGGCCTTCTCCGACGACAACAAGCAGATTTCTTTTTACTTTTTAGCTTTTCATGCGTTGAACATTATTTGGTCTTCCCTTGCCTGTTGCGTTTTGACAAACTCGGAGTTTGTGGCTCAGGGCAAGCGATGGTGCGCGCTACGACAAGGTGTCTGTTGGGGCTCGTTGTTCTATCAGCGAAGAACGCCGGCATTGCTCGCGCCCTGTCCCACCTCCCTTTATTTTCGTGACCCTCTTTTTCAGCCTGTACTCTTCCTCCAGCTCGCAAAGCAAACGATCGCTATGCGCAAAGCTCATTCTACCCTCGTCCGTCAGCGTTAGAAATCTCACCCTTTTCCTCGCTTGCAGCCAACGTCGCGCCGCGACACGCTTGTTTTCTCTCTTACCGCAGAATATTGGAAGGGTCAAAGCAACAACAGCAGCACAACGGTGAGATGGCGTCGAAGTGCACATCCACCCGTGGGCTGCCTGTGCTACGACGAAAGCCATGGATCGTGTTGTGCTGTTCGTTGTTGTGTTCTTCCGGCCAAGCAAATGAAGCCCCAAAAGTGGCTAGAACCAAAACGCCTGAACAGTTTCTCGGAGCCCGCTGTGCGGCAGCTCCCTGAGGGGTAGCGTAAGTTGCTGTGAGGTCCTAAGAAGCGATCGTCTGCTTTTCATCGGACTACTTCCAGCCCTCACAAGGTGTCAGTCTGGACTGTGGCAACACGCCAGAGCAACAGCGATCCTTAATGTGAGAATTGATTTGTGAAGAGCGACCCACCAGGCACTATGCCCGAGGGGTGAGAACGAGTGTTGTGTGTGGCAACGCAAGTTAGAAACGGACGTCTTCTGTGCTCTGCTTCTCCTTTCCTTCCGCCCCCGTCCTGAACGCCTCGTTCAGACTGAGAAACACCCCTTCATGTTACCCCTTTTTTGACACCGCAGCCCCGACAAGCCGCAAGACAGCTGCACCTCCATCTCCTTTTTTCTCTCTCTGTGGCCTCATGGCTAGCTACCGCGACTCCGTCAGCCTGGAGGCTCGCAGAGCAGAGTCTGAGCGACTTCTTACTAAATACCCCAACCACATCGCCGTCGTCGTGGAGAAGGTTGGCAAAGACGCAAATGCGCGCCTTTTCGTGCTGCCATGCAACGCCACCGTCGCCGAACTAGAGGCCACTGCGGCGGAGCTGCTTGGCGCGCCGGGCACGAAGCTGACCCTGACGGTATCGGGCTTCACACCTGCCTCCAGCACCCCAGTAGAGGACCTCTATCGGCACTGCAAACACGCGGATGGTTTCTTGTACGTGCTGTGTGGCTTTGCGTGGACGCTGGGTGCTGGTGGGCGCGTTCCGTGCTTCGGTACTGGTGTAGTTAAGGAGGATCTGTGGTGGACACCGGTGCCGGCGAAGCAGGAGGACCAGCCATGAGCATAACTGTCAGCTATTTTGCGCAGAACAACAGCTGGGAGGTTTCTCCCCACGGCAGCCGCAAGCGGTGGTAGTCTCTCTTTTTCCTCGCCTGCGTCTTCGACTTCATCCGTTTATTGTGCGTCAAGGTGCTCGCGTAATTCACCAGCACGGAAAACTTCCATCCCAGCTTCCCCACCCTCGTTTTCCCACCCAACCTTTTGGTCGTGGTTGTTCTTCTTCTTAGCAACTTTTCTCTCCTGACTGTCTTTTACCTTGCAATGTGCTTCGAGGTGTTTAGCCTGCCAAGCCGCTGCCACTTCGCCCCTGCTCTCTTTTCATACCACTGATCCTACCTAAGGAAGGGAAAGGGAAAATAAAACGAGTCTCACCGGCAAGCTAACTCGATTGTGGCGCTCCGGAATGTGCCCAAGAGCTTGCGCGAAACGATCTTCTGGCTTTTGTGTATCTGTCTCTCTTTCTGTGTGTGTGTGTGTGTGTGTCTTGTTTTAACTCCCCCTCACCTTTTCTCAAAATAAGCAGCATCGATAATCGTTTCCGAGGCTGGGTGAACGCGCACCGCGTTGTTTACCATTTCCCCAGTTCTGTCGTTAACGCCTTTCTGACTGTTCGCCCTGTTACTTTCCCGTTCTGTTCAATCCGAAAACTCCAGTCTCACTGTGTGTCTCTCCCCTTTTCGGTAGTTTACGAAAGGGATGGGACAACGAACGGCGAGAAGACCGATGTTAGTAGGATGGGAGCAAATGCTCCGGCGTTACTAGTGACGTGAGTCTGACAACTGCTACTCTCCTTCGCTCCTCTCCTTCGCCCTACTTCTGATGCTTACCGAGCATATGTTCACGCATTTTCCCCCTCACTGGTGAGGTAGCGTCTTAGTTGGATCGCCGGCGTTTAGAGTAAGTAACAACGGCCTTGATTCCGCACGGCAAGTGTGGGGTCGTGGAGCAGAGCCCTAGCAGCATTGCTCAATTAAATAGGGGTGGGCGAGTGTTCGTGTTCTTCGCTCAACAGGCGGACGGGTTCGAGAGGCGGATGATCTGTGGGGTCGGTATGTGAAATAGAAGGCTCGTGCTCTATGGCGACAGAGCGAACTCTAGTGCTGCGTGGAGCAATTGCAGTCGCCCGGTTCCGTCGGTTCAAGTTCGAGGATCCTGTGCTGCCGCAGCAGATGAGCAAGTTCAGAGAGAGCACCGGGTGCCAGGAAGGGCTGCACGGTCCCCTGTGCAGCAGCAGGTTACGCAGGCCCTGACTGCTGCCAGGAGCGCAGCCGCAGAACGTGCTGAATGACGCGACGCAGATGGACGCCACCCCGGCTCTGGAAAGACAGACGTCGTCGGCCGCGACGGCTGCATCCGCAGCAACGGCGACAGCAGCGCCCAGCGCTGCGAAGGACGCAAACCCGGTTTTGCAGCTTCAGTCTTCGAGGGACACGTTTGGGATGAAGAGTGGGTGGGCCGTGAGAGAGCGGGTGAAGGCCACCCGCTGCGAACGGCGTTTGACACGGCAAGCGGGCCAGATTAGACGTTTGGAGCAAGTGGTTGGCCGCGATACACCGGGGCTCGTCAGCGTGCGGAGCGATTTTACTCGGCTGCAGGGGGATTTCATTTGCCTGTAAGAGGAAGTCATGAGGACGCGTGAGGTGGTGGAAGCCCAGGCGTCTTCTGATCGCATGATACGCGGCCAGGGAGTTTGGCGATTGAAGGGACAGCTCGCGCAGGCGGAGAGCCGCTTCGAACGACGGTTGAAGGGGGTGCAGGTTGCTTAGAAGACTTAGCCCGAGCGGACAACCACGTTGAACGCCTCCCGGACACTACCGCGCCGGCGAACTCGTCCAGCTCCGAGGACGAGGGAGAGGCGCAGCAATGGCGCCGCGACTTCACGGAGCGGCTTGTCAGACTGCAGGAAGCGCGGAAGAAGAGGAGCAGGAACACGAAGACGGCGCGGCTCTGGAGACCAGGTGCTCGGCCTCCGCATTCGGTTTTGCAAGCATGACGGCGAGTGTTGAGCAGGGCCAGACGCGAATGGGAAGGCGCTTCACAGACGACATAGTCGGCGTACGACACTCGCTGGCCAAGGCAATGTGTGGGATGGAGAACAAGACGGCGGCGGCAACTGCAGCGGTCGGCGCGATCCTGCGTACGTGTCACCCTACCCTGACCCGCAAGCAGCCCAAGACGTGAACAACAGCACCCCGTGGTGGGTAACCCGGCGTGATGAGCGTGGCACAGACGGCGGCGGCGACGACGGATTCGTCAACGTGATGGACGTACGCACGTGGCGCAGCGCCCTCGAAGGCCCCGCGCTGGCAGAGGTGGATGTAGAACACCGGAATGTTGTATTTGACGGCCAGCTGAACGCATCCACGACGGCCGTGCAAGGATGCCAGGCATCCCTATTTGAGTGGGTGCAGAGCGCACAAGCTTCGCCCGCTCCGCAGGAGTATCGAGCAGCACTTGGAAACCATGGCGCGTCGCGCCCCACAGTGGCGCCCAAATCGAACGCGTACGCAGGTTTGACGTACGAAAGGGTGTTGACGGTCCGACGGAACGTGGACGCTGGAATGGATGCGATGCTAGAGTGGACGAAAGGCGTTGTCCACGCAAAAAAGGCTGCGGAGGCTGCTGCGTCAGAAGGTGCCAGGCACGCGGTGCCAACGCCTGCGGACGACGTGTGGCACATCGTCGTCGGGACGCCCGAGTGGCGCGGCAAGGTGGTGTAGAGGCTGGCGCGGATGACGGCCAGCCGCTGGGTGGGGGAGCAGCCCGGAGGGTCTCCAAGAGCGCCCCGTCCTGATATCCAGCCACTGTGCGTCGACCAGAGGACAGCACGCCTACGACCCCCTTTTATTCAAGAGCCTCTTGGGGTCGGCGGAGCCGCTGACAACCACGAGCACGCGTGAGGCTGCCCGGAAGCCGAAGTCGTTGTAGAATGGACACACGGCGCACTCCGTCAGGGGTGGGGCCGTCAAGCACGCCATGCGGGTCGCACACGACAACTACCTCGATTGGCGCACGGAGGTGCACCTGATGAAACGCAAGGACAAGAGGGTCCACCCGCCGGCGTAGCTACGCTACGTAGAGGAGGCGGTGGCTTTTACAAATGATGTGCACCGCCCAACCCCGTTGATGTAGGAGGGATCCCGCTGGTGGAGCGCCAGCTACCCGCGGAGACTTCGCCTCCCTGCCGCGGCCACGCGACCGTGTGGCACGCGCATAGCACAGAAAACGCGACCGCGAGGACGAGCTGCAACGTCCGCCCCAAAAGGTGGATGTGGACGCGTTGAACGTGGTGTCGTGGAAGTCGAGAATGTTGCCGGCGGTGGCGGCACGTTTTGAGGCGCCACGGGGCAGCCCAGCGCCGGCAGAGAGGAAGGCTCTAACCCGCAGGGCAGTCGCCGCACCTGCGCGACGGCGTTGCGTAGCGTGGCCGCGGGGGGAGAGTGAGGAGAGGGGCTACGAAGCTGGTGTGCCTTTGGAGCGCGTGGCCCGGTGCCCTTCGGCGCTTCAGGCCGAGGAGGCTACGTGTCTCGGCCTGAAGGCGCCATTCTGCCAGGTGCTGTTGCCGGTGGAGGCTCGTCCGTATTTTTGTTGCGTAACAGAGGGTGGTGCTTTGGAGGGGCTGCAACGGCTGCCGATGGGATATCGCGCCGGGCCAGAAATGACGGAGCCGTTGACGCTCGTGGCTGCCGTACACCCGGGGGCGTAGTGCAGTCCGAGTGCTGCGCCCCCCGGAGCCCGCCGTGTGGGCATGGTCG
Organism: Crithidia expoeki; assembly: GCA_900240875.1. Lineage (NCBI taxonomy): Eukaryota > Euglenozoa > Kinetoplastea > Trypanosomatida > Trypanosomatidae > Crithidia > Crithidia expoeki. The sequence goes on from OESE01000216.1 coordinate 428,648, forward strand.
CCGTAGGTGTAGCTTGTGGGCAGGGAGGCCCAGGTGACGTGGGGTGGGGTGCAGTTAGCGGTCGCCGAGTACGAGTTTGTCCGAGTTTGCTTCAGCCACGAGCAAAAGAGCGTGAAGCTAGGCGACAAGGTGCACATGCACATCTGCGAAACGCCAGGTCGGGATGTGCCCACGGTCCGAGAGTTAGAGGGCTTTTTGGATCACGGGTCGTTTTCGCGGCCGCCATAATAGGAAGCTCGGTGGCGCGGTACTACTCTTTTCTAAAAGTGCACCGTGGGCGGTTGCGTGCTCCAAATGGGGGTCTAGTGCGTCTTGACGACAGGGCGGCCTTGTCGGACTCGGTTTTACGTCGAGGGGGAGGGCCAGACGCTTCTGGACACTCTGATGGAAAGGGTGGCACATCGTGTGTCTAGGAATGCGGGCCCACCGACGGCGACGCTCGTGGCTGACGCATCGGATATCGGCTGGGGGAAGTCTTGTTTCTGGAGTCTGGTGAAATGTTCATTTCGGGGGACAGGTGGTGCCCGCCACCGCGTTTGATCGCGCAAGCGGGGGCAGGGGTTGCTTGGTACGGGCTGGCCGTCTTGCGAGCCCGGCTGCCGAGCACTCTGCGCACCCTGGTCGGCAGCACGCCGGTGTTGGCGTCGGCGCATAAGGGAGCGACAAAGTCGGAAACGATGGCGTCTGAGGTGTTGCGTGTGTGTGACGTGTTGGACGGTTGGGAAATCACCGCCCCATTTCGATACGTCCACTCGGCGAGCAGTGCCGCTGACAAACGATCTCGAGGTTTGCCTGTAGATGTGTTTGACCCGGCGAAGGGGTATCAGGAGCGAGGTGGAGACGAGGATCTCCTTGGGCTTGAGCAAGCCGAGCCCATCGTTGGCCACTTCGTGAGTAATGCTGCCGGTTCGGGAAACTGATAAGGAAGAAACACATGTTTTTACACATGGCCACGTCAGGGATCTTCTTCCCTCAGTTTGGAGTAGGGGCAAGTACGGCAGCGTGGCACCGCTTGGGGTACAGCGGGGAAAATGTTGGAGTTACGCCGCGAGTAGGAGGTGTGACTTCGGGTGTTGATTGATGCAGCTCTCTAGAGCTCACCTCGGCTCTCGGTTATTATTCTACCTTTTTCTGAAAACAAACAGACCTCGCGCATATCTTGCCAATGCACGTCTTGAACGCATGGACGAAGGGTACTTTCTCCTGCCTTAACACGTCAATCTGTGTTTGTCAATGTGACTACTGTAGTGTAGTCTACTGGCGTGTCTTTCCTCAGCTTGTGTATTTCTCTTCGGTTGTGATGCAGCGTCAACCTTTCCACTGTTGTTTCCCACATTATCGCCCCTTATCACCCGTGCAGTCTCCAGACTTTCCTCCTGTTCAATCTGTTTACGTCACACGCATCGTTACAATACATGGGCTCCTCTGTTTCACACCAGGAGGAGCTTTTCCTTCACCGGCAGTGGTCAGACCTGCTGGAAGACGCCATGAGGACGGACTCCGAAGCCATCGAAACACCAGTCTCTTCCGATAATGCAGGGTGCGGCGATCACGACCCTACAAGCAGCAACGCCTCTATGGCATATCCGGCCACCGTCTCTGCCACAAAACGAAAGAGGGCCAAAAGGAAGGACAAGTTTTTCATGTCTTTTCAAGAGTGGCAGGCACTCCTCTCCGTGTTGGAGCAGAAAGAAGCCAGCAGTGCCCCCTCCGATATCGCGGCTCGTCTCACCACCGCGCAACTGCACGTGCCTGCCGTGGCGCTGATGGTGCACGTCTGCGCATGGTGGCGCGGTGCGATATCGGTCACTGCGCTGAAGGACCGCGTGGCGGTGCTGACAGCCCTCGTGGAACATGTACAAGAAAAACATGCGCATGGACCATCCTTGGAGACGGAAGAGGAGGGAAAAGAGAGCACAACTGTTTTTACTAATCGGAACAATCGCAATAATGACACTGCACCTGCGAACCGTCGAGTCCGTCTGGCAAACTTTGTTCAAAAGCGTGTGGTGGACCGCGCGCGGCGTCGTCCAGTCTCCCCCGCGCAAACCGACGTTGCCGAAGATACACTACTGTTGGACACTTTTACGGACTTAACGTGTCTCGTGGAGGAGCTGCTCACTCAGGAAGCAGCAGACACTCACAAAACGGACAACTCGCAGAGCAGCACAACTACCGCCGCGGCTGCGTGCGAGCACGCACGTGAGATATTCGCTTTCTGTGACGAAAAGGTCAGCAAACAAGACGCGCTCAGGCAGCGTCCTGTGCTGGCAGTGGTGATGGTGCTTGTTCTTGCTGTTTTTGCGTCGAAGATTGACAGCCAGCCGCAGCTAGCCCTTCGTAGCGTCGCTCACCTGGCAGCTCTGGAGGCTATGATTTTCAGCAGCGGCACTAGTGTTGACAACGCTAGAAACCCCACAAAATCTGACATCCCCACTAAAGCAAGTACGCGTATGACTCTTGGAGGGTTGTGGCCGATCGTGGGGGAGCTGGAAGTGGCCCTTGTGCACCGCCAGCACAAGGCCGATGTCGTCGAGTGCCTGTCAAGCAAGGGCACCAAGCTGATGGACACGCTGCGACAGATGCGCAAACAGCGTGAGACACTCGAAAGGACAAAAGCAGCAGCTAATGCGCACTCAGCCCCGCCACCACCGCCGCTCTCTGCCAGTGAGCGCTGGACCGCAGGGGCATCGCAGTACATCGGGCAGCGGCCCATCTGGGCACAGCTGCGCTTACACTTCCTGTCTGCCGGTATCTTCGACGCAGACAAGCCGACGGTGCTCGTCTTCTTCGGCCCCTCCGGCTACGGCAAGTCAGAGCTGGCGAAGCGCGTGGCGAGTGTGCTGCACGACTGCCCCATCTCAGAGTTGGAAGCGTCGGGAAAGATGGTATACATTCACATGCCGTCGTTTTGCACAAAGGACAGCATCTACTCCCTCGTCGACCCACCCGCCGCCCACGTCGGCAACGGCATTCTGCTCTCCGCCCTTCAGAAACACCCCGACGCAGTGGTGGTGCTGGATGAGTTTGAGAAAAGCACCGCCGAGTCGATCAACAACTTGTGGCTCTCCGCGTTTCAGAAGAACGGCGTGCTGCGGTCGCTGAAGGAGGCAAGCCGTTCTGTCTCCACGGTGCATACCACCTTCATACTCACCTGCAACATCGCCGCCGACGGCATCGCAAAGCGCGAGGAGCTGTACCTTGCTGCTTCACCTGCCGACCAGGAAACGATACGCAACCTCTTTGTGACGCAGTGCATGAACGTGTGCCGCGAGACGATGGGCGACCCATTTGTGAACCGGGTCGACTACTTCTTCCCTTTCATGCCATACACCCGTGATGAGCGACGGCAGTTTGTGTGCCTCCTGCTTGAGCGCCTGCTTTCCAGCCAAGCCAAGAAGGATCGGTGTCTCTACGTCACGCCAAGCTTCGTGGAGGCCATGGTGGACCGGCTGCGCACCTTTCACGCGGCTACGCTAGAAGAAGCGGTGCGGTCGCAGGTAATGCGCATGGCTGGAGCGGGGTGGGTGGCGGCGGTGCTGACAGTGGAGCGCCGCATTGGTGGGGAGGTTATTGTCCTGTTGCCCACCAGCCTGTCCACTGATGCAAAGGCAGCAGCAACGGCGCCATACGTTGCGGGGGAAGAGACGTACGAAGGCGGCAGCAGCAGCGCATCTTCTTTGCTAGTAGAAGCCTGGGACACCTTGCCTGGTGGACTGGAGACCCTCCAACAGTGGAACTGCGAGCTTCCGCAAGAGGTGGAGGTGGTTGCGGCCCCAGCAGCAGCCACCGTGCCTTCGCCGTCGTCACCGCTCTCACTAACGTCTGTGACGCCAAAAGCGGAAGCCGCAACGCGCGTAGAACAGCCTGCTACGAAAGTGTGCACACCGCAGTATCAGCAGGAACCGCAGCGGTTTGACTCACCTCTCCTTGAAAAGGAGTACGAGCATGAGTACGAGACGAACAAACAGAAAATAGTGGAGCTGGAGAAGGAGCTGGAAAAAGCACGCGGGCTGGTCAAGCAGCGCGACCTTGAGATTGTCGCGCTCAAGGAAAAGGTGCTGCTGCTGCAGAAGGCCATCTCCGTTGTCGTCCTGACTCTGTTGTCGTGTGTCTGCCTGCTAGCATTCGTAGTCGGACTGAAGCTTACCCTGCTGTTTGTTCTGGCTATAATGGGTGTTTTGGTGCTCATTCTAGGCGTGCCTTTAGCTCTTGTTCTGGAGGTAGTGTGTGGGTTGTTCCGCGTTCTGGGTCCATTCAAGGGATGCATGCTGGTACTGCTTGCGATGTGGATGGGGGGGAGTTACAGATCCCTTGTGACCTGCTCTTGAAAATCTATTCATACGCTACGTTTTTTTTTTTGTAGTTTGACCTTATGCTTTAAACCCACCGTTTTATGACGAGTACTCAGTAGTTTTGTTGGCTGTTGTGTTTCCCACAGCTTTGCTCTACCGTCTTCACGCAAGCCCCTAGACAACGTAGTGTATTGGGCTTCCAATAGCTAAAAACTTGATAGCGTCTAAAAACTCGCTATCATTTTCTCTTTGTTGCTGCTTCACGCACGGACTTCGCACACGAATTGCAGTACGACAAGCACGTTCACTTTACGTCGAATTGCGTTGCTGCAACACCCTCTTCCAGCAACCTCATGAAAGAGCGAAAGGACCTTCCTATGCAATTGTCTTTCCCTCGCCTCCTTTTTTCCGTCCACTTTCAGGTCACTGAACAGTCAACTGCGGTGCCGTTGTTTTTTGTGGTTTAGTGTGGTTTTCTGTTTTCCCTGCTGCTGCCTTCGCTTTAGATAGAGCAAGTGTGAACCACTTTTACACAAGAATAGACAGGCGTTTTCGTATACTGCGCCTCCAACTAACTAACACGCAGGTGTCCAAACACAACCTTACAAAAGATGGACAGCGGGAGCGACGCTTCGGAGGACGGCACGCTGCAATTCAAGGTGGTGATCCTCGGTAATGGTGCGGTGGGCAAGACCTCTCTCATTCGTCACTTCTGTGAGAGCGGGTTTTCGAAGAGCTACAAGCAGACCATCGGGTTAGATTTCTACTCCCGCAAGGTGCAGCTGCCGCACAATCACCCCGCCGTCACGCTGCAGCTGTGGGACATCGGCGGGCAGCAAATTGGAGGAAAGATGCTGTCCAACTACATTTATGGCAGTCACGCCGTATGCCTCGTCTACGACCTCACCAACGCCAACTCCTTCAAGGACCTCGCCGACTGGAAGGCGTGCGTTGACGATGTATTCAAAGACGTGCCGGATGCGAGTCAGCCACGCATGATTTTAGTGGGCAACAAAGCGGACCTGTCAAACCGGCAGGTGAGCGAGGCGGATCAGCAGGCGTTTGGCAAGGAGTTCAACATGGCATACTGCACTGTGTCAGCGCAGTCAGGCGAGCGCGTCAACGCGATGTTCACCCGTATCGCGGCCACGCTTGCAGGAGTAGAAGTGAAACAGTCGGATCTTGACATGACGGACCGCGTAACGGCGAACGTGGTGAGTCGACCGGAGGAGCGCAAGGAGGCGCCACGTGTTCCGGTGCTGCAGGCAACAAGCTCATCGCAAGGGAAGAAGAAAAAGGACGACGAGTGTACAGTGATGTAAATTCTCAAGACAAAAAAGAGGGTCGGAGTACTTCGGTTGTCTGGGATGGTGGTGCTTGCTGACAGGCAAACTGGATGCAGGAGAGGGAAATGGCGACAACTGCGCCACTCCACATTTTTATTATTGCCTTCACCAAAGAGCCACATCGCGGTGCTTTTAAACTGCTGTTGTTGGTTACCCTATGGTGATGGTTTGATTTCACTTGGGTGCTACACGTGTTTACGTACTCTTCATTTGTTTGTTTGGTTTTTTTGATACCGTTGCAACGTGTTTAATGCTCCTTACTTCTTCATTTTTCTCCATGTGTGTGTGTGTGTGTGTGTGTGTGCGTGTGCCACGCTTGGTCTACCTTACCACGTCTGCAATTCGATTATGAGCACTAGCCGAGACGAAGGTACAAGCAAGAAAACGGCCTATGGGCTTTGATCACCATTGCACATTCCAGGCAATGACGCTTTGGTAGCCGACGTGCATTTTTGTTGATGTTGATCCTAGTCGCGTTTCTATCAACCTTCTCCTATTGTCCTGTTGTTGTTGTTTCTTTCGTCTCGCACAGGTGCAGCTGGCAGTAGATGAGCATCGAAAACAGCTGATAGCAACGCAGAAGCCCGCAACTCGCGCATCATGAGTTTTTCGTGCCGTCCTGTTACACCTACGTTCCAAGCACTAAAACGCAGTTACTAAATACAATTGTCGGTTTTCGAACACAACGTAGACGCCACACACACACACGTATTTACTAACGCATACACATAGATTCAGCTAGAAAAAGGAGAACAGGCACAAATGAAAACGCTGGATCAGTGGCTCGCAGACAGCGACGAGGATGAGGACGAGGAGAATGTGCAGCGCGACAGCAGCGCGAACAGCGACGACGCCCACAACGCGTCGGAGGACCGCCACTCCTCGATCCCGCGGGTGGCGAGCGGCCCGAGCACGAGCGCGGCGCCGTCATTCACCGGTAGTCACGTCTCCGCCCACACCCCGACAACGCTTCGCCCTGCCGAACACCCGGTGGGCGGCATCTACACTCGACAAGAGGAGACGCGCGAGAAGATGCGGCGTCTTCTCGGGGCGGAAGCGGTGGTGAAAGCGACCACACCGACTTCCTCATTTGCCAGTGGTGGTGGGGGTGGGACGGTCGGCAGCGGCAGCAACAGCAACAACAGCCCGACGTGGACGATCTCGGCGCCACCGGACCGTTCCCACTTTTCGTTTGGTACCACGCCGAACGCCACGCAACCCACGCCGCAGGGCCCGTGGACGCCACCGACGATAGGCAACACGGGTGCCGGACCCACCTCGGTCGATGCCTCCTCAGCACCCGACTCCAGCCAACTACCTGAAGTGGAGCAGACGATGAAAGGCCTCAACGTAAGGAGCAGTGGTGGTGGTCCTCTGTATGCGGCGGTGGAGGTAATGGTAGTGGACCGCGGAACACAAACCGTAACTTCAGAGGGCACGCAGACGGAGCCGATGCCTATCAACGTGGGACCGTTCTACACTGGTCCATACATGCCTGTACTGTCCTCCGGATACGCCGTGATGGCGGGGAGCGCTTACGGCAACTACACCATGTCCCCGTCGTTGCCGCTCCCACCTGCTCACGGGTTCGGCGTGGACGGAAGGCCGTATCGCCAGTACCTCTACGACTACGAAAAGCGGGAGGCGGAAGAGGCGTCGAGGCTGCGCGAAGAGCTTGGGATGATTCAAAACTCGATTGATATGCTCATTGCACGGTACAACCTGCCTCCGCCTCCGCTGTGACGTCCGTCTACACATCCATCTTTGTTTTGTCATCGGGCAACCTACACGTCAGTGCCCGATTTTCGCTATTAAGTGGTCCCAAAAGCCACCAAAATTGAACGCATTGCAATAACGAAACCGCAACGCAAGTCAATATTGCTGTGCTCTACCAGGCGGACGGTAAACAAACTGGAAAGAGGATTAAGAGCAGGCTGAAATACGAGCTTTCTTGTAATATCTTTTGATGACTCGCTCACCCTTCTCCCCTGCATTACTTCACAACAGTTTCCCAAACTACTCTTACCTCCCTGGCCCCCATACTTTAACTTCCAATGCGGTTTCGTTATGATATTGCTTTAGAGAGTTCAAAAGTAAAAAGCTTGAAGCCGGACCATCAACGTCGTTTCACTCAAAGCAAAGCTGTGTTCATACCGAAGACTCCACTTGAACACCAAAGACACCAACCTCTTCACTTGAAACAGACACACATTGTACACACTCACATGCTATTCTCAAAGTACTACGACAACCCGTTTGCGGACGACGACAACGATCTCTGTTACAGTGAGATCTTGTCAGATCAAGGAGAACCTGTCACCTGCAGCAACCACAATAACAACAACAGCAACAATCCCGGCTACTCCGGCTCTGATGGACAGGAGAAGTGCCCCTCCACGTTTTCGGCGGGTTCGCCGGTGAGTCTGTCGCGCCGCAATGAGGCAGAGGCCTTGAGTACCGAAACCGCCCCCTCCGCCGTCCGCAGCGGTGACGGCTGGAAGCCAAATGCAGCACAGCGTGGCCACATCGACACAAGTGACTACGAAGACTACATTGCGGAGCTGCGGGCAGAGTTGGAGAGTGCCAACGCGGAAAACAACCGCCTCACGGCTGCCCAAACAAAGGCCAATACTCGTGCACGTAGCCTCCTCTTTGATAAGGAAAATGTGGAGTGGCAGCTGCAGCAAGAAAAGGAACGCAGTCGTGCCCTGGCTAAGCGGGTTGCTGCTCTCGAGGAGGAATTGGAGCAGATGGCGTCCCGCGCCGGCGACTTCGCATCCGCAACGCGGGAGTCGACGGACGTAGCGCCGGTGCACCGTCGTCACGTCGATCCCCAGGATTCATCGCTGAGGGAATTGGCGCAACAACAGCAGTCGCAACAAGCAGTGCAAAACAGTGGCGAAGATCATTATGCAACGCAAGACCTTGTGTTGACACCGCTGCCGGAGCGGCAGAGCAGCACGTCGGCCCGCGCGCAGTTTCAGCAGCGACAGGCCGCGTTTTTGGAGTTGCACGGGACCTCGTTTGAGCGCGGCAGCGTAGCAGTCACGCCTGTAGCGGCGGCGGCTCCCGCGACGGATGTAGAGAACGTCGAGCCACTTTCGGCGTCGTCGAACTCCGACTTTACCCGCACCTTGCGGAGTCAGCGAAGGGCGGAGGCTGTGCAGGAGAAGATTCTGCAACAGCAGAAGTTAGCTGACAAAAATGCTGCGGAGATAAAGGAGTTGGAGGATCTCCTACAGATACACTGCCAGAAGCGTGACGACCTCGCCACGCAGCTGCAGCGTCTTGAGTCGATGCGTCTTCGCACCGTTGCAGAGAGGCGGAAGAAAGCTGCCGTAGAAGTGAGTCTCGAAGAGGAGGAAAAGACTATCGGTCATCTTCGCTTGGAGTTGCGCTCGCACTCTGCCCTTTTACGTTGAAGAGTTTTTGTGTCTTTTCTTTCGAGCAAGACCCCGTCCTCACCATTACCTGTGCGTCACCGTCCTGTTTGTTTGTGCTCCTTTGACTGGTCGACGCTTTTCTTCCCATCTTTCGTTCAGCAAGTGGCGGGATGCCCTAGGCCGACGAACAGCAACAAAACAATATAAAAGAGGAAACGCAATCCCCTGCCCGTAGAAAGCGATGAGTGTTTCAAGCGTGTTTAAACGGAAAAAAAATCGCGAACGCCGCCTCCGGAGTGGCAATCGTTGTGGCATGAAAATGCGCGCCCTACCCCTCAGAGGTCGGGGAGGTGGAATTCATCCTGCCAAAAGACCCGGCGAACGCGCCCGCCGCCCTCCCATGAATTCTAAGAAACGACTCCCCTCATACCACCCCGCCCTCCCACGTCCTCTCTCACTGCTTTGCGAAAAGCCGCCGGAGAATCTTTGCTAGGCCGTGGGCCCATGGGGAGGTCATGCCGAGCACCGGGGATGGTGGTGCCGGCCCAGTGAACCGCAGCGATGTGTTCCCTGCCCCCCCCCCTCCCTCCGAAAGCACGCCACCCGGCGGCCCTCCTCCCCCGGACCACCCGCTGCAGCCCCCCCCCCCTCCTCAGCACCCAAAAAACACACCCACACACAGAAACGGCAACGAAGACGGCGAAATCCCCACAACACAAGCGGCTGCCCGAGCGACGGGGACAGCTGCGGCTTCATCCTTGATGAGTTGCACCGTCGGTGTCCTAGACCGAAAGCTGACAACACAAATGAAGCACGACGGTTCTCTGAAGCAGAAGCCAAAAACCAGCCCTGAAAGCAGTAATCGCTTAACGCACCGTAGCTGCGCAGTACCAAAACCGCCGCTAAACGAAATCGGAAAGTTTGACAGATTTTAATCGTACAGTTCATAGGTGCAAAGCACTTTTACTTGCCCTGATAACAAACTCCAGTAGCTTATACAAAACACAGTTTCCCTTCTGTGCGTACACGCTAAGGCAATCAACGCAGCTTCTCCGTGTAAACACTTTCCGGCTGTAATTCTGTTGTTTAATTGATATGTCTTTCTCCCTCCTGTTGCGTGCCCTTGTGCTTCCATTCTGCCTGCAGCGCAGTGGACATAACACCACATAAACTCTTTGTCTTAATTCGTTATAAAGCGCCTGCCGTGGTGACCATGAGCCGTGGTGTAGCAGCGAGAATGAGCTCCGCTAAAGTTGAAGCTTCAGCCAAGAGAAAGGTGGCCAAACCAGATACAGCCGCCAGAAAACCACCTGCAACGGGATCAAAGCCTCCGGTTTCAACACAAGTGTCCAAAAAAGACGATAAAGTTAAGGAGGGAAGTCCAAAGGAAGGAAAGACAAAGGAGTTAACTTCGAAGGTGGCCGAGAAACACGTTGCCGTCAACGACACCGCACTCAAGGAAGTAATTTACGTCCCACGCGACCAGGTCAACCCTGTGGAAATCTGGAATGTGTATTCTCATGTGGCGTACCTCACCAAAAAGGAACAGCGTTTCCTCCAGCGGTGCCTAAATACACGCATTCACGAGTGCCTTGAACACTGCCCTAATCTCTTTCCGGGTCCTCCATCGAAGGGCAACGCAGAGCAGCAACCCAATTCAAGTTGCGCCGACACTAAAGTGGAGAGCAACCTTGAGAATGTTGTAAGTACACAAGGCTACGGCAAGAATATAGCGGCGTGTGCACTCTACGTAATGTCGGTTTGGCCCTCCTTCCCGGCTTGGCAGAGGCCACCGCTGTCACCTACGGTGCAGAAAGCAATGGAAGCGCTTCAGAACGGCACCCGGCTGTACGTCTTTAACGAAAAACCCAACTCCCCATTAAAATGTGGCGCCGCTTTGCGAATGCTCCACAGCATCGACGTCGACGAGGCCAGCATCGCAATCTTCAACCCTGATGAGGTGACAGTGATCGACGGCTACATTCCGCTTTCCTTTGTGGTGTCTCTCACCTTTGGTCTTGAGCCAGTGGAGAAAGACCAAAAACTGAAGAAAAACGGAAAGGTTCTTTGCACCGACGGCGATCGACGCTTCTTCGAGACACCTAAGCACGCATTCACGGTTCACTGTGCCGCCCCTGAGAAATTTTACGTGACGTTCTTTGCCTCAAACCAGATAGACTTCGACAACTGGACCAGGGTTGTGGACTACTTTGTGCTGCTCAACGCGTGCTGCCGCACGTACGTCCAATCACACTAAACTGAGCGGAATATCACTTTCGCTATTTTTTTTTTGTTTTCGTTGTTGTTTTCATTTGCTTATTAAATCAGCTCACCTTACATAACATGTGTGCCAGCACTGGTAACAGTGGGAAAAGACCAGTTTTTACGACGCATTGCTTACCTAATTGTTATCTCTCTATTCTGTCGCTATCTTCAGAGTGCGTTCTGTAGAATAAAGGAACACATTGTACGTTGTAAGAATTTCAACTTCACATGGAGCATGAAGCATCAGTTTTTGCACTAAGTGAACGACAGTTATTTGGTCAATGGTCTTTCTTCTTTTTGCCGTTTTGAAGCTGGCTTTTAAAAGGGAGCACTCAACCTGCTTCTGATTCTTTTTCTTATGTTATTTTTTTTTTTTTTCTGAAGTGCTTGATAGACTCACACGGTGATGTACAAAAATACCCACCTGTTCTTGGCAGCATTCGATTTCTTCAGGCTTTCCACTTTAATGCAGATATGTGCGCGTGCGTGAACAATCAATTTAACCTCTCATTGAACAGTCGTCAAAAATCGAACCTACATTTGTAAAGTTTCACTTTTTTTCCTTTGAAGCTTACGGCACTCAATTTTACGTAGAGCTTAACAGATACAAAAGCGTTTTTTTTTTTGTTTCTTGTACCAGGTTTGTACTTCATTCTTTTTCTTCGGTCACTTTGCTCGTTTCCAATTTTGATTCTGTTGTGTTGTCTGTTGTGTTTCCTTTATTAGACTGCCCTACGTTCGAACTGTTAATGATCGCCTCTCAACACGGTAAAGTAGTACTGCATATGTCTTTAGCCACCTGTCTTCTGTTTCTGACGCTTTAGGCGAAAGTAACATCCAATCTCCCTGTTGAGTCCCTCTTTAAATATGCATAAGATGGTACCTTCTTCGGTATAACACCCCTTTCAGAGTTTTTCCGGTAGTGTTCTCCATCACAGCATCTACAACATAAGCGGGTTCATGAACGTGAGACATTTTTCTCTCTCACTAGCTCTGCACCTTCTCCACTTTTTGCCTGAATAATTGCAGCAACAACACAGTGTTATCGTCAAGCCCAACATGTCACTTTACACCGATGTAATTTCAGATCAGCTGCCGGCGGCGATATCGGTAGTTCGAAACTCGTTGTACAATCTGAGTCCTACAAAAATCGCACACACGGTGTTTCCAGAACTGCTTGTCTTTTTCCGCAAGTACTGGTCCTGGGTTGTCTACTTTATCATCATCCGGAAACTCTACCGCATCCTCAGCCGCACAAACAAGCGCTCCGTGAAACCGAAAAAGACGAGACGCCTTTCAGCATCGATATCCAATAGCAGCAACGGTTCCACCGCAGGTTCGGAGCATGTGCCGGGAAACATCGAAGCCACTTTTCTAGCCGACGCTTCAGAAACCACGCCGTCTACCAACCAGGTTATCGTTGGCGATGGTGTCATCATAGTCAACCGCAACGATCGTTATGTGGAAGTGTATGAGCGCAAGAACGTAGCGAAGGTTAACAACGTCGACACCGAGGTCGAAGCGCTGCTGAAGGAGTTTGCTGCACGCAACTCCAAATAGACACCTTGAAAAACAGGTCGCGCGCATGCAAGATCCAAGAAAAAAAAAGAAACACCTGTTGTGTTTCACCGCCCCATTGCTTTAGCATTTTCATATATGCTATTCTCTATTTTTCCCTTTTCGAAGGAACAAAACTGAGGTACTTTCAGTGTCTTTTCTACTGACATCTTTTCCCTCCGTCGTTTTCTATATGCCTCATATGTGGTGTTTGTTTCTTTAATACTTTTAATCCGCTGTCACCCTAAATCGTGTTCGTTCCGCGGCTCCGAGCTTGTAAAGGCCCTTTTTAAGTTGTGAGCACTACACCGAAATTTCACCACCAAATTTACTTTCCTTTTCAATACAGGTGCATAGCTGACTAAACAAACAAAAAAACGAAGACGCATAGCATAGTAAAACACATGCCGGCCACAGTGACCTTGCCTTTTGTATCTCCTAATTCTCGACCCCTTTGACTGGTTTTCTCTGCTGTTAGAGAGGAAAGACATGTCTTGTTTTGACTTGTTTATTCCAGTCAGGCAGCGCAGAAAGGTGTCTGCTGCTGCATTTTCCTCTCTAACTTCGAATCTTGCTGTTTTTTTTTTTTCTTCGTCTGTTTGTGTGCGTGTGTGTGCTGAAAATGGCGAGAGTCGTTGTTAACATTATGTCTGGGCTTGCATACTTTGCTGTAGTCCTTCACGCTATTATAGCCAGCTTGTATCATTGCAGTGTTGCGGTTAGTTGCTCAATCTTGTGTTATCTTTCTCTCCTCTTACGTTTACTGTTCTTGTCAGTATCAGTTTTGGTGAAACATCGGAGCGTCTTCAACGCGTTCATATACATAGGGGCTCTTAACTACCACTCGAAAGCCCAGTTATTCGTTCTTTTTCGTCTCTTCTGGTGTTATTATCATTTGGCCCTGCTATTATTGATACACTGCAATGGACTTCGGCAGCTGCCCTATTAATGGTGGCGCTGGTGCGAGGCCGTTTGCTGAAACACTTCAGCAGGAGGACGACTTTCGATCCTTCTCGGTGAGCGAGCTTTTAGCGCACAGTAACTGGAAAGCACGGAAGGAGGGCTTTGAGAAAGTGCAGCGCGGTCCAGCAAAGTACAAGAAACTTATCCTGGACTCTCTTAAGGTCATTGCAGCTGAGGGAAATGCTGTGGTGCAAGAGGTCGCCATCGAAACTCTAGCTGCCGTTCTGCCGCAGTGTGACGAAGCAGAGCGCAACCAACTTGCCGAGGGAGCTCTTCCTTTCGTCATTGAAAAAGGCATCACCGGAAGACCGAAGGCTTCGCAGGCGAGTCAGAGCTTTGTGAGCACTTTGGTACAGGAAGGTTGCTCCAAGGCGGTGTTCGCTGCGCTGCTGCCCGCGTTCGCTCACAGGACGCCGAAGAACAGACTTGGAGCCGCGCAGCTCGCGGCCTCGCTGGTCGCAGACTACGGTGTCCAGCACTTTCCCACGAAGGCGATTCTCAAAGCCATGCAGCCTCTTTTTAACGACGCTAATTCGCAGGTCCGGAAAGAGGCTGCGGCGCTGTGCTGTCAATGCTACCGCTACATCGGCGCAAGCATCAAAGGATTCCTCACCGACCTACGTGACGTCCAGTTGCAGGCTTTGCAGAAACAATTTGAGTCTGTCAAAGTTGGCGAAACACCACCAAAGAGCATCAAGTGTGTCGATGCAAGCAGCAGCGGTGGCGATCTCCCAAGGGAGGTGTCCCTTTCTGTGAAGCCGATTGCTTCTCTGATTGGCGGTGAGGAGGGAGACGTTGTTGACGACACAGGCTTTCAGCTTCTCGACGAGACGCCTGTTATCCCCAAACTTCCAAAAAAGTTCTTTCGCGTCGCTTTAGATAAGAATACCACATGGCAGAACCGTGTGGAGTACGTAAACGAACACCTTATTCCTCTCCTTACAGTGCCGCGCTTTCGTGCCAAGGACGACTACCACGAGCTCGCTAGTTTGATGAAGGAATACCTCGTTGATCCTCAAGCGCCACTTATGTTGCTCGGCTTCAAAATGATACAGGAGTGCGCGCGCGGCCTACGCAGCGACTTCGGTCCTTACGCGCGAACGTACGTACCCATACTGCTCGACAAGCTGAAGGACAAGAAACTGAGCGTGCAGCTCCATCTCATGAAAACACTGGAAGACCTGATTAGTTTCAATTGCGTTTCCATGGATCAGTGCAATGACGACATTGACCAAGCACTGCAGAGCAAAAACCCGACGCAGCGCACTGCCATTATTAACTTTTGCCTCCGCATGATCGACGTGCTTGGCGACAAAAACGGTTACGCCAAGCTGGGCAAGTCCACGGCGATGCTGACACGCCTTGTCAACGATGATAAGGCGTCCATTCGAGACATTGCCTACGTGCTGCTGGACAAGCTCATAAAAGCATTTGGTGAAGCTCAGTACAAGTCGGTGCTTGCTACTCTGGATGACAATCAGCGCAACAACATGGCGGCTGCGGTGGCGCGTGGTGCGCCGGGGGTCGGGCCACGGTCGGCAGGTTCGCGAACGGTATCAAGCCTTGCCACACCGCAAGCTTCTGGCACTTCTGGAGGGACGCCGTCGAGCTCGCCGGCCAAAAAGATGCCACGCTTAGATGACGATGCTGCTCGCACATCGCCACTCGGTCCAGCGGGCCGCACTCAAACTGCATCAGCCGGCGTAGCGCCGCTCGCTGCTCGTCGGCTCTCCACGCCGTGTGAGGAGAGTGTGGGACATGGATCGCGCGTGTCCTCCGTTCCTCGTGAGGGGACACCCTCAGCTACCTCGCCGGCAGCTAAGGTGTCTTTCAGCGACCGGACTGCTGGAGGTCGCGGTAATAATGGTGGGGGGAGCAGTGGTGGCTGCGGGCCCAGCGGTGACGCCATAACCCCAAGCAAGAGCGCAATGGAAGATGGCATAGCGTTGGAGTCAACGCTGCCGGCGAAGATGGACGCTGTGACGACCATTCTGGGGCTGCTGAACGGCGACAGCGCGGTACTCGACCTGGTGCGATCGACAGAGTGGTCACGCCGTCAGGAGGGCGTCACGAAGCTGCTGACGATGGTCCAACAGTGGACGCCATCGCAGGCGGCGCGCGGGATGAACTACTTGGTCATCTACGTGCGTGCGCATCCGTCGTTTCGCGAGCCCATCTTCCAAGTCTTCCACCTCATTGCACAGGTGTTCTTGGAGGCGATCCGGAAGGTGCCGGTGCTGTCTCCCGGCGCTGGCTATGCCATCGTCTCCGGTCTCACACCCCGCCTCTCCGAAGCAAAAAATAAACTTATCGTGCGTGAAGTGCTCGAGTTGATTGCACAGAACCTGGGCTACAGATTTGTTGTGCGGCACATGCTCGACACAGCAACGATGGTGAAGACGCCAAAGTTGATTCAGGAAGTCTGTGAGTATGTGCGTGAGGCGGTGCAGCAGCAAGTGGACAGTCAGGAGGGGGAGGTGGAACCGGTAGATGTGCGCGACGTGCTGCACTTTGTCCGGTCTGCCTGTGCAGACGTCAATAATGCCGCGGTGCGGCAAGAGGTTGTGTCTCTGCTAGCAGAGCTGCGGCTCACGGGCCGCTGCACGACGGCGGTCGAGCGCTGCATTACTGCTCTCCCGCCACCGATCCCCGCGATGTGCGAACGCGAAATCAGCAAAATGGGGTCGTCGCGGTCGAACGCGTCGGCTGTTGGGGCACCGCTGCCTCCGCCCCGCGTGCACGTGAGAGGTAGTAACGGCGCTGCCGCCGCACCCGCGTCGGCGCCGGGGAAGCGCATGCGCAACTCCAGCCACTCCCCTGGCCCCGGCACGTGCGGACGGGTGTCGGTGCCGTCGCCGCAGAAGCCGCCAACGGCGCATAGGCGCATGGCGAGCGCCGACGGTGACGGTGCGCGGAATCGGCAATCCTTTTCCTCGTTGAGCGCCGGCGGTGCGTCTGCTTCCGCCTCGCTATCTGCTGCGCCGTCGCGTCTCTCGACTTGCCGCACCAGCTCTGTAGGGCCGTCGCCACGCAGTAGCTTCGCCGCTGGAGGTGCGCCGCCGTCGTCGCTGCGGCCCATCCTACACGAACTGACGGCTGGAAAGGACTGGCGTGACCGCCTCACAGGCCTGCGCCACGCCGAGGAGTTCGTAGAAGAGACGCCACGCCCGCTGCCGACTCAGTACGCCGTCCCGCTGCTGAAGGCTCTGCAAAGCCGCTTTGAAGAGGCGAACAAAAACGTCGTTGTGGATGTGCTACGCTTTATTCCTGTCGTCGTCGGCGCTGCTAGCCCGGGCGAGTGCACGGCGGCATTAAGGAAACTCGCACCAGGCGTCTTGGCGATGCTGGGGGACCAGAAAACAACCTTGCGTGAAGAGGCGCGGAGTGTAGCCTTCCTTGCAATGCGTGTAGTTGGGTTAGAGTCGATGCTGCCGCTACTGCAGAAGCCTCTCGCCTCGGAGTCGAATGTGTGCCGGCAAAATGTGCTGGAGATGATGGTGAGCGGGTTTGAGCAGTTGGCGCCCGAGGCAACGCTTCCGCGGGCGGGCATGCAGCTCCTTGCGCCGGCGGTGATCAACTCAATGATGGACCGCATTCTCGAAGTACGCGTCATCGCCGAGCAGGTGTTAGGGTGGATGATCGGCGTAGTCGGTGAGGACTTTGTGCTCCAGTGCGTGCAGGTTCTCAAACCGGCGGAGCAGCAGGTGGTAAAACCCGGGATTGAGCGGCAATTAGAACATCAGCGTCGCAGCGCACCACAGATAGAGAAGCCGGAGCAGACGCGGCCGGAGTCTACGCCAGTGTCCACCAACCTCAACGCCACCGTTAATAGCTTGTTGGACAATGAGGAGAGTCGACGCACAACGCCGCGGGTGGCGACACCGCGGACCAGCACCACCGCTGGAGCTGGAGCTGCTGAGACGCCGCACCGTCGCGGGTCGGTGAATGCAGGGACGCGCGACGGCCGCAGCAGTATTCGGGCGGCGGCGCGTTCGAAAGAGGGCGGGGTGGCACAGCTGTCCACCGCTGCGTTGGAGCAGGTGGTTGGTGCCAAAGCACACGCAACACCAGCAGCAATGACAACAACGACAGCTGCTACTAGCCCCACTAAAGAAATTGCCGTTGCTGTCGGCGGAAGCGCTGCACCGACACTGGAGAAGTCACCTGCAGAAGCCGCTGCGAGAAAAGACGGCCCTGCTGCCAAGTCTGATCCGGCTACGAAAGCGACTACGACAGATCTGGCGACGAAGACACCGGGCATGGTGAGTTTGACACCCAAGCCAAATGTGTGTGCGAAAGGAGGCGATACGGCAGTGACAAAGGAGCTCCCAGTCGATACTATACCAACACTGCCGAAGGAGGCTGCGCCGCCGGCAGAGGTGAAGCGTCAGGCATACACCATTCGTGAAATTTTGGTCGGGCTGCGCTCTGCCAGTCCTGACGTGGCGCAGTTGATGTGCAGTGACTTTAACCGCCACCTCTGCGCGGGCGTCGACTGCGGCACGCCAGAGGTGATTCAGGCTATGGTGGAGCGCCTCTACGAAAACACGCAGAACTTCGACGCCGGGCTTGCCAAGGCGTTAATTGAGTCGCTCGCAGCCCTTTTCTTGACACCACAATGCACGTCGCGTTGCCACAGCCAGCTGCTAGTCCGCATCATCGGGGCATTTTTTGACTGCCTTCTGTCGGAGAAGTTCTCGCTGCATGAGCCGGTCATCAAGGCACTCAACGCGATGACGTTGAACATGCTGGAAGGCTGCCAGGCTGACGATGTGTTCAGCGCGCTGCTAAACCGCCTAACGAGCTACTCCGGAAGGTATCTGGCGTCCGGCCACAAGAGTGACTTCAAGTACATTCAGGTAACGGTTAAGTGCATCATGCGGGTGGACCTCACCAAGGTGTCCGTGGACACCACCGTGCTGTACTGTCATGAGTACCTTCTGCAGCACCCACCAAGTGCGTTCCGAAACCTCGATGACATGCCGATTCGCACTGTCAAGACCATTTTACAGAGCGCCACAAAGCGCCACGGACCGTTGCTGCTGACCACGGCCGAGAGGCTGGTAGGCCCGCAAAACTTGGTGACACACTTCATTCGCGCCTGCCTCGAGATGCAAGAGAAGGCCTCCAAGGACAAAGGTCAGAACGAGCAGCAGGTGATTGAGGAGAGCCGTCAAGAGCAGCGGGCGAGTCAGTCACCAGCTCCTCTAACAGCAACAGCAAAGGAGAAGGTAACAGGGGGGCCGACCACAGCAATTCCTGATCCCCCGGGTGGTGGTGCCGGAGCGGCCGGGCTGTTGGCATCCACCTCCACCTCCACCTCTACCCCGCTCAGGCGCACCACGACAACGACGCCTCGCAAGAAGCGGCCAAGCGGGCACGCAGATCCACAGGTGGCGCTGAAGGTCGCACCGATTAGTGCATCGACTATGTCCGCCACCAGGACAACGCCTCTCTCGTTGCCCATCCCCACGACGCCCTTGAATGGGTCGGGTGTGGCACGTGCGCTGTCGCCGCCAGCCCAGTCAGCGACGCGGCGGACACCCATCAAGAGTTGTTCACGGCAGGGGGCGGCGGCAGCGACGCCGAACCACAGCGGAGGTGGCAGCGGCACTGCCCACTCATCACCGCTGCTGTCCACCACGCACGGCACTCCGCGTACCGTTGCGGCGGCTTCGACCTCGGCCCCGACTAATACGAGCATTGGGCGCGGCGATGTGACGAAGGAGCTGACCGACATCTTCGCACGTATACGTGTTCACGTGACGTCTGCCGAGGGCATTGAGGAGCTATATGGCTTCCTGAAAACGACGACGCCGAACCGGTACGAGGATGCTTTTAAGCTGCAGTTCAATCGCTGCTCGGAGGCGTTTCGGATGTACATTAAACGAAAGCTGGAGCGCAAATTGGAGGAGGACACCTC
Source organism: Crithidia expoeki (assembly GCA_900240875.1). Lineage (NCBI taxonomy): Eukaryota > Euglenozoa > Kinetoplastea > Trypanosomatida > Trypanosomatidae > Crithidia > Crithidia expoeki. The sequence goes on from OESE01000216.1 coordinate 448,380, forward strand.
GAAGCCGGCGGGCTTTCAGTTACCGGGAGTTATTCGGAGCCTTTCGTAGTGTCGATGCAGCTGGTGTTGTGAGACCGCATAAGCTGTGCACGGTGCTGCTGCATACTGAGTGCGACATCATCTCGTTTGCAGTTGTGTAGGTTCTGACAGCGCCAAAGCGCATTGTATCGAACTGTGCACTTTACCGAAACACAAAGAAAAAAAGAGGGCTTTTCTTTTTTTTTTATCGGTTACCATTTCTAAATTAGATTTAGTCAACGGGTGCCCGCAGGGTGTTATCTAGAATGCTACTTGAGTGTGTGTTAGCGCCGAATCAATCTTCTTTGTTTTCCTCTTCTCCTTATGACATGGGTGGCGTTGTTACGTTCGGCTGCTCCGTAGACTCTGTACCAACACACACGCACACATCCCTCGCCTGTATTACTTTTATTGTTTCACTGGACTTTTTGTCAGATTGCTGTTGTTACTTGTAGAATCATGGAGTCTCTTTTCCCTTTTCCGAATTCAATTTCTGTTTTATCAAAAGAAACAGAGTGGTAAAAGCTCAACAAAGCAAAGCAACAACAGGTGTTTTTACTACTAGTGGCAGGGCACGCCAAACTCCTTAGTGACCTGCGTAGAACAAGGGCACAGCTTAGTCCTTAATTGTGTGACACAGCCTCCAATAGGGGCCGAGAACGCGTGGGTTTACATAGGGCTTTGCGGCGTGTTTTCTTGTGTTGCTCAAAATTGCTGCTGTGTGTAAGCGCCTCTGCTCGCTGTCATGACGAAAGCAAACAGTGTTCTTCTCAGCACATAATCAGTTGCGTTTCGTTCCGCACCGACCTACTCTCCGCCATTCTCACTCTGTCTTTATAGTTCCTCCCTATTCTTAACGTAATGCTACCTCTTTTATAAAGTTTTGCACCATCCCACGTAATCACTCATAATTGAATGTACCATTGCTGTGAATGATAACGGCTCTATGTAAAGACTGCCAGCACAACTTTTCATTTCGCTCCGTTTTACTGGAGACTTCTGCATTTGTTCGTGAGGTGCCATTAGCCGCGACGCACAATTGCGGGTTGTCTCCCCCAGATCTGTGTCTAGTGCTTCTCGTTAAAAGGAAGATACATTACACGTGCCGCACGTTTTCTGTTGCTTGAGCTCAACACTAACTACTCATTCGTGTGTTTTCTCTGTGGGTACTGCTTTTCCCCAACTGTGCCTTTTTACAGCATTTCTTAGTGACGCGGGGGCACTAGCAAACTCTCATCAACAGTGCGGACCAGATGCGGCGGCTTTCGTGGTAGAGTCGTAGTGGCCGTTTGCCTTATTTGAGCCTCCCACGAGCGTTTCAACTAAAAATTCAGTTAGTTTTTCTCTTTTGAAGTGAGCGAAGGGCGCTTTTTCTCTGTTAGTGTTTCTCTGACTTCTTGGTTCACATTGGTTCGAAAAGAAGTGCCTTCGACCATCTTTCGCTGAGGTGACCATTGTCTTGAATCTTGTTTCAAACTCTATCCTTTTAACCAACGTGTTCTTCTGGCACAACACCTTCGTTCATTGTAACGCTGGTGTTTTTAGTTCTGTACTACTGCCTTCCTCCCTCTTTCAATTCGAAACCTGACAGAACTTGGGCAGCAGTCTAACGTGGCTTCCAAAAAAGGAAAGAAAGAAAACACCACCCTTTTCTTTGCTTCCGCTTTTCTTCTTTCTCGTACCATCACGGTAGAAGCTTCCCCCCCTTGTCAGCAACTGCAACACCACGTTTTTTCTTTGTGTTTTCGCGTTTCACTTTTTCCCCCTCTTCTTGTCGTGCTCAACTACCTGCGTACGTTACCTCTCCGTTTTCCGTTCTTTCGTTCAACCTTTTACTCCTAACGATTGCCGTCGAAGAGAGCAGCTTTTGTTTTGTTTTTCTCTCGAGGATTTGCTTCTACGGTTGACAATAAGCTGACTGCGCTTCTCCTTTCCCCCTTTTTATTTCCTACCGTTGTTTCGTCAGTGGCAGCGTTCGGGCCTAGTGGTGGCTAACAAACCAAGAGGAACCAAACATCTAAGAAGCAACTCACTTGGTTCTTGCGGCGTCAAACTTGATCGGTGCATTTCTTTTTTTTTTCCTTCTCTTCTATCTCATGGTAGAAGGGTAAAATCGAATTTCAGTTCGACGACTACGGCCTACCAAGCCTGGTGGCATCCTACTTGAGAACAACTGTAAATAGCAATGCAAACGGTGCAACGTGGCGATTGTTGTGTATTTCTCCTCCCTTTTTTTTCTTTACCTCAGCATATCGAGGAATTTAATCACACAACTTTTCACCATGCACATTGCGCCGCTGACGCTCAAGGCGCAGCTGTTCTACCTCACCGTGGGCGCAGCATTGGCATGTACGATGTCGTTGTTTGGGCTTCTTACGTGGCGTTCTACACCACTCTTCCACCCTGTCGATGGCAGTCACCCGCTGCCCTCTGACTTCAACACTTTGGGCATGATAGGCGTCATCGCCTTCTTTACATTTACTGGCTTGTCGATTGCCCTCCTCTTCGAGTGCTCGCAGTTCTTAGTCCGTTATTCTTTCCACCCTACCCACACCGGACGCAAGTGGCTTGTGTGTCAGCACGCCGCCGTTGGTGCACAGGTGGGCCTCGGTCTCTTCTTCTTCCTCATCGGCGTTCTGTCGCTCGTGCATTGGTCGTGGGACACCGTGCGGTGCGGGCTTTTGTTCTGCACAGGCCTGCAGCGCCACCCATTTCCTAAGCGGTTTAGAAGTGAGGGCTTCGAAACGTTCTTGTCGCTCATCCTCTTCGTCACGCTAGTGCCGCTGGCGTGTGTGCTGTGGTACCGCGTGTACACGCTGTGGCAGCTGCAGAGGGCGATGCGTGCAGTAAGCTTGTTGAGTTTCGACAGCCTTGCCGAATGGGCAGCGGACTCCACCCCTTGTGATGCCCTGAAAGAGTCAGAAAGCAGCACCAACGGTTGTGCTCACCTAATAGACAGCAGTGTTGTACCTAACGATGTCGAAGACTGTGGATTGAGGGCCACTTCTGCGAACCCGATGACAAAGCCGCCGAGTATGCACACCTACACGGCAGCCCCGTTGAGGAAGCAGCTCCCACGGTTTATCGGGCTGTGCGCCGGCATCGTCGCGTGTGCCGTGCTGTCGTTCTGGCTGCCCAACGACCCGCGCAAGTTGTCCGCTAATGGGATTGCGAACTACGCCCAGTTTGCTGTATCGCGGGGGTACCGCACGAGCAACACAACCGTGCCCGAGATGCCGTACGCGTGGTTCCGTACCGGTCAGATCCGCATCTCAGACAACTTGTACCTGAAGCTGTACCCCGGCAACATCTTCTTCTACGTGTACCTGCTCTCCGCTGCTGTGATCGTGTTCGTGCTGCGGCAGACGCGAACGGGTCGGTACTGGATGCAGCGGCGCATCCCGCAGTGCGCGTGCTTCACGTACGGCGAGGCCGCCTTCGTGGCCGCCACGGCGTGGCTCACCGTGTTCTTCTCCATCTACTGGGTGCACGACCACAACTACAAGCAGGGGTGGACCGTTGACAAACCCAACAAAATGAAGGTTGAGAAAGCAGAGCGCTGGGGGCGCGGACTCGGTCAGCTTGCCATTCTCTTCCTGTCACTGCTGCTGCTGCCCGTGGGTCGGCAGTCGTTGGTTGTGACGGTGCTCGGTGTGTCGCGTGACGGACTGCTGTGGTTCCACCGTGCCGTGGGCTACTGCATGCTCGCCGCAACGCTAGGCCACATCGTCGCGTTTTACTTCTCCTACGCGGACTACGGGCTCCTGTGGGAGAACCTCAACAAGATCCCGAACGTTGTGGGTAAGAAGGGCGTGCTCGACGACTACACGGTCGTTGCTGCGACGTGGACGACGTGGTTCTTGCTGGTCGCGATGGGCATCTTCGCGCTGAACGCGATGCGGCGGCGTTACTACGAGCTGTTCTACTACACGCACCTCGCGGCGACGTACATGACGCTGCCAATGATGCTGTTCCACGCGTCTGCGGGGTGGATGTACATGCTGCCGGGGCTGACGGTGTTCCTGGCGGACCAGCTTGTGCGCGTGTGGCAGCGGTCGGCGGTGGTGCGTGTGGTGCGCGCGCGGACGGTGAGCGAGGACACGGTGGAGCTGGCCTTCTCGGTGCCGGGGCGGTGGGACATGCGGCGCGTTCACCCGGGCCAATATGTGCTGGTGTGCGTGCCGGAGCTGACGGCGCTGCAGTGGCACCCGTTCACACTGACCAACGTGGTGGACGGCGGCGACGGCGACGCGGCGGGCGTGACGGTGAGCAGAACGGGAACGGTGTTCTACCTGCACATCAAGTCGATGGGGCCGCGGACGTGGACGGGGCGGCTGTACGACATGGTGCACAGCGGGCAGGTGTTCAGCATGGCCGTGGAGGGGCCGTGCGGGACGCCGGTGGACTACAGCCGCTACGACGACATCGTGCTCGTTGCCGGCGGGATCGGCGCTGCGCCGTGCGTGTCAGTGTACGGGTCGCTGCTGCGCGCGTACCTGCGGAGCGGCGGTTGCTGCGGTGTGCCGCGTGTGCGCATGGTGTGGAGCACGCGGTCCGCGTCGCTGGTGGGTGCGGTGACGGACATGCTGCAGCTGCCGGCGTCGTACTGCGGCCTGGTGCAGGTGCCAATGGAACAAGGCGCCGACGCTGCGACCGCGCCAAACTCAGCATCGTCCCCAATCAAGCCCAGCTCGGCTACTTACCACGACGGTACTACAGTGGAGGTACCTGCGTCGGAAAAAGTGAGGAATGACGACTTCACGCTCAGTGTGTACGTTACACGCGGCACAGAGCTGCAGAAGCTCGCCGTTCTGGACCACAATCTGCACGAATCGAATGCGGATGCACCGTGCACTGCTGCGCAGCAACCCGCCGCGGCCCATGCCACGACAAACGACGCCGGTCGTGCACGCGAAATGGACGAGGAGCTGCCCGGCGTGGGCACGTCAGCGAAGCTGTCAATGGTGCCAGGTGCAGTCAACCGCGGGGCCCGGCTGCGCGTGTTTGAGGGACGGCCAGATCTACGCCATGAGATTCGCAGCGCGTTCGTGAATCCGGCCACCAACGAGGTGGAGGGTGATGTGATGCGCAAGCTGGTGCTTGTCTGCGGTCCTGAGGGAATGGTGGCAGACGCAGTGGCAGCTGCAGTGGATCTTGGTATTGCGGTGCACACCGAAGAATTCCTTCTTTGAGGCGTCCAGCGAGTTTCTCAAAGAACATGGCAGAGTTTGTGACGGGTGAAGTGGTGTGACCGTGTGCTGGGTTTAGTTGCAGTGTTGTTTGTGGGTGTCTACGTACGGTAGAAGGGAGGCCCGCAATTCAATTCATTACGGTGTTGAGGGTTTTTTGTTTGTTTATCTATTTTGATTGTGTCACGGGGAGTGAGTAACCGACATCCATGAAACGTCTATACCGCAATAAAGAGATTTGTTGCTTTATCCACGTTGCTGTCCCCCCACCCCCTCATTGGGGCAGCGTTTACTGTCGTTACGGGATACAACGATTGAAGACAACGGCGCCGTAATGTGTCGCTACGGAAATGGGCTACGCTGCTTTATAGTTGCGAAGCCGATTGCGTACGGCGCTTTTTTTTTTTTTAAGTCAGGCACGCATTCATCCATCGGAACCTTTTACGCACGACAGTTGCTTGCTGGTGGTAAATCGCCTCTGTTTGTCTACCACGATGCGATGCCGATTGCGTGGAGATGCTGCCGAACGATAGTTACCGTTTGAAACACTCTCCAGTGGACTGTGTGAGTGATTTCATACAACACAACCTCAACCAACTTACTAATATCTGCTTGTCTCGTAAGAGACTCTTTTTCCAACCCCAAAAGAATAACTTTGAACAGAAATGAAACATCAAAGCTGACCGTCTAGTTATTATTCTACAACCATACTGATGGACACGATAGCGAGACTTTGGATCCCCATCAAGTACTCCATCACGTCGCTGCTGGTGGTGATGATTTCGGAAGTGGCGAAGTGCAGCGATCGCGTCGGTGGTCTTCTGTCTGCGTTGCCTTTGGTGACCATTTTGACATTGATATGGCTTTATGTGGAGAAGCAGCCGACGACTAAAATATCTAACCATGCTTGGTACACTTTCTGGTACGTCGTCCCGACGCTGCCGATGTTCTTTATCTTTCCGTGGATGTACGAGTACCTTGACTTTTGGTGGACGCTTCTCCTGTTGAGCGTCTTCACGGTTTTTGTATTTCAGATTTTTGCTTTGTTCATGAAGCGGTGGGGGATCGAGCTCATCTGAGCGCACATTATCTTTCCTTTTCTCAGCTGGGTAGATGAAGCTAACTGGTGTTTGAATGGAAACGTACCTAAAGAAGAAAAACGGGTTTGTGGTGATACGTGTTGTGTTGCATCTGAAAAGGATGCAGCTGGCGTGAACGCTTTTATTGCTTCTTTGTTCTCGTGCGCTTGTCTTTTCTTTCCTTTCCACGGTCGAAACATTGACAACATCAGTCAAGTCGACATCAAACAGTTCGAAAACCTCCTACTTTTCCGTGTATCCGGAGGAGTGGTACCTTTAACTCCTTGTCAGCGTTGCAACGCTTTTGTTGATTTCTGCTTTGCGATCTTCAGCACTACAACGAGCTTCACAACTTGGACCTGAACTCTTAGCTGAGTCGTGCGGCCGTCTTTATTGCTGCATTGTTGGACAGTGGAATTTTTTAATTTGTCTTTTTCCTTTTCTTAACCATGCAGAACTGAGGACTCTGTTTTTCTCTACTGGTCTCGGAGAATGCCATTGTTCTGCTTTCCTCTTTCCTCTTCTCGTTGACTGCTTGCTGAACATGCCCGCGAACTATTGCATTTAAAGTCCTGATGTTTGATTTTACAATAGACAATCTTGATGCATCAGACCAGTACCCTTCTGGTGGTAATTGAATCGGGGATACATGTGTATATATATATGTGTGTGTGTGCGTGTGTGTGTTATCCTTTGCTAAGACCCATTTTTTCCTATCTGTCTTCTTTTCGGATCAGCACCATTTATTTCACTGTTTATCACCTTTTCCCGATGAAATAGCTAAGCTCGTAAAGTGCTTCACGAGCTTTCTCAAAAGACGCACCACTGCCGTCCAATGCGGCAGCCACACGGCTACAAAACGCCTCCCTACAAAAGACAAGCTTATACGGAAAAGTAGTCCTTTCGACTTCTTTCTTCTCTCTGTGATAGGGGGCACCGCGTGATTGTGGCTCGGCACCCTGTTATCTCTGCGAATGTCCGTGCTGTATTTGATTTTCAAATATGTACTTACCTCAGCCATTATCGTGGCCGTCTCAGAGGTTGCAAAACACAGTGATCGCCTCGGTGGGTTGCTAGCGTCTTTGCCTACAGTCACCGTTCTAACGCTCATTTGGCTGCAGGTGGAGGGACAATCAAAAGCCACGATTGCGAACCACGCCTGGTACACGCTGTGGTACGTCATCCCCACTCTCCCTATGTTTCTGACCTTTCCGTACTGCCTCGACCGGCTTGGCTTCTGGGGAGCGATGGGAATTTCCTGTGCGGTGATGTTGATCATATTTATCGTTTTTGGGTTCGTGGCTTCCCTCTTTGGGTTTCATATGATTTGAAAGGTCACAAAGAAGAAGTGGTGCGACAGAGCGTTAGATCTTGTTGTTGCTCTTTTACTTTCAAACGCTTTGTTTTCTGTTTCCTTTACAACTCTATTGGCTGATCTATTGTTGTCTGAGTGCGGAGCTTCTCAAAACTCGAATAAAAAAAAAATAGGAACGACAGAATATTCAACATGGGTTGAACTGTCTTCTCCAGCTTGCGTGCACATCTGGTTGTGCAACTCTGTGAACGTCTATGCAGAACTGGTGAATGTGGGGAACGTTGCAGTGAGAAAGCTGCAACGATAGCAGCGCCTCATGCCTCACTGAAGAGTTGGGCTTTTTGCCCTTATTCATTTCGAAGGCTGCAACGTCTGTTAAAGTTCACACACATCACCTTTTCCACCCCTGCTGTCCCTCTCTTTCTCTCGTTTTTTTTTTGTCTCTCAACAGTTGTGTCTCCGTGTACACTGTTGACCAGCTCCGCATCATAGCTTACGAGAGCTTCCTACGCTTCGTACTTCTGCTCACTTCATTCTCGTGCACGCTAGCTGGTCTTTTCTTTTTGTCATCATTGTGCCCCGTGTGCTATAAAAAGTCTATATACTTCTCTTTGCTGTGGTAGCCAAATGCGACGCGCTTCCGACGAGACCAGCGGCTCCTCCGACTACGACGACAACACAGAGAGCACCGAGGAGGCGTCTGACAGCGGCAAGACCTCGCCCGAGAAACTTCCCATCCCGGTGCCGTCGCCCAACACAAGCAAACCGCCGTACGACCGGGTCGGGGTACCGTCGCCGACCAGCAGCACCGGCGGCCGCCCTGTGCAGCAGCTCACCGCTGCTCAACTGGAGAGCCCCGCTGCTGTGCAAGGCGGGCAGCTCATATCAAACAACCCAAACGATGAGCGGGTCGAGGTACGCGGGGCGGAGAATGTGGCGACGCCGCGTGCCTCGCTGCAGCCCGGCCACGCCGACCGTGCTGAGATCGGCCGTGTCGGCGGCAACGGCGGGATGGGCCGCATAATCGAGAACTCGCCGCACGACGAGGCCATCCCAGTCTCCGGGCATGCGAGTCAGGTGGCAACGCCGATGGCCATGCGAGTGGGCCGCGGGTCAATGCGACCGAATGACGATGATGACGACAATAACGAAGAGGAAGAGGAAGAAGGCGAGGAGGAGGACGACGTCGAGGACCATGAGCGTCGCGCCGAGGGCTACGCGGGGCAGAAGCCTGAGGAAATCGCTGAGGCTGCCCCCGTTGCAGAGCTGGCGGTCGACCCGCAGCTCGGCTACAACCCGGCCAAGTACGCCCGTATAAATGCTAACGCCAGCCGCGCGATGCAAGACCTCTTTAGCATGATCACGCGCTACGAGCCTTTTGCAGCGGAGCTGCCGGCGAAGCTGCGACCTTTTGTGCCGGACTACATCCCCGCCATCGGCGACCTCGACCCCTTTGTGAAGATCCCCCGCCCAGACGGCGAGCAGGACGGTCTTGGGCTCTACGTGGTCGATGAGCCGACGATTCCACAGTCGAACCCTGCAGTGGTGTTACTCGAGCTGAACGCCACTAACGCGCACGGTGTGGCGGCCGAGGTGGTCGACTCGCTCGAGAATGCGGCGAACCGGCCGGAGGTGATTGATCGGTGGATCTCCGACATTAAGAAAGTTCACTACAAGAAGGCGCTTCCGACGGTGAACTATCAAAGGCCCATGCCGGACATCGAGACGCTCATGCAGGTGTGGCCGCAACAGTTTGAAGAGGTCCTCAACTCCGACATCGTCTTTCCACCGTCGCACATTGACCTGGACCTAGATCAGTACGTACGCACGCTCTGCGCTATTTTAGACATCCCCACCTATAACTCTCTCATTGACTCGCTGCATGTAATGTTCACCCTGTACGAGGAGTTCCGCTCGAACCAGCACTTTCAGCACGTTTAAAAATTCAGCGTATTGCTGTCGTTACGACATCCTTTTTTCCCCTTTTCAGCGTCTTAGAAAGCTACTAAGCAAAGGGGACGGAACAACCGATCTTGCGTGGGGTTGCATTGCACTTTTAGTCGTATCACGTAGACGTCTCGCTCTCGCCCAACGGTGATTTTTTCCTTTTCCCTTGTTGTCTTTTACCCACATGTATACCTTGTTGTTGCTGCCGTTGTTGTGCTTGCTTCCCATTCCTTATCCCTGGCGCTGGTTTTCCTCTGAAGAACCTTCTTCCTGCGTTTTTCACTCTCACGATGTCTTCTTGCGTGATTGGATTTACTCAAATTGAGGAAATACCACGGCGCAAAAGGAAGCGTGGAGAGGTGCGAGGTCCCTGTCTGACTCCGACCAGGCACGTCAATGTCGTTTCTTCTTCCGCCAATGTTTGCAAGGTGAACGATTCTGTGGCACTTACGTGATGTTCTCAGCAAGCTTACCGCCTCCTGTGCTCTGTTTCCTGTTATGCCAAGATGAATATGTATTGATACTCCCTCGAAAAGAAGTGCTTATGTGAAAAGCTGTGCCTAACACACACCTACACACACACATACAGTAGAACTAATCATACGAGTTGTTGGTGTAAAACAACCGAGCCTGGAGGGAAAGGTGATAGTTGGACTCAAGTTGCTCTCTCTGTCACAAAGGCCATCAGCTTTGTCCAGATCGTTTTTTCTTTTTTTTTTTAAGAGAGAGTGTTTATATGATTGCGCTCCTGCGACGTTACAGAATACGGCTGGTTCGTAAAAGGTATAGTCTAGTTGATCTCAAGGACTTCAAACGTGATGTAGTATTGCGATCTACTCAACCAACGCGTTGTAAAAGGCAGCATCCAGCGAACGACTCGAGCCCCAATGTGAGGACTAACATTTGTGCTTAGGAGCCCATTTCATATCTTCTCTCTCGCTCCACCACCGTTTGACTTCTTTTTCTCTCTTTTTTTTTTCTCCTACGTGCACATTGTGGACTTGCAGAGAACCCTTGGGGATAGCACAACGCTGTCTTGCAGAAATCTGCGATTGGGCTCCCTGTAGATCGGTCTCCTCCAGAGAAGAACTAGTAGGGCATTCACAGTGAGGTTTCCCGGACGCCTCTACTGCTCAAAAATACAGCTTTAATCAGAACTGTAGGTCATTTCTTTTCCCCTTTTTTTTCTTCCTCCCACTCGAAACGTCCTTAAGGAGGCAAGTGTTACCGCTTTAAAATAGAAACGTTGACGCGCTGTCGAAGTCATTGTTGCAGCAACCATCGACTCAGACCCAGTCATCCTGCGAATTTTGATCCATACCGGCAACAGACGTCTTTTTAGTTCTTTACTCCTTTGCAATAGACCGCTGACTTTTGATTGGCTCAGGATGGTACTTTTCCCTTTTTCCAAGCCACCATTACGATCTCCGTCGCCGGCGTGGTCTGTCTACGACGACCATTGGGGCAGCACTGAGGAGCAGGACGTAAACTCCACTGCAGCTGACGAACACATGAGGGGACCGAAGGATCAGCAAATCAGCCGACACGCTGCGTTCATCTCACGCCCACCCTTTACAAGCACCTTAAAAGGCAGCAAGCTGAAGAAAAAAGCTCCTATTCGTCGAGGTGCACAGGGCGCCGTCTACGTGGCGTACGATACAAGTTTAGTAAGCCCAGGCGTAAATATTCCGGAGGTGCACGTGGATTCTGCAAATACGGGGGAACTATCCACACCACTCGGGATCAAAGCGTCAAGCCAACAACAATGCCAGCAGCCGGGGAGCCTCGTGGCGGTAAAGCGTATTTTCGTTCAATCTAACGACTTTGGCGCTCGTGATATCTCTGCGACGGTGCTGCGTGAAGTCACGTTGCACCGCTTTGTTTGCGCCCGGCAAGACGAATGCTTATTGGAAGCGAAAGGCACCACTGTGGCTTCACCGTCTTGTGCGCCTGAAGAACCAAATGGCGTTGGTGCAAGCCAAGATGCAGTCCCTATAAGTCGGCCTCAAGTGAGCAGAGCCTGTCTCATCGATGAATCAGCACGTGTGCTGCGGCTGCACCGCATCGTGGAGGCGCCACACAGAGAAATGTGCCTGGTGCTGGAGCTGGCGGCCACCAACCTCGAGCGTCTTCTCACTCCATCAGCCTGCTACGGGGCAGGAGGAATCAGCGGTGGTGGTCATCGGAAGAAACAGGGTACGGTGACGTTGTTTGGCGGACTTGCCTCAGCAGCTGGTCTCGGAGATGCTCGTGAGGACAGAGGCAACGGTGAATCAAACTACAATCAGCTGACAGGATCAGCTCCGTCAAATGGCCTACTAACCGGTATTTTTCAACCAGCAACCGTCCCCGCCTGCACGCGATGTCCGTTGCTAAGTCAGATGCCGCTCGTCCGCTACGTGATGCGGCGCCTGTTGAGACTCGTGTGTTTTCTCCATGAGAACTGTGGCGTTGTGCACCGCGACCTGAAACCGAGCAATGTGCTCGTGGCGGAGGATGGCGGGTTGCGGCTGGGCGATTTCGGCTCTTCCCGCTTTACCCCTCCAACATTACCAAAAGACAAGGGGTCTCACATCTGTTCATCATCTACTTCAGCTGCTGGTGCGGGCGTTACTACCTTCAACGACGACAAGGCTGCTTCTACAACCTCAGCAGTGACGGAGTCCCTGGAATGCACGCCGCCGTCGATGCGGACGACGTTGCACTACCGACCACCGGAGGTGCTCTTTGGCGATCAGGCATGCCGTCCTGCCGCTGACGTGTGGGCGCTTGGGGTAATGTTTGCCCAGCTACTTTTGCAGAAGAACCTTTTTCACGCCGAGAGCGAATTGGACTTGCTGGGGGCGATTCAGAAGCTGCTCGGCATGCCGACGAAGACCCCGTCGTGGATCAAGCCCGCTGCTCCTGAGCTGTCTGCTGAGGCAGATACTGACACTGCGACAGGGGAGATTACACAGAACGAAGGAGCAAAGACGTCAGCACGACCACCTTTTACCATAGCCACAGATGTGCAGGCAAGTCTGCCACACAAGCTGCACGCTGGCATCGTGTCTGCAGAGGGATTAGACCTCGTGACGCGGATGCTGAATCAGCTACCTGAGCACCGCCTCACCATTCGAGAAGCGATGGCGCACCCGTTCTTGAACCCACGCGGCAAGGGTGGTATCGGTGATGCTGGTGACGCGCGATTAACAGCAGAGGATGACAGAGCGGGCGAAGCTTTATGGAAGCAGAAAGTGAGTCAAGAGTTGCAGAATGAGCGGCTGACTGAGGGTGCTTCGGTTGGCAATCTTCGCAGACTTGGAGTGAGGAGACCGATGTTTGCTGGTCTCTGCGGTGTTGACGATGACAGTGACGATGATTGTGCGTATGAGGAAAGGAGAGTGGGTGACACCCCGCCTTTTCGTTTGAATCTATGCGATGGCGGGTATTCATCTTCGCCATAAGGATAGGGAATCTGTATCACCTGCTTTTCGGTTTAACTTTTTTATTTTATATAATACAACAGATCTGGCTGTTTCTCCATTAAAAGAGTGGGGTGGGAAACAGTCGATCCTACTCAATAAAATAAATTTAAATGAGTAAACAGTGTTAACAGTGAACGTCACACAGAATTGGTAGGAGTTTCGCGTGAAACGTGCTGCTGCTCGTGTGCTTCTTGGCTCAATAATGCGAATATATTCGAAAGTCGATGCTCTCATATTCAAATTCGGGTACCCTTCACACAGCGACGTTTTCCGCATTTTGCGTCACGAGTCTCAGTGAAGCAACAACAACTGTGTTAAAGGCATTCTGGATGATTTTAGTGGTGCCCGTTTTCTTTTATCCGCTAATCTTTTCTTACTCTTCTTTCTCCTTCTTATGGATGTCAACACTGCCTCCTACTGCTGATTTGCTTCACATCGACCTTCCTGTACAAGCTCAAACACCTGCTACTCATGTAAAAGGAAACGGAACCCGTTGTGAAGCTCTGTTCAGTCCTTCGTATTGCACCGGTAGCGGTACCTTTTGTTGCGTCCTTCCACAGCGTTCTTCCCTCGTGTGCTTGATCAGTAGCACAGCGTCGTTAGTAATAACGCAGACTGGCTCGAAAAAAAAAAAAACATTAAAAGGTAAAAAGGAAACGCTTCCTTTGTGTGTGAGTTGTGTGCAGTTGTCGTTGTTGTTGCGCATTGGGTACGTACAGAGCAATCCAAAACGGCAAAATCACCCACCATCACTATTCACGCTGGTTAGGGTTTTTGTTTGCTTAATCGTTTGACTTTGCTGTGCGACCCTCTCTCTTTCTCTTCCTCGAATTTCTTTTGAAGCTTTTACTTCTAGAAAGTTGCGTCTGTAGAACCCAGCTCATTGTTTTTTTTTTTTCGTTTCCAGCTGCTCACACCGAAACGAGTCCCAAGTTGTTTTGGCGCGAAAAGTAAAAAAAGAAAACTTCCGTATCTTTTTGAATCCGCTTTTTCCTTTTGCAGCAAGAAAGACACCATTTTGCAGTTCAGTGTCTCAGATTGCGAATACCGCCGCTCTCTTCTTTTTTTGGTTTTATTTCCTCTGCATCTTGCGTTGGAGTCAGTGGATGGTACCACCTGTTTCGATTGCTGTTCTTCTTTCTTTTTTCCCTTTTGATCCGAATTAAGTTCATTTTATCCCCTGTTTTACCACTTTCCGCTTACGTTCTTCCTCCCGTTTTTTTTTTGCCTTTTATGTAAAGCAGTGTTTTCCTTGTGGTGCTCATCATTTGGAAAGCAACTCCACGTGCGATCTTTATTGAATATCCGGTTTTCCAGCTTGACGTTGGTTTTCCTGATTGTCTTCTTCCTGTCCCCCTGCCCGTTTTCTTAAACTAGTGGAGGTTGAGGAGGACGAATGCAGTTTGCATAAATTGGACGAAAAAACGGTTAATCCCTCCTCCCTTGTTGTGATTGAAGCTGCTGTGTTATTTACAGCGTCTTCGTAATCCTCATTGTGCAGTGAAGTCATAAACCATCACAAGGCCAGTGGGAACGTAGAATTTCGTGTTTGCTCCATTGTCACCAACGCCATCGTCAACATCATCAGCATTGTAGTTTCAATTTGGTTTATTGTCCCTCTGGGACTCCTTACTCGCTCGTCCCGTCACATCTCACAAGTAACTACCATCTTTTTTTTTTCCGAATAGCGTAGTAAACAGCAATTTGCTTTTCCTTTTCTTCTACTGATTTGAGGTTTCGTAGGGTGGTTCGGTATACACTGGCGGAAAACCGCCACTTTAGGTTTTTAGATCTGTGTCCGGGTTGTGAGAGGGTAATCAGAGGGACTTGATTGTAGACAGTTGAAAACGGTGAATTCGACAAGGTATGGTTTTTCCCCCTTTTCCAGTCAAACCACTTATTGCCACGCTGGTGTCTCCAAAGAGCAGGTCACGTTTGAAAAGCCACAACAACAATGCCTACCAGCACAAAACCCGAAGATGGCACAAGAGCTGGTTCGCCGGAGCCGCCCAACGAGAGGGTCAAAACGCTCTACGATACTCTCGGTGTTGCTCAAACTGCCACGACAGTTGAGATCACCACGGCTTATCGCAATCTTGCGCTCGTGTACCACCCAGACCGGCAGAAGGGCTCCACCGAAAGGTTTCAGGAGCTCCAACGCGCTTATGAGATTTTGAAAGATGCCACTGAGCGATCAAAGTACGATGCCCTTCTTAAAGGCAAGCCATCTCTAAAGAAGTTCAAGCGGCCGGCCAAACTCGAGAAGGTCGACAAGCCATCGTACGCCCTGCTTGCTGATCTCACCTTCTACCAGTTCGAGGCCTCACCGAGTAAGCTGCGCTGCAGCTTCCACTTTGGCGACGGCATCCAGTTCCACGGCGAGAGCGGCAGCTTCATCGGTTTCGCCGCGGATGGCTACCTCTACTGGACCGTGAACGGACGCGGGTACGCGACGCAGCTGTGCAAGGCGGACAGCGACATGGCCCTGTCGAACGTGCGTGTTATCTACCGCAGCGGTATTGGTCTGGCCCGCAAGCCGCTGGAGCGCTCCCGTGCCGGCAACTATATCCTACCCCAGCAGCAACAGCATCATCAGCAGCGTGCAGCTGCCGGGCGCCCGGCGGTCAACGGCGCACCAGGCGGTGGGTTGCAGCACCTCGCCAAAATGACCAGCGACATGCCTCGCATGACTGAGGTGGAACGGTTGAAGCAGACGCTCCGCAGCAAGGAGCTCCACCGCAGCGCTACAAAGCGGCTTGAAACGCTAGAGAAGGACGAAACCGAGAAGCGCAACTACCTCGAACGGGAGCTGTGGGAGGACTTTTGTCTACTGCAGACAAACTTGGAGGCCGGCATGCGGTGTGTGATGCGTGGGCTGCCCGTGACGACGGAGTTGGCACGTTATATGGGGTACGTGTCTCCGGAGGCGGTGCCGCTATTGTCACCCGTGCAAAAGACTTTTGCCACAACTTCCGCGGTGTGTGAGTCTCCGCAGACGGCGATGCTTTGGGTGGACCCGCTGGAAGACGGCAACGGCAGTGACGATAACAAGAATATCGCAAACGACAGGATCGATGCTGAGCTGGGGGCGAATGCGAATCGTGCAACAGGTGTGCGGAACCATCTAGAGCAACAGCGGCAGCAGCAGTTACGGAAGCAGCGGCCACCCTCCCCATCGTCCCCGTCGTCTCCGTCTTCAGCGCCGTCGCAGTCTGACGTCAGGGACTTGTCGGACACGGGATCGGACGGTGACTCGTGCAGGGCCCACTCCACCACAGACCAGGGCGCCTTCACCCGTACGTGCTACACCGCCGCGTACGTGTCTCAGCAGCAATCGGGCTCGTCGCCAGTGACGTTCGGTACGGCGCGCCCGGTGGTGAGCGCGGTGTCCTCGCTCCGCAACAATAAAATGTCCCTCGGACAGTCAGCCCATCTACATCCCGTGTCCCGGGCCTCGTCACCTGTGGCTTACGCGCTACCTGCCGCGGCGGTGGCAGCGCACGGGTTGGCGACAGACCTGCGCCAGCTCGCACAAGCCCCGCCCTCTACCGACAGCACCTCGCAGAGGGGCGCCACCGTGCACTGCGCTTCCGTTGTGTGGCAACGTCCGACAGCAGCAACTGCAGTGGCTGCCCCTGCTAGTTGCGAGAGTTTGCTGAAGGTGGGAAGTGGGCAGGAAATAAGTTGTGCAAGCCGCACCAGTATCCAGGATGTCGATCAGCCATCACTGCCTGCCTCTTTCACAACGCCGCCTGCGCATGGCATTCTGCCCGGTTCAAAGGACCCCGCGGCCGTGGATCGCTTTGTGTCACTGCTGCAGACGACCGGTGACAGGCCAGACAATGACGCACACGGTGGCACAGTGGGGTCGCCACGACTGTTCCACCCGTGGAGCACCGACCCGACCGCCCTGTGCGATTCACAGTTCAGCACGACCTTTTACGAGACTATCTCAGATGCGCCAGGTCGACCGCAGAGCCCGAGCCACATCATCGTGACGGCGCAGAGTTCGTTGCAGCGTGAGGCTACCACCACCACTGGCAGCCCTGCCACGAGGGGCTCGCCGATCACTGTCGGCGCCGGCAAGGCGTCACGTTACTCGCCGTCTCCGCAACCGACGCAGGAGAAAGCGTCGATGTATGATTCCTTCTCGCACGCATCAGTGACGGCGGCGACAGCAATGGCAACGTCGACGACGGACACGCACGGCAGACCACTGAAGCCATCGCTCCCGCAAGACTACTCGCCACCGGCGGCGGAGCACGGCCACGCAGCCAGCGGGGAGGGAGAATGCATTGTGAAAGTTCGCCCCTTCTCCGCGTCTCCAACGACGGCGTCCTCCAAGGCACCAGCGAACACTACCGCAGAGATGGAACGGTCGACCTCACCCCGCCCCGTTGCACCCTCGGTCTCGTTTGACGCGCACAAGACGGCCGGCCCGACCATGGCTAGCGGGCGCAGCGCTGCCGATCAGTCCATGCCGCGCGGCGACTTTGGTGACGGCTACGCGTCGTACGGCGTTGTGTCCGGCGCGGCGGTTGACCAGTTGCACGAGGAAGCACCACACAGGGGCACCCAGAGCACGCCACCACGCCCCAGCAGCAGTGGTAAAAGTGCCGCCGGTGCGCGAGTCTCCCAGGACGAATCGACGCAGCTGCACCAGCAGCAGTTGCACTTGGACGTCGTAGAGGGTTTGATGCAGCCACCACTGTTCAGCCGGGCAAACCGCTCTGTCACGATGCGAAATGGCGACTTTGCCAACCCGAGTGACGCCGTGTTCAGTGGGGCAGCGGCGGCGGAAGCCACCTCCGGAGCTTTCCAGTTGCCCTCCGCCACCGAAGAGGAGTTGGGCGGCCTGGGAGTAGCCATAGTCTCGTCGCACTTCCCGACCTCGCAGGATCACAGCGCACAGTGCGGAGTGCAAGAGAACGACATGGAAGAGCCACCGTTGTTACCTAATGCCGCGGCTGCAGCGTCGTTGGAGAAGCGGCGGCGGTCAAAGGGTCGCGTTACGCCGAGGTACATGCAGTCAACTGAGGCGCACTCGCGTCGTGTAAGCGCGTCACCGGCCGAGGTGACGCAGTCGCCACGATTGGAGATGGTGCATGCCTATCGCAGCATGACAGCGGAGGAGATGCTGGCCGAGGAGGAGGGTTTTATAAATTCGTTCGCGAAGACAAAGCGCGCAATTTGAGTATAGGAACAAGAAACAAAAAGGATTTCTTAACGTTTTTTTGATGGGGAAGAGGAAGGATTGGTGGTGGCGGTGGTCGGCAGAGTTATTGGGTTTTCTAGACTTGCTGGTGATGCTGCTTTCGGTTTTTAGATGTTTGCCACGACGTAGAAACAGCTGTGCGTAATCCCTCTCCCCTTTCCTTCTTTTCCTTTTAGCGGCGCATCGCGGTGTTCACGCTCGGAATGGGTTATTATATATATATTTTTTTGCACAGTATACGTATACGTGCGCGTATATACGTGTTAATACGCTTCCTATGCCACACTGTGGTGCCGACCTTCGTCTCTTAATTTGTTTCTTTTGATCTGGATTTCTGGTTTTGAAAGCACTGCAGCATATCAATACAGGTGTCAGCTCCAGCGTTTCTCAGTGAAACGACAGAGCTGGGCTGACGACATTTGCTTACGTTGCGTGAGTACGGAAGACGATTTGAGGTGCCCGTGGAGGCCAAAAAGAAGAAGCATAAAGGAAGTGTTTATTTGCGTTGTGATGCGTGTAGCGTAAAATAAAAAAAAAGTGGGTGTTTGCTTGCGATCGAGAAGGAAAGGGACGCGTGTTGTTCCACTTGTTTGTCAGAAAGTTCTTTTTGCCCACCGTACATTCATTTCAGCACTGGGACAGTTTTCCCCTGCTGATGCCGGCCACCCCACCGTGGTGTCAGGGTATAGTACCCACTAGGTGGGGAGTCCAAGCGCCTGCAGCGTGCTGTTCTAGGTTGCGAGGACATTGACGTGGCGGCCAGCTCCGGGTCGGTCCCGTGTCGGGTGCCGTGCAGTAACGTATACGTGTGAACCAACTTGCGAAAACTCGCGTCTCCGGGCTACAGATCCTACTCGTTGGACTGCCAAAGTGGCTTCAGTGCTGCGCTGTGGTGCCGCTGAGCGCAATTCGGGACCGCTTTGAGGTGCACTCAATGGAACTGCAACGGGACTCATGCCAGCCCCAAATGCTGGCGTTAGCCCGTTGCCTCGAGGCGAGTTCGGTGCCGGTCTGCATCCTCCAAGAGACACACTTCAATTGAATAGACTGCGAGTCTTTTGGCTCAGACGGTTATCGACACTGCGGTGCTGCCAAGAGTGGTGAAAGCGGCGGGAGAGCATCTCCGTGTGCATCCAGCGCGACGTCGACGTTTCACCAAGCTTCGCGTATCGCGCGTGAAGCAGCCGTTGAAGCTGATGAGCTTGCACCTCCTGCTGCTGGTACCACAAGTCCACTCACAGTATCTTCTGCCTCTCCCTCTTCTTTTCCTAACACGTCTCAATGTGATGTGGCCGTAGACACTGCAGGAACGGGGCTGCCGAAGTAACGCCGCCCCGTTTAGATACGGTCCAGTACCGAGGAGTGTAGATTGAAATTGTGGGTTAGGGTTCAGCTACAGAGCAACGTGAGGTGGCTGAGGTGCCACGAGTAGAATTTGCCGTATTACACGTGTTTTGGTTGTGATTACACACATGGAACAACAACAACAAAAAGCTGGACAACTTCCAGGTTTTTTGAGATTGTGTGAACGAGCCCTGGTGGGATGTAGCAACAACCATGGTTTGTCTGCACGGAAACACTTGAAAGCGAACAATGATGTCTCATTAAACGGGTTACCTGCGTGAATCAACTCGACCTTTACCCTTCTTGAGGAAGAGTTCCGATTTGTCTTGCGCAAGTCTGCGCAGGTGCTGGATGAGCAAGGGAGTCGTTGAGCAAAAGAAAATGAGTTCTTTTCTGTGGTGCGCTACTTCACGTGAAGGTAATCGATAAGCGGAACGCATCGTTCCATGTTGTTTGATATCCTCTACGATTACTCGTTTGGCAGTAGTGCTACCCCGTGTCTATTCGAGTGTGTTAAATACTCTTTTCGTGTCTTTTCCACTTCTCCTGTTTGAGTTGCTTTACATCCGCTAAACCCATGAATATACGCGTTCCTGTTTTGCAGAGAGGCAGAGCTCGCTCGATTCAATCAAACAATAGGGTCAACTGCTAAAGAAATATGCCACCACCGATGTTCACCTTCGACGAAAACCGCGGCCCGGCAGGCAAGCAGCCGGTGGCTGCCCGGGCCGGTGTCTTCCACTTGCCCCACGGCCCGTTGCGTACGCCCATCTTCATGCCTGTCGCCACTCAAGGTGCGCTGAAAGGCATTACAGTCGAGCAGCTTGAGGAGCTTGACGTGGAGATCATCCTAGGCAACACCTACCACCTCGGTTTGCGCCCCGGCGAGGCGGTCTTACGCGAGCTCACGTCCCTCAAGAACGCCCGCGAGTCCGCAACGGGTACGCAGACCTCTGCTGACGGTGTGCACGACAACATGGACGGCATCCACTTTATGGAGAGCTGGCGACGCAACATACTGACTGACAGCGGTGGCTTCCAGATGGTCTCGCTGCTGAAGCTAGCACAGATCACGGAGGAGGGCGTGCGCTTCCAGTCCACCCACGGAAACGGCAGCGCCGGCGCTGTGGTGCCGAAAGCGGAAGGCACCGTCACTGCCTCGTCGACTGGGAAGACTGAGGAGGCGGCGGCTGCGTGTGACGAGGGCACCTACTCGCTGCTGCTCCGACCTGAGGATTCCATCCGCATTCAGAACGCGATTGGCGGGGACATCATGATGCAACTCGACGATGTCGTGCACACCCTCACCGTCGGTCCGCGCGTCGAGGAGGCGGCGAAGCGGTCGGTGCGCTGGCTCGACCGCTGTCTTGCGGCCAACACTAATAAGGAGAAGCAGTGTATCTTTGGCATCGTGCAAGGTGCCCTTGATCCCGACCTCCGCCGTTACTGCTTGAACGAGGTTATTCAGCGCACGGACTGCAAAGGCTACGCCATCGGGGGTCTCAGCGGCGGAGAGGCGAAGGACGACTTTTGGCGCATCGTACGTCTGTGCACTAAAGAGGGGCTTCCAGCCAACAAGCCGCGCTACTGCATGGGCGTCGGCTACCCAGAGGATATTCTGGTTTGCATCGCGCTCGGCGTGGATATGTTCGATTGCGTATATGCCTGCCGCACGGCGCGCTTCGGCTCCGCGCTGACCTCGTCAGGAAAGCTGCAGCTCTCGAAAAAGGAGTACGCAGCGGATTTTGGGCCCCTTGACCCGAAGTGTTCTTGCATGACGTGCCGCACCTACACCCGGTCGTACTTGAGTATAATTGCGGCGAAGGAGGGCACGGCAGCCACGTTGCTGTCGTACCATAACATTGCGTACTTGATTAGCCTCACGCGCGGTGCGCGCACGGCGATTGAGGAGGGCCGCTTCACTGCCTACGTGCAGGATTTCTTCCTGGCTTACTACCCACAAAAGGACTACCCAAAATGGGCGGTGGAGGCACTTGTGTCGGTGGAGATCGCGTTGCTGTAAGAGCTTCCTGCGAGGGGCAGCGCTGCGAGGAATGTGTGTAGAGTGCAGACTCACGCTATTCGGCCTATCTGTTTTACACGCAAATCGGTTCCTCCTTCTTTGTGTGTGTTCGTTGTTGCCTGGTTGAGATCCGAAGACGACTGTTAATGTTAGTTTGCTGCAGTTCGTGCAAACGACGAAAGGGGACTATTTAAGTAAAAAAAAAACAGAAATCAACTCTACAAGAAAGCCAACCGTCTCCAGTGTCTACGGTCAGCTTTTCCTGTACTTATCTACATGTATATGAGCACACTTGCGAGATTCTGATGTCACCAGACGTTCACTTGCTTTTATCTAGAGGGCCTCTGACTTTGTTTTTGTTTCTAGTCTGCGGTTTTTATGATTACTGTAGACGCCAAACCGTCTTCCCTCTGTGGACAAGTGACCTTGTGAGCATGTTCTTCAGCCCCAAGTGCACTACGCGTTGTTATGTTTTTGTATTAAGTGTATTCTTTGACAGTTATCTTAATGTTTACGTCTTCTGTTTTCTCACTGCTCTCTTTCCATGTACGCTGATGCCCCTTCGTTTGACGTGCGGTTAACACCAAAAATAACTAACTCTTTCATTTCTGATCGTTACGCACGCCACAAAAGGAAATGTAGAGAAGCTAAAGAGCACCTGAACACTTGTTCTAGACCAACATTGGTGAAGAGAGACGATTTGTCTTTCAGCTTTTCTCGTCTGTGCACCTTGATCTTTTCCCTCTCAGACTTCTTTTATTATTGTAAAGATAGATTTTCTTTTCCTGAGGGGTGCGGCAGGAACACTCTTCCGGTTCTGACCTCGTTGTCTCACTCAGCAAACCCGTATATAAACAAACGTTTCTATTTGCAGCGGCGACCGAGAATGAGCTTCTCTACTTCGCCGGCTTCCCGCAACCAGTTTGCAAACAGCATGCCGACCTCTATGTGTGGCCTGAGATGTAACGGCGCAGATGAGAGAGAGGACACCGCCGCCGCGAAGACTGCGTTGTCGGCCACGTTCTCAGCGACTCGATCGCCCAACCTGGCGAAAAAGGTATCTAAAGACGGCCGCGTGGCACCGCAGCGCCCCACTGTTTCCCAAGCAAACCCGAGGCGTTTCGGACGTCAGCCGTCGCCACGGGAGCAGCAGAACACCACTAAGTTGCTCCATACGAAGAGTAGCACGACTCCTGAGAAGGCTGCTGCTGTCCCCACTACTGCTACCGGATTGAGTGGCGCTGCATCTTCCGCGGCTCTTACTTCCAACGATTTTTTCCCTTTTGATGTATTTCCTCCAACTGTGATCTTTAACAGCTACGAGGCGAACACGACGTACACTGCCACCCTCGAGCTCAAAAACCGCACTGCTTTCAACAAACACGTGCGAGTCGATCGGCCAAATGCGTGTACGGCGTTTGAGCTGTCCGCACCGCGCGGCGTAGAGTCATCGTCGAAGGTCGCCCCGGGGCTCTCTGTGACGTACACTGTCGCTTTCACGCCGACCAGTGGCACCAAAGACTACATGGCAGACCTGATTGTGCGCACCGACGACGTGGAACCACTCATTGTTCCTGTCCGCGCTTACGCCAGCCGTGGCTGTCTGCATCTGCCCGCCGCCCTTTCGCTGAACGCTGCGCCCATTAAAGGATCCAGCACGACGCCGCTCTTCCTGCGCAATGCAAGCGAGCTTGCGTGCACCTGGCGTGCGGTAGTACTGGACCCGTCTGGTGCCTCGCACAACCACGGTGCGGATCAAATGGACACCGATGGTTCTTCTCGCTTTATTAGTGCCCCGTTGTCGTCGTGTTTTTCCATCACTCCTCACAATGGTGTCGTCGCTCCACTCTGCCCGGCGGGCGGGCAGACGGTGACGGTGGCCCCCGTCACCCTGCACTTCCACCCAAACCCACACCTGCGTGCTGCGCAGACTTGCAACGGTCTTCTGCGTTTCTTTCTTGGCCCGGAAGGAGACGTGGTGCAGGACGTGCGGCTGTCTGCACAGGCGGTGGAGTTGCACGGCGTGATACTGGAGGAGAGCGAGGTGACGCTTGCTGATACCTACGTGACGACGGAGAGGCAGACGGTGGTGCGTGTGCGCAACGAGAGCGATGAGACAATCTTCTTTGCCTGGAAGAGCGCCTTCCGGGACGGCGTAAGCGGAGAGGGCGGCGTTAATCCTGGGAATGATCTGCTGGACCAGAGCGGTGGTCAAGAGGACAGCGGCTACAACAACTATTACCACGACTCTATCGAAGATGTCAATGACGGCAAGTACGGCAGAGGTCGTCGGCGCCCTACGCGGCCTACTGCGACGGACGCGCACCGAGTACTCTCGATCAGTCAGCACCAGCACCACTGCCAAGCGGCGCATGGCAACTCCACGATGGAGGATGACCGGCAGCAGCATCAACCATACCAACAGACCCTCTCCGACCTTTATGAGGGTGACGAGTCTTTTCAAATTGAGCCCTTGTCGGGTGTGCTGTACGGCCGCGGCACGCGCGAATTCACTATAACCTTCAACCCCCACCTCGCAGTGCAATACGAGTCGATAGCCTACCTCGACGTCACAGGTGCAGTCAACCGCATTCCCCTCATCATGCGCGGCCACGGCGTCGGTCCGCAGTGCAAGCTCGAATACAACCACCTCGACATCGGCGACGTATACCTCAACGCTGTGCACGAGTATACTGTTACAATGGAGAACACCTCTGCGATTGAGTGCCAGTACATCATCATGCCACCCTTACCCATCACCAAGGCAGCCGCGGCGTCCCCCCAGGGGTCCATCACTCCCGCCGTAGATTTCGCTAGCAAGTTTCGTTTCAGTCCATCTCACGGCTCACTGGCACCTGGCGAAACGGTGAAGTTGCGGATTGAGTTAAAGTCGGACCGAATTGGCAGTTTTGCGGAGACCTTTCACGTGCATATGCAGGGCGCGGTGGAGGAGGTGCCGCTGCTATTGAAGGGTCGCGTGCTGGGCCCCCACTTCCAGTGCGACGTCGACGAGCTTGACTTCGGCAACGTTTCCTACAACATGGAGCACACCCGCACCATGCACATCGAGAATACCAGCCCCATTCCGATGCATTACTCGCTGCATTTGCCGGATGACTGTGCATACGCATCGGACTTTGTCATCACACCGGCCGAGGGCGTCATCGCGCCGCGGTCGGCTGAGGTGGTGCAAGTGTTCTTCCGCTCGCGCACCGTCGGCGACTACGAGACGGCGCTGCTGGTGGAGGTGGCCGATGTGGGCGACGTACTCGACGCTATTCCGCTCAAGGCAACGTGCATGGTTCCCATCCTGCACTCCAGCACGACGGAGCTGACCTACGGCGGCGTCTTCGTCGGTTACCCGACGACGCTTAACGTCGCCATCTCCAACGACACGGCACTGACGGGGATGTTCAATTTTCAACTGCTGAACGGCGAGGCGCTTGCGGAGGTGGCGATGGTCGAGCTTCCAGTGCCGAGTGAGCACGACGACGGCGTACACTGGATCTCGCCACACCAGACCATGCAGCTGCCCGTGACGCTCACGGCGCTGAAGCCCGGCCGGCTGCACTTCTCTCTCGCGCTGAATGTGTTGGGCCGCGACGCCAGCGATCCGTCCGCAGCGCCGCTAACCATTTTGGTGAGTGCGGTGGCAAGCGGACCCCACGTGGAGTTGCAACCTTCCAACGTCCAGTTTGGCACCCTATTCGTGCTCACGGAGGAGGTGCGGGAGCTGACGTTGAAGAATACAAGCCCGGTGCCGGCACCGTTTGCCTTGGTCTTTGATCGCTATGGCACTGTCCAACCTCCTCTTTCTGTTGATGAAGCCTCTGTGGTCGCTGCTGCCAACGAGGGCAAAACAGCTGACCCGGTGCTAGCGGCGTCAACGTTACCTTTTCCTCGTGTGCCCGTCTTTTCTGTAGAGCCCACTGAAGGTGTGCTCGAGCCGCACTCCTCACTCACCGTTCGCGTACGCGCGAAGCCGGATGACGCAATCGCTTTCGTCGACACCCTGCGCCTGCGCCGCTCCCAGACAGCAACATCCGGAGGCAAAAACGGCGACAGCAACACCGAAAACAGCCCAAACAATGGCGGTGTCGATGCGGCGTCAGCAGAGAGCGAAGTGATGGTCACGGTGAAGGTCACGGGGCACGGCGTCCCCATCCTTGCTGACCGCGCGCTGGAGAGCATCGAGCTTGGTGATGTCCTCACAACGCTACCGGTGGCGGAGACGGTCACCCTGCACAACTACGGTCGACGAGAGCAGGAAGTACAGTGGCAGAACACGCGTGGCAGCAAGGTGAAAGAAGGGGAGTCGCCCGTCACGTTCACCTACAAGCCGGAGTGGGCGAGCATCCCAGCAGGCGGCTCGGCCGTCTTTGCCTTGTGCGGAAACTCTACGGAAGTAGGCACACGCACGGACACCTTCATACTCAAACAATCAGGCACGTTTAAGGAGGTGCTGCGTAGCACTGTGAAGGCGACGTTCATTGCGCCGACGCTGTCGTGCAGCAGCCGTGCGATCAATTTTGAGTACGCCAACACGGGCGCAACCACAGGGGCAGCGGCAGCCCCGGTTCTTGTGAAGTCGCTCACCATAAAAAACATTACCAGCAAAACGCTCGTTATCGCACTGCGCATCAAAAGCGACAGCACCACTACATCGACCTCGAGCAAAGCAGCAAATGCAGTCGTGGCCACGCCACCTAAGAGCGGTAGCCCTTTCGGTTTGGAAGGTCCGCCAACCGTCACCCTCGTTAGCGGAGAGTCGTACGTGGTGGGCGTGCGATGCAACCCCCTCTACCGCGGCGACTACACTTCGCACAAAGCAAAGGCGAAACTGCAGCTCAGCTTTGCTGAACACGACCGCAAGGAGTTTGTGTCGCTCGTAGCCGTTCTTCATTTCCCGTCGATTGTGTTGAACCCGTCGACAGTGGTGGACTTTGGAACCATATTGACGAACACGGAGCAGCGCCGCAGCGTCGAGTTGTACAACCCCTCACGCGATCTACCAGCGAGCTTCTGCTGGTTCCTGCGTCCGCATGGCAACAGCGCCAACACTGTTGCGTCACAGGCAGAGGAAACTACAGCAACAACAGCCGCAGGGATCGCTGCTACTGCTGCTGCGGTTGGTTCACCAACGGAGGCCAAAGGGTCTGTTGACAGTGCGGGCGAGTCGCCCTTTCCGACCAGAGTTACGACTGCGTCCACGACGGCGGGTGGGGCCACAGGTGCTGTGACAAATGCGAAAGTGAACGGCTTCGACATCATTCCCTTCTTCGGCACCCTCCTCCCAGGGGAGAAGGCAACGGTGGAGGTGGCCTTCCAAGGCACGGACATGGGTGCGGCGCTGGCGGTGGCGGTGTGCCACCTTGCTGGTGGCCCTACCTACACCCTCGACCTGCGCGCCGCCGCGAACATCGTACAGGCGCACTGTGACAAGACCTACATCGACTTTGGCCGCCTGCCTTACTACGAGTCGGCTTCGAAGGTGGTAACACTGACGAATACGACACAGGTACAAGTACCGTGGCAGGTGGACCTCAGCAAGGTGCGGCACCCGGAGTGCCTGAAAGTGTCCCCGACGTTGGGCGTGTTGCGTGACAAGGCACGGCTGCAGATCACGTTTTTGCCGCAGGTACCGGACGTGTTTGAAGAGGACGTGTGGGTCCGCATCGGGCACCTCGACCCGCAACCGATTCATGTCCGCGGGTCTGGCTACATGAGCAGAGTCGCCATCGTTACCACCACTCCTGCTACCAGTTCTGAGTCTGCACCGGGTCCCGCAGTAGCGACGTCTGCCTCCGGTGGCAGTGGAGGCGCGAGTGCAGTGGTGGTGTATCGAGCACCGTTTGGCGCCTTCACGCAGGCGCTGCAAGAAGTCGAAGCAAGTCTCGCAGCGTCTGGGCCTGGGTCCGACTTGCCGAACTCCGCAGGGCCGTCCGATGCACCTGGCATGACCGTAACGCCGCCTACTGAGCTCCCCGCGGCGCTGCTGAAGTATTGGCCCACCTTAGAGGCGGAGCGTTTAGCGTTTTGTCGCACCATCCGCGAGAAAACAACTGGCGCAGCAGATGCGCGGATAGAGACGGCGACGCCACCGCTGTTTCTGGCGCCCCGCGTAATGCACCGCAACTCCGCTACGGCACTGCGTACTAGCGGCTCGAGCACGACGAAGCTCATCCTGGCCCGCTATGTCGTCGACTTCGGCCACCTCACTCGGCACGACGTGCGCAAGACGAAGCTTACCGTTATAAATCCGTCTTCTGAGGGGGTTAGCGTCGCGTTCGATAGTAAAGAGCTCGCGAAGCTCCCGGTGTCTGTCGAGCCCACGAAGAGCTTTAAGGTCGCGGCACATGAGGCGACTACACTGGAGCTGACGATGGACGCAACACGCGCCGAGAACATCGTCTCGCACGGCGAGAATGCGCACGAGTTTACGCTGGACATCAAGAATGGCCCCGTGGTGGTGATTGAGTGCCGCTCCTACGTCGCCAACCCCACACTGATGGCAAAAGAGAAGGTGGTGGACTTCGGGGCAGTGCTTCTGGGCGAAGTCAAAGTGCTGCCAGTCGTCCTAACGAACCCGGAGGCAGTTGCATGCCCGTGGCATGCTACCTGCAAAGAGTTTTTGGAAGGCGATGGTGTGACCGCCTTACAGGGCCGGCAGAGCAGCAGAGTGGAGGTGCATGATGGCGACCAAAGTCGCGTTACCGCAGTTGCTACCACTACCACCGCTGCTACTGAAGACGAGAACACGGGAGTTGTGCGCGGCGCACGCAAGAGCGTTGTACAGAGCAACGGCAGTGTTGAGAGTGGCGAAGCGGACTGCGCTATGCCGGAGTTCTGGGTGAAGCAAGACCGCGGCGTGGTGCCGGCCTCCGGCTCTCTGACCATCGAGGTGTACTATGCGCCGAAGAACACTCGTGCGCGTATGGTGGCGAATTCCCCGGTCGCAACAACAACTGCGTCTACGGCGCAGCTGAAATTCCGCTGCGGCAACGGCGCTGCAAGTAGCTTTTTCACCGTCAAGCTGACCGGAACCGCTCGACACTACCGGCTGCACCTCGATTCGGAGCACCTACAACTTCCCCCTGCCCGTCCCAACCAGGTATTGCACGAGTCTGTCATTCTCACAAACGACGAGGATCACCCAGTCGAGGTGTTCAATGTCGCTCTGGACCCACGTCACGCCAACGAAGTGAAACTGCTGCGCCGCGCAGTGGCGATTGACGTGAACCACGAAGTGCTGCTGCCTCCTATCCTGGCCGGTGACTACCTCCCCGACGCCCTCTTGGAGTCCGTGTTTAATCGCGTGCACGCCGACGCTGCTGCGGTGACCGAAGTGCCACGAACCTCGAGTGAAGCTGGTGGTGGTGCTGCCACTGGTGTTAATGCTGGTGTTATTGGGGGAGGCCCTGGTGTTTCGGTGGAAGCAAACGGAGCTGCTGGTGGCAACAAAACCGATACGAAGCCACGCAGCAGCACCGGGGGCGAGAAGAGTAGTGCCCACGGTAGTCACCGTGACAGTCGTCGCGCCTCTGCAAAGATAGCCGGCGGAGACGTTGCAGGTGGTATGGCTGTCGGTGCGAGTGCTCAAGGTACCGGCGTTACTGCCGGCAGCAACAACAGTAACAGCTTGGACGGCAGCAGCAACGGTGCGCGGCCCAGCTTGCTGCTGCTGGTTGGGCCGCCGCGAAGCGGCAAGACGTGTTTAGCGCAGCAGTGGCTGGAAAAGGAGCCGTGCACCACGCACCTCGTCGACCTCGACATTCTCATTCGAGCCGAGGCGGAGCGCGACGACACGGCCAACGCCGCCGTCGCTCGCTGCCTCCTGACACGCGCAGCGGAAAACGCAGCAGCGGCAGAGCTGACGTCGACGAACGCAGCCTCCGTGCCGACTTCAGCAGGAGAAACGTCGAACGAGGCAAATAAGAAAGAGGCAAAAACCGCGGATGCCTGCAAGGCTTGTGTGCCTGCTCTCTTACGCGATCTACTGCACTCTTTTCTCACCACCTCGATACAACAGCAAAAGGCTTGCATAGCACCTGCTAACAACGCGCCAGCGTCCGCCCCCGCCGGTCCGGCTGCAACATCGCTGCGGTTCGTCGTTGACGGCCTCCGCTGCGGCGTACTGGCCAACCAGTGGACGCTGTACGAGCTCATCAACAGCGTCTGCGCTGCGCTGCGCATCCCCGTCCACATTGTCTCCCTACACGTGAGCACGCCCATGTCAAATGTGCGGGCGGCGCGCGCGCTTGAGGCTCAGTACGAGGCAATTTTCTCCACTGCGGCGCTCACCCCAATTAGCGAGGCGGCCTACGAGGCTCTTGGCAAGGCGGAGCGCAACGACTACAACTGCCGTCTGAAGTACATGAATGACTGCCGACGCGATTTACAGGCGGCGCAGCAGGAGCAGCGGCGCTGGGCGGCGCAGCTGCCCCACCCATCAGTGCAGGCGGAGCTCGAGGAGTCCTTGCGGCGGCAGCAGGCTGATGCCGTGCAGGAGTCGATGGCACGGTTGCCGAGTGCACAAAAAGGAGGACCGGCAAAGCAGGCGACAGACGACAAAGCGGTGGTGGCAGGAACAGGTCTGAGCGAGATAGAGTGGCGCGCTCTGGACCCTGCTGGGCAGTTCTGTGCATGGTACAAGCATTTCTTGTACAAGTTCGGCTGCCCTCCTTCGAGCACGACTGTGGAGAGGACAGCTGCTACGGCACCTGCGCCAACACGTCCTACCGGCAGTTCGAAAAGCGGCGGCGCTGCTGCTGCAGCTGCTGCGGCTCAAGCGCAAGATCTCAAGACTGGTTGGTCGCGGGTGCTTTCAGTGAACGCTGAAATGTGCGAGCCCGCCGCCGTGGCGGAGGATGTGGAACGCCAGCTGGTGCAACAGAGCGGCACTAACACTGGCGAGAACTGCGCTGGCGCCGTGGCAGCCGGAGGGGTGGAGGGTCTGTGCAATTCGACAGGAGGTGGTGGTGGCAACGCTGGAGCAGCGAGCACGCTCCCGGCGTCGCCTGGACTCGCGTCTAATTCTCAGCAGGGTTTGCTAGGAACACCCTCAGATGCGTTTGTGAGCCGGGTAGGCAAGTGGTTTTATCTGAACGAGGCTCGCCTGCGCTGCTTGAGCACAGACTGTGCGTCAGCAATGACAGGGGGAGCTGCCGCCGCGGCAGCAGAGTCGAACACAGTGGTCGAGAGTTCAGCGCTCGCGAGCAACGGTGCAGCGAAGAATGGGGAGACTGCCACCACTGCAGCAACAGCAGAAGACGCCACCACCGCCGCTCACCGCTACGTTCGTTTTTTCTCTACGATGGAACGTGAAGTTGTCCCTGTCAAGAAGAAGTCGGTGCCGTCGGTTGTTCTACAGAAAGAGGAGGTGACACGTTGGACGCTGCCTGCGCACTCCTCCGTTACCCTCACGCTCGAGTTCTGCAGTGACCACGTAGGCAAGTTTGCCGAGAAGTGCATTTTTGGTGTGGTGGGCTCATTGCAGCAGCTGAGCCTGACGGTGTCCGCCGTGGTTGCCTTGCCCGACATCAGCCGAGACCCAAAAGATATCTTCCCGGTGGTGAGGCCACGCCTCGGCGCAGGGGGCGGTGGTGATGCTGCGGCAGCGGCTGCAGCAGTACGTCGCCTTGCCAAGGTGTACATCGCCTCGAAGAAGGTCTTTGACTTTGGTGCTCTGCTCTTCGCGCCGCCGCCGGGCGCGAAAGGGCGCCGCCGCAGCAATGGCGGTTGGGGCGGTGGCCACCTGGCTGGAACTGGTGCAGCAGTGGAGAAAACATCACCGCCACCGAGCACGGCGGG
Organism: Crithidia expoeki; assembly: GCA_900240875.1. Lineage (NCBI taxonomy): Eukaryota > Euglenozoa > Kinetoplastea > Trypanosomatida > Trypanosomatidae > Crithidia > Crithidia expoeki. The sequence goes on from OESE01000216.1 coordinate 479,787, forward strand.
TCGCGACAGCAGTGTCGATCGCACGAGGTCGGATTCAAATTCTTCACACAACACACCGTTTGAGGAGACGCTGACCTTCGTAAACCGCGAGCCGGCTGAGGCGGATGTGACGCTGTCTTTCATGAACGACAAGGAAAAGACCTTCACCGTCACACCGACAGTGTTCACGCTGCAGCCCGGTGCGACACAGCGCGTGCAGCTCCGCGCCACCCCCGACAAGCCGGGGGACTTCACCAACACGCTGGTGGCCTGCATCAAGGACAACCCAGTTCCGTGGAAGGCAGTGGTGATGTGCACTGGTGCTCGGCCCACCCTTTCAATCAATGGATCGAAGGAGTCGTTAGAGGCGGACTTTGGTCGTCTCGTGTTGCGGCGCAGCCTCGTAAAGTCCTTTACGTTGGCCAACGATGGGGCTGTGCCGCTCTTCTGGCGGCTGGTCCCGGTGCAGGAGGTGAGCGGCCGCGGCGGGCCCAGTGGCAGTGGCGGTGGCAACAACGCGAACGTCAGCAGCAGCAGCAACAAAGATGCAGCCGGGGCGTCGAGTGCGTCGCTGTCTACGATGTTGCAGTGGCCCGCCGAGCTGCAGTGTAGTACGATGGAGGGTGTGCTCGAGGAAAATGAGGTGCAGACGCTGGAGATGACTTTTGCGCCGACGCACCCGTGCCTTCACAGCCGCACCGTAAATTTTCTCGTGTCTGAGGTGGGGCAACCACAGGCGGTCTACGAGACGATTCCGATGACCGTGAAGGCCGAGGGCTACGACGTAGTGGTAGAGTGGACGCGAGAGCTGCAACTCGGCGTCCTGCACGTCGGCGAGGAGAAGAAGGAGGTGATTCGTATCATGAACAAATGCCCCTACGACATCGGCTACCAGTTGCGGATGCCGAAGCGGCTGCAGAAAGTGCTGAAAATTGCCGCGCCGTCCGGCACACTGCGAGGCATGATGGGCCACAAGGATGCAGCCATAGCTACCATCGACGTCGTGGCACGCATCGACAAAGAAGGCGAACTACCGGCAAAGCTCTCTGTGATGGAGGTGGCCTTCTTCGATGTGGAGAAGCAGGAGCTCCTCTACCCGCTGCAGACGATACCGGTGTATGGAGAAGCATGGTATACAAAGTATTCCGTACACCCGCCTAACGTCTCTTTCGGCTCCTGCATGGTCGGGCAGCCGCGAGAGAGCACCTTCGAGCTGACGAACACCGGCCGCTTCCCAATAGAGTTCTCCCTCTTCAACTACAGGGAGGCGTCGTCGTTTGGTGGCGGTGGTGGTGATGGTAGCAGTGGGACTGCAGTCCAAGGCAGTGGCGAGATAGCAGCATCAGGGGCCGCTGCTCACGCTACCGGCGGAGACGTCACTCTAGCCTCTCGGCGATCGCTGAGAAGCCTGAAAGACATCGAGAACGACTTCGTGGTCGGCGCCTTCACCTGCCGTCCGGGCCAGGGCATCGTGCCGGTGGGCGGGACGCAGGTAATCACCGTGAGCACGGTGCCGAGCCAGCAGAACCGCACACACGAGACGGTTGGCGTGCGGGTGGCGCAGAGTGGACCGGAGTTGGAGCGCTATGGGACGCCGGTCGAAATTTCCGCCTATCCGGCCGCACCGTCCATCGCGGCCGACCTCACCTCCAGTGCGGACGTGGAGACGATCTTTGAGGAGCAGCGGGTGGTGTACCGTCTCGAGCAGCTGCCGAAGGGTGCCCGCGCATACAGCAAAGAGGAGCGTCTTTTCTCGTTTGGGACGGTGCTCTTGGGCCAGCGCTGTGAGGAGCGCTTCCGCATAGCTAACAGCAGCCCACTGCCGTGCACCGTGGCGGTGCAGCTCGAAGGCATCGCAGGGGGAGGCTTCAGTGGTGGCGGCAACAATGGCGGCGGGATTTCCGGTACAGGCAACGGGCGCCGCTCCATCTTGTGCAACAGCGGCAGCAGTGGTGGTGTGGGCGATGCAGTCAAGCTAGAAGGCTTTGATCTTTTCGTGGAGGGAAGAAGAAGTGCCGTCGGTGCGGCCGCAGCAGCATCACCTGCGTCCGCAACAGCCGTGTCAGCAACGTCGGGAAAGACGGCCATCGTCCGCTTCACGCTGCCACCCTTTGAGAACCGCTTCGTTACGGTGGCGTTCACGCCGACCTCGCTAAACCGCCTGCAGGCGCAGTTCGTCGCTACAGTAGACAATGCGGCAGGGATACCCGTAGAGGATCGCGGCGACGCCGGACAGCAGCTCCGCTTCGGCCTCTGCGGTGAGGGGACGCTGCCGACGGTGGAGCTGGTCCTGCCGCGCCGTTACTCCACCTCTGATGCCGGCCGCTCGCGCCGCTCTGTCAGCGGCACCGGGGAGCATTTGCGCTCGCTAGAGAATTCGGCAGGCAGCGACAAGAAGAAAAACACGCGCCGGCGGCAAGGCGGTGGCGGAGCAGGGTCGATGTCAATCACCAACTTACATGCAGACGGCCACGGCGCGGCTAGTGGCGGTGCAGGCGAGGTGCTGGAGATGCCGCTGACTCGTCTTGGCGCTGTCGCTACGCGCAGTTTTACGATCTGCAACACGGGCTGTGTCGACGCCCAGGTGCTGCTTGACTTGCTTGATGGTACCGGAGCTGGCGACAACGCGATGAACTCCTCGACCTTCCTTTCGATGAGCGTGGGTGTTACGCGCAGCTCGGCGCCGCAGCAACTACAACATGATACAGTAACCGAGCCGTGCCGTAAGTTGGAGGTAGTGGTGCTTGCCGGGGAGTCGCAGACCATCTTCGTCACCTATGCTCCGTCACAGGTGGAGTTGACGACGACGCACCTGCGCCTCGTCCTTGTAGACAACCCGTTTGAGGACAAGGAAGTGCTGGTCGTTGCGCGTAGCTTCCAGGCCGCCATCACCTTCGAGGGCATCGACCCGGCCAGCGCCGACTACGTCGACTTCGGCGACTGCTACCTCGGCGTCGACAAGACCTGCACCTTCAGCGCGCGCAACAACACAGACTCGCTCTTGCGCTATGTTTGGGAGGTGCCGAGCACCGTGCGCATTACGCCATCGATCGGCCACATGCCAGCCGGTGCGTCGCGTACCTTTGCCGCGACGGTGTGCAGCACTGTAGAGGACTTAAGCCAGCGCGTCCACTGTGCCCTCCACGCCAAATCCATCCTTGTAATGTCCACCACAAACGCTGTGAGCAATGCTGTGGTGAACGCGCGAGCTATAGCGCTTAACACCGTTCCTGGTACTACTACTGTTACTACCGCACCGTCTTCGTCGACCGTGTCGGAGTGGGACAATTCGTTACAGAACCCAAAGTGGGTGTTGCGGGAGGACGACGCCGACGTGCACCCCAACGCCGCCACCTACCTCTCTGCGGCGGCCGCGGTGATGGGTCGACGAAACTTGAAACAAGTGATGGAGGCGGTGCCCGAGCCGGCGTACACTGCTGTGGATGAGGTGGTCGTTACGCAGCCACTGACCATAGGGTACCGGTGCAGCGTGCCGATTTACCAGTGCCAACTGATCTCTGGTGCTGCGGAAAGCGAATTGTCCCCCTTGGCTAAGTCGAAAGAGCTGAAAGCTATCTCATTTGCCCACACGTACTTGCTGCAAAAGCGGGTTGCTGTGGTGCGCCTCACGAACACGGGCAGTGTCGCACTGCCGTACAGCTGCATCATAGTGGCGAACGCGTTCACTTTGGAGGCTAAGGAAGCAGGAGCAAACGATTTGACAACGCAGGACACGAACGCTGTGTCGTCGTGGACAGCCGCCCAACTCAGCGCCGCTGCCGCCGCGGGCTCTGGCGGCGGCAACGGCAGTAGCAGCAACAACAACAGCCCAAACATGGAGGCGCTGCCAGACGCGAACAGCAGCCCTGCGGCAGACTTCGCCGTCGTTTCGGCATCGTGGACGACCGCAGATGCAGCAGCGGCGGATGTGCACGTCGTGGACGCTGGTACCTACGTAGACCTCAACGTCGTCTTCACGCCGCGAACGGCGGGGCTGCTCACTGCTGAGTTGTTGCTGCGCTTCCCGCACAGTGAGCCACGCGAGGTGCTGGTGCCCCTGCAGGGCGTAGCGGAGTGTCCGCTGGTGCACTTCAAGGTGCCGCCGCCAGCGGCGGGGGCGGGCGCTGGGGCGCGCAAGGGGTCTCTTAGACAGAGTTCCTCGATCTCCCTTAGATCGCCCACATCTGGACGAACAGCAACATCCGCTGCAGCGGGACCGAATGCGGAACAGTCCGCGGAATTTCCTGTGGTGGTGGACTTCCTCGCACGAGGGCTCCACACCAAGGCAACGGTGCGCTTCCCGGTTGTGAACCCCACGTCTGGGACGTACAGCTACGAATGGATTGAGGATTCGGCAAACTTCGTCGCTTCAGGAGGCGGAAGCAGCAATCCGTGCAACAGCAGCAGCACTGCCGGTGCCGTGTTGACCAGTGGCACCGGCGCTGTGGGTGGTGGAATGGTATCGCCGTTTCGCTGTCTCACTACCTCTGGCGTCATCGCGGCGGGCCGCAGTGTCGAGGCTGCGTTCGAATTCTTCGCCGATGCGCTTGGCACGCGGGAGTCAACGTGGTCCTTCTGCATTCCAGGCCGCGCTGTCGTACCTTTCCGCCTACGCGGCAACGTGGTGGAGCCGAACGTGTACTTACACGTCAGTAAGGTAGACTTCGACCACGTGCAGGTCGGCACCCGCGTCGAGCGTACCGTTATGCTGGAGAACTGTGACGATGTGCCGTTTCCCTTCACGTGGGACAAGCAGTCACTTGAGGGGACGTCAACTTTCCTCTCTGTGAAGCCACTGCGTGGAACCATCGCCCCGCGGGAACGCCTGCCTGTCTTGTTGAGCTTTGCACCGCAAGAAGAGATAGAATACAACGTACCACTGCGATGCACCGTGAAGAAGTCGAGCGTGCCACTGTCTATCAACGTGAAGGGCGTTGGCATCTGTGTGCACGACACCCTGCAGATCGAGCCTGTTGCAGCCACTCCTGGTAGAGCTGCTGTGGCGGAGAGCGTTGCGGCCGGCGAGGTGGTAACGGTGTTACGCGGGCAGCCGCTGACGTTGGATTTGGACCGGGTGCAGGTCAACACAACAGTTGCGCGCCGATTTGTGCTGCGTAATACTGGCACCTACCCGTTCCACTACAGCGTCGACACCCCGGTCAATGCGTGCGTGCGCTTCGACAGCGCAGAGGGCACCGTCGACGTGGGACAGAATGCGGTGATGGTACTGCAGTACACCCCGACGACAGAAGAGACACTGAAACAGTGTCGCCTTGTGTTTCGCATCGAGGGTGGCGTGGCGTACAAGGTGAGCGTGCGTGCGGTCTCCTACCTGCCCCGCCTGCGGCTAAGTTTCGACCACTACAATTTTGGCCCGCAATTTATTGCGGCGTACAAGAACGCTCTGTCCACTTCGCTCGCCGAGGTTGCTGTGGCAGATTTGACAAGAGAAGGTCGTGGACTCGGGCAGCCAGTAGGGCCAGTGACACATGAGCTGCAACTGACAAACGTGGAGGCGGAGACAATTTTTGTCGAGTGCTGCATGTCAACTCAAAACGCGTGGTGCAAACTCGATTGTACCTCCCTCGTCGTGCGACCAAAGGAGACGGTGCGGTTGAAGCTGACGTTTGCGCCGGTGGAGGTGCGACACTACGAGGACGTGCTGGAGCTGTGCCTAAACAAGGTCCATACGACGCGGCTGCAGATTGAGGGTGAGGGCGTCGCGCCGCGGGTGGAGGTGGTGAACCCATTTGCGAAGCTCGGCACGGTGCGCGTGGGGGAGTCGCGGACGGTGGAGGTGCGCCTGCAGTGCCTCAGCAAGATCCCCACACCAGTTTCCTTCGCACGCGCTGTGGACGAAGACCTACAGAGCAAGGGTATCTCTATCGCTTTACCTGGGCAAGACGGCGGTAGTGTCGCCGCGCTCTCGACGATGCTAATCCTAAAGCCAAAAGACGCAGTGAACGTTTCCGTCGTTTTTGCGCCGACGCACCGCATGAGCGAATTCAGCCGCGAGGTGAAGATGCTGGTGTGTGGCGTGGAGCTGCCCTTCGTGTCGGTGAGTGGGTCGTGCGCAGACGCAGAGGTGCACCTTGACACATCCCACCTCGAGTTCCGCGACGTCGTGCTCGGCGCCACCGCGACGCGCAAGGTTGTCATTCTCAACAGCGGTGACCTGTCGCAGAAGTTCTCATGGGTGAACAGCCTGCAGCAGCTGCGGGCGGCAGGGGAGTGGAGCATTACCCCGGCCACAGGCTTCGTACGCGCACACACGGAGGTAGCGTGCGAGGTGCGCTACACCCCCGCTGCTCAGCTCAGCAAGGGTGTAAATAGCAAACGAAAGACTGGGTCGGCGGCCAGTCCGTCGCTCTTGCCTGCCGAAACGCTGCCGTTGCCACCTTTGCAGCAGCGTACTCAGACGCTGAAGCTGGAGCTCGATAGCGCTCCGGCGGTGTTGCTTAGCATTGACGCGAACGCTGTGACGCGGCCGGCGGCGACGGAGACGGTGCAGTTTGCCTGCCGTGCCGGCGAGAGCGACACGAAGACGATTGAGGTGGCGAACACGACGGACCAGCTGTGGTCAACGGAGCCAATCATTGACAGTGCTTTGTGGAGTTGCCCACCGCTTGTGACACTGAGGCCGCTGTCGACGACGGCCGTGCCGGTTACGTACAACCCGACACGTCCGACGATCAGGGGACCTGCGGTTACTTCTGCCGCTGCGACGACGACAGCCGCCGCCGCTGGGGCACCACGCCGCAACTCACCAACGATGGAGGGCAATGACAAGAAACGGCAGAGCACTTTCCCAACTACGCAGATGCCGCAACAGCAACAGCAGGAGCAAGAACAGAAAGATAAGGGCCTCTTTTTCGTTCCGCTCCCAGACGGCACGGGGCGGTGTGTGGCTCTGGAGGGCACGTCCGAAGCAGCAGGCCCAACAGCACCGTTGCAGCGTCACGACGCATTCACGTTCGTCAGCCTGCCGCTGCGTTTTCAGGTGCGCAACTGGTCGTCGTGGAACACATTGCGCTTCCGGAACGAGGTGCAATGGACGGCAGGACCCGGCATGGAGGAAGGTGCGGAGGACGGTGCGCAGGCGGCGATACGTGTACACGAGAACAACGCCGACGCCTCTGATCCTAAAAAGGCAGGCGGCACTGGCGGCAGTGGGGATTCTCGCACAGCGATCAATGGCAACAGCAGCAGACGGTCTAAGGCTGGCGGTAAAGGTAATTCCGCCACAGTAAACACGGCGGCGCTGCGTGGTGCTATCGAGGTGCCTGCGAAGGCGTCAAAAGAGTTCATTTTGACGGTGACGCCGCTGCGTGAAGGCACCTTCCGCGGCGTCGTGCACTTTTTTCCGATCGACAAGAACGGCACCCCCATCACAGATGAGAGCACACGACAGTTCTTCGAGATCGAGATCAACGCGAAGCCTGCTCCCCCCGCTGCTCCAACAACGGTGGAGCTACGCGCCGCGGTTCGCGACGTGGCCACTTTCAATATCCCGCTCACAAACCCACTAAGCAAGTCGGTGGAGTTCACCTTCAGGTTGAGCGCAGTCGACGGTGCTGGTGCTGCTGCAGCGGCCAGCCCGCTGGAGGGTCTTACGTTGCCAACTTCCGTCGTCGTCCCGGCTCAGAGCCACGGCAAAGCCGCGGTGACCTTCTTTCCTCTGTTGTACAAGAACACGCTAGCAACGGTGCAGTGTGCGGTTGCGGCGCCCGAGCTGGGCTCGACAGACGTCTACGTGTTTCGTCTCATTACCACGACAGAGGCGGCAGCGCCTGAACGGCCCACGCAGGTCGTATGCCCGCTGGGGCAGCACGTCGCCTTCGCCCTCCGTTTCACCCACTACGCGAAAACAAACACGGAGTTTGCAATTCGTCTTGGTGGCGAATTACTGGGAAAAGTGCAGTCGAGTTTCAGCCGCGTGGGCGGCGGTAGTGGTCAGGGCGCCACGGTGAGGGTCAGCGCTGTACATGGCTCTGCCGCTGCCGGCGCGGCTCCGCGTGGACAGGAGGTTGTAGTAGAGTTCAACTACGAACCGTCCGAGATGGGCGAGGAGCGCACGGCTCTGGAGTTCGTCTCGCCAGTGGCCGGGACGTACACGTTTCCGATTGTCGCCATCTGCACGGCCCCGCAGCGGCAAGGACCATTTTCAACCCGTGCCGGACAGAACCTGCAGCTGCCATTTAAGAACGTGTTCCATGAACCTGTGAATATCTTCGTTTCCTCCGATTCGCCTGCCTTTGTACCTGTGAAGAAGACGGAGACCGTGCCGGCGCACAAGACGACAAACGTGGTGCTGCAGTGTAGGGCAGACGAGGACAAGGACGTAGTGCGCGGGCGTGTGTCGGTGACGTGTACGCCATCCGGCAAGAGCCCTCAACAGTCGGTGGAGTGGCTGTACTACGTAGAGGTGACAGGTGGTACTGATCGTGCCGGTACAGGAAAGCAGAGCGGGCGTAAGAAGTAACGCATCATATTTTTTCTCCTCTTTTTTTTTGAGTGTTCCCAAGTAAGCTGCAGTAATTGTGTGGTTTCGAAAATGGTAATCTCCGCGGTTTGTTTCGGAGATTTATTTGTATCGTGCTGCTCTCTTCTGTCTTGGTTTTTAGTTTTAATGTCTTTTCTTAGATCTGGACTTTTGCTTTTTCTGTTTTAATTCCGAGTTTTTTGAGGTCTCTCTTTCGTTTTATCTTTTTCCCCCTTGTGCCCGGTGTGATGATGACGACAGATTTTCGTGAACAAGAGTTCTCTTCGATTTGCTACTGGTGGGGCCACACCAGCTCTTCTTTACGCGCAGTGTTCTTCCCAGACACACACACACACACACAAAACCCGCTATTATTTTTCTTTTACTGTGTTTTTGCCTTCCAGTGAAGGCAGCTACCGTTAAGTAATAGCCGATGTACAGTAATGTGCGCTCTTGGGGATTTTTTTTTTTCGTCTGACGGATGATGATCGTTACGCTTCGGTTTTTTTTTTTATTTTGCCTTGTTCACGCCGTTCCTGTTTCGCCTGATTGTGCTTGGCGCTTCCTTCATCTCTTTACCCACGTCTTTTCCTGTTTTCGAGCTCGGCGGGATTACTAGGCTTTTACACCCGATGTACGTAAAGACTGATGTTTAACGGTTCCAGAAACAAACAAGCGAGCGAATCAGCGCAGTAATGATGCATGCTGGTGAAGAGGCAAGAGTGTCTCGAGGATCTTGCCTGCCTTGAGGGTTCGGCTTAGAGCTTCAGATCCCCTCTTGACGCTATACTTATGCGTCCCTTGTGTTGTCTTGAATTGTACCTCAACTTCTTTTTAGTTCGTAGCGTCTGTAGTCGATAAGGTTGCTAAAAAGTCCCGTGTGCTTTGGCCACCCCAGGCGAAATTATTTTATGATGAGCACGTTTTTGTACATGGTCGATTGTGGCCAGCTCTCTTCTTCCTATCTCTGCATCTCTCTCTTTTTTCCTCTATGTCACACACACACGCACATGTACCAAAAAAACATTATCTTCCTCATTTGTGTCTTTGTTTCTCAGCTTTTGTGTAGCTTGTGTTTCATTCATGCAAACCAACGTGTTAGAGCGTGTGCGAGCTCTGGAGGCGGACATTGAGAGGTGCATCGACTCCATTGTCCAGCAAGGACTCTTTGCATCGTCCATTACAAACGAGCGACACCGCATCCTCCTCGATCACTTCACCATTCAGCAGGCAGGGATCGTGAAGACTACGGCAGAAAAGCTGCTGGATGCGTATTTGGACGAAGATGACATCGTGGCGGCGCAGAGTGCTCCTGCAGACAGCCCAGATGATATCGCAGCTGCGATAAAGGAGTTTGAGGTGCGTCTGGCTGACATTCGAGAGTACCACCACACCTACAGCGACCTCCCGCCTATTAAGAACGAATTGAATACGCCGAACCCAAGGATGTTGAACGATCTCTTTACCTTGAATGAGCATTATGGAGCGTGCTTCGACGTCGACGTGCACTACGCACGGTATAGCGCCTTTATGGTGCACACCAAGACGATCGCTGAAGCTTGTGAGAGCGGAGACGTTTCGGCTGGGACGCTTGCCGAGATTGCGCCCCTCACACCGTCGTCGATTCTCAAGTGGTCGCCGCTGTGGCCCGGACGACTGGACTTCTTCCGTTTTCCAAGAGCCCTTCCTCAGATTTTCCTTCACGACACGGAGGCGCACCGTAAAGTGGTCGGCTTTAGACTTTATAAAACTTTCGTGGACGAGGCACTCTCTTACTTGATCGACTTCTATCACCGCGTAAATCCGCTGAAGAAGTACACTCTGGAGCGCCTGTTGGCGGAGGTTGAGAGCGACGGTGAGGAGTACTGGGCCGCGCTGTTGGCGGCGAAAAGTGAAGTGACGAGCGTTGCTGCTCCGGCTACTTCAGTTGTTGTCGCAGAGGAGAAAGAAGAGGCTAATGAGGAAGAGGAGAGGATGGAGGACCCACTGGAGCAGGAGGTGGCGCAGCACCGGAAGACAACGGCTCGCATTGCGGTGGAGAACAAGGTCTCGTGCGGACTGAACATCCCGCCAGCGCTGCGGCGTCACGCGAAGAACTACAGCCTTTGGCCTATCACGATGATTGAGATGCTTATCAGCAGCAGCACTGAAAAACCAGAAGGAACTACAACGAACACCGGCGACAGTGACGAAGGCGAGAACAAAGACGAGGCAGAGGGAGTAGGCAACACAATTGGGAAAAAAACGAATCGAGCTGCTGTTGCAGCGAGCTTCCCAGCCAATTTGGCTGAGGTGAAGGCGGTGTGCATGACGGAGGCAAAGGCAGCAGCATTGCTGAACTCGCTGCTCTTTAACACACTGGAAAACACTGACAAGACACTGCTCCGGGACTACAGCCGCACCATGGAGGAGCTCGAGAACGACCGTGTGCAGGCGGAGGAGGAATTTCTTGCCTCGCTAGAGGAGGTGAAGAAGAACTTGGCAAACACGGTGGAGGGCACAGTGGCGCACGCTGCTCAGTATAACCTAGAGCTAGCCCTCAAAGAAAACAAGGGCGGTTCGATGGGCTCGTCCAGCTCGCGTTACGGACGCGGCCGTGGCGGCCCCACCGCTCCTGCGCCTGTAAGGGCGGAACCTGAGAAAGAGGAGGAAGCTGCGGAGCTGATTGGTGAAAATGGTGAACCTATTCCACGCTGGCTGGCCCAGCTGCATCAGCTCAGCAAGGTATTCAAGTGCGACGTTTGCGGCGGCACTGTGTACAAAGGGCCGAAGGTATTTCGCGAGCACTTCGGTGCTGATAGGCACGCGGAAGGTCTGCGCCGACTCGGTGTGACGCAGCGTCTCAAAAGCTTCGAGGGCATTACGTCGATTCGGGAGGTAATTGAGCTGCGCGACAAGCTCAACGCTTCCGAGAGCGGCTTCCGCAAGCGTCTTCGTGAGAACCTGGACCACGAAGAGATCCAGGATGGACGTGGTCGTGTTCTGTCTGGCAAGGCGTACGAGCGCCGGCAGCACAGTCGTCGTTGAGGGAAGTATGGGGTTGAAGGCTGTGTTGGTAGTTTTCAAAGATTGTTCGGGCGTCATGCAACTTCCGCTTCACAGTAAGTGTACGCGTGCGCTGTTTTTGTAACTAGTCGGAAGTGATGTAAAACCTCCAAAAAAAGAAATCTAAAGGGAAAGCCATTGCAGATCTTGGCGCCTTTTGCGTGCAGATTGTGGTTTCGGGCGAGCTCTGGTTTTTCGCCCCGCAGCGTTGACGCCGCGCAGCATTTTCAAGCAGCTTTGCTTCTCTTCTCTTGTTTCCAGCTCCCAACGCGCAATGGCGTTCCTGCACGAAAAAGTGGGTGTGCCAACAGTCCATTCCGTCAACTCAACCATCCCTTGGTTTTCTTTTGTTGACTTGCAGAAACTGTGCAAGACTACCACTTTCCACAGTGAAGCGTCTTGCGGGTAAAAGTTCTTTTGTTGTTGTTGCATTATTATGTACCACTAGCTCCGTTTTCATACGTGTTTTTGCCACGTCATCGATCTGTCTACTGCTACCACGGCCCCTGAGATAGCGTCCAATAACATCAGTGATTAGGCACTGTCCTCTTCCGCTGATGAACGAACCGCCAGCTTCTCCACCGGGCGACTTCGAATCGCCACCGACGAGCTCAGTAGATCCTACAGTTTCGGCACTGGGAACAGAACTAGGCAATGAACTTTTACCTCTATCTGTTTCCGTCATTGTACTCCTTGATCCACCTAAGCTGGATAGTGCTGAAGAGATCTCTCAACCATATGAGAAAAGAGAGAAAGAGTCTCGGGGATTATCAGCAAAGACAGATCCCGTACTTCCTTCAATGCCTTCGTCTACCGAACACACAATTGCGGCTGCCGGTGGCGATGAGTGTAGTGATGAAGCATCGCAAGGCGTCTGCGCTAAACCTGAAATCAATACCGGCTCTCATGCGATAAATCAAAACCAACGGCGGGGAACAAACGTTGTGTTAGACAACGGCGAGGCCTTGACTGATTCGTCCACTGGAGCAAAAAGCACAGCAGTTAAGGCGGGCAACAGTCGTAACTCTACGCAGTTACAAACAGAAGAAATGAAGTCACCAACGACTCCCCAACCTCTCAATCGTAATAACGGGACACCCGCTTTTGACACAGAGGATAAGGTACATGGTGACATGGATCGTCCGCTTTCACCCCAAGCCGAGGATTCGAATGGAGCTGAAGAACAGCCAAGCTCTGACGGTGCTGTGTCTCAGCATCCTGTTGCGTCTTCCTCGCCTTTGTCGTCGCTAAATCAGCGAAATGAAAACGCCGAACAAGATGACGCTACCGATTACACAGCTGCTCTAGAACGCGACAGGAACAATGCTGGTGGAGCAACATGTGCTGTAGAGGCCAAAGACGATGCACGTGCAACCGGTGATGTGGCTTTAATCGCCGCAAAGCAACTCACGATTGCGCTAGATGCTGACCATAGGGTGGAGGCGGAGATGTATTATCCATCGGGTGTAAATGAGGAGGCAAAGACTGGCGACAACGCTCACAGCAACTCCGATGAGACGGTTCTTTCGTCAGCGGCTCCTTTGACCACGTCTCGTACGGCAGAACATGACCAGGCAGCTCAAGCAATCCGAATTGCGGTGATGTGTGAGAAAGCGGAATCAGAAAACCAGGAGCACGTGAGTCAGTCAGCGCCAACGGCCCTACTGGCAGAAGCCGCTCCTGCTGCGGATGGAAAAAAAGAGATAGACCGTTTGCCAGTCGACGTTTCAGTAAACGTCACAGTTGCAGCGGAAAGTGAAAAAACGTCTTTGACTAATCAGCCACCGGCTAGCGTAGAAACACACACGAACACCGGCCAAGCAGCGGAGACTCTAACAGAGCAACTGTCCCAGCAACAGCCTCAGCTACTCTTGATACCTACAAAGGCGTCTGGAGTAGCGCGGAAGCGTCGACGGGCTCCTTTGGCTGGCGCTGCTCGTTCGCAGGTGTACAGTGTTGTGGTTAAAAAAGAGAGGAACGTTCACGAGGCGCCAGGTGAATCCGGTAGAGGCGCGGCGCACTTCAGCGGTGCTTCAGAAGAATTAAAACTACTGGAAAGCAACAAGGAAGGTCGCTTAGACTTGCACGAAGCACATAGTGGCGCACCGGATGAGCAGAAGCAGCTCACTGGGCAAGAGGTTGACAAGATCAAAGATTTAACGCTCACTGCCTCTACATCTCGTCTCCGCGACAACAAACAACAACACCAACATTCGTTACCACTTCGACCACCATCGCTGAACGCGCAGCGAAGACCGTCATTCTAAACAGCGATGGCGGCGCAAGGTCGTCCTCAACGATTCCCAGACGAAAGCGTCCTTTGTCACCCGCCCCAACAAACGCCTCCGCGGCTGAGCCCCCGTTACTGAATACGCACCACGAAGCCGAGACGCAAGCTACCACGCCGACAGCACGCGCTGGAATTCCCTTAGTCTTGCCTTCTTTCTCTGCTCCAGCAGCTGCCGGCCTTGTAGCGCAACATCCTTCTCCTTCACCTACACGGCAAATTCCGCAGCCCTCGATCACCACAAAACCAGTTTTAAACATCGCGGGCGTCAACGTGCATGCCCTGCTAGGCGAGGGCGCCGACCCGCCTCCGGTGTACTTCCGCCGGCAGCGGCGCACGCGACGCAAGTCGGTTCTTGGCCAGGACCATCCCCTCTTCGCAGAACACCGCGACCTGTGGCAGCATGACCAGGCTCACCGCATCATCGCCCGTGCCCCTTTCGCGAGCGACGCCGACGTACTACACTCGTTGGTGGAGTGGCGAGACTCACCGTCGCTGGTGTACGCGCGGCTGCTGTGGCGGTACGCCCAACAGCCTTTTTTGCGTGCCGCAATGGACGGGCTGGACCCTGCTGGTACCGCTACTGCTGCTGCAGGGGTGAAGTTGGAGCCTAAACCGCGCGGCGCGGATGGTAACGCTGCTGTGAAGAGGGAACGTAGTGAGGAGGAAGATTGAGACGTATGGGTCTCTGCACATAGTCGTCTGAAAAAACGTAAGACCCGAGATGGAAGACAGGGCTTAGAGTCCCGCTTTTGGTCTCCTCGAACGTTTTCAAATGTGAAGTACTACTCATAGAATACACATGTATGGTTCAGTCGTTACGCAACATGAGCGCAGGAAAAATTACTTTCCTCTGCAGAGCTTGTTCTGCCTGAAACTTTAAGCAACCTTTGTATCCAACCACCTTTACACCACCAGCGCGGCCTCGAGGGCATTAGCTTTTACATCAGTAGCCACTCTGCATCCTTTATGACCATTTTCGCAACCATAAACAGGCAACAGTTGCAACAGTAATTGACGTTCACTTCTGTTCCGAACAGCTGTATTTTCTTCAATGTCGTCTTTTGTTTCTCGTTTCAGTTCTTTCTCTAACTTCCTCTTCTTGGTTGTTCTCCCCTCCTGGTCATCAAAACACAACCTATCGACGAACTGCAGCTGCTTATATTTGCTGGTATTTGACAATTTGCGTTTGAGCTGCAAAACAGCTCCTTTGGCTTTAGTTGGTGCATTCCTGTTTATCCTCTCTCTCTTGTTTTTTTTTTTTATTTTCCTATTCACCACGTTGTATTTCTGTGTACATCTAAGGCCTCCGCTCATCTTGCTCTCGGTATTGATAGCATTTTCCTTTAGTATATCACCGCTACACATCTGCTTTACACTCTTAGAAATTCTCTCTTCTCCTTTTCCACAGTTCAGCAACAAGGGGACTGCGGCTGCTACCTTTGTGCGATTTCCGTCAAGTGCAGCTGTTTACTCTCTTCAGTGCCCTTTTTTTTTCTTTCTTTTCCCCTCTTCTTCCACTGTTGAAAGCGGCCGGTTTTGCTTCTGCGAACTTATTTTCTTCTTTTACGGTCGTTTATTCATCGAAGAAAGTAAATCTCCCCTTCCGTTGCGTGCAGGTTTTGTTTTTCATCCGCCTTTGATTTCCTCTCACATATATATATATATATATATATATATATATGTGTGTGTGTGTGTGTGTGTGTTTTCAGGCAGACGCAGTCAGACTTCAAAGATTCCATTTTCCTGTGGCTGCTATACTGCAAACGACTACAGCGCCTTCTGCCACTGAGACTTTTACTTCCGAGCTGCTTTTCCTTTGTCACCTTACCCATTTTTTTTTCCCTTCCCTTGTGTGCACGGTGAGACGGAGTAGAACGCAACAATCTGAATTTGCTGTACCGCTCCCAAAAAGCTACAATGGGCGACAGACCTGTGTATTCCCACTCTCCAGAGTCGGGGACGCGTCTGGAGGATGGCACCGTCGGCACGGCCGTCTTCGTCAGCCCATCACCCCCACTGACCACCTCGACGCCGGCACCGCTGGACTCTGTGTTGCTCAAGGTCTACGACCGCTGTAGCTTCTCCGCCTTCACCGTCCAAATCCACGACCCGCTGTTCCTGTATATACTTAACAACAGCGTCGTGCCAGCGGCGGAAAGCGACGGCGCACTGCCTTTCGAAATTCAAGAGTTTGTAGAGTATGTGAACGTGTATGAAATGAAGCGGGTGTGTCAGCAAGGTCCCACCGCGGCGAAGCGCAACGACACCGTCAGCAGCAGCAGTTGCGGCTACACCAGCGGTGAATTTTACACCAACAACGGCTTGGCAAGGAAGGGCGCTAACAGTGATGCAATAGTGGCAATGAGTATTGATTCTGTCAATTCTGGTCGGTCCAACAACATGAACGGTGTTTCGTCGTTCTCTTCAGGTTCCACGGCACCCCTGAAACTAGAGGATACACTCCGGCTAACCCTCAGCGACAACTCCGACTTCTTCTTTCGCGTGGCCAGCGTGGCGTACCAGCTGGAGCCGACGACACCGTACGGTACTGCGACGTGCAAGGCAGCCTCGGCGTTGCCATCAGTGTCTGGCGGTCTCAGTGCCGGTATTCGCGGTGGCGGTAGCGGCGGCATTGGTGTTGGTAATCCACTTCATTCAACAACGACATTCGTGCGTGCTGGGGCCGCGGCGGAGGGCGCGCTGGTCCGTGGCCCCCTGTCCTCCGCCTCTGTAGCTGCGGGTCACCTCGTGTCCTCTGCAGCGAGCGGCGTGTCAGCAATGCTAGCCAACACACTCGCTACAGGGCCCAGGAATGCGGTGTCCGTTCCTTATCGTCACCGCAACTACGCCGTGGACGGTGGTTACAGTGCCGCCTTTCGCCTTTGCGTGCGGCTCTTTGCGATGCGTTACCGCGACCATTGCCACGCCCTGGCCGAGAACATTTCTGCACGTCTTTCGGCGCTGCGCGTTGAAGACTGCGTGATGTTTCGCAAAGCGGTTTGGGCCAGCTTTCACCTGAAAGCTGAGGATCCGCTTCGGTCAGCCACACGCTCTGAGTCTAATTTGGAACTGCGCTGGGTGAGTGAGAAAATTAAGGACGACAAACACCTTTTCCCCGATGGCGACGTTATTCCTCAGCAGCAACAGCAGCAACAACAGCAGCAGTCAGCGTCGTTGATTTCGACGCATATTGTGGATGCTACATTGTCTTACGTTGCCAACGCGCGTCGCTGCGTACATCCCAATGGGGTTTCCAGCGCCACCAGTGTTGCCGGCGGTGTCCCCCAAAAGGAGATTGCTGGCGGGAGGGCGGCAGCTTCGGCGGCTGCATTCAACAATGGTGGAGATGCTCTAAGCGGGGGGAGCAATGGGGCTGTGGAGAACGAAATGCAGACTTACGGTCTCACAAAGCTCTTGCACAACCCGAGCTGGCAGAAAGATGAAGACTCGTCCGACACGTGCCCGAGCTGCGGCCGACCTTTCCTCAGCGTCGGCCGACTCCTTGGTGCGCGGGCCCACCACTGCCGCAGCTGCGGTGTCCGTCTCTGCGTTTTCTGCATCACGAAACGCGCACATTATTCTTTCGCGAAACTCACGAAGCCAGGCAGCGTGGACGAGGCGGAGGACCGCTTCGTGTGTGATGCGTGCTACGGGGAGTACGAGACCACGCGGCAACTGCATTACCTCGGTGCCCTCTTCGCCTTCGCCGGACTGGGCTTCAGCGACTTGGTGCTGTGCCGTACCGTTAACGATCAGTGGCGCGAGGCAGCCGAGTTGTGCATCAGCGAATACCGGCTGCTCTTGCACAACTGCGACGCGGACATGCATTCGGTCATGACACCTGTGGGTGTTCTGCTGCAGAATAGCCTTTTTTTGCTGCTCGGCGAGGGCCCTACCTCGTCCATTTCTGTCGTACACCATCCCGAAGCCGCGCTGCTGCTCTTAAAGTATATAGTGACAGAGAATCTGTGGATGCAAGACGCATCGTACTACTTCATCCAGCGCCTCAGCACCTCGATTCTAAATCGCGCGGACACTGTTCTCACCAAGCTGCCGGGTTTCTCGTCTTTTTCTTCCTCAGAGAGGAAAAACTGTGCGTTCCAGCTGCCCGTCATCCCAACGTTGAGCCATTGGCACCTCTTCTGCACCGCTTTCTGCTCACGCATCAGTTCGAACTTCTTTTTTGTCAAGTGCGCCGAACTGCTCTGCGCGGCCCCTGTGCGGGTCTATGATGCCTACCTCGCCAAGGCCCTCGAGAACATGACACAACTCTACCTTAGTACGACACCGCTGTGGACACGGCTCACTAGCGCAAACCGCGCCACCGAGCTTGCGTTTCATGACTTGGGAAATATGCAAGCAAGTTTCACCGCCACCTCCGCGCCGCTGCCACTGCCGACGCTGTCCGATGTCACAGAGGGTCAGCTCGTGACAATTTGGCTGTTGGACATGTTACACAGGGACGCCCTGGTGCCGGCGCGGCGGCGGCGCTATCAGCAGTTGCTCGAGCGTGTCATCCCGTCGGTCGCCACGTCGAGCCTCTCCCTCGTCTTTATCATGTTACTCTCGCTTAGGTCCACCTACAGCTACTATTGCTACGATGAGGAGCTTTTCGGGCAGTGGCGATCGCGCATCTTGGCAGAGGTGGCGCGTGTCGACGCTGTGGCGAAGGACCGTGTCGTGGCGACGCTCGACTTCTACGCGGAGCTCGACCGTTTCTGCGCGCAGTCACCCGGTGTGAATCGGGAGCAGGTGGTGGACTGGATTGTGCGTTACTGTACACGTGGGCGGGTGGCGGTTCCAGCAGCAGCAGCATCGAGGCCTGCAGAAACCAGTGCGCCAGTTTCTCCGTCTAGTTTCTCCCCTTCCCACCCTACGAGGTCGCAGAACCAGATGTACGTGGATCTGCCGGAGCCGATGTTGAACCCGTTTAAGCCGTACATGGTCGTTCGCTCCGTACGGATTTCCGGCGTTCGTGTGGTGCCCAATGCGGCGACGAAACCCATCTGGCTCTCCTTTAGCACGTGGACCGCTGCGGAGCACAGCGCCTACGAGAAGGCTTGCCAAGCCGTGAAACAAACAGCGGCCGAAGCGGCAGCTGCGACATCCGCTCACGCAGCACTCCCTGCTTCATCCTCAGCTATGCATCCTTTGTCAATCTATGGTGCGCAACCGAGCGTTTCGGAGTTGAAGATGACGCCTCCGCAGTCAAACTCTACAATGAACGGTGACGCTGCCGCCACAACTGCGCAGGAGTGCCTGTTCTTGTATAAGCGCGAAAACGTGGAGCGTGATCAGCTGATGTGTATCTCTTCTCGTCTTCTGCAAACGCTCCTTGCGAGCGAGATCGGCAACGCGGAGATGCTCGATTACAGCGTCCTGCCGCTGTCGTGCAACTCGGGGCTCATCGAGAAGGCGGCAGGTCGCGAGCTGTCGGACCTAGAGAACATGGATATAGCAAGCTACGTGCTTCACCGTGGTAACCAGGGCTGCACCAATTTTCTCGCCTCTGCAAAGATATTTCTGTTGCTAAACTATATCTTTAGCATCGGTGATCGACACAAAGGCAACGTCCTCATCGGCAGCAACGGTGCTCTGCTGCACATTGATTTCCGCTTCATCTTCTCAGAGAAAACATTTGTGGAGAAGCTGGCACGTTCCACCGTGCGCATCGACGACGCGTTTCTCGCTGCAGTGGAGCAGTGTCAGCTGCGACAGAGCGCTGCTGCTGCTAGTAGTAGTAGTGAACCGAAAGGGGGTCTGCTCCTGTTACTTCTTTGGCCGTGGCTGTGCCATCGTCGCCGTCTTCCGCATTCTCCTGCACACGAGTTTCTCCGCCACAGTCGCCGGTGTGCGTGACATCGAATAGCACCAGTAACACTACCACCGTTAGCAGAATCACCACGACAGCTGCGGCTCCTGCAGGTTCTCCACCGACGCCTGCAGAGCTACGTGCCGCCTTCTTCGCCTCCGCAGCGGAGTGGTTTGTCCACGTGCGGCCCTTCGCCACAATCTTTTACGAGTTGTGGCTGTACGCCGTGCATCGACACACCGTGCCCCACGACGAGCGTGAGCTGCTGACGATGCTGAACACCCTCTTCGACCGTCATGCTTCGCAAAGCTCTAGTGCGAGCAAGTTCAGCACGACGATGAAGGACTCGGTGAACGTGTGTCGACTGAAGGATGTCACGCACTCAAGCGCGGAGGTGCTGCGCAGCTTTACTGACCAGGTGTCCCGCCGCGTGTCGGAGAGCGGCGCAGGTGCTGTGAAGATGATGGGCAACATGTGGACCAGCTGGTGGACGCGACGCTCCTAGAAGGTTGCTGGTGTAATTATTATTTTCCACTTTTCCTTTTTATTCTAATACGCTTCTCCTCTGAGCTCATTCTCTTTTATATATCTATATACGTATACTGCTGCTTGTCATTCTCATTAACCTCTTTGACACTTCCTTTGTGTTCCGTCACTTCTCACATTTAGACTACCGTGACAAGTACTCCTCAACCGAAGGCGTTACGGCTTGTCTACCAGCCTCACCTTGTATTGAGCCACGAACGGGTATCACAACGGCCCTTCCCCGTGTCTTTTCGACTCTTCTTCTCGACACGTATGTGCTTCGTCTCTCTCCCTGTCTTGATGCTTTCACTGTGCTAACTCAGTTTTTTTTTTTTCTTTGTGGACGAATGCCAAGTTCAGTCGGGGCCACCGTTAGTTGCGTGAAGAGAAGCAGACGACAACGACATAACCGAAGGTGAAGCTAAAAATAATAAAAAAAGCCCTCTGATGTTTGTTTCTGTTTTCTCTGCTTTTGTGCACTGTTTATTTCAGCTTTGCTGCTCAAGAGGTGCAGGTGGTCGTAGTATACTGTGTACTAGACCACGCCATTGTTCCAAGTGTTTCGCTAGCACATCATTTGGAGCTACAACGGCGAAACGATTGTTAACGTCCCCCGTAGTATAATTACCAAGCGGTTGTGATCATCGTCGCCACTTTTTACTGCTCTGCTCTTTCGCCCTCTGTCACCTTTGCTCCTCTGCGTTGCTTACATGGCATTCAATTCCTAACACAACGGCGGCAGATTAATTTGCCTAATTCCGTTTCGCGCCACGCCGTTATCTTAGGAGAAAGACGTCCCGGCTTCTTCAGTAAGAAACGGTCTGGCTTTCAATCAACACACACCGAAAAGTAGTGCCGACACAGGCATCGAAGGGCACTCCGCCATTTCAGCGTAGAGTAGCGTTCTTTTAACACATTTCTTCATATATACATATATATAGAAACTCCACTCATATAGAAGACCAGGGGGGACGTTTTCAAAGGCAGATAATATGAAAAATGTCTGCTGCTCCAGTTCTTGCAGTCACAGATCCCAGCTTTGCCACCGTCACGCTTGTCTTCGCGGACGATGGCGTAGCTGTTTCAACCCCAAGCGAAATCCCCGTTGTAACTTCCGCCGAGGCTCTTGAGCCGAAGACGATACGTGTGCCCATTACGCCGCAAACAACGATTCGCGAGCTTGCGAAGGGCGCGATGACACGCTACATGTTCTCGCTGCGCCGCATCACCAAGAGCTCCGACCTCATCGCCCGCCGGCTGTGTCGCACCGGCATCGTAGTCACAGAAGTGCACCTCCTCAGCTCACCGCAGGACGCCGCTTCACAGGCGGCATTCAACAGTAATAATAACAATAATAGCAGTAGTCACGAATACAATGGTAATGCTGCGCGACTCGCCCCCTCCCGGATTGAACTTTTTACGGAGGACTGTGTGACGCAGGTAGTAAGGGTAAAGGAGGAAGTTGTGTATATGCGTTTCAAAGGTGCATCCGAGCACGCCAGAAAGCGGAGGGCAGATCAGACAGACACTGCAGCTACGACACTGCCCAAGTCTAACGTGGAGGTTGGCGAAGTGCGGAATGAAGTACCGCCTTTCCAGCAATTACATACGACGACCATACCAAAGCCTAATGTGAGCAATTGGAGTGTCATGCCCGCTGAAAACTCTGTCACCACAAGTCTGACGATGGGCAACGACGGTGTGTGTGTAGGCAGCAACACAGAGGAGCTCAATAGAGGTGAAATTTCGATGTCCGTGCCAGTACCCTTGGTGGGGAGCAACGTTGCAGTTTCGAACAGCACCACCATTACTGTGCCTGGGAGGAAAAAGCAAACGGTTTCAAAGCCCAAAGCTCTTCGCAGCACTACATCGTCAAAGTTAGAAGGTGAAAAGCAAGAAGAAAGCGATGGAAATTATTGCGATGACGGCTCAACTGGCTCGAGCGAGAGTGATGAAGAGGAGAAGGAAAAGATTGCTCGGTCCATCGCCACGCTGCGCCAAGCTGAGACGCGGCGCATGCCGTGGGGACCAGACGCGTACAAGCATTTCGCCACCAATTACGTGAACAGCCCGCAAAAAATCCTGAGAGGACGATACAGCTACGAACGTCAACAGAAGCGACAACAGCGACAACAACCGCCGCCGTCGGTAAAGCTGAGTCATGCAGCACAGACACAGGAACCTGCGAAACCCACGGATGTCTCTGAGGCGGAAGAGAAAAAGGAGTCGCCAAAGCCGCAGAAGGACCAACCCGGAAAGTTGAACTCGGAGAAGGATTGCGCGGACGCTGCGCCGCTTAAAATGGCTCGCGTTGAGGACGTGAGCAGCTGTGACCACTCGCAGGTCAGCGTAGCGTTGAGCTGTGGCACGAGCAGTCCAAGCACCACGCCGAACGTACGTGCAGCGTCGGACACTTGCAGCCGCTATTTCTCGCCTGGGCCTGCTACAGCGCTTGAGGCATTAGCTGCTGATAATGGTACTCCTGCTACTCTCGAAGGTGTTACAGCGAGTGTAATTAAGGAGGAGGCAAGTTTGAAGGAGGACGAAGTCAAGGAAGCAAAGGGGGAAGGGGAGAAAGGGTGTTTAACTCAGATCCACAAGAAACTGACTACGGAGAACTTAGTGACACCAAAAGATGTTGTTGTGGGCTCGACAGCTTCTCTTGACGTGCCGGGTACCGTTGCAAAGCCCGTGCAAGTTCATGTGGCACGGCAATTGAGTTTCGACGAAGAGAGCGAAAGCAGTGCGAGCAATCCAGCCGCACACAAAACAAAGGCTTGCGGCGAAAACAGCACGCAGGGAGTGCAGGTGTTGCGTGTACACAAAGTGTATCACTTTGTGCGTAAGAAGCGTGAAGAAATGCACGGCTCATAAATTCACTCATGCCTGCTTTCCCGTAAGGCTGTGACGTGACGACGTCTACTTGCCGATCCTTCGTTAAAAGCCCCTATCCCCCCACACACTCACACAGGCACAATGGCGCGCACGTGTGGAACGCCAATAGAAAAGCTCGTTGCGTGTGAAAATATAGAGACGCGGTGAAGGTGGAGAACTGACGCTGACGACGCTGTTCTTCTCTTCTTCGTTTTCGGTTCTTCGTTACAGTTTTTTATTATGATTTGGGAGTTCGTCGAAGTGAAAGGAAATAAGGTGCATTTGTATTTGCGTACTGGATCATTTACGAGCACGTGCTTCACTCTCCCCACAGCAAATCAACAAGCCTTCGGTGCGTCGAGGAGGTAATCTCTACGTTCTAATTGTTCTTCTCCGTGCGCAGGCAGCCAGAATGCAAAGCCAGTTAGGAAGTGGCATTCGGGTGCGCACCTTGGTAGCTGTAATTGCGTGAGCGTCTTTCCGCAGCACCACTTCACGTGTCCTAGCTGCACAGCACGCGTTACCGTTTTTTTTTAAATTTCTTTAGATTTCTAAGTCTCTCTCACTCTAGCTTTTACTCTACCGTCTTCTCTTCTGCTTTCTTCATGGTTGCAGAGTACACAAACACTCTACCTGACATATATTTCGTCCATATATAGACGCTGATAGAGGTATAAAAGCCGACGGAACGCTGATTTTTGTGCTTCTGATTCTTAATGAGAGAAAGCCACGTCAACACAAACTGAAAGCGACCAAAGCGGCATTCCTCCAACCTTCGAATTTCAATAAATTCAACGAGCGCACAAACATGTAATGGTCATGGCTATTCCCCCTCCCTACGTACGAGTGTCTGTGTTCCAAGCAAGAACAGCACCAGACGCTGCAGACTTGAAAGCGGGAGGTAGTGCAGACAGCAGTGATGCTGTTTGCCAAGGGCTTAGTAAATTGTTGCGGAGCAAATTCGAAGACTATCGCGGCGACTTTCTCGTTCCTCTTTCTGCGTTGACTTCCTCAAGTGAAACGCATAAGGCGACTGCAGCAAATAGTTCTAGCAGAAAAAGCGGCAATAGCGGAGTACGTGCTGCGCATCTTATTGCCGCGATTGAGCAGCGATTGTCAAAATATTGCGTCCTGCATATCCCTGCAAGTCGCGTAAAAGCATTCGTGGAAGAAAACCACATTTCGGAAGCGTCTCTTACCCCTTTCTCCACTCAGAACCACTTTAATAGTGCGATTTCATCCGCAGACGCCAACAGAAGCGAAGAAAACGGTTTCTCAGAACAGCAAAACGCTAGTCGTTTCTGTTCCGATTGCTCCAGTTCTCTTCCCAGATTCACTGCGTTGACGGAAGCACCATCGCTGTTGGAGGAAAGGGCGCCGTGGATTCACATCACTCAGATGCAGCGTATGCCAGGTCGACTGAAAAGCACCACATGCTCAGCTCCTACAGCGGAGGAGTGGATGCTGCGGCAGCAAGGTGCAACGGACGTTTTCATCTCCGGGGACGACGCGAACGCACTACACGTCGAACTTGTAAACGAAGATGTAGCTGTGGAAGGTGGATCATGCTATGTTGCCTTCTTTCAGCTGCGAATGGTCTCGCTGGTCGAGCGCCAGAGGTGGCTTAAAGATCTGCAAGCCTTCGCAAGTATGCTGTCGGAGCAGGCGTGCCCACCATCGCAGTTGTTTCTCACGGTGCATGGTTCGCGGAAAAGTGTTCGCATCGCGGTTCCGCCGCCGCCGCTTTCGTCTCACCACAGTGCCAATGGCGCGCAAGGTGAGTCCGTAATAATGCCGGATTTAAAGTATGTAGTGATGAACCGACTGCATGCGCAGCGAGGTGTGACTGTGCGGCGGCTGCTGGACGCGCGGACTGGCGTCGCAATTCTGCCATGCGAGTCCGCCGTTGCAGTGCTGACTGCGTCCATTACCACCCTCACAGCAGAATGCGATGCACCGCGCGACGGTACATCTGTGGGACGCACGCAGTACGTGCAGCACCCTTGTTTTCATTCTTCTTCCACGACACAAGAGCTGTCAAGGATGACACCAACGCAGCGGGTCCCCCGAGATGACGCAGCACAGAAGACAAGCATAACATCCACCAGTGCGGATCTCTTTGACCACCTCAACGACTTGCGGACGCAACAAAGATCCGATAATTACTACTACGACGGCTTCGAGGGCACTACGCACGACTGGGCGGAGCAGACCGCCATCTCGCTTAGCGAGCTTCCGAGTGAGTCGGATCTGCAAATGACATCGGCGGCGGGGGTGGCAAGTGAGACGTCACACGCCACTGCAATTTACCCACCGTCGCTGTCTTCACTTTCACGTCGACCTTCAGTAACCTCACGGACGACAGCGTCTTTGTGTACAGCATCCGACGAGAGCAGCCGCTCGTTTCCGTTGGCATGGCTACCGAGTAGCGGGGACGAGACGAGCAACAACATTTGTGTAATGCACATGGTCGAACGGGAGGTAGACGAATTATCTTCAGAAAAGGGCAGTGAAGAGATGGTTATGTTAGGCAACGTCGTTGCCGCCCTTACGCCACAAAACTCTGACAATTTGAGCTATACGCAGAGTGAGGCATCTCGGGAATCTGTGTCGCCTTTCCTCGCCAACGACGACAACGCGTTTTTTGGGGTACGTGATTCGCTGCGGGACATGAATGAGGTATTCTTATACGAAGACGAGGAAACAGTGAGGGAGCCATTACAAGAGATTTCGGAAGGTGGTGAGGTACATGCGCAGCACATGCTGGGTAGCACTCAGCAGAGGCGCAGTTCGTTGGTATGGAGCACACCGGCCGCTCGCGGGTCTGGCACTGGGCCAAATGTGGCGGAGAATGGCGTCAGCGCAACACCGCTGACGTACCGCACAAGTACACAGCTGTCCACCCGCCCTATGGAATCTCCTCTTCTTGCCTCGGTAGAGGGAGGTGACGTAGACAAACCGGCGGGGCGGAGACAACAGCCGATTCAGCGCTTACGGTTTTCCCTATCACAACCCTCGTTAACTCCACCATCGGTAGAAAACAGTTGCAAAGTGGGGGAAGAAGAGAACAGCGCTCACCGCAACAGTAAAGAAGCTGCGTCACAGGACGAGGCTGACTCGGCTTCGGACGAAGAGAGTGCAGGGAGTATTGTAGAGGGCGAGAAGGATACTGAAAGCAGCGAGGATGCGTTATCCCTTGTGGAGGATGACGGTCATGAAATAAAAGACGATGAAGCAAATGAGGTGTCTTCACCATCTGCACCTTCGACGAGTCCGCGTGTCGCTACCGCATACCCTGAAGGGTCGTCAGCTGCCTTCTCTGCTTCTAATTTCAATAACCTCGACGGGCACGAGGTACTTCCTTTATCCAAAATGGGAAAAGATGAAGGGGCAGCAACTAATACACCACCGCAGCGGTGCGCAGACATATCCGTGTCCTCCGCTTCCACGCAACACTTTGCCTGCACCCCGCCCTCGCACACCATCCCACCCTGTGCAATAACAGCGGCAGCAGCTATGGAGTTGTCATCGTCATCGCCCCAGCGGCACCACCCTTCATCTGTGCGCATTGACCATATCCATACACCTCTCCACCGATACTTCAACGACGAGCTCGATGAAAGGACAACGCCGCTGCCTTCTTGCTCTACCCCACCCTCCCGCAGCCGCACCTCTGATCACGACCTGCGCAGTCACCTGGAAAGTCTAAACCCACTTCCTACTCAATGCAACCAAGCGATGAGACAAGAAAACGAAAGAGTGCACCCGACGGTACACCACATCTTTCTAACACCTCCGGTGGCTGGTCAAACCATTCCTCCACCTGCAAGTCGGCGTATGGTAAAGCGACAGCGAGAAGCAGACGACGATGACTTTACGCCGTCGCCTTTGTCGCGTATCGCAAGAACGCCTGTTGGTTACACTCATTCCGACTTCCCAGCGACGTCTGCCCCTGCGAGTGCACTGCGCACGAGTTCCGTTCTTTCCTCTCTACCCTCCACAGTCGTTGCCAAAAACACAGCACTGCACCACTCGCCCATGCACATTTTTCCGGAGGAGGTGGCGGGTACGGCCGACAATGCTTTTGGACACGCAGCAGACAGTACTAACAGCGGCTCTGCGTGCACCTTCTCATCAACGCCTCGAAGCGGTTGGGAACCTTACGCAGACGACGAAGAGGAGAAGGGCGCTACCGGGCGTGACACTCCGTTGAACCGAGGTTGCAGACCTTTTGCAGCTCCGTACCCACTGTGCGAGGACGACTACAGTGGCTCCGTAGAGGGTATGGCACCTTGGGACTCTGCTTACAGTGCTTCTCATCCCTGCGCTTCGCCACAGAAGCAGCATTCGCGGCTGCAGCAGGATCGAAGTTGCACACCTCAGCGACAGCTCGTATCAGATGACTTCGGGTCGGTCAACGCTGGTCCGTTTCCGTCGTTCCCTTCTATGATCAGTGCATCTAGGCAGCTGTCGGATCATTGGCGGCAGCAGCAGCAGCAGCGGAAGGTGAGCGACGATGCGTTTGTGGCTGGCGCACCGCGTGTCACGTCGCAGCTCCTGCGGCGCTCCGAGTCGCACTCTGCATCCGGTATGGAAACATGGGTGCGCTTCAGCGATGTTGAAGGGGAAGAGACAAACAACTTTTTCGTTGTAGGTGATGGTGGCTTTGCAGCGGCGAAAGAAGACGACGACGACGACGAGGTAATGCTCGTGACACAGCAGGAGATTCCGGACTACAATGTACAGCTGGCTTCATCGGCCAGTGAGGACGAGGAGGCAGATGAAGGTGACGAGAAAAGCAAAATTGACGATGTCCTGGAGTCAGAATAGCGAGTTTTCCTTCTCGACGTCGCATCTTGCCAAGAGATTTCTAGTTTATTAAGAACTTTGCTGTTGAATGCTATTCCAGACGAATCGACGGCTAGATCTCGCGCTTTTACCGCACTGCATGCTCGATTTATGAGAGCGAAATTTGTGAAGAGGCAAAAAGCTCTGATTGCATCTGTCATTTGCTTTATTTTCAAGAAGCCACTCCTTTTGATGACTCTTTCATCTCCCCTCAGATGTTTTCAAACAATCTCTCTGCAACCTTTGTAAGATGCTCTGCAAACAATGCCGCTGCTCATTTTTGGAACCTGTCACTTAAAACTCCCAGATCTTTTACTGTCCTCATTTTCTTTTCGCGCCCGATTTATTATTACGTAAGTTGGAGCTGTTCATTGCCCATAACTGGCGGTAGGTCGCATTTGCGCAGACTTCCATCTTCTGATTGTTACGTGTGACGTCTTCGTTCGCTCTCGAACTCAAGAAAGGAAAAAGGCGGAACGCGGCGCGATGAACTCGAAGAAGTACATCGGACGGCAGTTGCGACCGTCACAACTTGCCGCGGAGTTGCTGCCTCCCGATCAGACATGGTGTACTGTGTGCCATCAGGCGGTGAACAAGAAGCGCTTTCGCGAGCACGCGCAGACGCTGAGTCATCGTTTAGGCCGAAAGAAGTTGAATAAGCTGAAGTACATTTCTATGAACATGTGGGAAAAACACCGCGGTGCTCCGCTAGACCAAGAAAGCGCGCATGAGGGATCCATCGAAGAGGAGTTTGCTCGTTACCAGGAAGACCAGCGGATCCGCGAGCAGATGTCCGTGAAAGCGGCATGGAACCGGCAACGGTCCACACCGCGTCGCGACCTCTTTTGAGGTGCTGCTGTTTCTTCCTACTGACAGAATCTTGCTACTTCTGAAAGTTTCTGTCAGGGCTCGTACCACAGCGTCCGCCTGTTTCTCGACGGGTTGCTTACACTGTCCTTCTGCTTTTATAATCTGTTTCTTTAGCTTTGCTGATGTATGCGGATCGCTAACAACAACTACGGCGACAACAGCGTATTACGAACGTGGGAGGCATTGCGGCACAGTATTCGATGGTTGGACTTCGAACAGACCTGCAGTTTTGATGAAACATGCTGTGACCTTTCACTCTTATTGCGGACGCTCTTGCCAAGTTACTTGGTGTTGCTGAGTACCCCATAGCGTCAGGCTCCCTTTACTAGCACTTTAATGTTGTGGTGAGCGTCTATTAGATGTCACGTGCACGAGCACACAAATAGTGCGCTACTTATTGGCACGCACCCAAACTTTTTTTTCCTTTCGCTTGGTCTTCCCCATTGCCCTCCTTCACCTCCTTGACATGCGCCGTAAACTCACAGTGCTTCGTCTTACACCTCAAAATAACAAGGCAATCATGGAGCAGCCAAAGGGCATCAATATTCTCATTACGGGCACGCCCGGCACCGGCAAGACGTCCATGGCGGAGATGCTCGCCGCCGAGCTGGAGGGCTTCCAACACGTGGAGGTGGGCAAGCTGGTGAAAGAGAATCACTTCTACACAGAGTACGACAAGGAGTTCGACACCCACATCATTGAGGAGGAGGACGAGGACCGCCTGCTCGACTTTATGGAGCCGCTGATGGTGAAGGGCGGCAACCACGTCGTGGACTACCATTCTAGCGAGCTCTTCCCGGAGCGGTGGTTTCACATTGTCGTTGTCCTGCACACGTCGACGGAGGTGCTGTTCGAGCGGCTGACGAATCGTAAGTACAGTGAGGCGAAGCGCGGCGAAAACATGGAGGCGGAAATTCAGTGCATCTGCGAGGAGGAGGCACGTGAGGCGTACAGATCTGACATCTTACTGGTCCGTGAGAATGACACGCTGGAGCAGATGGCTGCCACTGTGGACGAAATCCGCGATCGAGTGGAGGAAATCAAGCATGCACGCGGTCTTTAAGATCTGTGAATTGAACTTCAACTGTTAAGCATTTTTAAGTGCGCCGAGAGCAAAGCGGCTTTTACATTGATTACTTCACTCTCCGGTGATTCTTGTCGGAGGGGGGGGGGTGGTGAAACGTGCGGTGCCATCGTCTTGTTTTCCCTTTTTAAACTCTCTTTTGCGGATAATGGTAGTTGGACAGCTAACTTCATGGAAAGTGGCACCAAATAGAGGTTTTTCGATGGCAGTTTGGTTTCTATTGAAGGGAGAACCCCTTTGTGCACTCGCTATTCCTCTTCTTCTGGATCGTTTTTACTTTCTGGTTGTAGAAGTGAGTGCAGAGTGCCGCGCCACCAACGGTGTAGTCGGTGGTTTCCCAATTTATGCCAACTAATGCAGAGGTTACGTTACTCGCTTGACCTATTGTTATTTTCCTCTCGTTTTCTCTCTATTGCCATTGCGCACGCACCAAAGCACATTCATAGATCATTATTACTATTGTTATTTGCGGAGTTACTACCTTTAGACTCGAGCATCGGCACAACTTTCAGCTGCAGCTCTCAACCTGACTGTGATTCTCATTGAAGAGAAAAAAAAAACCGCTTTCGTAGACTTTGTTTTAAAAGCACGATATAATTCTGCACATACCGCTTTCTTGTTGTACCTTGCAGCACCCTGACCTACCTTTGTAGACTGTTTTCTCCTCGTTTGTATATAACTCTTTCTGCTCTGCCGAATTATAGATTTTATTCCTGCTTTTCGCAGGTTTTATAGATAATTTACTTGAAGCGGCCCGGCATTTGTGTTTTGCAATTCCCCGCGTTCAAAGCCAACTCCGTGATGTCGAAAGCACACAAGAAGCTCGTCCCCATCGGGAGCAACATGAACGATGCCGCCTATCCCTTCCGCGGGCAACACAAACTTGAGGACTGCATCAATCACGGACACAGCGGGGTGTCCAAGAAGTTTCCCACTTCCATTGGCATGCGTATCACCGGATCAAACCTGGTCATTGAGCACGTCCAGACACCCAGAGGAGTGGAGCTAGAGTGCGAACTCGGCGTGGATGGTGGCATCCCTCGTCCTGTCTCACTGCAACAGGCATCTGCGCTAATGGTGCCGGGTGACGGCCACGATTACAACCTCACCGCTGCCGTGCGCGCGAACGGGGCGACGGCGAAGCACTACTGCAAGCTGACCTTCAACGGAAGCGAAGGCATCAACGTTCTGCGGATGAGGGCACCAGAAGGCTGCCACCCGGACTCAATTTACATCGTTGCGGACGGTCGCCGCCTGCGCCCCACTGCTGGGTGGTTTCGCATTCCGATTCAGACAAAAGACTGCTCGCTTGTGGCGAGTTTCCCAGCGGTTAACAACGGTGACGATGACGCAGTGACGCCGTTCCCGTACAACCCATCGTTTCCCTCGTTTCTCCCAAAAGAAAGTGCGGCGGGCGGTAACGAGCAGCGTTGCGGTAGCACAAAGTCGTCACTGCCACTGCAGCAGCAGCGGCAAAACTCCTCTTTCCGGCACGGCAGCGTTTCAGGGCGGGATCCTGGCACCGCAGTAGCGGACGCGCACTTCTTTCTTGAGACGGTCACCGCCCCTCCGTCCAGCCCTGGCACGGCTGTATCGTCGCAACAGCAGCAGCCGTTGCTGATGTGCACTTCCACCGGATACGTCATCCCCCTCACCCCACAAGGCGTGGTGGCAGTTCCACACGCAGGGGCGCCGTTTCGTCTCATCCTGCCTGCTCACTGCATACACGACGGCAGTGCAGCGGACGGTGCTGCAGCGGCGACGTCATCATTGCCACCTGCGAGCAGCCCCGCGGTGATTCCAGAGATCGAGACACGAATCCAACTTCCCTCTTCTACACCACCTGCAGTTCCGTTCGAAGCACCAGAGTCAAGCGTAGCAGGGAGCAACGGCGTGCAGCCTGCAGCGCCAACCAGCAACAGTATGCCGTCGTTTGAGGTGACCGCCCCAAACTTCTCTGTGCAGCTGATCGGCGAAGACGGCAGCAGCGCCTTCGGTCAGGACGTCGCCGCCCTCCCCCTCACCCATCGCCGGGCACAGACCATCCAAATCGTTGTGAAGGATGCACAGGGGAACGTGGTGGTGCGACAGAAATCGCACGTCCCTGCACTGCAGTCCACACCAGCCGCCCTACAACTCAAAGATGACGCCGGCGGCAACCTTGTTGTGACGACAACGCTTGGCAACAAACTTATGGTGGGTGGGGTGCCACAGGCGAGCGTTACATCTGGCGCAGTCCTGCCGCGTGTCGTACCGCAGCAAGTGACAGTGGAGCAACCGAACGCAGACGGGACAGTGTCCACGCTGGCGCTGGACGTGGCAGCAAAGGGGAGTGGCTCGGCAGTTTCGTTAAGCGGTGGCAACCCGGTGCCGGTTCCTATCCCCATCGGTGGAGCGTCAGCAGCGGTGACTGTGGGTACTGGTGTAGCTGGGTTAACGACCACGCCCGCCCCCGCACCGAAGCCGGAAGAATGGATTATGGAGCTGTTTACGGTGCTGCAGAAGACCAATCTCGAGGAGCAACGCCGCCTAACGCAGGCCATTCAGCCGTCCACGCTGCCTGGGATGACCATTGTGAATTTTGTCCGCGATCAGCTCACGCGGCAGCCGCCGGCCATCTCTTTCGCGGTTTCAACGAACAGACTGGAGGCGGTGCAGTGCCCTGGGTGCACAGTCTCCGCTACCGTAGGCAGCGACCCGCCACTGTCGATCCCAAATTTTGGCTCGGTGCAGATGACGTTAGGCAAGCCCGCTGTGCTGACAGCGACGAGCGTGTCGACGCAGAGGCCTGTCTCCGCGTGCTGTGTGCAGATGTCGCACATGTCTGGCGAGCCAGCCAACGCTTTTTCGCCTTCCCCCAGTGCGGGCTACAACCTGTACGGAACAGTCACGCCGACTGCAGGTGCCGGCGCGTCGTCGGAGAATAAGGCGGACACGGAGCTCGTCACGCAGGTTCTGGACAGTCTCATCCGTCACCATGTCAACGCCGCTCAGGTCGCCGACGAGCTCAGCGGGATGTCCACGGCGCCGTTTTCCTCACAGGGTCGACGCATGGTGCCGCTGCTCACCACCTGTCTCCGCAGTGCTTATGCAAACGGAGCGGCCGCAGCTGCGGCGAAGGCAGCGAGTGACCAGGCGGCAGCGGCTGCCGCGGCCGCCTCTGCTGCCGAGGCGAAGACAGACAGTGAAATTTTCTTTACCTGCGGCCCGGGCTACGTGGACAACATCTACACGAACACACCGCAGCTGCATCTATTTGGCGCGGTTGACGATCAGGCGCCCCTGGTGCTGCAGCAGCGCGGTCGCGTGCCGGCGCAAGGAGTGCTTGAAGGTGAGCACAAACCTTTTTTTGTGCGCCTCACCGCACGTGACCCAAGGACTGGGGCGGTACGAATGGAAAAGACAATTACTGTACTCGGCGTGGCACCTCCTGTGACAGCGGTGAAAACGGCTGTTACGGCTACTGTTGCACCTGCTCCGCCAGCGACAGCTTCCACCGCCACCACACCACTTGCCCTTTTGAGCTCTGAAAGCGTAAATGGAGGTGTTGGTGGTGCACTCGCGGAGGCGCAACCAGGAGCTGTGCGAGCGGAAGAGTCCATCAACAACAGCGCACCACCGATGGCCGCAGCCCCGGCTGCTGTTGCGGCGGCGAACACGCCGATGCCGTACATTGACGTGTCGCTGCAGACGGTGGGGCAAGACGTGCAAATACGCTTCCTCTGTCCACCGCACCTCCGCCTGGTCTGCGACGTGGATGGCGTGGGAGGGTACACAGGTTTGTCGGATTTTGTCACCAAGATGCCGGCCCTACGTTTTCACCGCGTCAACCTCAGCCTTGTCGACACCTACGGCAAGGTAGTCTTTCAGCAGAAACTCGACGTGCCAGCGATGTCGTCGCCTGTATGGGGGCTGGCGGTGCAGCACAACGGACTGTCGGTGGATCCGGAGAGCGGCAGCCTCGCGACCGCCTCTGTTGACCGTTCGCCGGAGCGTGCCTTGCAAGGTAACTTCCTCTCCTTCGACGCGGGCATGCCGCATTATGTCTACCTACGCAAGTACCTGAACGGTATTCATGGTAGCTGCGTGGGTGAAGTGGCGCTGCGGCTGCCCGGGCTAACGTTGCCGCCAGAATTGGCGGAGGTTACGTCCATTTTGCGTCGACGTGCAAGCGGGCAGCTCGGTGATGCGCAGGTGAAGGCAGAGTTGCAGCAGTTGCGTTCGCGGTGCACATCGCCGGCGGTGGCTGAACTTATCAGCTGCATTTTAGATAGCTGGTCGAGCGGAGGAAGGCCGGCCTACAGTCTGAGCCACGATAGGCCGTCCACCAGCGTGTTCTTCCGCTTGACGGGCTCTGATTAGGCCAAAAAGAAAAAGGAAAGTGCACAGGTTTATCTTGTTGCTGTTAGAAGGAGGGAGGGGGGGGCAGTTGCTTCTGTACTTGCAAATTGTCGAGGAGTGACACACAGCCGTCCAACGGGACGAATTATAATTCGATATTTGGGCTATTCTTCTCTTCCTTGGCACACAAAGTTTCTTTCTCGGTTTCATGTTCGTGACACTGAAGAGTCTGCGATTGATTTTGTTATTGCTCTTGCTTTCTTACACGATTTCGTAGACTTGGCAAAAGTACACCGAAAGAACAAAGAATGCACATACGTTGATCTCGTGTCGAAGTGGTGACACGTTGACTGACTGCTTTGCACGATCACGTTAGCTAGTGCGAGTGGCGGTATTCCCGGTTGAGTTTTGACTGTACGAGGTAACGAGAGTACTTACTTTTTTCGACTTTACATGAGCTGGTGCTTCTTTCGTGGGTCGTGTGGTGCGGAAGTAAAACGGCGGTGATGGACAGAAAGGACACGCGTTTTGTGCCAGCTTGTTCACAGTGTCCCCAACTCACGAACCTTAGCTTCCCTCACCTTCTTCATTTTCTCTCTTTTCATTCGTACTGGGCTTTTGCTATTCCCTTCTCTTTAACTTCTTTTTGTTGGACGGGAGGAAGAACGACGGTTTTCGACCTTGCCGCTGTTGACGACAAGCGCTCTCACACACGCTAGAACTGACAGCGGTTGCGTTTAACGTTTCT
The DNA here is from genome assembly GCA_900240875.1 of Crithidia expoeki. Taxonomy (NCBI): domain Eukaryota; phylum Euglenozoa; class Kinetoplastea; order Trypanosomatida; family Trypanosomatidae; genus Crithidia; species Crithidia expoeki. Next base: position 514,685 of record OESE01000216.1, read on the forward strand.
CTTTTGCTTTACAAACTATTTTGCTTTTCTTATTCTCCCTGCCTTAGCAACATGTTATCCCTCCGTGGAGATCAGATCAACAGTGCGTACGCGCAGGTGTTCGGTTGCAGCTTCGACTGCTACGAACCGCATCCACCACCAAAAGAGGCAGGCCGCACCCTTCCACGGGCGCAACATCGTCCACCACGTCCGCCAGGCCCCAGCGCTTTCCAACCGCAGTGCCCTCCCTCGGGTCGACGAGCATTGCCTTCTACCACGGCAATGTACCAGCGACGGGCGTCGCGCAAGCGAATTGTGTTTTCGGATAAGCTGGCCGCGGCAGGTGCGACCGATTTGTACGGGACACGCAAGTGCAACACAAGGGGCGCGTCCGATGCGGTGGGCCACGGTACGGGCAACAATGCTGATGAGGTGGCAGAGAGCGTCTCCAGTATGAGCGATGGCAGTGACTCGCCACTCCCGTTGAGCGGGACGCGCAGAGGGGGCAGTGAAGGGATGCAGGATGTAGCCCTCGGCTCCGCACCGTCGAGTCTGCGAGTGGACATGTATTACGAGATACACCCTAACACACCGTCGCAGGCAACTTCTAGAAAAACGTCAGAACCGAAAAGCAGCGTTGTACGACCATTACTTGCCACAGCTGCAGAGACACCAGTGTACGTACGTCCTTCCGTGACAGGCATCCCCCTCGACAGATCACATGAGCGGCAGCCGATCACACAAACATCTTTACGCGAAGCCTTTTCCCCCCCAACTCAGCGCGTGGACGATGCCTCTGGGACGCACAAATCTGCTGTCAACACCGCCACCACAAACGTCTTCGAGCGTCTGGCCGGCGACACCGCAGCCGGCACCACCACGCTGGGCAAGCGCGTCCTGCAGTGGGCTCGAGGGGCGGGTCTAACCCTGCATCCATCGCCCACGGCATGGAAGGCTTTGCACCTGCACACGACAGCTCCATTGCGACACGAGCAATTGTGGCGGCGCAGCTGTGCGAAGGCGCGCTATCAGCTTTTACGCTTTGCGCGCGGCAAGATGGGGGTATGCAGCGGCGGTGAAAATCCAGGATCCGCTGCGGGCTCGTGCGAGCAAAGCGTCACGCACATCCCGACACATGCCGACCCCCGCAACAGCTCTGGGATCAGGCGGGGAAATGGGAAAGGACGCCGCGGTGGGGACGGTGCCACAACTCCTAGCTCCACCCTCGGCGGTCTTCGTGCGTATCGTTGTCGGGAAGAGTACAAGCGGTGGTGTTACTGGCAGCTGTGCCACTTCTACGAGATGGGCAGTAAATACTTGACGAGTGTGTGGCGCATGTCGCCGTTGATGAGCCGTGGCACCCACCGCAGTGGTCCGAGCGGTGTCGCGCTGGGAGCTTCTGATGTGTCCGCCACGGCAGTTTTGTCTGGTACTTTTGATGGGCGCTACACCGTTCCGTGTGAAGCGAGCATTGACGAAACACTGAGTGCATTCAGAGCACAAAACCGTCGGGCGAAAATGCTGCTTCAGCTTTTGATGCGAGAGTGCGCTTGGGATGCTGCGGCAACAAATGAAAGTCAAAAGAGAGAGGACAGCACTGTTGGCTTGAAGAGTTGGAGTGAGAGGGAAGGCGGGGCAGAGGAAAATAAAGAGGAAAACCAAAGGGATCTGCACGGCTCGGTCAATGAGACTCGTCACAGCAGTGAGGCGGTCGCGGCGACGGAGCCGTTCTTCGACGTGCGGCTCGACGAGGCAACAGGGTTGCTGCACCTCAGTTTGTACGTCAGCGATGGTGAGAGCGGTAATAGAACGGACTTCGTTGGAGCCAGTGTCGCCGCGTGCCTGGACAACCACCGGTGGGTGATTCTGAAAGGCCTGTGGGCACGTGAGGTCATCATCTTTCATTTTCACCGTCCGCCTCTGGACAGCGATGACGATGAGAATAACGACCAGGCTAGAGCGACGCGCGAAGAAAACAGCGCGGCTGCGTATAGCGAGATGGCGGAACAGAAGGTTTGTCGACGTAGTCAACACGTGGAAGGCTTCGTGATCAAAGGTGTCGCTTTCACCAAGACGCGAACCGAGTATGCCGAGGCAGGGGCGCATGACAGCTTCGTGTGCAGCCGCTGCGGGCGACTCCGTACACGTCACAACGATGCCTACATTTCAAAGCGCACGGGCCGTCTCGTCCGCGGCTACTACTACTGTGTTCTGTGCCACCGCCGTACGCACCACGTACGTTTGCCTCCAGTGGAAACACTGGCCGACCATTTGGAGGAGGTCTTCGCCGCGTCTATGGAGCAAAATGTGCAACACCTGCAGCTAACGACGTCGACAGGGACGCCGACGTCGGTGCGAGCCGCTGCTGCTGCTGCGGCGGCGGCGGCGGCTGCGATAACTGCTGAAACGGCCATCGGAAACTCTAGTACGTCAACTACGCCGCTTTCTCGGTCCACTCGCGCAACGCCTTTGCCGTTAAAGTCACTCCCATCACGGTACCAGTCAGAGCAGCTGCTGCGTGCGGTGGATGTAACTCTGACGGCAAAAGCGATGCGCGAGTGGACCCGAGCTGCCGCGTCTGCACCTCGACCGGCGTGGCAGTCTGGGCATAGGGTGAGCAGCGATGAGGTTTTTGGACGTACGCGTGGGCTCGATTGTCCCCCTCCACGACCGCACTACTAAAGCACGATGGGGAGCCGGAGAATTTCTCAATTGTTGGTGAAGAAACACACCGTTTTATTTTGTTGTCCTGATGTTCATTAATTAGCGTTGTAGCGATGTAGTTTAGCGGCAGCGTTTTCTTCTTTCTTTTGCATTACTTTATCGGAGTTTGGTTTTTTTTTTTTTTGCTGCGTCGCGCTTGCAATCCGAATCGAGCGTCCTCTGGTGAGCAGGAGCGCTTTAAAAAGCTCCTAGTGCGCTTCCGTTGCGAACCATGTCCTCGCCTTATAAGTTAATTAGTTTATAATTGTTTTCCTTGCGTCATCTTTGCACCGCACCCATGCCCCTTGTACCACTTCCCTTTGGGCTACTGTTTTTACCTAGTCACACTAAAAAAGGTGCTGAGGGGGAAAGCTCTCCAGTTAAGGGAAAATCGTGAGGTGCTTCAGTGGGATTCACGCCTGATTTGCACTTCAAGCCATTCTCGCCCCACTCATGTACAGTATCGGTTGTGAAAAGTGACGGCACCACTCGCAAATGAAACTAAAAAGCACGTTTGCACAGTGGGGCAGTTGAGAACCGGTTCCTAACGTTCAACGATTTCAGCTATCTGTGCGTGCGACAGGTTGGCATGGACTGCACTTTTCTTCATCCTCGAATGATGTCGCAAAGTGAGAATGTATTCGTGCTCTCCCTTCTCTTTTCTCTCTGGTCTGTTTGCAACAGGGCACGACAACACCATAGGATATATTTTAAACCTGACTATAGTTGTTGGTGACAACAATCTGAAATTACTGTCCGGAACACAGGGAAATACTATTTCCCTTCGCTTATTACCTTCTGTTCTCCACAACTTCTCGTCTTTTATCACACCGCGAGCGATAAGGGTGCGGTTGTCCATGAAGACCTTTTCGTCGAAGGCGTGAAACCCTGCTTCGACATCCGACGTAGTTTTTTTTCCCGGAGATTCTCTAGCTTTCTTGTAATACCGCAGACGCTTCACTTTTGGAATGAACTCAACGCGTGTGTTTCACAAACCAGCCATCATGGAGCTGCAGGAGGCTATGGCAGACATCAGGGACGGACTCACCCTCGCCGTCGGCGGCTTTGGCTACGCCGGCGTCCCTTTCGAACTCCTGGCTGAACTGAATCGCCTGAAGTGCAAAGACTTGACGGTCATCATGGCCAGCATGTCTGGCGAAGACTGCGGTATTGGGCCCCTCGCGTGTGACGGTCAGCTGAAGAAGGTTGTGACGTCTTACATGGGCGAGAACCGCGTTTTTTCCGACTGCTTCCACGCCGGCAAATTTGAGGTGGAGCTATGCCCCATGGGATCGTTGGCCTCCCGGCTGGAGTCTGGCGGCACAGGCATCTGTGGGTTCTACACGACAACAGGTTACGGCACTGCGGTCTCCGACGGCACAGTGCCACAGCGCTTCGCTGCTGACGGCAGCGGCAACGTCGAGCTGTACTCGGCGCCCCGCGAGACGCGTTTTGTGGACGGTAAATGGTGCGTGTTTGAGACGGCACTGCACGCCGACGTCGCTCTAGTGAGGGCCCGCCGCGCCGACCGGCGGGGCAACTTAATGTTCCACGGCACCGCCCGTAACATGAACATCGCTGCGGCGAAAGCGGGCAAGTTGTGCATTGCGCAGGTGGAGGAGGTGGTGGAGTGCGGGGAGCTGGACCCGGATGAGATTCACATGTCCGGTGCCTACGTTGACCGCCTTGTCGTCGTGCCCGACGCACTATACAAAATTGAGTTTCTCGTCACGAGCGACGGCCCACACCACAAAGTGAACCACAGCGACGCGAAGCACCGCATTGCCCGACGCGCGGCGCTGGAGGTTGAGGATGGTATGGTGATCAACCTCGGCATTGGCGCGCCAACCCTCGTCACGCCGTACATCAAGCCTAACACCGACGTTCTGCTCATGGCCGGTAATGGCTTGCTCGGCGTGGGTCCATTTCCGAAAACGGAGAAGGAGGTAGATGCAGATATTCTCAACGCGAGCAAGCAGACCGTCACGGTGGACCGCGAGGGCGGCGCGAAGTTTATGGACTTGGTAGAGTCGATGGGGCTTGTGCGCGGAGGCTACGTGGACGTGGCGATGATGGGCACGATGGAAGTCGCTGATAACGGCGACCTCGCGAATTGGATGGTGCCTGGTGGGCGCTTCAGCGGTATGGGCGGTGGCATGGAGCTCGTACAGAGCGGCTGCAAGGTTATCATCCTTACCACGCACACGAACAAGGACGGCTCACCGAAGATTCTGCACCGGTGCCGGTGCCCCATCACGGCTGCAGGTGTGGTGGACAAGATCATTACGGAGCTGGCCGTGTTCGATGTCGTGAAGCCTGAAAACGGGTTTAACTACCTCATCTTGACTGAGCTTGCTGATGGCGTGACGGTGGCGGAGGTGAAGGCGAAGACGGAAGGAGAATTCCGCGTCTCGCCCAGCTTATGCCCTATGAAGCAGGCACCAATTCCTGGAGGAACGTGAGGCAACGTAACGCGGTCAACGCGCGTTAGGGAGGTGAATAACTTTCGCAGCAGGATACATCGACCTCCAAGCGTTTTTGTCTCGCTTGCACTCAATGCCCGTCCCCACCCTGAGAAATATAGGTATGCTTCTTTATTGGGGATCGTTGCAGAAGACACACCTTTGTGCAATGAGGCTGTAGAAAGTGCTGCATAACGACAACAACAAAAGAAACGGGTTTTATCGTCGTCATCGACTCCATTTAGGACAGATAGATAGACGATATGTGATGCCAACTTGAGCTCCTGTGTGCTGTGCGTACGTAGCATACCACGTTACTTCTCTTTAACTCCTACTTTGTGGCATCTGTTCTTTTTACTTGTTTCTCCCGACTTGGACGATGAACAAACGAAACACATAGAGTTCATTTGGGAGTGCATACGACATCACGGAAAGCTAAACACACTTCTCAAGCGTGGTGTAAAAAAAAAAAAAAACGCGTTCAATTGCCTTGCTGGGCAGACGCAAGCCCAGGTTTGGCGTTGACGTAGTGCAATTGAATTGAAGTATTATGCGGGACTCGGCGCTGAATTGTAGTGCTTTTGCTGTCCTTGCCGCTTTGTAGATAAGCTCGCCACGTGGCGCTTGTGCCAGAGTTTCGAGTTTATCTAGCAAGTCCTTTGAGAACACTGATCGAGATCACAACGGACTTGAATGAAAGCCGACGATTGTTACGTACACCGCTTCGCTGTTCCTCTTTCTTCGCCTTTCCTTCAGTTTCTGCCTTTGCTGTATCTTTTCAACTTACTTCTCAGTATGTGATTGTATACTCTACCACGCCTGCCCACCTCTGTACCCTCGTTACTCTAGAAGAGGTAACAACGTAAATTCCTTTCTAGTCACACGCAACATCCAAAATGCTCCGTCGAACGTTGTGGACGCTGCGTCCCGTCATCATGAGTGCGGCGGAGTCTGTGAAGGACATTCCTAATGGAGCCACCATCGCGCTGGGCGGCTTCGGCCTCTGCGGTCTGGCGTTCGAACTGCTCAGCGAACTCAACAAGAAAGGAACGAGGGACCTCACACTGATTGCGGGCACGATGGCCGGCCCTGAAGACGGCACAGGACCCCTTGCAAGAGACAAGCAAATTGCCAAAATAATTACCACCTACGTCGGCGAAAACAAGGTGTTATTGGACCGCCTTATGAGTGGTGAGTTTGACGTCGAGTTTTGCCCAATGGGCTCGCTGATTGACCGTCTCCGTGCGGCTGGCGCGGGCATACCAGCCTTCTACACTCCGACAGGCTACGGTACGGATGTGTCCACGGGGCGGCTGCCAGTGCGCTTTGCCGTTGACGGCACCGGTGTCGTGGAGCGGGTAAGTGAGCCGCGCGAGACACGTTTGATCAACGGCAAGTGGTGCACGCTGGAGATGGCGCTACCGGCTGACTACGCCTTCGTGCGTGCGTGGAAGGCGGACAAGCGTGGCAACCTGGTGTTTCGCGGCACGACGCAGAACTTCAACCTCGCCTCTGCGAAGGCGTCGAAGGTGTGCATTGCCGAGGTGGAGGAGATTGTGGAGGCTGGTGAGCTGGACCCGAAGGAGGTGCACCTGCCCGGTGTGTACGTGCACCGCCTTGTGAAGCCGGAGAACATCAAGCGCGCAGCGGAGTTCATCGTGACACGCAACCCAGACGGAAAAGGTCCGATTGCAGGCGGCAAGAAGCTGGACGTGGTGAACCGTCACCTCATCGCGCGCCGTGCAGCACTAGAGATCAAGGACGGCATGAATCTCAACTTAGGTGTCGGCGTACCAAACTTGGTGGCCAGCTATATCTCCAAGGAGATGGATGTCATGTTGCAGGGCGAGAACGGTTTGTTGGGTATCGGCCCTTACCCGCTGCCCGAGGAGGTCGACCCAGATTGGACCAATGCAGGCAAGCAGACCATCGTGGTAAGTAAGAACGGCGCCTCTCTCTTTGACAGTGCGGAGTCTTTCGCCATGATTCGTGGTGGTCACATGGACCTGACAATGCTCGGTGCGCTACAGGTGTCAGCGAACGGCGATATTGCCAGCTGGTGCGTCCCGGGTAAGGTGCTCACCGGCATGGGTGGTGCGATGGACTTGGTGATGTCCGGTTGCCGCACGATCGTGCTAATGGAGCACATGGACAGGCATGGGCACTCTCGTGTTGTGAAGTCATGCTCGATTCCCCTCACCGCGCAGGGTGTGGTGGACATGTTAATTACAGAGCTATGCACCTTCCGCTTTGAAAAGTGTAAGAGCGGATTGAATAAGATGTTTTTGTCTGAGATTGCGGAGGGTGTCACGTTAGAGGAGGTGAGGGCAAAGACAGAAGCTGCGTTTGAAGTGGATGTGAGCCTGAAGACAATGCCGCGTGTACCGGCGCTGTTTTAGCGAAAGCAGTGCGGAACGCAAAGACTTTTCCCGTTTTGCAAACAAGACGAAACACAAACGCGCGTCATGTGACGGTGTGATTTGTACAGCGTACTGAGTGTGTGCCTCGCTTTCCTGTTTGTCCCCAGCGCTTCCAGCACAGGGGGTGAGCTGTTGACTTACTTTTTTGTTGTTGTTGTCGCGCTACAGACACTCCACGACGAACGACTGTAGTGTGAAAACACGATCTGATAATGCGTAATCTACCTTTCTGTGATACAACTTCATTGGACTGGCCAACCAACGGTTTCTGCCCTGCTTTTCCTCCGACTTCCTTTCGTATTTTAGCGTCTCTTCTGTTGTCATTCCCCATCTTGCCTTCTACACCGTGACGGAAGAGTTCACCTATCAGCCATTTCTTTTTTTTTTCCACGGTGTATTTCACGTTGAGGTTCTTGCCACACCATTTCAAATTTGTCTGTGTGTTCGCGTGTGTGCACGGCTAGTATCTCGACGAAGTACAGAACTTTGAAGGACAGTCTTTTTCTCTCTTCTGGTTTCCTCCCGTTTTAAGCATGCTGGATGTGTTTTGCTTAACCGTGCCATTGCTCCTTAGGTCTCGCCAGTGCTTCGCCGCTACGTCCCCCGTACGCTTTATCTCCTCTTTCTTTCCATTATAATTTTTGCACAGTCTACCTGCGCAACAACGCAGGCAGGGGTGCAGTGTGGAGGGCGACCAATGGGAGGTGCAAGGGCGCAACACAAGCTCGCAGTAGCAGTTCTGACGTAGAGGTTTAAGAATCCAACTGAAGTTACGAAAGAGCCGTTGCAAGCGGAACAGGGAGAAAGGAACCATGTAAAGCAAGAAGTAACGTAGTTTTAGAGCGACAGAAAGTAACAGTCGATCGCACGGACTCTATTTTAATGTGACGTGCAAAGCAGAGAAGCATGTGGAAACGCCGGTACAACTTTCAGATTTACTGCGTTTACTCCGAGCTGTTGAAGCTCACTCCCACATTAGTCATGGATTGCGGAATCAGTAAAGCTATTTTCAAGGATATGGAACACCGCTGTTCGATGACGTAAATTCAGTTTGTCTGTCTTCTAAAAATACGTGTTAATTTGGAGTTTACCCTATTTCTTTTTCTCCGCTTTTATAGTGTCTGCTGCTGTGCCTCTTTTTTCCTGCGACCATCGCAAAACCTTTTGGTTGCTTTCGCAATCGCCGCTTTTACCGTTTTGTTGTAAAACACAACCTTTTTCGTGCTCTCTTCTTCCTTCTTTCCTAATTGTCTCTTGCCGAGCAACTGGGGGATTCTAACCCTGGGTCGCCTCAAAGTAGTTTCCCCTTTTTCTCTTTTTCAGTGTTTTTGTTTTACCCATTCAAGAAACCAACGGTCTCCCCCTTGCTGTATTTGAAGAGGCTACTGCAATTTGGAGTTCACCTCAACCTTTAGCAGACGTGCCAGGAGCCAACAGTGTTCTATCGTTTTTCGTCCAAGATTTAGCAATCCATTCTAATTCACTTTTTCCGAGAGAAAAAACCAAAATGCTCCGTCGAACGTTGTGGACGCTGCGTCCCGTCATCATGAGTGCGGCGGAGTCTGTGAAGGACATTCCTAATGGAGCCACCATCGCGCTGGCGGCTTTGGTTTCTGTGGCTTCCCTTTCGAGCTGCTGGAGGCGCTCAACAACACCAAGACAAAAGATTTGACGGTAATTGGCGCCACCATGGCAGGCACGGAAAATAGCGGCTTCGGCCCGTTGGCGCGCGACGGTCAACTCAGGAAGGCTATCACCACCTACGTCGGCGAAAACCCGCTCTTCACGAAGCACCTTTTCAACGGCGAGTTCGAGGTGGAATTCTGCCCGATGGGCTCGCTGATTGACCGTCTCCGTGCGGCTGGCGCGGGCATACCAGCCTTCTACACTCCGACAGGCTACGGTACCGCAGTGGCAGAAGGAAAACTCCCAACACGCTTTGTTCCTGGTGAGAATATGAAGGCGGCTGCCTATAGCCAGCCGCGCGAGACACGTTTGATCAACGGCAAGTGGTGCACGCTAGAGATGGCGCTACCGGCTGACTACGCCTTCGTGCGTGCGTGGAAGGCGGACAAGCGTGGCAACCTGGTGTTTCGCGGCACGACGCAGAACTTCAACCTCGCCTCTGCGAAGGCGTCGAAGGTGTGCATTGCCGAGGTGGAGGAGATTGTGGAGGCTGGTGAGCTGGACCCGAAGGAGGTGCACCTGCCCGGTGTGTACGTGCACCGCCTTGTGAAGCCGGAGAACATCAAGCGCGCAGCGGAGTTTGTCGTGGAGCGCAGACCAGGGTTCTCCTCCGGTACTGGAAAGAACGCGCGTGCGGAGCGTAACACCATGGCGCGCCGTGCCGCATTCGAGCTGAAGGACGGCATGACGCTGAATCTCGGTATCGGTGTGCCGAGCTTGGTAGCCAGCTATATCCCGGAGGGTATGGACATCGTTCTGCAAGCGGAGAACGGTTTGTTGGGTATCGGACCCCACCCCCTGCCCGAGGAGGTCGACTTCGATATTACGAATGCCAGCAAGCAGACAATCACCATGACCACCACCGGTGCCTCTCTCTTTGACAGTGCGGAGTCTTTCGCCATGATTCGTGGTGGTCACATGGACCTGACAATGCTCGGTGCGCTGGAGGTCTCTGCAAATGGCGACATTGCCAGCTGGTATGTGCCTGGCAAGTTTCTGCGTGGCATGGGTGGTGCGATGGACCTTGTCACGAGCGGGTGCAAGACGATCGTGCTGATCAAGCACACCGACAACGACGGGCACTCTAGGGTGCTACAGGAGTGCCGAGCACCACTGACGGGCCGTGGCTGTGTCGACATGATCATTACCGATCTTGCGGTGTTTGTCGTGAAGAAGAGCTGTAATGGCGTAAACTCGTTAGTTCTGACCGAGATTGCTGAGGGCGTCACGCTGGAGGAGGTGAAGGCAAAGACGGACGCCTCTTTTCAGGTGTCCCCTGACCTAAAGACGATGCCGCTCGTTCCTGTGCCACAGTAAAAAGAAGAAGCGTGGTGCTCTTACTATTGTTGTTTTCTTGTTTACACCCCCTTTTTAATTTCTTTTCTTTCTTCTCTGGGGGAAAAGCGTCCCGGCGATCGGAAAAGGGGTTTTGTTGCTTCTTTTTTTTTTATATCTCCGCTGTTGCAGCAAGTGCACTGCGTTCCTACTCCTCTCCTCATCCCCTCCTCCTTTTCCCCTGTTATTTCGTAGTGGTGTCGCCGTGGGGTCAGTTTTGACTTCTTATTGTTTGTGACAGCCGGCTCTTTTAGCCGGCAAATCTCGCTAACTACAGTACTATCTAAGCGCTCCCAACCAGCTGTTGCTCTTTTCGGTGGTTTCTCGTTTTTTCTCCCCTAGTGTTTGGTGGGGCAGCTCACCTTAGGGAGCGTGGAGGGTGGAGGTTGCACGTTAAAGGCCAGACTCGTCTGTAATGTATAACTTCAACGCCAAAAAAGCAAAAAAAAAACCGCTAAGGCTGAATTGTGATGATGCTTCACTGTTACGGTGATGGTGTAGAGAACATCTGACGTAAGCTGTATCTTCCTGAGCGCACCTCCATCGCGTTTTTCCACCAGATGGAAAAAAGACACACTGAAAGCGAAAATAAACGCTTTATAACAACTTGCGTCTTTCGTATTGCCAGGACAGAATTGGCAACTGCCGCTTAAATACAGTAGAGGATTGTTGTAGTGTGCAAGGCGATGTGCGCAGCAAATGTGAAGGATGCTTCTTCCGCTTTCCTCTGTACAATTGGTCTTCTGCTTCTCTACCGTCTACTCCGCATTTGATCATCACAACCTGCGCCCTCATTGCTTTGTATTGAAATGCTGACTTTTCTTCCTTTCATTTCCCCTTCCGAGCAACCTCACCGAGCACAAACGGGTGCTTCTGTTTTTGTTGTGTAGCCACTGTTTTTGTCTTCGATACGAAATCTTCTAGTGCCTCAACGCTCTGCTTCTTGTTGTTCAAAGATCAAAAGCATTTGCTTGCGCATCTTTCTGAGGCAGCGTGCTTTGATTTGAAAGGCATTACGGCAAGTAACAAAAAAAAAGTTCTTTCTTTTTTCTTTTCAAGAAGTTAGAGGCTCTCTTTTCAGATTCAAGACTCAGGCTTTTCTTCGAGCGCCAAGCAACAGCCATCTTCGCTTTCACATTAATCTGAACAGTTATTTGTTCCTTTATCATTTTCTCCTTTCCTCCTTCTCGAAGAGCACTTGCGCAGCAGCATATGCCTCCTATCCGCGTTGCGGTTAGCAGTTAAAGACTCCGAAGCTACTCTACTTGCTGCTGCTGGGAGTTTTTTTTTTTTGTGGTTGACGCCTCCTTTGTATACTCTTTCCGTTGCTTGATTTTTGTGCGGGGTCATCTCTCTTCGTGCACAAGAAGTGCTTTGCATTTCTTGAGCGATCGACCGCCAAGAGAATTTAGCTCTCCGTAAACTGTTGACTTCTTATTGGCCCTCTGCTCACTTTAACACCGCCCCTTTTATTCAGGCTCTTTACAGCTCACCGCTTTGGTTTACCGGCAACGTGTCGCTTTTTATTTTCTGTTTCTACCGAACGGTAGACCTGGTTGTCTAAGTGCCTGTACTCATTCAGGGGTTTGATTTTTGTATTTGTTTACACCTTTCCCCTACCAACAAAAGCAGGTCTTTCTCCTATTGGTCTCCCCGCCTTCCTCTTCTGTTGGCGCAACTGCTTTCTTTTTCCTTGTGCGTGTCTGCGTGTGTAACGAATAATCAAACCTCATTTTATTATCTCCCTTTTCCCTGAGTTTATTGCTGTTTTCTTGGTTTCATCTTGTAATCGTAAGTAATTGTATATTGGTACCTGCTGAGAGAACGTTCGCCCTCATTGCCCGATAGTCTCTGCTCGTTTTTCTTTAGCGCCTTGGTGAAGTCGCGTAGCAGCTGAGGGCGTCACTCGCTTTCTTTTCGTCCCAACACCTGGGGCAGTTTTTCTTCTCCCTTCTTTGGTACCCCAAAAGCAAGCTCTTTTCTTTTTTCTTCTTGCTACTACACTCGGCAACGTCTACCTCGATCTCTCTGAACACCTTTATACTATCTCTATGCTGAGCGATTGACTGAGAGGTAGATTGATAGACATCGATTTATTCGTCTCTCTCTATATAGAAATAAATATAATAAACGCTGCTAACAAGTCTTCGGCTTTCTTCCGTTTTTTTTTTTTTTTGTACTGGCGTACTACTGCTGCGATGCAGCTCTGTTGTTCCTTTTCCTGCTTGACTTCCTAACAAAGAAAAACCACATTTCCCACTTTTGATTCTCGGTTATTACTATTGCCGTTCAGCTTTCTGTTGTTATATTGTAATTACTTACCAGTTAATTAGTAGAATAGCTACGATGCGCATCCCACACGGGTCACAAAAGTCTACGCCGGAGCCGGAGTTCCCACCACGCGTTCGCTTCTCTTCCATTCCACCTTCCGCCCCGCTTTTCACATTCAGCGTGCTGGAGTGGACCCCCGCAAGTGGGCTGCTCGCGCATCTTTACCCAAAGCGTGCTACCTCGCTGCAGCGACTAGATAACAACGCCTCCACTACCTCGACTGAGGAGGAACGCCGCGACCCGCGCGACCGCGTTGTCTTCGACGCCGCATGGGGGAAGTGGTCGTCCTTCCGCCAAATTTCATGCTGCGGTGACGTCCTCGTGCTGGAAGACGCCGAGACAATCGACGTCGGCCCACCGCGCCGGCACGAGTACACATGGCAGCAAGGTCCCGGTCGACTCCCTTCTGTGGAAAACGGCAACACCAGCTTTGGGGCCACCGGAGGGTGGCGGCAAACCTTAGCTTCTGTTGCACAAAATGTGATGGAGTTGAATGCCGATGGCGCGCGGCACGGCACCCTCATTTCGCGTCCATCGCACCACCGGCGCGAGATTCCACTCCAAGATGTGCACTCGATCCGCCGGCACGTCTTCAAGCGCCCACTGCCGCTGACGTTTAACTACAGAGGTCAACTCAGCGTAGGCGAGCAGGACGAGCCGCGCCCACCCCGCTCGAAGAACTCCCACCACAGCTCCGGCGGTAATGATGACCTCGAGCGTTTAGAGTGGCGTTATGAGCTGTGGGGACCGGTGGGCGTCATCTTCATGCTCCGCGGCGGTGCGCAGCTGTTTCTAGTCTTCGCCTCTGGTCTGCAAGCAGAGCAGATCGAGGAACTGTTGATCGATTTTGCCTCGGGTCGAGGGCTGCAGCGGCAGCAACCGGCGGCACCTTTGGCAAAACAAGTTGGTTCACCATCAGACACACGGGCTCCTACGAACCTGTCGATATCTGCTACGTGTTTCAACGGCGCTGATTCGTCCGTCTCGCCGGGGCTGCCTGGATCTCCCGCTATTTCTTACACTTCCCTGCGCGTAGGGTCACCGGAGGTGTCTTCCCACGCTGCCCCGGTTTCTCCTGTTAAGTCTCTCGCCAACTCTCTCGGTTTTGCCGATCATGCCGCGCTCCGATTATTCAGCGCCGCCCAACTGACATCCGGTGCCTCGGTGATATCAGTGGGCACACCGTCCCTCGTTCCGCAACCTCACCCGGTACTCAACGGCAACCTTCCTACCACAAGCCTCTCCGTAACAACCACAGGATCCTCAATGACAACGTCGCTGATCCCCACTCCTGCCTCGACATCCGCCAGTTCTCGTACAAGTATTCCGTCATCGCACAAGCCTCCTTCGGCGGGCTACTTGTATATTCGTCCCTGGGGTGAGGCTGTCCGGTACCGCCGCTACTACCTCCGCCCTGACTCCGCCTCTCCTTTCCATAGAAGCCTTGTCCGGCTCTCACGGCACCGCCTGTACGCCTGGCAGAAGGTCCGGCAGGCTTTGGGCCAGGAGCCGCGTTGTGTGGCTATGGACGTGCTACAAACCTACCTCACCCCGAGCTCCACGCACGAAAACGTCTTTCGTGTGGAATCAGTGGTAGACACCTACGCGCAGTACAAGGACGTCGTTCCTCTGGGCGGCGCCGTGGCGACGGCGAGGAACGGCGGTGAAGTGCCGTCGGTGGTGGCCGCGCGGCGGCGCGAGTTGGAGCTGTGCCGCGCCCGCCCCATCGTCTTTGAGGCGCTCGCGAAGACGCGGGAGGAGCGTGCGGAGTGGCTGGCGTGGCTACAGGCTCGCGGGGCGACGGTGCTGAAGCCCGAGGCGACGATGACGCCACACATGGCGGCCCCCGTGAAGAGGGGCAGCGGCAGCAGCTGTACCACGGTGAAGCAGACAAAGAAGTCTTTTCAGCCGCTGAGCCACCAGCTGATTCTGTCCAGTCTGGCCGGCAGCGGGTCTGCGCTGGAGCTTTCTTGTACGAACTCGATGGATCGTTGGGTGGCAAATTGCGGTGTGCCGTCTTCCTCTACGGAGTTCTCACCCACTGTCGACTCACTCGGTGGGACACGTCAGCAGCAGCGTCAACAACAACAGCAAGAGCCGCATTTACCGCTGAAAGAGAACGACAGTGAGCGGGGGTCAACTTCTGCCTCGCTGTGTGCGAAGCGGCGAACGAACTCGCCGATGTGTTGCCCCCAGTCGCATCCCCACTCAATGCGCTTTTTTCGTTCACACTCGGCGAAGAATTCGTCCCAGGTCACTAGTACTTCATTGTCCTCGCCGGACCCTGTCGCCACGACGGTCCTCCCACAGCGGCCTGACATGCAGCAGTCCCGCAGTAGCAGCGAACCGCGGCACCACCATGGCGGCGACTTTGATACGAACTCAATTGTTGTGGAGGATGACGAGCGCGATGCCCGCTTGCAGATTGAAAAAATGCTACGCGAGCGGCAACAAGAGCGGCGGGTGGGCGAGGCGAGACAACTGTCGCCGAGCTCGATGTCCCCGAACAGTCCGCTCCAAGATGAGCCAGACATGCTACATCACACAGCCAAACATTCACGACGGAGTGCGGCTTCTCTCCACACAAAGCAAACGGGCGTACTCTCCGCTGCAATGGGAGGTGGCCATTTCGTTGATATGCGCAACGGTCGCTATGGAAGTACGAATGGTGGTGTGATGGCTTTCGGTTCGACAACGCCGAACTCGCTCGGCGAAGAAGGTGCCACGACGGACCACACGTTGACCGGGACCGGCCCCACTGTGATCGGTGACTCGCGGACGCCGATGTACATGGAGGACACCTCGTCCGATGAGGACGGCGGCGGCCTGCCACGTCCATCGCCCTCGCCGTTGAACACTATGCCGGGAAGTTTGCCGCACTCAAAGGCGGTGTCCGTCTTCTCCCCGTCAGTGTTATGCCAACCTGACACTAACGGCGGCGGTGCGCAGTGCGGTCAGCAGGTAACTAATTCCTATGGTTTCACCCCCATTTCCCTGTGCTCTGCTGTCACCGACAGAAAGGACAAACCCACCTTTGACAGCGAGGCTCGGCAGGGGCTGTACCACACAAGCGAAACTCCACATCGCATCGCGACAAACGAGACTCAAAGAGGTGTAAGGCAATCTAGCAGCGGCCCGTCGGCGCCGCATTGCTTGGCGACTGACATCCTGCCGCTGAGCAACCGGCCGGACACGGCCGTGTATTCCTCCGACGTCCGTGGCTCCCGGTCATCGTTAACACGCGAGATGAAAGCCGAATCGACGCCCGGTTCCGTCGCCTCCTCAGCGGTGAAAGGCACTCGAGCGCCGACAGAAACGACTGCTCACTCTAGAACTCCCACTGCGGCACCTGACGAACTCGCAAGAGGATTATTGGAGGCTGCGGACGACGAGGATTGTATGCGGAGTCTGCACGCCACCCCCAATGTATGGCGTACCCAAGAGCAACGTTTAACATCTTCGAACCCGAGCCCCAGTCCATCGCCCGAAACCCCAGGCTGCGCGGTACCAGTGCAGGCGCTGCATGAGGATCCACTCCTTGCAGTTGAACCAAGCATTGAGGCGTCACAGGTGAGCAAAACGCTTTTCTCCCCAACGGCGCGTGAAAACGACGGGGTGCAGACGAGAGACATGGCGGAGTGCAATGCGTTCACACTGTCGTCTGTGATGCTGCCGCTCGCCCGCGACAGCGGCTCGACACTGGACGCCTCGCAGCAACCCGTAAAGCTGGTGTCAGCGGTACCAGCTACGGAGGGGGAATCGGTCGAATCGTCTGGCCTCTGGACGGGACCCGAGACGCTCACCTCCACCTCGTTCAAGACGTCACCCGAGCGAAAGCTCGACCCGCGTCTTTCGCAATTCTTCACCCCGACCCCTCGCCGCTCCGACAGCGACTTTGCCCGCGGCGGTGAGTGCAACATCGGGAGCCCATCGGGCCCGCGCGTTGTTGCACTGCCGCCGGCTAGCCAACTGAACGTCCGCAGCGGCGGCAACTACTCCACCGACTCCTTTGGCCGGTTGTCTGCAGTGACGCGCAGCATACAGGACAGCCCTTTGCCGCCGTCGTTGCCGCCGCGTGTCGGAAGTCTCAACTCGATGAGCCGCCACGACACGCCCATCGACGGCAGGCTGTGCGCCCGCGGTGCACTGACGCTTGGAGACGATAAGAACGGTAGGGGAGCCAGTGGGTTGACAGTGCTGAAGAGCGCATCGAGCCGCGCGACTTGCCACGACCGCGAGCACCTGAAAGGCTATCTTCTTTTTCAGAGCCGTGACGTAATGGAGCAGCGAAAGCGTGCTTTTCGCGACTCCCTGTTTGTCAACCAGGATTAGAAATGGGGAGGGGGGGACCACACTTTGCTGTGTACTGGGAAACTATGGCTGGACCTGCTTTCTACGTATTTGTGTTTATTCTTGTCGTTTCTCCGCTGGCTTTCCGTTTGAACAGATCACACGCACGTTTTCTTTTTCCGACGGCAGAAATCCCGGTGATTGTGATTTGAAGTGCCACCTCCCCCGCCCTCGTCTGTCTTCTTCTTGCTTATATGTATATAATGGACAGCTGTAGTTTTCACTACAGTGCTTCTGCATCTTTGATCCTTCTGTACTATAGATCGCTTGATAATTGCTCAGTGGACCGTAGTCCTTCGCAGCACTACCAGAACATGAACGAAATACGGTTTTATTACGAAAGGAACAACACGAAACTTGATCTTTTTGGATTGGGGATTTTTTTAATCGGAGACGAGCAACAGTGAAGAATACGGCTTCAACTGCCGGCATCGCTTCGTGTTTTTAGTTGTATCTCCCACAGTTGTCAGACTTTGCTGTCCTTTTGTGATGGCAAGTTTTTTTTTTTCTTATGAAAAGGGGGTAAATGCAGCCTCCTGCTACTTAAAACTGGTAACTTACACTGACCTCTAAACGGTGTTACGACAGGTGTTGCACGCACATGCATTCCTCGAACAGCGGCAGCTGAGTTTGTCAAGAATTGCTCTGTATAATTCCATTCTGTTTTACTTTCTCCACCGTCCCCTTCACATTTTTTTTCTCTTTTGTCGGACTGCACACAGTAGTTTGCCACACACACACACACACACGCACGTACAGAGAGGGAGAGAGAAACGTCGGCAATGCCACGAGAGGTGCGCTACTGTCGCCCTAAGTCCCAGCCAGCTGAAACGCTTCTTTCTCACCTTGCACGCAAATTCACCTATCTTTCTCACGATGCGTGGCACACCACCTCGCGGAGGGACACGTCTTCATCAACGGCGCCGTGGTGACCGATGGTGCTTTCGTTTTACAGCAGGGCGATAGGTTGCGTTTCGCACCACCGCGTTCTCTGGAGCCGCAGGTGGACGAAGAAAACATCTTCGTCTTGTACGAAGATGATGCACTGGTCGCGTGCGTGAAGAACGGCAATTTGCCAGTCGCTGAAGGTGGCCGCTACTGTGAGAACACGTTGGTCGGTGTGCTACAACGTCGAGGCACGAGACCGTTTTACACGGAACACACGGTAACGCGCGATGCTGCAACATGTAGTGATAGCGTTGTGGAAAAGCTTCCGACGGGAAAGGACAAAGGCGTTAACGAATTGGATCTGTTTGATGCAACAGCAATACCAGTTGATGTGTCACACGACGACGCTGAGCACCACGGTGTCAATACAGCTCTTCGAAAGCGCCTTCGCGTGCTGACGCCACAGCAGCGACAGCGAAAGGCAGTTGAGCCTGTACTTACTCCTCTTCCCACCTTCTTCACAGTCCAACGCTTAGACAAGGAGACGTCTGGTGTCTTAGTGCTCTGCAAGCACACCAGTGCAGCAAAGCACGTGGCCAGCCAGCTGGAGAGTCAGACACACAGGTGCAGTGCAGCTGTCGAAGCGCGCATAGCATCATCTCTGGCGGCTGTCACAAATGAAGAGTTCGAAGACATTCTCCGGCGGACCGAAAAAACAGTATGGAAAACGTACACGGCGGTGTTGCTCGGCGCGGCGCCTGTCGGTGAGACATTTGTTGTTGTCAATTCGATGGGCGCAATGCAAAGCCATTCTACGTACGCGTACGATCCCACACACAGCCAGCTGAAGAAGCTCAAGATGTGTTGTGAGCCTCTGGCAACCTCGAGCTCCTCCATTCCTTCCACTTCCAGTGATACGCACGAAGAGTCCACGATCGACGCATTGCAGACCACATCGTGGGGCAAAGTGGCATGTACACGCGTGCGGGTGCTAGCGAGCAGTGCATCATTCGGTATTACCTGTGTCCAGGTTGAGCTGCTGACGGGGCGAAGCCATCAGATTCGCGTGCACTGTGCAGCGTTGGGTTATCCTGTCCTCGGTGACAAGCTTTACACGTGTGTCACGCCGACTGCGGCGGACGGATGTTTTGCGGTGCCAGACGAGGTGTACTTGGCTCGTGTGCGCAACGAGAGTGATCCTTTTGTGCTAGTAGACAATGGTGCCGCAGAGGGAAGGCGTATGTGGTGCAGCCGCCACCTCTTGCATGCGACGCAGCTGCGACTGGAGCACCCAGAGCGAACACCGAGGGAGTTGATAACGTTTGTGGCCTCTCCGGTTTCGTCCTTTGTGCGTGACGTGCGCTTTGAGTCGCAGGAAGATGCGCAGAGCTTTCAGTGCTTCTTAGCGGATGCGTTCGCTCAGTTCACAAACCGGTGTACAATTGACTGACGCGAGGAACTACGCATTCTTTGCTTGATCTGCTTCTCTTTCGAGTTAACGATGGAGCGCGAACCATCTCGGTAGTCAACCATTTCAGATGCTAATGCGAGCATTCCAAGTCAGCTCACCGGCACACAAGCAAGTTGTCGTGGAAGTCACCGTAGCATGAGGGGCGACACTGCCTTATATGGCGCCTTGACTTTTGCAGTGCTGGTTTCTATTCCCTTTAAAAATTCATTGAGTGCGCCGAATTCCCAAACGCTAATCTTGACTTCGTTGATCTCTTCGACCTCTTGCTTATCACCTCGTAAAGGTACGAACTTATTTCTTCAAGTGCACCCGGTTGCCGCACACGAAAGTAGTCCCATCGGCATCGCTTTAGTCCACGTACCGTTTTTCTCCCTCTTCTTCTGTGCTATTCGAAGCAATACTTAACGAAAACAAAACGACTCAGCGCATTGTAGCAGTAATAATGAGCGGAACGGCAGCGTTGACTTCGCCGACGGCGGCGTTACCAGAGACGGATGAGACGCGGCTGTTATTCTACGCCGAGGTTCTCATGGCCAATGTACCCACTCTCCTGGCGGATCTGAACTCAGCCAAATATACATTCCTTAGCTTTTCGAGCAAGACACGTGAGGAGGTGAAGCAGAAGCAAAGCCTCATCCAGTCTCTGGGCCGCAGCTTCACCTCAGTCTCTGGGGTTATCAAGTCTCTGCAGACCACGAAGAAAACACTTGAAGACTACGAGACAAAGCTTGTAAAAGCCGCGCCGCCAAAGTTTGTGACAAGTGAAGAGGCGCTGCTTATCTCCCGCAGCAACGAGGCCAGTGCAACCCAGCCAACCACTGGCAGCAGCACCCACAGCAACGGAACACTCTTCGACAACATTATGATTTTAAATGAGGACGACCTTCGCCCTGTGCGTGCGGCGGAGGAAGCGCTGGAAAAGGAGACGGCGGCTCTGGCGGAGATGACGCAAGCCTGCAGCGCAATTGAGGGTGAGTTCGAGAAGGCGCAGCTGCAGTGCCAACAAATGACGGAGCATGTGCAGAATCTGAAGTGGAAGTACGACGTTGTGTACAAGGCATGGAAAGGTGCCGCATGGGAGCGGCAGAAAGTGGCTGTGATGCGCGACGAACTTAAAGAGCGCCGCACATTGATGCAAGATGCTGTCCGCGGCCGGAAAGAGATTGAGGACGAGTGTGGCGCGCAGGAGCTAAAGATTATTCAAGATTCAATTACCAAGGCAGAGGCAGAGTCCACTGCAATGACTCAGGAGCTGAAGGCGCAGAAGGAACGCTACGAGGTGGAGCTCGCAACATATCAGATAGCCTACAAGGAGCTGCAGGCGGAGGTGGAGACGCTGCGGGATGAGTGCAAGGCTTTGCAGGCGCACCAGCTGGACCTCGAGTTTCTCGCCAAGAAGCAGCAGCTTGAAGAGACAGAACGGAACAGTTTGCGCAAGTTGATGATGGAGACGCTCACGATGACGGCGTCAAAACGGAGCAGGGCGGTCGACCGCACTCTGACGGCAGAACAGCAGGCGGAGGTGATGACTGACCACCCTTTGGTGTCGCTGCTCGCAGCCCGTATTAGCGTTCTGCAGGAGCAACGTAAGACCATCGGTGGCCTTTTGATCAATGCCCGCGGCCTCGGCAAGAGCGACGATGTCAGCAACACGATTGAGCGCATTCAGGCTCTGCTGGAGCCAGAAATCCAGCTGAACGAGGATGCGCTCGCCAGCTAGAAGTGTTTTTTCCCCCTTTCTCAACGCTTTGCTCTGCATTTCAAAAAATCCTGTATCTCGTTATCATAAATTCTACTTTTTTATTAGGTGCGTATGTTAGACCAAATGAAAAGATGAAAACCGAAAGCTGAGTTTTTTCAAAGGGGTAGGGTGAGTTGACTTAATCGGTTAGCTGCAGGACAAGCTCTTCCTCTAATACCGCAAAAAGGACGAATGCTATCCAACATTGGCATCGAAGGGATTGATTTAATGAAGCTGTCTGTAAATTGACTTGCGAAGCGCCCCAGCCGTTTTCCATTCCAGTTGTGCACAACTCAAGAGCACTTGAGAAACGTTGAATTAATTCAGCTCATTCCTCTTTTCATTCTTTACCTTCAATGAGCTGTGTTTTAATGCAGACTTGTTGCCTAGAGGTAGACATAACATGTCTCATTGCGGAGGATAGTCTTTGGCGAACGAGCCGTGCCCTCTCTTTACCTTCCACTTGATCTCCGGGTCGAGACACAATTGTCCCTTAGTAATACGAGTGGTATAACTCAGTTACTTTGTTCGAGTCTAATTGTTTTTTTTTTTTTGTACCATTAGCTGCGTTCTGACAGCAATCTAAAACTTGCGTAACTCTGGCGCATCACAACGCCATCGTATGGAGTTTCCCGTTTACGTGGCTTCTGATTGCTGCGGAGAGAAGATCAACGTGGCGCTTCGTTATAATCCACGCGGCGACACGATTGGGCACCTTTACGCGAATGCCGAAAGCGCGTGTGCGCTCTTCACGATACAACACGTGCACGACGACCCGCCTCAGCCCTTCGCGTACGCCTACGTCTACAACGATGTGCGATGTCAGTGGGATCTTCTAGAAAGCCAGGAGCAGCTGTCGCCTTGCTGTCAAGTGTACGTCTTCCGCTGCGGAAAGCGGGAGTCCGTGGGCCCGATTCCGGAACCGTTCAACTTAGTTGCTGCTCTGCAGCAGGCAGATGCCGTCGCACGACGCGGCTCCTCTCCGCGCCGTTTTCCAACTGCGTCAGAATCTCCTCTTCGCGTCGCCAGCGATCGATGGGCACCTCCGCCAGAGCCGGTGGATGACCACGATGACGACGTCGAAGTGAACGACGGTTTTTCGTCCGTGATTCGTGAGAAAGACATGAACAACCAGCAAAGGGTCAATAGAGTTGTTCATTTGCAAGGTGCTTGCCACGCAAATGCCACACGACTTCAATCCGTCAGTACCTCGTTGAGTCCTGTCTACGCTCCGCAGCAAAGGGCCGATGTGCCAACGGTTCCCTTCGGGACGGTTCGCTCGCACCGCTTTCGCCTGCAGCTGCTGTCACCGTCGCTGAGTGCTGATCTGAAAACTCCCAAAAATCATCATCAAATTGGCGATTCTTCACCGCAAAAAAACATTTTAACTCAACAGCTCTCTCATATGAAGGATACGTATTCAGACTTTTCGACCAAAACCCCTGGCTCGCCCATACGGGCACCTCCTCGGTCAACACGCATGGTGGAGGTTGAGATTCCTCGTACGTGGTACAATTCTAGCTCTGTTGTTGCTGCCACCACCGGAGTGGCTTTAACAACTACACACGTAGACCACCTCCACACGTCAATTGGCAAGAGTGCGCCGTCGTCGATCAGTCGCTACGGCTCATCAACGCAGTACAGCGAAGAGCACCGCCACACATCGTCTGCGTCACGCTTCCCTGTGTCCACGTCAATTCTAGACACGTCACGGCGACCATCTCATCCACACGTTGTCCCCTCCACACCAAGACAAACGCCAACACCGGTTCTTCTTTCACCCGCGACAACATCCACTTTGAAGCGTTTAGGAACACCGCCGTTGCACCCTTCGCCCTATGGGAGTGCGGCACCCTCTCGACGAGGGAGCAGCATTCTGCGAGAGGAGCGTGCGCGTGTGGAGGAGCGGATGCGTATGAACGTGGATGACCTGCGTGTTAGCCTGCAGGAGGAGGACAGAGGCTACGAACGTACCACGAGCTCATCACGGCGCTATCGTAGCTGATCATTTCGCACTGTATATACATGAAGAAGTTTAACAATTTCCCATTAGATGATAAACCGGCTGCACAGTTCTCAAGATCAACTACCAGTTTCCCATATAAAAATCAGCTGTTTTAGTAAAGAATTGCGAGTCTGTCGAAGGGGAGGAAAAAAGAAAACACACCGACTACTGTCTTTATGATGCGTCACGGGCTGCCTCGGTTCTCTCTGCTTGTTCTCTATCTAATGCATTGACACTGAACAAACCCATCGGGCTCCCTCACTCTCTTGTTTTCACTTTGTCGCTTTTGAATTTCTCCCCTCTACTTTTCTTTTCTCCTTGCGGAATGCAAACCCACTACCCTGTGCTTCCCTCCTTCAGCCCCCCTCACCTCTCCAATAGAAAACAATCATGTCCACTGACCTGAAGAAGTCGTGCAAGCAGATTCTGCAGCGTCTGCAGCAGCAGAACGTGGCTGAGTTTTCCTGCGTTCTTTGTGGTCAACACGTGCGCGGGCAGGACGCCCTTATGCTGCACCTTATCACCGGACACCACATCCACTGCGTACACTTCGACAACGTCTCGAACTTGCCCGAGCTGCTTTCACACCTTTCGCAGCTGTTGCACTGTGAGCAGTCGTCGCCGTCGCACTGGACCTGTCCGGTGTGCGGCCACGACACGCAGTCGACCGAAGTAGACGTTTTGCTGCAGCACGTGCAGCAAAAGGGGCACACGAGCTGGAACCCGAGCACCATCCCCAGCCTTGCACCATGGTGTGTAATCGTTAATAGTTGTACACAGAGTGATGCAGCGGTCGAAAATTCAATAACAGCAGCTGTCTCGACGCCTGTAGACTCAAAATCGACGAGTCAGCCTGCGGAGGACGACGACACGGCGTGCGATGACATGGAGGATGAAGAAGTGGATGAGGACGAAGACTGGAACCTCGACTGCGTCTGCCTCTACTGCGACTACGACGGCGAGGACATTCTCGAGCATCTCAAGTCTACCCATGACTTTGACTTCCGCGCTGCAGTGCAGCAGCGCGCGGATGTAAAGAGCGAGTATGATCTAATTCGGATTGTGAATACCGTGCGTCGCGCTGTTGGTGCAGATCGTTGCCCCTTCGATGAAAGCTGTCCCATCGATGGCAAGCACAACGACCGTGCTTCCTTGGAGGAGCACCTCAAGGCAGAGCAAAGTCACCGCCTTCCCGCGCGCATCTCCGAGAGCGACGCAGATTTGATTCCGGTACTGCCGGGCGACGCGTTTATTTCGTTGCTGGTGACGAGCGGAGCTGGCTTCCTCAAGATGGATGAGGAGGATCCAGACTTTCCGATGGTGCCAACCGTACAGGAGCTTGTCGCGGCTGCGAGGAACGATAATAAACTGTGAGGGACGTCAGGAAGTGGCTAGTTGTGGGGCATCATGTTTGCTTTGCGGTCGTCGGTGCATCTTCACATAAAAGGAGGGGTGTGGAGAGACCCTTCTCCTGGCTGCCTTGAGAAATAACCCCAGTTGAGCCTGGATTTGTTTAAGTCACGTCACGGTCAGTTAACTACATGTGGTGAAGGGGAGCGAAATACGAAGCAAACGAGTGAAAAAAACAAAAAAAATCGTAGTTGCGGAGCTTTTCAACCAGATGTACCCAAACGTCGAGTGGAAAAACTGCTCTCCCTTTTTTTTTTTGCGAGTAATTAGTGAGGTGGTCTAACGAAACAAGAGGGAGGGCTTGCAGAACTACAGTTAAAAAAAAATGAGTTGAGCGTGTACTTGCCGTGGGTGTGAGTGAGTGAGTGTGTTTGTGTGTGTGAGCGTTTGTGTGCATGCGTGGTTTCGGAACATCAATTTCACTTTCTTTTGCTCTTCTCTATTTCGCATTTCCGTCTGTTTTACTTGGCTTAATCTCAGAACATATCCAGAGAGAACTTTTAGATTCAGATTTTTTTGCTGACTTGCCAAAGAAGAAGCACATAAAAGTTGTCACGATAGCAAAAGAGATGTACATCAAGTAAATAAAATCCAATGGCGACAGGTGCGCCTGCTCCCTTGCCCCCAAAGATGAAGCGTTTGCTAAAGCTACGATGCGGTGTTCCCAACACTGTCCGTTCGCATGCGTCTTCTTTTAAGTGGATATAAGCAGCAGCTTGTCTATCCCAGGCTATCCAATTCTTGAACAAACCTGTTTTTCTATTTGAGTCGCAATGCTTGGGCTTCCCCGTGCTTTGCGCGAGACGTGGAAGGCCAAGAAACGCACCCGCGTACAATTCCTCTGCCATCTCCGTATTGGTACGAGTCTCTGACAGACCTCTCCCCATCTGAATGCCAGCAGGTTAAAGAAATATAGCCCATGCTAAACGTGTCTTTCGTACACGAAACAAGTCTGTTCACGCGCTTCTTGTGCCATCCCCTGCCGTCATGCACGCTGTCAACGCTTGCATCTTTTGGGAGAGCGGCTTTCTAGCTTTACAGACGGTGGCGGCGCTTTCACCAGCTTTGATGCGCGCACAACACCGCGAGGTCACTACTGGATGTACCATGGGCATTGGCGAGTTGCTGCTAGCTGCTCTGAAGGGGGGGAACATGACTGGCTGCCGCTATCCCGGCCCTCAACGTTCAACTTTCCTTTTCAAGCGGACAAAAATGCAAAGATCAACGATCTTGTGGGCTTTGTGATCATGCAGAGGATCATGGTGGGAAGAGTAACAAAAGGTTTTACTGCCTTGCAAGTGGTGATTACCTAGAGAGTTTGATCTGGCCGACAGTGTGCAATGGGGACGTGTGACCCGGCATTACAGCGGACTCGGTATGGATCGATGCAGGCACGGTGCAGCGGTATGGGTTGACGTACTACGCAGACGCTGTTTTGGGCGCCTTTTCATGCAAGATGCACGTTTGCCGTGTGGAACAAGCTGCGGCATTTGCGAACATCTAAAGTTTTGTGCCGAGTGTCTGTGAGCAGCGGAGACGCCAGGCAGTATGACCATCCCCACGCAAACAATTATTTTAAGTCGGGTGACGAAACAAAAAGCGATTCAATGCCTTGTGGAGCTGCACGTCTGCCTGTTCACCCCTTGGTGCAAGTAGTAAATTGCTTCTTCCTTCTCGTTTGTTTGTTTCTGCTATTTGCCTTCTGCTCAAGTATAATAACAAAAACTATAGTTAACAACTTTCGATTCTGCATAGACGAGTGTTCTTCTCACCGTTTTAGGACCCATTATCTTTCAGGCCAACCACACACGATAAAGTAAAGCGTAAGTCACTTCTACCAACCATTATTCGCTGGGCTTCATTTCTTTTCGTGCTGCTCCTTCTCGCTGAGTTGCTCCTGCTGCTCCAGAGTGTGTTCTTTTTTTTTTGGTTTTTGTTGTTATGTGCAGTGTGCATAAAGGAGAAACACGTTGTGATCTGGAAAAACTGCTAGTGTGGAATTTGGCAGCAGCTGCCTTTCTTTTTCCCTTTCGCTGTTTACAACTTAGACATCCGATTTCTGCCTAGGCATTGTAGATCTTTTTGCTCATCTATTTCGATCCAGAGCTAAATTACGATGGCGCTCAGCCCTTACACCATTGACGTGGGGCCTTGCAGACCCGATGGCACCCGCGAAATTTTCTTGCAGCACCACCAACGCCCCTGTTTCAGCACAACGCACCGCGAGGTGCTGCGCGTGTGTCTTGTGAAATGGCCGTTGAAGCCTAGTGTGGAGGAAGCGGCGCGCACTGCTGATTTAGACGAAATGGAAGCTATTCGTGCACAGCGTGCAGAGGAGGCGTACCAGACGCTGCTCGCGGCAGACAACCTTGCTGAGGATGGATTTCCAAATAACAACATTGCTTCTGATGAGTTGAAATGCACGGCATCTGCTAAAGCTAACGGGAAACATGCCACTGAGCTGGCAGGTCAGGAAGGTAACCCTGTGCTGGAAGACTACCTCTGCGTCTTTCATCGAGAAGAATTGGCGGATCAGTACGGCCGGTACACTTTTGTGCAGCCACAGACCATCTGCACGGCGTATCGCGTGAAGGATACCACCGCGTTAGAGTTCGTGCTGCACACCATCTCGCCTCGGGACATCGCCGTGTGCGCAGTGGGCAGCGGCGGCGTGTTCATTCATGGCCGTCGGCAGACAACAAAAGGTGTCGGAGGCTGGAGCAGTCCGCTGGAGTACCAAGGCTTGCAGTACAAGCCGGCATCTGATGCATGGTGGATGAGCTCGCCTTTGTCCTTGAAACCCATCTATGTAGCAGTGGGTGCAGTGGATTCTCCAAATGGTGTTGCAGCGAGGACCGAGGCCACATCCGTCAAAAATAATCCCTCTGCTTCACCTCCAGATAAAAGTGCTGTGTGTCCGGAACGGGAAGGCGCTTCTGTAGCGGAGGAGTTTGTGATTGCGTCGCCTTTTCGGGTTGGTGATAAGTTGCAAAAGCCGTCAAGCACGTGCTCCAGCCCACGCCAAGGTAGTCCATTAACGGAAGCGTTTGCGGCACCGGTCGAAGGCCGCACCGCGCAGGGGCAGTTCGACTTTTCGCACCCGCGCTCCGACACTCCCGAGCCACACAGTCTTATAGCTTCTTCATCACGGAGTATGGAGCAAACGGCTGCGGCGCAAGACGGGCTGTCTTCATTGTCATATCGTGTGCAGCAGCCTGCCTTGCACTCATCTACAAACCCGAGGTCAAAGTTTATTTCACTCGACGCAACCGTTTTGACGCAGCTACCGCTCGACGAACCATTGAATAACCACACGTCGCAACGCTCGCTAGCCGTCGTGCGCACAGCACCGAATGAACTCGGCTTGGCACTCCTAACACCTCTATACGCGGTGGACGCAATGCTGTGGCAGTGGTGGCCACATCGTGTGCGCTTTTCGAAACTAGCGAGCAACGCATCTGCCCTCTCCGTGATTACTTCACCACACATGGGCTTCAGCAATCAGCAACAGCAGCAGCGACAACAGCTTCTCTTCCTGTACGACTCCCACTGCAGTCGACTGCGCGTCCTTCGCACGCCTGACCTCTGTACCGGCGAGGGGGACTTGGAGCTACTCTTTACGTTTCCGTGTGGTGACTTTCCTTTTGTCTTTCCTTGCTTGCACACGATCACCCACCCTGCACCCATTGCGGTGTGCAACTATCCTCGCGCTAATTGGATCTCCGTCTACGACGTCGCAGAGCTGCTAGAGGAGCCCTCGGTAGACACAGTGGCACTCCAACTGGACCTCGGCGCACATCAAGCCGTCCACACCCAGCGATTCGGTGAGGTGCGACTTCTTGGTGAGACACGCCATGAAAATGTTTATGCAGATACTAAAATAGGTGCTGCTAATGTCGAGACTTACGGGTTCGATGCAGTTTTAAAGGCGAGCTGGACACAGAAAGAGCAGAATGCCAAAATGTGGGGCACTGCAGGTGACGGCACGAACTCTGCCGCTGCTCACCCCATTCGTTGCCTTCTCTACCACTGCGATGCGTGTTTGGTACTGCAGTACGACTGGCCCAGCGGGGCCCCGCAGCCGGCAAACGCAGAGTGTGCGCGGGGCAGCACAAAAACCAGTAGCATCGCTAGCAGCACGAGGAATTATCAGAGTACACCTGAGACCATCCGTGACCGGCGTCGTCGTCGGTGCGAAGGCACCGTCTCCTATACGTTACACTTCCCCCATTTGTCTCGCGAAGACCAGCCGCTGTTAGTACTCATACTGGAGGCGCTGAGCGCTGCTATTGGGCCGCGGGCGACAGCGGCCATCGAGTACGAGCTGTTTCACGACGCTTGGCACTGCAGCTGCAGCGGTGTCGTTGATGCGTGTGCTGATCCCTTCCAGGCATGCGCTAGACTTCTGAAGAAGTTATGCGGGTACCGTTTACCAAGCAATAGCACAACTTCTACTTCGATTGCTGAAATAGAAACCATCACAAGTGCAACTAAAGACATACAGAGGGCGGAAGGCCTTACGGATCCGTGCGTGTTCGTCGATCCTTCGCTGTTGACACTCCAGCGCGTGGAGGCAGCACTGATCCCGTGGAAGAGACGCTTAATGACAAGCTCCGTCAGAGCGGACAAGAAGCCTGCTGCCACCACAACATCCCTCTCTCTTTCATGGACACCTCAGCAGTCAGGGCTGGCGTTGGTGGCGCTGCATCTGCTCTTCGAGGCTTGCCGCTTGCAGGAGCCATTATGGACGCTGCTGCCCCCTCTCGCAGAACTCAACTACAGCCTGTGTGTGCAGATGCAGTGGCCATCGTACATTGAGTACTACAGCGCGATGGTTTTATCGCCGTTGTCTGCAATTAATGACGACTGCTCTGAGGTCAGTAAAACAAACGACTTTGTGCAGTGTCTTCCACAATCGATCCTGGATGAAGTGTTCGACTACTTGGAACCGAACACAAACCAAAGCAGAGCAGCCGCAGCAGCGGTAGCAGCGTCAACTTCTCACGTTGCTGCCTTCACGACGGAATCAAAAGGTGGCCTATCGCACTTTGCCAGTGGTGGTGTGCCGGATCTCTTCCGAATGCTCTCTATGCTCGCGGTGGGCAGTAACAGCCCAACGACCCACATAACCATCTACCGCTCCTGGCCCGTGCTGAAGCGTCTCCCCGAGAATCACCCCATCGCGCTCGCCAACCGCCTTGTCCTCGTCTACCGCGAAGTTTTTGGAGCACCGGTTTCCAATCAGCAAATACAGCACGCTGCATCGGTTGGAAAGAGCCATCCAATAGCTTGCAGTGCTGACCTTCAATGGTGGAAATGTATTTGCATCCAGCTGCTGCAGCAGGACATCTCCGCTCGCCTCGTGCATCACGTTTTGAACACCGGTGTAGCGTACCCGTTACTGGAGGCACTTTCAAAAGGCCGTGAGCAGGCGGAGGCCACCTGGCCCGGAACGCTGCTTGATCTTGTTGGGCGTAGAGACCGGTGCCCCCCTTCTTCCGTCACGGCGCAGCTGATCTCAGCAGGACGTCACGTCGTGGAGGCAGCAGAGGAAAACGCGGTGGTGCGGCAGATTCGCGTTGCCCTCGCCGACGACGACAGCGTGTCAGTGCGGCCCGACTTTCGCAAGACGTGGCGCGACGCGCGGCTCGACGTGGTGCAGAATCTGTTCAATACTGTCGCACCCATCTCCCTCTCCGGGTTTGAGGACCGTCCCGAGGAGCTCACGGGAGCGCTTGAGTTGCTCTCAAGCCGCGCCCGCGCCATGCCGCTTGGTCGCGGGATGTTGACCATGTGCACGCAGAGCTTCAAGGTGCAGGACAGCATCCCTATTCCACCACTGAATTTAAACGGCCGCACAAACGACGGCATCAACATCGTGAACAAGTCAACGGACGATCTGATGTGGCCGCTCTTCCACAATGGATGCGCGGCGGGTTTACGCTTTTTGCCGTTGCCACCTGCGTTTTGCGTAGGGACCAGCGACGCGCACAGCGGTAGTGGTCGCGGCGGAGGCGATGACGCACCACAATCTTTTTATGAAGACGGTCGTATGGCTGCTGCTGCGGCGCAGACCATCACGAAGCAGTGGGTGATGTATCAGACGAAAAGCATTGGCAACGCCGCGTCGCGTGCAGGCTTGTTGTTGGCGACCGGTATCCTCGGCCACCTCACTGTGTTGCAACGCACTGACATCTTTTACTTGTTGATTTCGCGGCAGGAGCAGTACGTGTGGCGGGAGGCGACAACGATGGCCGTCATGCTCGGCCTCAGCTGCAGCTTTTGCGGCACGGGTAGCGAGGCGGTGTTTCGCTGCCTGTCCGTCCACGTGCAGTCACTAAACCCCAGCGCTGAGGACATTGAAGTTTCCTTGGATGTGCAGACGGCGGCGCTGGTCTCCATGGGCTTGCTCTGTCAGCAACAACCGTCTAACGCGTTTCTGGTCGAGGTGTTCCTTGTCGAAATCTCTCGCCTGCCGACGGATGAGCACTGCAGCAAGCGGGAGGGCTACGTGCTTGGTGCGGGCTTCGGTTTGGGCCAGCTGCTGCTGGGCGTCGGTGCCACGCACGGCGTCCCTCACGTAGAGGATCGCCTGCTCGCATTCATGAACGGCGCACCACGCAAGTCAGCTGTGTCGACGCGCGAAGGTGTCGAGTACTTTGAAGAGACGATGAGCCGAGGTGAGGCGGGGCACTTCCTCGCCCGGGCCTTGCTATCGCAGGAGCAGCGCGGGGCCAGTTTCAACGCCTGCGCCAGTGTCTACGAAGGCGATTGCTACAACGTGTTTGTCTCCGGCCCTGCAGCTGCCGTGGCGCTGGGCTTTATGTACTTGCAGACCGACAGCGCTTTTATGGCGGCGAAGGTGGCACCGCCAAACCGCTGCAGCGCGGTGCAACAACTGACGCCGCTGCTGTGTCACCTGCGTAGTACGATGGCCTCGCTCATTTGCTGGAGTAGTGTCGCGCCAACACGCGCGTGGCTCTACGCACAGCTGCCCTCCACACTGCTGGACCTGACAATCACGACGACGACCGCCGCCGCAACAACACGTGTGCCTGGCCTCGCTGTGCAGCAGCGCAATTATCTCCTCATGAACCTCGCTCACTGTCTGGCGGGCCACGTGATGGCGTTGGGCCTGCGCTACGCCGGCACCATGGACACACAGGTCCGCGACGTCATTTATGCCGAGCTGCAAGGTTTCGTGTCAGGCCACATCGGGTCCACGAAAACCCCAATCCCTGCTGTTCAGCGCGTGACGGGCGCGTACCACACATGCATCCTCACCTGCGCCTGCGCGTTGAGCCTTGTCATGGCCGGCACGGGTGACCTGAAGGTTTTCGGCGCACTTCAGCATCTGCACCGCCGCACCAACGTTCCTTACGGCTCCCACATGGCGATCTCGATGAGCCTCGGTCTTCTTTTTCTTGGTAGCGGCCGGCTGACCTTGTCAAACAACATCGCGTCGGTCGCGGCGCTATTCATGTCGTTTTATCCGCTGTGGCCGAGCGATCCAGAGGACAACACACATCATCTGCAGGCGCTGCGGCACCTCTACGGGCTGGCGGTAGTGCCGCGGGTCATGGAGGCGGTGGATGCGATCAGTCACCAACCCGTGTCAGTCCCAGTATGCATTGTGTTGCGCCCGGCAAACGCAAACATCAGCGACAGTAACCATCGTCATGCAGCGTTGAAGCAGCGAAAAATCCGCACACGGACGCCGTGCCTCTTCCCGCCGGTGGAGATGATCGAACGGGTAGAGGTACACGACCCGCAGCACTACCCCCTCACCTTTGACGCACGGAGCACGGAACTGACGCGGTGGGCGAACATGGAGTTTAGGGTAATGGCAAAAGACGGCGTCTGCAGCCACGGTGGCCGTCACGTCAGTCAGTCGCCGCTGGAGTCGCGCCTCTTTGACTGGCTGCATCGGCTTTTTCACCAGCCCTCCACGACGACGGCAGAGGCGCTCACAATGATGGACAGTATGACGCTCATGCACCACGTACAGCGTCGACTTGTGACGACGGCGATGGCGGGTGAGATGCTGCTGAACGCTGACTTCAGCGCGGCGGTCAAGGAGGCGATGGAGAAGCGGTACGGTTTCATCTTCTTGCACCGTGCGGGGAGCACCGTTCCTGTGATGGAGAGGGTTGAGTCAGCAGGGGCACCTCCGCACCACCCGCTGTATCAGCTGATTGTTCAAAACAGGCCCTACAAAAATGTGCTTGAGAGCATTGCGGCACATCCCCATGGAACCGCGGCTTTTCCATGCAACTTTACCTCGCTTATCTCCCCACCACAGAACAAAGGTGCAAACGACAATAGGGATACTGACAGGGAGCGTTCTGTGTCTGCGGAAGACGAAGTAGAGGGCAAAATGGACTTGCGTGCGCTGCATCGCTGGGTGACGGAGGCCCTTCACTACTATTGCCTGAGGCGGTATGAGCAGCAGCAGATTAGAGAGGTGCTCAGCACATTTTTGGTCCACCCTACTGAGCAAGATGTAGTGAACGGCTCCGCTCTTTTTTCTTCAATTCCATCTTCACAGCGGCTAAGTTGCCTTCTGAAATTACAAGCCGCTACCCACTTGCCATTCAGCACGTTGGAGCGAGTGTGGATCTGCTGTTTTGATTGAGTTGACGTTATTAAAACTGTTGCCAAAAAGCTCCAATCAGCTTTTGGCTGTTGATTATTATAGATTCTGTTAGAATTAGCCGTGCGGAACTCCATGGTGCAATCTCTTCTCTTCTTTGTACGCTGTAGATTGAGGATCAGGTCTTCGTCTGACTATTGATGTTGATGCAGCCCTACACACCCGTGATTTCCACTACCAAACTCGAGAAATACCTGGGAAGTAATCCATTTTCTCTTCTTCTTCTTAGCGAACTCCTGCTCTTTTCGGTTACGCACTCCAAATTGTTGATCCTTCCCCTTGACCTCTCTCCTCTGCTTCCATCTTTTCCCATCTTCTCCAAAGCCCTTTTCCCTTACTGCCGCCATCAAAGGTGCATCATTTCCACGTTGTTCGGCGACAACCACATCATTGCCCACATACCTCTTCTGCTCTTCGATTCCTCGGTTCCGTTGGACATCCTTTTCTCTACTGCCTTCCCCATAGTTAGCCAAATAAAAGGAGAAGCCATGGAGGAGGATCAACTTATCATGTTCGATAGCAACGGCGCTATCCGCATGTACGACCCCGAGAAATTCGATGAACTCGTGAAGGCTGTAGAGGTCGAAAAGCGCTACGTAGAGAAGATGGATGAGTTCCGCACCATGGTGCAGCGCACCATGGCTATTGTGCAGAAGCTCGGTGATGCGATTGAGACGGAGAAGTTGACTGCAATTGGTTCTCGCAACATTGTTGAGAGCGAAGCCGAGGAGCGGTTCCGCGCGGTACAGGAGGCGCAGGTGCGTCTGCGCGAGAAACAGATGGAGCTCGACCGTTACGTCGCTGAGTACCATTCACTGAAGCGTATAGAGCAGGAGCAGCAGATGTTCTTTCAGCGTCTGAGTCAAGCGAAGGAGTGAGTACCCGTTGGAGCTCCATATTACTAAGTACTTAATACAACCCCACAGATTGAGAAGTGAGAGCAATGTATTTAGTGTTTTCTCTCTTGTGTATATACTGAATTAAACTATCCCCAGAAGCGCTTCGTGTTGTTGTCATTGCTTGCCGAAATCTGTTTTACGGTTTGAGATTACTGAGTGTGCTTGCGTACATCCTCCTTGTTCTTTTTCCTTGACCCTCTTGTTTTCTACGTCAGCTTTTGATGTCGGTGTCTACGCCTACAAGCTGCACGCAAATAGAATTCTATATATATTTTTCGTGCCGGGAAGCAGACAAATCAAAATTTCTTTGACAAAAGTGTGCGTGTGTGAGTTGAGGAGGGTGGTGGGGGGGGGGTCGTCGTTTTGCACGGTTGGGAGGTTTGCTCTTCCCAAAGTTTCTCTGTGCTTCCTCATTCGTTGGCTCTTCTTGTGCCACCGGTTGCAGAGCGCTTGATTGTTGAGTCCCAAAGGTGTCTTTCAAGGATTCAAAATGGAGTAAAAGAAAAAACCCGCTTTGATGACTGTCCACGCTGTCCATCGCCTCATTTCATTAAACAGCAGAACAACAATAGAGAGAGTTCAGTGTGAGAGAATGTCACAAGCTTCTTCCATCTATTCTGTCCACCGCAACCTCTAATCAAACTACTCCTCCCAAATCGTTGGGGTCTTTTATGTATTGCAAACATCCTTACACCAAGTTAAGAGACCACGTGCGTGCGCAGTCTTGGTATCTTCAGCGTGCTTTCCGCTCGGCTTTTAGCAGTGCAGCGTAGCGATCTCCTTTAACACCTGCTTGTCTTTTCCTAGTCTGAAAACCAGATCCCTTTTTCTTTTTCCCACTGCGAACGCCTTTCCCAGCTCTTCTTATTGTTATTTTATACATCTATCTATCTATCTATCTATATATATATATATATATATATGTATATTGTTGGTGTTATTACTCTAATACGATTTTTGCGTTAAATGCAGCAAACACTCCCTCACACCCGGATTGACCATTTCCCCCGCCCTCTTTCTTTACTGTGCTGATCTGTTCTCATCTGTTTGCGCTGATACCTTGTCGGGCACTGTCTCTAACATTTGCAATAAACAGAAGAAAAACACCTGTTCTCTTATCTTCTCTCTCCTTTTCTGTCATCCACCTTACTCGAAATTAGTCGTAATCCTGGTAGTGAGTAAATGCGAGGGTAAACAGTGCTCGCTTTCGCGGTGATAATTGCTCATTGCTCCTCCTGTCTTTTCGTGAAGCGGCTCTTTTCCCCTCCCCCGCCCCAACCCGTTCGTGTTTCTTGCGTAGACCTTTCTTTTATTTCTCTTAATTCACAACGTTGGACACCGTTTTTTTTTTTCCTTGTTCTTCTTCCCCCCCATCCTTTGTACTTTAGAAGCACCACACCCATGGGTACACCTATGTCAGACTTTGACTCTGCCGGCGCACCCCTATATCGTGCGTCTTCAGGGCAACTGCACAGGGGACGCACACTAACAGACGACGTTCCCTCTGCATCACTTAAATCCAACCGACTACCTCAGTACACCTTTGACCCCGCTACGTTAATCAGTCAGTCCATCGAGACGCAGCTGCACGGCCTTTACGATCGTCCAGCATTCGACACGAATCCGACGCGCCATTGTCAACAAGGAACCAGCTTTGCGCGAAGCCGATGCGGCAATTACGCGGTGCGCAACACGAGTCAAAGAACATCACTCCCTGCGGGCGTAAATGTGCTGTCTTGTGATCCTGGCTTTGTGAATGTGCTGCGAAGCAGCGGTCTGCAGTCGCGCCGTTCCGGTTCCTCCTCTGCTGGTGTTGCCGCTGCTGCTAAAACGACGACATCACTACCATCGCCGTCGGCGCTGCTTCGTTCCCCGTATGCGTCGTCAATGGTACTCCGCAGCGGTGTGCCCCCTCACGGTGGACGCTGGAGTCGTCAGCAGCGCAAGGAGGAGTTGATCGAAAACGGACTGGAGCCGTTGCAGAATCTTGTCGGGTTGGACAACTATTTCGTCGATCGTCTTTCTTCTTCCTACCACACATTGTCATCTGATAACTCTCCCGACACGGAAATGACGTCGTGCGATTATCGGGCTGCCTCCAGCCGTAACGGAGTTCACCGAGAGGTTACAAAAGTGGTGCCTTCTGCACCCTTTCAGAACTCGTTGGGCTCCCTCCCAACGGCACCCGGTCGCCAGGTAGGACAGCCTGCAGCGAGCACCGCTGTTTCAGTGTCCCGCAGTCGCCCTGCCATGTCGCTTGCCACTGCGCAAGCCACGTTGGATGAGATGACCGTAAGCTCCGCAAACGCGTCTGAAGCTGTTACGGCTTCTTCTTCTGTGCCTATTCCTGCGCAAACTAGAAGTAGTACGCAGCTTCCCGACTCAACTGCAACGACTGGTGTGAGCAAAGAGAGAGACGTACGCTGTTCTTCGTCTTCGTCGTCGACCTCGACCCACACGTCGAGCAGCAGCGGTACGTCTACGAACACAAGCGACTCCGAAGATGAGATCTTCTTTGATGAAGATCCCTTGTGTTCCCATTTAGTAACTTCTAGCACCAACATGCCTGTGAGGCCTACGCAGCAATTGATGCCTCCTGCGCAGAGGCAAAGGAATACGATGCGCAATGGCAGCGTCAACAAAGCTCGTGTACCAACCTCCCAAGAAGCGATTCA
This sequence comes from Crithidia expoeki, assembly GCA_900240875.1. Classification (NCBI taxonomy): domain Eukaryota; phylum Euglenozoa; class Kinetoplastea; order Trypanosomatida; family Trypanosomatidae; genus Crithidia; species Crithidia expoeki. The sequence continues at coordinate 551,693 of OESE01000216.1, forward strand.
ACCTGTGAAAACCATGAAAAGTCACCGAGCGTTGCCAAATGTGCTAGATGCAAGGGCGTTGTCCTCACCAACTTCGAATGCCATGCCCAGTGCGGCCGTGTCCATCTCGACATTGAACGGAGTCTCACATGGCAGCGCAAACGCCTCTGTGACGTCCACTGTCGGTACCCAAGCTGCTCATCCTCTTTCTTCCCTCCCGCCGCCTCCTCGACCCAACCTGACAGTCGCGGTAGAACTTGATAAGTTGTCGCAAAACGCACGTCGCCGTTCCATCGATGTACTTCTCGATCACCTCCTGCAACTTCGCGTGCAGCACCAGAGTTCATCGCACACCATGACCAAGTATCCGTCTCTGACAGCAGTAAAGACAAGTGCAACCCCGTTCTCTACTGCCAAGCGTGGGACATCCGCAAGACGAGCATGCGACAGCGTGCGGTCGCGGCACTTCGCGGCGTCCCGCGGCCGTCAATCCACAGCTTCGCAGAGTCGTCGACGTCAACCAAATCAGCAACAACAGCCACTGCACAATTCGCTCTATTCTGTGAGGGAGGAGAAGGCGTGCTCAGGAGGCGGGGACGACGTCTATGTACGGCTGTCCCGCCGCTGCGAGTGCTGTGCGATGCCGCTGCCACAGGAGGTCGTCCGGCCTCAGCCACCACCACCGCGGGCCGAGGCAGCATCAGACCCTCATCGTCCACGCCGCAGTCGTCGGCAACCGAATGCAGCGACCCAGCAGGAAGCCTCGCCGTACTCGCTGCCGCTTCCCGGAGCTTCCCGTCCGCAGCACTCATATGAGGCGAGTCAATTGAACGTGTACGCGGCAGAGTCGCTCTCCTATCGTCCTCCGCAATACGGAGAAATGCACTTTTCTGACGAGAAGGAGGAAAACGTCGAGGCGGCGGGAGAAAACGCAGGAGAGCAAAAATCAATGCAAAACGGTTCGACAATACAAAAGAATAGGTGTTATCAACGCCGTTACAATCAGCCACGGCTACAACAGCAGCAACAAAGGCATTGTATGTTATCGGGGACCATTGAGCGAGCGCTGAAGCACCACACAGCGGAGCTGGACGACAAAGTGGGCGCAAATATATCTGCGTACATCTCAGAGGTTGTGCAAGAATATATTCAAGGACTGCAGCTGCAAGCACAGCAGCAAAAGGAAGAGGTTCTACGGAGGTCGACGGACGGCGATGAGGACGGAAAAGGTGATGGTTGCGGTAACAGCGAACTGTCTGGTGACGATGCATGCGCACAAAAAACTCTCCCCGGGGAAGCAGCCATGGACGACACACTTGCCGCAGAACTGCTGCGTTCGCTCGTTGACGAAGGGCACGCGCAACGTCTAATGTCGCCCTACACACAGCCGCAGGAGCACGTTATTCTAACAACAACGACGACACAGATGCAGCAGCAATTGCCCTCCTACTCTTCACGGCTGCCCTACAGCAGCTCTTTCTTTTCTCGTCCGAATCCATACGCCACCAACGATCCGCTCTACCCATACAACATTCCTCACCCACCGCGGCGCGATGATTCAATGGAGACGGTGCTCGACACGGCTGGAGAGACATCTGGCACGACCGTCGAGATTAAAGCACAAACTGAAAGTGCAGCAGCAGGAGTGGAATCGACGACACAACAGCAAAGCAAAACGATGCGTATGCAGCATCAGAGCGTAGTTGAGGAAGATGAGCAGGGAGATTTCTCGCACGATGCAAAGGAGGCGAAAGAGAACGAAACGCTGCATACACCGCTAGTATCGTCACCAAGGCCGTCGCGTGCGGTGATAGACAGAAGTGTGCAAACAAGCCTGCCCGGCTCGCGGCGGGAGTCGGTGTCGGCGGGGGAAGCGGAGAAATCGAGCGATGTACAGGTTATGCCTGCTCCGCCTGCCACACTTGCGGACAAGGATGGAGCCTCAGAGGTGGAGACTGTGAGGAGAGAGGAAAAACCACTTGCTTTGCCATTACCTAATATGGATAAAGATGACTCGTCAAAGGAACCTCTCCCTCCGGCATCTACGTCGCGTACATCGCTATCCTCGCTTGTCCCATCAGCACTTGCAGCCATGACGCCATCCGTTTCCCTTCCCTCACCCGAAGAAGTAGAGCCACAGACAACAACACCTATGCCGCAGCTGCAACATAGTAACGCAGTCGCGAAAGCAAGTGAAACGATGTCCGCAGCAGCGGTGGCGGCACATGAGATAGAAGAAGCAGCCCTACACACAACGGAAACAGGTGTGCGAGTGGCCTTGCATCAGTCGGTCCTCCAAGCGCAGCTAGAGCTTCTGGTGGGCATGGAGGCGACGCTGCGGTCATGTCTGTCTAGTGACGAAATGGAAGCCCGCCGCGACATTGCATTTGCTCACGTACATCAGTTCGAAATGGCGGATCGCTGGTGTATCAGCAACACCGAGAAGAAGGAGCGCTCACTGTTGCAGCGCAGCAGCCGCTACGGTCGTGATCGCATCTTGGTGACGGAGCTGGTGCTCAAGGAGTGGGCAAGAGCGCTAGAGGTGGAGCAAGCGGCGTGGGTGCAGATCGTGGTGGACGCCGCAACAGAGGTGGCAACGCTGCAGCGACTTCCAGAGGGCAAGGCACAGGTGAAGGAACGGATTGAAGAGTTGCTGTACGACGAGGCTCGTCTACGTCGCTCCATTCGCCTCACCGAGTCTCTCATGAGTCAGGAATTGCAGGTCAGCATCTGCGAGTACGAGGAGAGCTACGTACGCGAGGACTTGGACTACGCGGAGTTGGTGGAGTGGCTAGAGGTGCAGCGGACCTTTTTGCTGACCGCACCTCGCCGAGCATCGAGGTCATCTTTACCTGCGGGCGGTGCCGTGCACAACGCACACGATATGATGGTTTCCATGATCAGCAGCTCCGACCCGTACACAGTAGACTTTGGAACGTCTGCGAGCCAACCGCAGATGCAGGTTGAGCAGCAAGGAAGGGGTGCTGAAGGCCTATTGGCTCCAAGGGGGCACATCCACCGTGCTGAGGAGGAAGACAGGGCAGGTGTAGGGCCCTCCAAACACACCGAGCGTTTTCACACCGTACCTCCACCGTTCCTCACACCAGCACTTCTACTAAGCAACGAGGCAAAATGTGGACCTGAGAAAGAGTCAGAGATGTCGCCCCATTCCACTTGGGAATCTGCTGAGGAGACTCACAGTAGCACCAAGGGCAGCACAAGGAATTGCACGAGTGAGGAGTTCAAAGATGACACGAAGGCAGCACCGCACTTCGGCACGAACTCTGCCCCGAAGAACGCTGCTTCAGTTTCGATGTCCAACACGTCTGCTTTGTCAAGCTTCATCGTGTTTGGATCGGGGGCTGTCGTGCCAGAGCCTGGGGCACCTCAAGGAAGCCGTGAAGTACCGGCGTCGCAGATGATCTCTGTGGGAGTTGCGGCAACGGCCGAATCACCGCCGCCACTACGCTCATCAGCGTCCCTGCCTATCAACGACATCCACATTCGAGAGGACCAGGCTGTCGCGCACGTGGTGAGGGAGAATATTTTAACTCCACCGGTGCCGATGGTCATCGTAGATGCACTTGCAGGCACACCGCTGACAGAGTTACTGATCTTGCCTTCGAAGATACCGCAGCAGGCTGCTCCATATGTGGTACTGGACCCCAATAGTGATGAACAAACTGCTTTATCCGGCGTAGAAAACGCTGATCCGATGTCGTTGAGTAAAGTGGGAAGCGATGTAGTTCCATCTCCGGCTAGAGACGGGCAGCGAGAGGATGTTGAGAAGAGCGTTCACAACGAAAGTGCACCTGGTCTAAATTATAGAAACAGTTTTTCAGTTCAGCAGAAGACAAAGGACTCAATAATCGTCCGACCTGGCCTAGAGGTCGATGTGCCGCATGATGAAAATGACAAACGACAACAGCAGCATCCGCAAGCAAGTCGAACTGAAAGCGATTCAGGCACGTTACCGCAAAAAGAAGAGGAAGATGACGAGACACCAGCTCCCACGCTAAAGTCGCGTGGCAGACATTCACTGGCGCCGCCTTTGGCAACTTCGCGTGCCCCTCCCGCTGTTGGTGATGCTGCTATGGCGGCAGCATCTAAAGGCACGTTGGCAGACACGCACCAGGGTTACACATACCAAGGTGCAGAACTTCCTGCGGGTCAAACAATGGAGGACGGTGAGCGGAGTTCTGAGGTTGACACTGATACCGACGGCGAGAACGGCTCTTCCGCCCCCTCGTCGAATCGGCGGAAGCGCCGAATGCGCCGCAAGACGCGTCACCGCACTGCCGTAGCCGACACCATCGAGTTCGAGGAAGCTGGAGAGATTGAAGAGTCGGTACTGTCTGAGGACCGAGTTAATACTAGAAACGATGATGGCTGTCTTTCTAGTAAAACAGCAGCCGCATCGAAAGATCCACCTCGATGCGCGGGCTTGCAGGGACATGGAACAATGCTGCCGGCGACATGGCGCGAGATCGACGAGTCGTTTGGGTTCCCGCAAACACGCAACTTTCAAGGTAGAATGGGCACTGTGGAGGTAAGCGAGGAAGCTGGCGAAGAGAAAGCGGATAGCCATGAGCAACACACGACAGACCCGGTCACGGAAGAGAGCACGCCACTCGCAATGGACGGTACAGACATAAGCAAGAAGGTAAGTTCAGTTATAGAGGAAAGTGCAACCGGGGACCGGAAGGGCGAGGAAGGAGGGGCCGAAGCAGTAGGACCCGAAGTTCAGCTTTCAGGAGGCGACGACAACAAAGCCACCAACAAGGGTGCCTTTATGGTGGGCGGCTTTGGCGTGATCGACGAGAGCACTCTCTTGGTGACGGGCACATACAAAAATAAATCGAAGAGAGACGGTGATTTGATGTCGGTGTCATTGCTGGAGGCGGAAAACATGAACTACAAAACGTCAACTGATGACCGCCGCTTTATTAGCCCGCTTTCCACGCGCAGCGAGGTGAAAACGCCCTACGTGAACAACCAGGACGTCGATTCCTACTGCAGCACGGCAGCGAGCGCGAAGCCACTGCTGGAGGAGCGGCCGAAAAGCGACGAAGCCAACACTTTCCACGGCTTCCGCGGTCACCCATTGAATAAGAATCACGTGCAGATCGCAGCAGCCTTCGCGCCGGCGCGTCACGAAGCTGCGCTGGCGTCGCCATCCTCGAGCTTTCACCAACACCGCCATGAAAATGATCGGCCCCTGCGTGACCTGATGCCGTCACTCTCGACCTCGTCGCTTTCCAGTCCACATCTGTTCGGTCCCGACGGAAACGAGGTGCGTGACGCCGCTGCACAAAAAGATCGTGAGGGGGCGGAGGATGCAAGAGAGACAGCGGCCAACTCGGGCAGTAGCAGCGGTGACAACGACAACCGCAAAGGGAACCCGGCGTCTGACAAGGAAGCACTCGAAATCGGTTCGCACCACGGCAGTGTTGACGAGACTGGCGAACGAAGACGATCCAGCGGCATCGGCAAGGACGAAGTTACGCTGATGCACGAGCGGATGGAGTCGGTGAAAAAGTCGGCAAAAGATCCAAAAGCCACGGAGGTGAGCAAAACATACATTCTCAAGGTGGGCCAGGGCTTCTCCGAACACCCCGACCAGCCACTTATATTGACAGAAAGTGGGCTGTTAGAAACATGCAGTAGCAAGAAGTCACGTGAGATGAACGAGTCGCCCCTTAACGAGGCAGGCTGCGCGCATGCCCCTTCAGCAGACAGCACGACACATCCGGCACTTGTGCACAGTCACGGCAGCAGTCTCCGCAATACGAATGACGAGGCTCATGTGGCGTTTGTGGACCAGTTCGTGGAGGACTCCTGCCACACCAGTTACCCTCACCAGGACCTTCCGTTTGACGCAATGTCGCACAGAAGCCTCGACGGATCGCCGGTCAACGTGAGCGTGGCGATTAGTAAGACCCGAGGGACTTACTACGGCAGTCTGGACAGTGACGTCTTGACACCCATCACGCGGCGGGTGCGGGCGAAATGCTGGGAGGAAAACGAGGCAGCGGCGCTGGCGGACCCGGACGCTTTGCCGCGGCCGCCTACACCGGAGTTTGTGCGCAGCATCCTCGCGATTCAAATGAAGAGGCCGCTGAACATGCAAAGTGTACTGGCAGAGAAGCCGGACGAGGACGGCGAGACGCTGGCCGTAAATCTGCCGCTGCTGCACCTGTGGGACAGTGACCGAACGGCGATTGGAGGAGCAGCAACTGTGCCTGACAGTCTCAGGGTCACCTCCTTGACTGAGCAGCGGTGCACCAGCACGTCCTTGCAGGAGGAAAGTCCGCATGCCTCGTGCGCCATGCGGGCGGGGACCGGCGTCCGCGAAGAGTTCCCGCGGTGTCGGAACGCCAACTACGTCAAAGTCGACGACAACGACGAGGACCACTGCCCGCCACACTTTGTTGCGGCAGTTCCGGTAGGCAACAAAGCCCGCGCTCTAGGCACCCGTAGGGACACCGACGGAGCAACTGTTCAGCACCAACGAGAGCAGCAGCAGATCGACAACACTCCTTTGTCACCACCAGCTGCAGAGGACACGACGAGAACAGCTGCATATCCATGCAAAGGTGTCCCGCAGCGTCTACGCTTCCCGCGGGAAGCGGTGGCCGAGACGAGCAACACGTGCGTTGCAGAGGTGAATGGGCTTATTCCACTGAAACAGGAAGACGAGGACGTGTGGAACAGCGGGGTGCCCAATCGGTTTGCACAGCTCCGCGTACGCGTTCCGTCGCCTCACCCTCGTGTGCTGCGGCGCAACCCGGAAAATAACTCGGAGGAGTCGACGTCGGCCTCGGCTGATGATGACTCAAGCACCTGCATGACGCCGAACGTAAATGGCACCCGCTTCATGACCGCTGTCCCGGACGGCTCGCTCTGCAGTGAGGAGTTAGCCATCGCTGAGATACAGAAGGGTGCTTTCATTCGATTGGTCGATTCTTTTTCTGTCGGTTCATTGCGGAGCCAGAAATCGCGTGAATCTGCTAAACAGTTTTGAGTGCGCCTTTTTTTTTTTTTTCAGCGTGTGCGTGTGTGTGTGGGGGGGGATGCACGCCACTTCAGACGTTCTGTCTCCCTTTGGGAGGTGGACTGTAGTTGTGTTGACTGTCGTCATAGTGCTCATCGCCTATCCCATATCTGTATCTCTACGTAGATGTACTTACCATTTTCCCTTGCTGCACGCAAGTACTCTTTCAGAGACGTGATTTTAGCTGTGAGACCTGGAGGATCTGTTGCGTCCTTATTAGTGTTTTCAAACCCTTTGCTTTCTGTAGCATTACCATTGGGCCACAGTTTGCGTTTTTTCGTCTCCTCTGCAGGAGAGCTGTTTCGTTTGACAAAGAAGTTAATTTGCAGCATCGTCATTTCTTTTTCTCCCCCTTTTATGGATGGACAGCTTTTATTCTGGTTGCTGGAAGCAGAGTTTGTCGTCATAAAAGATGGATGCGTTGTGTGTCGTGCCTTTTTTGGCTGTAGTGGTGGCTGGTGCTATCGCGTGGTGTTTTTTCGAGTGGCTGTGGTGGCGTCATGGGAAGTGGCCCCTTCTGGAATCAGGCACTTCTTTTGTCTTTACGAATTAAAAGTGCATTTAAAAAAACTTGCGAATTCTTTGTTCCTTGGTTTGTAGACTCTGATTACGTCAGCAACAAAGAACACGTTTTTTTTTTTTTTGCGTTCAACAGGAAAAGTGATGAGTTCGGCTTTAGTGCTTTACGTTAGATTTACAGAGCCTCTCTTACTAGCAGCAGCAGCCGTTTTCTTAGAAAAGCTCCTCCTGTCACCGTACCGAAAGCTAGCGCATAGCAACACCTCCGCGGCAGCAATAGTAAACGAGGGCCAAAGCGAACAAAAGAGAAAGAGGTTCAAGGCTTTTCATCGACGTCGCCGTTGCTTTCACCGTCGGCAGTGTTTCAGTGCGAACATCTCTACTTGATAGTGGTTTAGTTTATTCTTGTCAGCTTTCTCCACCTAGTTTTTTCCTTCTCTCTCAGCGTCTAAAACCAACGACTAAACTGCGTTAACTTCCCATTTCATTCTGTTGTGTGCGTGTCTTTGCTTCCTTTGTTTGTCGTTACGCATGGTGCCTCTTCTCTTTTCACTATGCGTTAGCCCTTTGCAACTTCGACTGTTGCTTTTATCGCTGCTTAAAATAGAAAGGGACACCGTATGTGATTTGTACCTTTTCCCTCTCCTCTTCTACTCCTTCTAATCCACTTTCTGAACCGTACTAGCATCACAACTAAAAAATATGGTTTTCCCCACAATGGGTCTCTCATCGCTGGTGGACCGGTCGAGTATCCGCACGTTGCTCTTCTACGGAGCCGTGGTGCGATTCCTCCTCCTCGTCTACTCCGCTTTTCACGATCACTTTTTCCGTGTCAAGTACACCGACATTGACTATATGATTGTCGTGGACGGTGCAAAGGAAATGCTAGGCGGCGGCTCGCCGTTCGATCGCACCACGTACCGCTACACCCCACTTCTCGCAGTCCTTGTGCTCCCTGCGGCGCTGGTAGCCAACCCGCTCGGCAAGGTCGTCTTCACCCTCAGCGACCTTGGGGCGGCGTACTACTGCTACTCGATCCTGCAACGATACGCCACACCGCGCAGTGCGAAGTGGATGGTGGTGATTTTTATTCTCTTCAATCCGGTCGTGCTAAATGTCTCTACGCGCGGCAACAGCGACGTCCTCATCTCCTTCATGAGCATGGGTGTGCTGGCCAAGTATGCTGAGGGACGCGTGTTCATGGCGGCTGCTTTGCTCGGTTTCGCAGTGCACTTCAAAATCTACCCGATTATTTACTCTTTGCCCTTGGTGCTCGGTTTGTGGGAGCGAGCTCCGCAAACTCGCGTCTACCGCCGCCTGTTGCACTGCACGCCGATTGTACTCGGCTGCGGGCTGTGCTTCACCGTCGCGTTTGCCGTCCCTACGTATCTTTGCTACACGTGGTACGGACAACAATACCTCGACGAGGCGTTCATCTACCACATCCACCGCGAAGACCACCGCCACAACTTCTCGCCGTACTGGCTACTCATGTACCTTAACATGGGTCGCCGTGACTTGGGCGTCGGCGTGGACCACTCTGCCGGCCTTTTTGCCTTCTTGCCACAGTTCGCTGTGCTCTTCTACGCGTCGTGGAGGCTGCGGAAGAACATCGCCCACGCCTGCTGCGTGGAGACAATTCTCTTTGTCGCCTTCAACAAGGTCTGTACCGTGCAGTACTTTGTGTGGTTCCTGCCTTTCCTCAGCTTTGTGTTCTGCGAACCACTGCAGCCAAAGCTGTTGACAGGCATGGCCGTATTGCCCAAGTCCGAGCGGACCTCCATTTGGTGGTCGGTTGCAATTATTCTGTCCTGGAGTGCGATCATTCCGGTTTGGGTGTGGGTGGCCTACCCGCTCGAATTCGAAGGAAAGAACCACTACGGTCGTCTCTGGATCGTGTCGTGTCTCTTCTACCTCGCGACGGTCTGTCTGGCGGCGTGGCTGGGTCGGGTGTGTTACCGCATAAACCAGAAGATTCTCATGACGGATGTGAATCCGTCGAGAAAGCAGGTGTGAATCGCATGGAGTCGGTTTCGGAGTGACGAAGAAGTATTTTGATCAATCTGAAAAAGTGGGAGGGGTGGTGAGCGTCGCTTGTTTCTGTTCATGAGACACATGCACTGCCTAGCTTGTTGCTGGCTTATTGAAAGACCGAGTGTTTGCAATAAAAAAAAAACACCTGTCCAGAGCCTAGGACTCAATTCACGCCCCAGCGCTGCTGAGATGATTTAAAAATAAACATGCTCTGCAAAAGAACGGGGCGAAAAGAGAAACCGGGTTGCACTTGTGCTCTCTTTTGGCCTTTCTACACTAGAAAACTTTTTTTTTGCATCTGAACACCGCTTGGTAAAAAGGTCTTCTGCAACTAACCCTTGTTTTTTTTTTGTTCTAGTAAAACGGCTGCAGTAACAAAATCTTCTGACCTAATGGTGTCTTTTGAGTTTGTCACCCGCGTTGTCGATCACTGCAGTTTCTCTCCTTTCTCTTCTATTCTTCTTTCTGTGTCCTCGTTTGTCGAATTAGCTCTCGCTGCAGGCGAAGAAAGCCACGTTTAATTTCTTTGCTTTTATTTACCCAACATTTTTTTTCCTGCTTGTTTGTTTTGCTTTCTTGCTCCTCTTGCCTCCTTCTCCCAGTGTGCAGAAGAGCGCAATCTCTCTCTTTACATATATAATCCAACCGTAAACGTTACACACTTACCCCCCTCCTTACTCATATTGCTTCCGTTGAAGTACTCTTTCGCTTCTTCTTTTGTTTCCACTTTTACATTAACTAACTAACCCAATATGCTCACCATGTTGTGGGACTCTCCGAGTGATGCAGCATGCGGCATGGAAGTCTCTGGTCTTCCCATGGCGATACGCTATGCCATTCTCGCCTTCTGGATAGTTTCCTTTTCCGCCTCCTTCCGCTTATCGTGGGCACTCTTTGACCGTTACTGGCCACGCTTCCGCACCTACGACGTGACCAAGCAAGCGGACAACAGTTCGCGTGTGAACTCCACAATTCACTCTCTGATCGTGGCCCCGTGCCTGTTGTACGGCATTAGTACGATGTCGTGGTCGACCACCCTCGAAGCACAAGACTCCTCATCGTTCCTGCAGGCCACCCTGCTGGTGAGCTCCGCGTACTTTCTTTCCGACCTCTATGTCGTCTTAACCTACCGCATTCCAATGTGGACGGCCTTCACAATTCACCACATCATGGCGATGGTACCCTACCTGCTCTACTACTTTACGTGCTGCAACTACGGGCTCTACATCCTTTCCGTTTACATGGTAGTCGAGATCACTAACGTGCCCCTCAACACGGTGCAGTGGATGCAAGAGACGGGCAACGTGGACGGTTTCTTGTACCCGTTTCTGCTCCACCTAACCGCGGCAATGTGGATTGTGTTTCGCATTATCTCTCCACTGTGCTGCCTGTACGCTACGTACGCCTTCTACCTTCCCGCGGTGAACTACCCAACGTGCCTGTGGCCGGCTCAACTGTGTGGTGTGCTGGTGAACATCTTCTGCTTCGCGGGGTTTTTCGTGGTGATTGCGAACGACATTGTGCGCTACTGGAGCCGCCCAGCAAAGAGTGTCATGGTGAAATAATAACAAGTAGAAGGGTGTGCGTGGAGAGAGAGAAAGGGCAACAGAGGGGTGAAAGAAGGATGTATAGAGCTGTGGTGGCAATCAAAAGCAAACAGGCGTGCTCAAGTGTTCTCACCAAAATTTGTTCCTTTCCCTTCTCTTTTCTGACGGTTTTCCCCACTTCAACGACTTTAGACGTAACACAGCTTTACGGGTGTTGTGTGCCATAGATTTGCTTTTCTGATAGGTTCTTTTTTTTTTTTGCGCGTGTGTGTGTGTTCGTGGCTCACAGACGCCAGCTCCCCTCGTCCTCTCTCTTCTTCTTCCTTTTTTCCCTTCTAGCGGCCCCCCTTCTCTCTCTCTTCCCCCCCCTCCCTTCCTCCCTCACTAATCTTCTCTTGGCTGTTTCGTGTTTTCCTTTCTTTTTGCCTCGTTTAACGTCGTTCCTCTCATTTTCCTTTTACAGCAAGTAGAACCCTCAAACACAATATTATAGTTATCGGTTTTTCTTTGTTGCTCTTCCTCTTCCGCCTTCTATTTGCGTGCATAGATATGTGATGCACCAATTATAGTTGCTGTTAGTTTGGACGTCTGTTATTTCTATTTTCCAATTGCTTTGGCTTGTTTTCTTTTTCCACTGAACCTCCAGCTCGGCAAGTATATTTAGAGCGAGGCAGAAGGACGTCATTTTCTGGGTTTCTAAAAGAAAAAGTCATTTGCACCGCGTATGCCGTAGAATGCAGCGCGACGATCTTACCGGGATGGAAACGGTGATCTTGTGCGAAAGCACGAAAGAACAAACGACGCTTTTACAGGCCTCCCCCCTTCCCTTAAGTCACGATAAATAAATCCGTAATGCATGTGGTGTGCGCTTGTGTGGCTGTTTTGTTTCCGTTTGCCTACACGAAAGCCAAGGAAAGCTTATGAAGGCTAAATCTCCGCCTTTTTTCTTGCGTGCTCTCCGCCTCTCGTGAAATCCTTTTTCTGAATCCTTCGTACGGACTCAACAACGGGAGAGAGGAGAGCCTCCACTCACACAGACACGTACACAAACTCACAGAGAAAAAAAAAATTGTATTTTAACGGGTCAACATCAAATAGCTTGTTTTACTTTTTTATGTGTTCATTTGGCTGGTTATCCTTGTCACTAGAAAACGCGAGGGGTTTCTCACAAGCCGCTGATGTTTGATCCTGTTGTTAGCTTTTGTTTGCAACTGCACAGCTCAAAACTGTGTGGATGCAAGCCATGGTACGTGTAATACTCTTAGCATTAATATATGCGCTAGTTAATCGTAACGCAGTAGACCTCAAAAACAACTATATTCTATGAACAAGCTAACACACACGCATGCACAAAAGACATATTTTGTTTTCCCTCTTCAAGCGATTGAAATGCCGCCATGAAGTTTTTCTTCTTTTGGCTTCTTTGTTATTATTGTTTACTCCTGTAGTGGATTTACTCTGTACATCGATTCTGTTTTTTTTTTATTTTCCTAACGTTCCTCTTTTCTTTTTCTTATCCCTTGACACGCTGCATCTGATAACACGTGAAAAGCACAGACGAAAGGAGACCATTCAGCAAAGCCTCTCTGTTTCCTTCAACCTCGTTTTGAAGTGGCGCACAATAGACGAATATGCCCCCGTTTCTAAGCAACACCGTCGCTGCCTTGAGTCTGCTTTTTGTTCTGAAAGCAAATTGTGCTTGAGGAGTAACCCAACGAAGTCAGCGAACTTGAGTTGGCAACACATGTGAAGTTGATTATGTAGCTCTACTCGTATGTTTCGAGGGTTGCGTGTTGCAACGTCTTAAGCTCTCACTGACTCGCCTTACTCCCGTCCTTTCTTGTCTTTTCCACATTGATTCGTCAAAGTTCACCTTTATATCTGCACCACCTTTCTGTCCTGCTCTGTGACTGCAGGTCACTTTTTTGGTTTCATCTCGGCGGATCTTCAACTTTATTGCCGGCCTCAAATATATATTTATACAGAGAGGGAGAGCAAGAGAAAGACGCTGCCGTTTGTTCACAACAGTTGTTTCAGTCAACGCATATAGACGCACACGCAAACACACTTCCTCTCTCATGTCCTACTACGCAGGTTATTCGTTGAGAGAGGTTTACATGAAGCGCTGCGCAGATCTGCAGTGTGCCGCGAATTCGGCAGTGGTAAGGCTGCTGTCGGACGTGCCTGATGACTTCACCTCCCTCACTTCACTGGATTTGTCACGCAACTTCCTCGGTAGGAAAGGCATTATCCCTCTCTTAGATGTAGTGGAGTGTGCCAAGGCAATCCGCAGCCTTGACCTGCGCGATCAAGAACTGGGCAACGAGTCCGTGGCGATCATTTGTGCACGGCTGCGACGGCACCCGTCCCTGCAGCGGCTGAATATGTCCAACAACCCCATCACCTTGGCAGTCGCCACTGACCTGCTCGAGCTGGCAAAAAACAACCCCGTGCTGCAGTACATTTCCCTCGAGCGAACGCTGGTGAGGCCTTCCATGGTGACTGTGATTGAGTTACAGCTGGAGAAGAACCGCCAGCGCGCCGCTAGGCAGGATGCGCTGGTGCGACCGGTAGTCGCGACAATCCAAACGGTTGCGGCAGCAACAGCAATGTCCACAGCGGGGGCTTCATCTTCCTCATCCCCAACAACTGCGGGTCTCGGTGTGGCTTCTGTGGTGCATGGTCATTCACGCGAGCATACACTGGGGGCCGATGCTTCACCCGTGACGAAAACCGCTGAATCGCCTACACCTGCCGGCGCTGGTGCGTCGGCCGCTGCGGCGCTTCTGCGCAAAGGCTCCCAACCCCCCCGCTCCGAAGCCGCCGCCCGCAAGCGTTGTCCTCCGCACGAGATTCAGCACGTGTTACGCACCTATACCCACACCGTCAGCGATATCCTCTTCGACGAAGACCCCACGGCAGATTTGTGGGACTGGTGTGAGGAACACCATTACTTCTTCGACGACGACCAGTTCAGCTCTCGCAACGATGACCTGCATCGCACGGCGCGGCACACTTATGGCTTCGCGGGGTGGCGCCGCATCGGTGAGCTCTACCCACAGGCCTCCCTATTCGGTACCGGCGCCGTCTCGCACTTCTGCGCTGCCAGTGGCGACGAAAGTGCACCGGGGGCGGGCGAGCGTCACGCGACGGCGGTTTCGGCGGCTGCCGCGAGTGGCCTCCTGCCCGAGGCGAACACGCTCTTTGCGCAGCTGCCCACTGCAGTACCGGAGGGCTTCACGTGGACCTTTACTTCGGTGGTGGCAAGCGTGAAGGACGTGAGCAGCTTCCAGACGTTGATGTGCTGTCAAAGCCCGGAAAACACCAACCCAGCTGCGCGCTCTTCAATAGCGGCGGGGCCGATGCTTGCACTGCAGAAAGGTACTGAGTTCCCGGGCATCTACGCGATGAGGCTCCACGTCGAAGGTGTCTGGCGCTACCTGATTGTCGACGACTTCCTTCCAGTCGACAAATTCGGTTCCCTCGTCTTCTCCAAACCCTCCCTCGGCGACACCGCCTTCTGGCCGTGCATCCTGGAAAAGATGCTGGCGAAGCTCTTCGGCGGCTACCACGCGCTGGACTTGCATCTCGACGAGCGCCGCGTCGGCATCGACAGCCCGTCCATTCGCCGCCACATCGCGTGGAATTATCTCTCGCGGGAGAATTTGCGGCGGGCAACGAGTGGGTCACCTGTAGGCTGCAGTTCAAGGAACAGCGACGACGAGGCACCGGGGTCGCTATTCTTTGAGCGAATCGCCGGCGGCTCAGGTCGTCTCATGTCGTACCTCACTAGTGGCTTCTACGAGAGCCACCGCCTGCATCCGCTGGAGGAGAGGGTGCGAGGCGAATGGTGGGATGCCGTTCTGAAGGCGCTCGCCGGAACACGGCCGTCGTACCTGTGTGCAGCGTCACGCGTTGCCAGCGTTGGGTCAGCACCTCCACTGGGGGTCGCTGCTGCAGCCCGTGTTGACGGCGAAAGCCGGTTCCGCCAGGCATCGTCAGTGAGGCACTCAATGCTCGGTGCTGCGTGGCAGACGTCCACTGCCACGAATTACACCAACGCCGCCGCCGCCGCCAGCCCGGAACTGCACACAGGCGTCGTCGCTTTCAGCAGGGATGCAGCGCACACGACAAACGGCATTCACGCACGTACTGCCTACCAAGTCCTGCAAGCGCGCCACGTCAACGGCGTCCGCCTGCTTATGTTGCGCAACCCGTGGTGCGGGTCCCAAAGGTGGTCGGGTGATTGGGCGGACGACTCCCCGCTCTGGAAGAAGAACCCCGAGATCGCCGGCTTGCTGCTGCAGCGCGTCAGCACTTTTAGCTGCCGGGGCGAAAGCATTCATGGCATGACGGAGGCGGCAGCGTATGCCCACGGCGACAGCTCCGTCCTGCCGCTGCAGTCGACGCTGAAGCGATCGTTGTTGATGGCGATGCGCGGCAGCAGCGGCGACGGTAGCAGCAGGACAGCCCGCGTGTCGTCGGCGGGCCAATCCTTGGCATCTTTGCAAAGCGGCAGCAGCGGCGTTGCCCACACCACAAAGTCAACTTTTTGGATCTCGTACACGGACTTCCTGCAGAACTTCGATTGGGTGCACCTCTGCCACGTCTTCGGCGACGACTTCTACCGCCGCGACATCCACCACGAGTGGACGTACGAGAGCGCCGGCGGCCACGTGCAGGAGCCGTCATGGCACGTAAATCCGCACTACCGCCTCATGCTGCCGCACCGCACTACCGTGCGCCTGCAGCTGAATCGCTGCGACGTCGACCTGCACCGCTCCCGTGCATCTGCGGCAATGGCGGACACGACAGTGCGCGGCGAAGGCGGCATCGGCCTGCAGGTGATCCGCGACGCCTTCTATCCCCTTCACTGTCCTCCTCTAGGTACGCGCAAGACGGATGCTCCCTTCACGGTGGACGGAATTATGGAGGACATAGCCGGCAGTGCGGCTGAACCTCTGCCTGCTCGGGCGACTGCGCTGCTTTTGGGGTCGTCCACCTCCTCCGCCTCCTCCTTCTCAACGCTTCTCTTCTCCGCGGTGGAGCAGGTTGGGGACCATCTGACGGCCGACGTGACACTCGACGCCGGTACTCAGTACTGGATCATCCCTACCACACACGCCCCCCGCACGCTAGATCACTTCGACCTCACGGTGGTGGCCCCGACCAGCTTCCAGGTGCAGGAAGCGGCGGAGGCGCAGTACTGGGACTCGCGCAAGACGCCGCAGGAGGTTCTGGTAGCCTCCAGCGTGCCGCAGATCTCGCAGAGCGACGGCGAGCTGGCGATCCTTTTTGACGCGCAGTCGCGTGTGTTGATGGATGCCGTGGCGGTGCTGATGCAGGCGGAGAGCAAAATACGGATGAGGGCCCAGCAGGAGTTGAACAGTGAGGCAAATGCTGCACCTGCTACAGTCACTCCCGCCAGTGCAGCTGCTGCTCCACCGCAGTCACCTTGCCGTATCGTCGTCACGACCACGATGGAGGTTGCGGACAACGATGACGGGACCGGCGTGTTCGGCGTCGACGAGGCCTACGAGCAGCAAATGCGCCGTGACGACTCTTTCGTGCAGACGCCGACGTTGTCGCTCGCCGTCGTGCGGGGCGATGTCGACTCCGAGGGCAACCCGTCCCGCACAATTGGTGATATCAACCCACACCCTGCCTTCGTCTACACCATCGGCCGTGACACCGTCCTCGAGACCGAAGTGGTCACGACGGCCGAGCACGACGTCGCATACTATACCGCCATCTGCTCGCCACGCCCGGCCGGCACGCGGGTGCTGATCTCGTATCAGGTGTGGTGCGCGGCCCCGCTGGTAGAGGTGTGCAGCCTGCCCAAATGGGCGAAGCAGGAGATTACGGTGTGCTGGGACGACCAGCGCGGCAGCGGCAACTTCTACAACTGCGATGGCCACCCGCAAATCGAGCTGACGGAGCTGCAGCCATACCAACGCTTCACCGTGACGGTGCGGATGGTTGACTACGATACCATCGTCCCGGCCATAATGTTCTCTGTCATCCGCACTGCGCTGCAAACCGGCGAGCCTATCAGCGGCCGCATTGCCAACAACGAGCTCTACGCGCGGTCCAAGTACGTCGACGTACCAGAGGTACAGGCGAGCTTCGACCTGGGTGACGACATCCCAGCCTCGCTGCTACTCATTCCGTGCCTGCAGCCGACCGGCTCGCGGGGCCGCTGCGTCGTTACAATTTCTTCGGACAGCGCGCACTTCTGCGCGCGTGCGCTCTGTGGCGGCACGAAGCCGTAGAAAGAGGTGGGGGGCTGTGGTTTTGCAACTTAACGTGTCGATTGCGTTGAGCACGCAGCGATGGTCGTCTAGTGGTTAGGACATTCGCCTCACACGCGAGAGATCGCGGGTTCAATCCCCGCCCGTCGTACGTTTTTTTCTTGTCCCCATCTGGGGACCCCGGGTCCAAAAGACGAGCCGCCCGCGTTGGTGGTACAGTCAAGACTCAGGGCCTATGTAAAATGGGTCCCGTGTGGTTCCCTTGTGTTTTTCGATGTAACAAGGTGCCAGCTGGGCTTTATTACACACCAATGCCTCCTCTTACAGTTTCTTTACAAACTCTCTAAGAGTGCATCTGCGCCTTTGGTGGAGGTGCGAATATAAGCATTGTTTTTTTTTTTTTTGTGTGTGTTTGTGTTTGTGTGTCACATGAGGGTTTTCCTCTGTAGGACGCACAAACTAGAGCCTTGCTTATTTCTTTTTGCTAAACGCCGAGTAGACTCGGCCAAGAGACATCAAACAACTTATGGGGGTGTTTCATAGGAAACATAGTAGAGCTCCTTTACAAAACGGCACTGCTTGTGGCGCCATCATCTACCGCGGCCACCAAACACTGCCCGGCCAACGTTTTCGGTGTTTTTATTTCTTCTTCTTTTATTTTCCTTTTGCGCAATCTCTTTTGTTTCCGTAACGAGAAACGCTGGTGTGCATCACTCAGCTTTTTCTTTCTCCACTCATTTTCCCCGCGGTGCGTGACTCCTTTAGTCTATTTCCCCTTATGACTTTTACCACTAAGAACAAACAAAGAGAAAAAATAAAATACCTTTTCTAAATGATCTCCTCGCCCTTAATGAACGTCCCCGATTTAAGTGACGTGCCCCTCACAAAGAGGGAGGTCATGACACGCTGCCGCAGCCTCGCTGCAACTGCCATCGTCTTCTTCGTGGCACTGCACTTCTTTTATAAGAGCGGCGGCTACGCGAGTGCTTTCCAGTACCACCCCATTTGCATGATGATTGCTTTTGTGATGGTCTTGCCGGACGTCTCGACGAGCTTCAAGCGACTGAAAGGAAAAAGCGGCAAGACGGTGAACATCGGCGATCCTGTGGCACGGCGATTGTCGTCATCGACCGCGGGTGCTGGCGTTCTGCCACATGGCGAGATCGTGCTGCGGCATCAACTCGCTGCCTTCGTGATGGAGGTGGCGGCTGCGGGTGGTTTTGCAGCAGTTGAGTACGAGAAAATCACAAACGGGTACGATCATTTTAAGTCACCGCACACCGTGGTTGGCTGCGTGTGTGGTGCGGCCATCCTCTGTCAAATGGTTCTTGGTACACTGCTGCGCTACTTTCTCAAGAGCCGTCAGCCAATGTACAAGACCGTGCTGATTGCTCACAAGCTGACGAGTCTTACCATTATCGTGACGGGCCTGGTGGGTATTGCGGGCGGTTTTTTCTCCACCGCTTACGCAGAGATAATGATTCCGTCTTTTGCGTTGCGCACCATGATTGCTATGACGTCTGTTAGCATCGCCATTGCTGGGTTGATCATCTAAAACGACAATTACTAAAATACACTAGCTTTTGTCAACAAATGTCTATATGCTACTATTATTATTATTACTTGAACTTCCCTTTTACCGAAAAGGCAACTTCCCACTTTCACGCTGCTGCTGCCTTCCACTGCGGACGAAAAGGTGGAACCAGGGGGAGTGACCTTTCCATTTCCGTTCTCTGGGTCACTTTTATCTTGCTCTAAAATCCCGCATCTGCTTTCTTTTTTCCATGTACGCCTGCGAAAAGGTCCTTTATACACAGTTATTGAGCAGGGAAAAAAAAGGTCCCGCCTTTCTGGGCTCATATATTTGCTGTCATGTGGGCGGTAGTTCCCGGCACCCACGCAAAGTTTCTCAACACTCTGTTTTTGGTGTTCTGCCGCATTTATTTAAGTCACATAGAAACTCCCTCAAGTACGAAGCGACCCCGTTGACCAAGCACCCGCATTGACGGATGAGGCTACCCCCGCGGTAAAGCCGAGGGAGTCGGCAGGTAGTACCTTGGCCCAAACAACTGTTTTTTTTTTCCCCTCTCTCTTTACTTGGAACAAAAAGGTCTTCGCGTTCGTCCTTAAAGCGCATTAGACCGAACCGTAAGCGATTTGTGCCTTAGGGAGAGCGCAAAAGAGTATCACTTGAGTGCCGGATAATGATTGTTTTACCATAGCTGACGCTGCGGCTACCCTTGGTTCTCAATGTGTTTCGCCAGATTCCCAACAAGTTGCTTCTCGATGAAATCGTCAAGGGAACACCCCTTCTGTTTTTATGGGACCGGGTATAACGCACCGTTGTTCGTCAACCACAGCTTTACTAGCTGCAGAATGAACCACCTTACCACGGTAACGCGTTGCCAGGTTACAGGAACGGGGAGAGGTTTTGCTAGAACAAGGCTAGGCTTCGCGACCACTATGCTTTGTTCGCTTCACCGGCAAATGACCCAGCTAAGCGTGCGCCAGTCCCAGGAGCCCGTCTCATTGCCCTCTAGCAGACCCTCATCCTAACGTTAGGAGACGCTCAGTACAGGGGGATGTGGGTCGCTGGTTTGAGACTATCAATTTCAGCGTGCGGCATGGCACGCCGCACGGCGCTGACAGTCGCCATCAACGCGGCGTGCGTCTGCATACTCACGAAAAAGGCTTAACAGAACAGGAACCTTGCACAAACTTGCTTTACAAACCTTTCCATTTGATTACGATTCTTGTTATATGTGTATTTTTCCAACGTCAGAACTGCTCGTATCGTGTCTTTCAAGAGAGGCAAAGCACATGCAACCACTATTTCATTGCTCCCCATAGCTGTTCGTTGCAGAGAAACATAATCGTGTGGGAAAAAGCTCTTACTTTTGCCCAAAAGTTCTTTTTCTCGGCTGCACAGAAAGGGAAATTAAAATGAAGTCAACGTCTGCAGGCTCATGTGTAACGTGTTGAGCTGCGCTTCGACTTCTACACGAAAACTATTTTTTTTTTTTTGTTTCTCACGACGCCTTCAAAGTGTTTGATGAGCCATCGCTTGGGGTGTCTATTATCAGCTATAAATTCTCTTTTGTTTCTCATGTTTTTTGCCCTGACTCGAATCGCGTCTTTTCGGTGTACAGTAGCGCCAATTGAATGTCGCAACAACAACCGAAATTTCGTTATATCAAAATGCAAAAAGCATGCTCCACTTGGATTACTGCGTCATTGGGGGCGGCATCGTCGGCCTCGCCGTTGGGGCAGCCCTTGCCCCTTTTGGAAGCGTAGCAGTGCTGGAACGAAATCCGCAGCTGATTCAGGAGACCTCATCGCGCAATAGCGGAGTAGTGCACAGCGGGCTCTACTACCCAGCAAACTCTCTTAAGACAACGTTGTGTATTGCGGGCAATCACAACATCTGGCATCTGCAGAAGAAGTATCCCAGCGCGGTAAATGCAAAGCGGGTCGGAAAGTGGATCGGCTCATGCAACGACGATGAAGACACCACGCTGGAGGAATTGCTCAACAAAATGAAAGAGCGTCACATTCCGTACTCCATAGTTCCACAAGACCAAGCACATCGCGAGGAGCCGATGGTCAGCATGCACACCATTGTGAATTCCATAAGCACCGGCATCATCGACGTGCACACCCTCGCAGACTTGTATTGCGACATTATTGAGAAATCGGCCGACGGCTACGTCCTTTGCCGCTCCGACGTTACAAAAGTAGAACTCCCCGAGAAACAGCAACATCAGCGAGGCAATACAGGTTGCTTCAAAGCGCCAATTAAACTGACCATTACGAACTCTTCGGCGGGAGGTGACAGCAACAAAGGTAATATCAACGGTAATGATGGCAGTAGCGATGCGTACACAATTGAGGTGGACAAGGCGGTTGTATGTGCTGCAGGTTTGCATGCCAACGCGCTCTGGTCGCGCTTGCGGTGCGGTGGCGCAGTGGTAGCACAGCCTGCCCCACACCGCCTTTACGCCTGCAAAGGACGCTACGCCGGCTACCGCGGCAAAGCACCCGTGGCACGGCTCGTCTACCCTTGTCCTCTGCCGAACCTCGTAGGCCTTGGCGTACACAGTGTGGTTGACACTGCGGGGCAGGTACGGTTTGGCCCGGATGCTCTTTACGTAGACACTTTTGATGACGTGAGCGTTGCGGCAAACCCAGACGAAGAGATAGCGTTCCTTGACAGTCAGTTCAGGGCAGTGCGTCGATATGTACCGCATATTGACCGAAAAAACTTTTTTGCAGATTTTGCGGGGATTCGCCCGAAGTTGGCTGGCCCGGGAGAAGGCTTTCGGGACTTCCTCATTGAGTACATTGATCACGTGGTGGAAAGCACAGCAGCTATAGATGCAGCAGCCAGCGAGGCCGATGCGCCGCAGCGTAGAAGCCTCATGCCGGTGATGAAGCCAATTATCGGAGGTGACACTCAAGTTGAGGTCGGTGCGACAGTGGTTTGGTTGAACGGGATTGAGTCGCCTGGACTGACAGCGAGCTCTGCCATTGGCGACTACGTTGCGTCGTGGCTGGTCGGAGCCGACAAATTCAAGGAGCATCTTCCGCCATGGCGAGAGTAGAAAAACGAATAAGCGCTGAGCTTGGGTGAACATCACCTCAGGCCACGGTTGTGGCGTTTCCAGCGAAGCAAAGCAGAACTACCGCATCCTTTTTTTAAAGTTAAACGACTCGTTATCAACCCTTAAGACCCGCATTTGCTCAGGAGTGTTAACTCGCAGAGCTTTTATCTGTCGTAAGTAAGGTGATGGCTAGAAAGTAGTTGTGCCTTGTGCTTGCGTGTGCGTGGCTTTGGAAGCAAAAGAGGAGAAATAAATAATAATAACGGGGCGCCGCCGAGCTATTAGATAGCAAGGTATCCATTTCGCTTTCCTCATGAAGAGTGACCGCAAGCATTTGTACGGCGGCTTTTCATTTCCTACTTGTCGTCCTGTCCACGTGAGAGATAAAAAAAGAGGCAACCTAAAGACGATCCTCACTTATCTCACCGCCGAGTTTTTTATTTTAATTTTTTTATTCTCTCTTCTTTGCAATCCGATTTCACTGTGTTTGCATCATTGTGCAACCAACGACAGCCAAAGAAAAAAAAAAAAACGAGTTTGACCATCGCGGCGACTCAGGGTCTTGTCTCTGTCTTCTTTCGCATTCGGAACGTTTGAACGTCGAATCGACACGTGTAGGTTTTTTTTTCTCCTGCTGTTGTTACCTCATCATCCCTTCAGTGTGTATTAAATCGGCACACACATACTCTCCTCTTTTTCCCCTTTTCTTTTTGTTTGTCTGGCCTTCGTTACCATCGTTTGTACTGTTTGGAACACCTCTTTCGTGTGTTTTGCGAGATGTCCTAAGGTTACTGTTACGCCATTCTCATTAGCCGTTGTCCTACAACAACGCAGCGCACGTGAGCAAAGAAAAGAAAAGAAAAAAAATAATAATAATAATAATAAAAACCTGCATTTGTCTTCGTTTGGGTATCCCGACTGGTCCAGAAGACCAGCGTACAAGACCCTTGCCCTGCTTCCTCACATGTTTTTTTTTTTTTCCTTTGTTGCTGAGCTTCCCTTGACTGCTTTTTCTTTGAATCACCGCACAGGTTGTTTTCAATAATCTCGAAAACCGGCTGGAAGCTCAAAACAACAACAACAACATAAATCCATATTTTTGTTTTTATCGTTACTTTCACGGTTTCTGCAATGAACGACACGTCTCAACCCTCGTTGCCGGATACGTTAGAAGGGGTGATAGCGGAAATCAACACCACTCAAGCCGCTCTCGTAGAGAGGTTGCAGGATGAACTCGTCTGTGCCGTCTGCGGGTCCGTTTTCATCGACCCGCGCGTGCTGCGCTGTCAACACTGCTTCTGTCTGCGCTGCCTCTACTTCACCGTGTCCCGTGACCGTACGGAGCAGCTCGAGGTGACATGCGCGTACCGATGCGAGGAAACCACCGTGACGAAAGGCGACATTCGCACCCTGCCAAAGAATCACTACGTCACAAACACGTGTATCTTGCTACGTCAGCATCTTGTGCGACGCGGTCAGCTTCTGGCGAAGAAGCTCAGCCTCTTATCGAGGAGTGGTACATTAGACCCGGCGATACCAAAGGAATGTATCTGTAGCTCAACGTCTTCGGGTACTGCTTTTGGTGACCAGGATTTGTCCACCAAATCAAGCCCACATGAGGCGCTGGTGCAAACCACGGCAAACTCATACCCCGCCAATCAGCTGCTGTTGAAGTCGGAAAGGGACCTCGTAGCGGAGATGCATGAATGTGAGTGGTGCTCATGCTCTTCTCCATCCTGTAAGGTGTGTCCGTACTGCTGGAGCCGTGTGTGTGGCGAATGCCGCGGCCAGTTCTCCGATCACCACTACCTCTGCGTGGAACCAAGTCAACCGGGGTGTCGGCCATCTGAAGGCTGGCTTCCGGGTAGTGGCATCTCCACTGCAGGTGTGGGTGCGGTGTCCTTGACGACGTCAAACGGCAGACGGGGAGAGGCTCTAGTGACGCGTCAGTCCGTAGTTGAAATCGAAACAATGGAGGGTGAAGGGGAGGGAGTAGAGGAAGAGCAATCCGTTTTTGGGTCTGAGGACAACGCCGCGTTCCCATTTTTCATTACTCCGTCCTTCGTCCCCACTTTGGTAAAGGAGTGCCTTGTGAAGCAGCACACCACCCCGCTGCAGCTGAGCGAGTTGGACGTGACAAGCGTGACTCCGGTGCGACTAGCAGTGCCGGAGCTCGCCGTGAAGTGCCAACACAGCGCAACGGGGTTCACCTTTGAGTACGCTGTACATTCTGCATTTGCCACCGAGGACGGGGTGCCGGTGGACAACGACACGCCGCACTGGTCCAGTGGCGAAGGCGGCAAGCCTAGTGCCACGCTCGCGTTCCTCGCCAACGCGACGCGCCTCGGCGAGGTGGTGCTGCGCGACCTGCACCGTCTGAGCACCGCGACGAGCGACGTGGTGCTGGAGCTGTCAAGCGCGGCGCACCAGGCCTACGTGCGGCGCAACAAGGGTTTCCACATGTACGCTCTCCACTTGTGGGTGCTGGTGCGGGCGCAGTGCCAGATCGCCCGCGACGCCTTGCTGCCACACCTTGAGCGGGCACGGTTGGTGGAGAACCTCATGGGCGACCTCGTCACTTATCGCTTCCAACAAACGATGCAGCGCGCCTCACCGCCACAGAAACATAAGCTGCGAGAGCGGCTGCTTGCCTTTCTCAATACGGAGATTTTGCTATGTCGTCAGCTGGATCAAGTGACGGAGGGAATCGACGCTGCCTGCTGTGGCATCAGTGCTTTGCTGGGGCGCATGCGCGATGCAATGAAGGAGCTGGCGCAGCCAAAGGTCCACCGCGGCGAGGAGCACAAAAAATCTCGTCAGAGCCGACTCCGGTTTAGTGTCCAGCTTTTCCACAACCGTGAGGGGGATGCGGCGAGCGCGTCGTCCGAAGCAGACGACAGCGCGCAAATGCGCGCGAAAGCTACACGCAGCGGCGTATTTCGACGCAGTCCATCCCATGCAAACACCACTGCATCTCCTCTTAGTGCGGCTGTCGATCCCGCGCTGGGTGACACCGCGGTGCCGGAAAGCAGCTTCCGCGACCAGGTCTGCAAGCATCAAGGCACTACTCAGGTTCTCACCGACTCGATGATTTCTATCCTGCGCTGCTTTATGCAGACGCGGGTGTGGGAGTGGTCGCTAAGCAACACATGCGTTCGTGAGTGCGTCATGGGCGACGAGGACAAGCGTTTTCTCTTACAAGCAGAAGAGTCGCTGCAGTTGCTCACGGATGACCTCGTCCGCGGTATTTGGAGCTGCAGCCGTCTTGTGTACATTTTGGAGGTACAGCAGGACGAAGCTGGTCCGGCCTCCTCCCTCGACATACTGATGGACGAAGAGACGATGGCGCTGCTGGATATGGGGCTCGAGAACCCAACCTACGGCCACAGCGAAGTTTTCGAGGGCCTCAAGTCGCTCTCCCAAATCCGCAATAAGTTGCTGAGTACCTCGGTTGCAAACGCCCTTGCTGTTCACAACCTCGAGACGCAGCAGCGACAGCTGCTGACTGTGGTGACTTCTGCCTTGACGACAACGTTGCAGCACCAGATAACGGTCCTGCGATCCGTCATGACTGCGGAGGAGAAGTATGAGCGTCGCTTCGGCGCTTACTTGCGGACGCGTCAAATGACACCGAGCACCGGAGAGGCGCCACCCATCAGCGAGGAGACACTGCTTGCAGTAGACATCTTGAAGACGCTGCAGAGGCGGGAACAACACCACCTTGAGGTGCTGCCTGCAGGCGCATCTGCCGCGGTGGCGACGTCGCTGTTTGGTGAGTCGAGCAGTGGCGTCGGCCACGACAGCCATGGCGAGGCGTTGCGGCAACGATTGACCCATGCAAGGTCATACTGTCCATACCCGGCGTCGCAAGGGCAGAGGGACGCACAGGCGTCTTCGGCCACGTTGACGCAGGTGAGGGCGTACGAGTCGCGCAGTGTACCGAACGTGCTGTTGTCGGACTTTTCGAGGCGTGACACGGCGCTGCTGTCGTGCCAGCGCTACGGCGAGGCGCTCGTGCGAGCCGCTAAAGGGCAGTCGTTGGGTGACGTACGGAGTGTGTTTGATGCACAGCACCAAAGCAGTAATGACGGCAGCGGTGCTGCGGAAGCGGATGCGTCGGCACGGGTACCAACCGGACTTCATCGACTTCCGCCGCTCCCCACAGCCGTTGCCGCTGCGGCCACACGTGAGGTTGATGAGCCGGACTTTATCAGCTCTGCTGTTCCACCTCCACCGGCACTTCCTGCTGATGATGGGACTGCTGAGGCAAACGACGACAAAACGAGGAGAGGCAGCGACAGCAGCGATGCTGCGCTGTCGGAGCAGGCTGTGACAGCACGCACGGAATGGGAAGATAGTGCCAACAGAGAAGCGCAGCTTGCCGGGGCGAGCGCTAATACTCCTCTGTCTCCAGGGTCAACCTCAGCTTCTCCAACAAACATGCAGAACACGTCTACTGCCATCGCCGCACCTTCTTCGTCTTCTTCAAAGTGCGCCGTCGAAGCGTTCGCGTCGACGAGGCTGACAGATGCCGCCGTCACCGCTGCCTCCGCCGTAGTAGCCGTAGCAAATGCAAGTGGAGTCAGCAATGAGGAGGAGGTAGCGGCAGCGACGGCGCCTGTACCAAACCTAACACATGACGAGCTTCTTTTCGAGGCGGACTGCAGCGATACAGCGGTAGAGATGGCGCCGGTGATAGCGACGCACGCCGACGAGTCATGCCAGCGAAAGGCCTCTAGGCTCTTTGGCGAAACCTTCAATTTGTCTGTCATTACCGCGTCGGTGCTCCGGCGGCACGTTATTTCCCTGCCCTTTTACCACGGGGAATGCACCTACAAGGGTAAGTCTACTACTTTCTACGTGGACGCGCAGACAGGGGTGGTGTATGTGAACCCGCAGCCGTTTTCTGGTAGTTTGGGGCGCCAGCACATGTTGGAGCTGTTGAGCTCTCCGGTGTTTTTTGTTGTCTTGAACTCGGTGCTCATCGTTTTGTTGCACAAACGCCACCAATGCGGGGTCTTTTTTAAGTGAGGAAGCACACGTGCCGCTGTAGTCCGGGGTGTCGCATCGTGAGCATGGACGTCTCGCAAAAACGATTTGGGAACAAAGAATGGCTTTGCGTGTGTGTGTGTGTGTGGGGAGGGGGAGTTGATTGCACGTGGTTTTGCGTTCTCCTTTTCATTTGTTGATTGTTTTGGCGTTTTGCGTTTGTGCTGGGTTGGCTAATAGTCGCTGCATTTTGGAAAAAAAAAGAAAAAGAACTTTGTTTCTTTGTCAGCTGGCGTGATACAGTTTATGTTCAACGCAAACGGTAGTGAAAGGTGAATGACATTTGCACTTGACTTTCCCTTGCTGTGCACCCTTCACAGGCATTCACAAAGCAGCTGCCTCGTTGATTGATATTGGTGTGTGCTTGGTGGCACACACGTTCTGGTTTTTCTTCTCGGCTATAAATGCTCTTTTCTTACAGTCTTCCATTCTGTTGACAATCACTCCTCCGCGACGCATTTCTTTCTTTCTTTTCTTTCGGTTGCACAGGGAAACGTCAAGGCTCCCTATACCTACATACACATCAGCAGGCGCGATTAGCGATCACATTGGGGCTCAAAGTCTCGTGCAATTCAGCATCCTTCAGGAACTCCTGTTTGCTGCCTGCCCACTGATTTTCTCTCGCATTTCTTACCGATTAGCTTTAGGTTGAACTCTACTATGAAGTTTACTCACCGTGAGATTGAAGAGGACCGCAAGAGGCCGGTAGGTTCACTCTTCATGCACGTCATGGACCGAGACTCCATGCCGTCCCGCGCGCATTGCAATCAAAAGGCTCGCGTGCGCAACGCACACAGCCTGCCCGACACGCAATTGGCCCTCTACATGCACGGCACCTCGCAGCGCGCCCCAACTCCGCTGCATGGGCGGCGCCACTTCTCTAAGCACGGCCGACACACGGACTGCTTGCGTGACGAGTACGTGCGACCGCCGAGTGGGGTGCGGCGCTGTCTTACGCCAAGCGGCGGCACGGATCACATCGGCGCCAACATGACGCCCACGCCGTCTAGCCTCGTACCTACACCGCGGCAGAAGCGGTACGTGCCACCGCCGACGCGCGGGTCACCTACGAGACCGTTTTGGTTGGGGAATGACACGTTAGAAGACAAGGCGCGTCGCTGCCGTGGCGCCGCCGGTGGCAGTTCTGCCTTCTCGCGCAGCTACAGCTGCAACAGCAGTAGCGGCAGTAGTCGCCACGATCACCTGGCTGTCGGGTCACTGCTGCCGCTGCCAGAGAAGCTGACAGAGCGTCCTGTGCCGCCGCCGTTGCCGCCACGACAGCGGCGGACAACAGGGCTGCGCATGTTTCCCGAGCAGCGCTCACGCAGCGTCGACGATGCTCACCGCGGGGTACGCATGGTAACACCACAGCCGCACTGGCGCTCTGTTGCGGACCGCCAGTGGGACTTCCTGGAATTTGGAGTTGGCCGTTGCGAGACGCCGACCCTGCTGTACCGAAACCACAGCACAATTGACGTCGGCGGTGGTCCGATAATCGGAGATGTGGAGCGGGCGGAGCCGCAGCAACGGTGGCGCGGCGGTCGTCGTGGGAGTGCGACGCCCACGCCTCGGTCGTATGACATTATTACAGGGCGTCCTCTCGTGCATTAGTGCAGCGTGGGCTGCCAGACAGCTAACGACGGAACCCGCGCACTGCTCAGCGCTTCTTAGCTTTCCCTTCCCGTAATGGTACTTGCTCCTCGTTTCCCTTCTCCCCGCTTTGTAGATTAGATCCTTCGTTTCTTTTGACAGTTGCCGTCATTCTCGTTCCTGCTCTATTCACCTATTGCATGTTGCCAACGAACTTCTAGCCATTGTTGAGCATTGTTTTTGTGCTACGGCTTTTCGACCTCACGAGAGACGCGAAAGCAAAGGAAGGACGTGCCCTTCTAGTTTTGTCGCGTCTCGTTGTCTCCTTGTACGGCCTTTATGTATTGCTGTTCTTGTCTGATTCACTGACTATAGATCTTCTCATTAGACTTCTTCGAATTACGAAAGAAAGAAACAAACGAGAAAAAAGGAGGCACACTAGCAAATGGCTTTGGCTTACTGAGGTCGAGCACGTTGTTGATGTTTGAGCGTGTAGTGCACTTGTCCGGAGCATCTTGAACAGTGGTTTTTCGTTGTGGTTATGGTCGCTTGAGAAAAACTCCTGTTCCATTACGGAAATCGAGTTTGTTTGGCTCGAAAGGGGAGAGCTAGTTTCTTTGTGTTTCGTCTTAGGAGTCTTCGCAGTGCAAGAGAAGCTGATATGAACTTCTGCGCTACGGGTGTCAGTCTTTGGCGTGGCAGAAAACCTATCGCCGCGTTGACTCTTGAACCTTTTTTGACTCTCTCTGTT
Organism: Crithidia expoeki; assembly: GCA_900240875.1. Classification (NCBI taxonomy): domain Eukaryota; phylum Euglenozoa; class Kinetoplastea; order Trypanosomatida; family Trypanosomatidae; genus Crithidia; species Crithidia expoeki. The sequence goes on from OESE01000216.1 coordinate 581,068, forward strand.
CTTCTCCTTCTAACTCGGCAAACCTAAGAACTTATTAAAGCTCATTCTTTGCTCCTCCTCTCTGTGTAGGAAGGAAAAAGCAAGTTCCACAACGAAAATGGTCTTCTACTTCACCTTAGCGTGCAACCCGTCGGTCTTGTGCTACATGGGTCGTGACAAGTACGAGAACGAAGAGTTGATCAAGTTCGGCTGGCCTGAAGACCTATGGTTCCACGTGGACAAGCACAGTAGCGCCCACGTGTACGTGCGCATGCCGCCCGGCAAAGGGATGGAGGACCTGACGCCTGAGATGATAGAGGAATGCTGCCAGCTCACAAAGGAGAACAGTATCGAAGGCTGCAAGTTGAACGACGTCCGCATTGTCTATACGCCGTGGAGCAATCTGAAGAAGACCGGCGACATGGCGGTGGGGCAGGTCGGCTTCTACAAGGATGAGCTGCGCCGCTACCACACCGTCGCCAGCAAGAACCGTCAAATGATCAAGGCGCTGGAAAAAACGCGGGTGGAGAAGAACGACGTCGACTTCCGTAAGCTGCGCGAGGAGCGTGATATGGAGGAGCGCCGGCGGCAACGGGCTGAGAAGGCGGACCAGGATCGGAAGGACCGGCTCGAACGCGAGGAGAAGCAGCGTCAGGATGACCTCCGCTCCTACAAAGGGGTGATGGACGAGAAGAACATGCGCCTGAATACGGGTGAGGTGCCGGATGAGGATGACTTCATGTAAAAGCACAGTTCTGGTGTTATCGGCACGGCGTAATTATTTCCCTTTATGCCGTTCACCCTCAACGTTTTTCTTATATATATATATATATATGTGTGTGTGTGCGTATGCGCAGCAGGCGGAAGGAAAGAGCTGTTGTCGAACCTGCTGTGCCCTCTCCGTGGCGATTCGCTCTTTTCGTTTTGTTATGCGACGGTGTGACTTCCGTTGTTTGCTCTTGAGAGGCTAAGTGTTTCAATTCTCAAGTGACCTTCACGCTGGCGCAGGACAGGGAAGCCTGCGTTTTACTAATTAAATCAACTGTACTCATAACTGTAGGCGATCTAGTCACGTACGCAAATAGCAGAAAATAACTCAGAGCTTAGAGTGCGGTGCTCGTAATTATCTATGTACGAGATGATGTATACTATGCGCTTTGAAGTCAAAGAAAAAGAAAGCATAGCGTGGCTTCTGAGATGCCAAACACTCTTCGTGAACAAAAACTGAATTTGAGCGCATTTTACTTCACCTAACGTGATACTCGCGTTTCGCCTGCTTGACGGTTCAACTAGCCATTTCCTTATTGCCCTTTTGTACCTACTGGTCTGTTTCTCTCTCGACCTCAAAACTGGTCCTCTTGCGCATGTGGCTCTCATTCTTCTTCCTTCCACCTCTTCTTTGGTTGTCAGCTACGTAAGTACGGATACGGAGAGCCACACGTTCACGTTTGCAAAAACCGATGCAGACACCTTTGGCAACCATGAGCATTAGCAAGTGGCCCTTCTTCACCCATTCAATAGCAGAGGTACACCTCTCCCGCAGCGCCCTCTTCTCGTCCCCTCTGTTCCCCTCGCACTTGTGTTTCTCTTGCCGTGCGTTGCGCACAAAAGTCGGCGTCAACACCCACGAGTTTCTCCGCGCCGCCGAAAAAGACGAACCGGCCACTTCGACGCAGCGTCCGCCGCCGTCTGCGATGGACATGAAGTACATCCTCTCACACGTCCCCGACATGTCGCTATACCAAACTGAGGACGCCGTCTGGTCTGCGCCAAACTTCCGTGCTGCGTGGTCAACCTTACACAAGCTCTATGCGGAGCAGCTTGACCAGGACCCGGAGCGCGCCAAGGTGCTGCGCGAGGCAGACTGGAACGGCCTCGCCCTCTGTGCTTCCTACGCAGAGACTCTGCATCTCATGTCTCTCCTGGCGCCTTCGTTGCGGGCAGCCATAACCCAACATCCTCTTTTCGACGCCGGACAGGTCGAGGAGTTCTTTCTGCACGTCGGACAGGACGTAGAGGTCCGCGGTAGTGACGGCTGGGTCATCCAGCTGCCCCCGCCGACCGCTGATGAACTGCAGTTTCTGGTGAAGCAAATTGGGCGATTCGGCACCGATGGCCGTGGCTGTGTCGCTCACACAGCCCACCGCGCGTCGGTGTGGCGTGGCCGGCACGGTGAGGTGCTTGGTGTTACGCTGCGTGTTGGCCGCTACGTGCCGGGAGCCGCCCGTGCGCTGCTCCCCCTCGTCCAGCGAGGCAGTTTACTGATCATCTCGAAGGCCGGGATGGGCAAGACGACACTGCTGCGCGACTTGGCGGCGGGCTTGGCGCAGAACCGTGGAATGCCACGTGTGACGGTGGTGGACACCTCAAACGAAATTGGTGGTGACGGACCCATTCCGTTGCCGTATCTCGGGCGCTGCCGCCGTATTCAGGTGCCGGCACGCGAGGACCAAAGTCGTATCATGACCGAGGTGATCCAGAATCACACGCCGGAGTACCTCATTGTGGACGAGATCGCGACCGAGGCAGAGGCGGATGCGGCGTGGTCCATTGCGCAGCGCGGCGTGCATCTCATCGGTACTTGCCATGGTGAAAACCTAGAGGGCCTGTTGCAGAATCGAGCGTTGAATTTGCTCGTAGGCGGTGCAGCTCAGGCCTTTTTGAGCAACGAAGAACGTCGGCTGCGCAACAAGACAAAGAAGACAGTGCTTGAGCGGCCGTATAATTCGCCCTTTCAGTTTGTCGTCGAGCTACACTCGCGCAACAAGGCCCACCTATATGTGGATGTAAATAAGGCTGTGGATCTGGTGTTAGACGATCAGTCGGCGCGCGGCAACGCCTCTTTGGGAGGACAAATCGATTTGCGCGAGCCGCTTCCGACGCACATCGAAGGGCTTCTTCAGCTACAAGATAAACGGAAACGTCAGTTACTGAAGGGAGGCAACCGCAGTGAAGAACAGAAGCAGCAGCTCGACAGTGGAGCTGCTGAGGATGATGCGTTTGGCGAAGTTCAAAAACAGGTGGTCGATGATGACGGGTACACGGTCGCTTCGGACGAGAAGCAAGGTCGTGGTGGGTGCAAAGGTGACAGCGCTGCTGCCTTCAGTTCTTACGACAACCAGGACGGTGCAGCGCGGCAGAGAAATAGCTCGAGGCACCGGCAAAGGAAAAATGTCGACGAGCAACTCTACAAAGAGCTCCGGGGCTTCTTCTAGGAAAGACAGAGAACATAGGTGTCCTGCTGGAGAGTTTAATTTCTGCGTCTTCTTTGTTACTCTTTCGCCAACGTTTTTAGAAACTTTCTGGACGGTTTTCCTGCTGACAGGTTGCAACGATACACTTTGCATTCGCTGCTTTTTTCCTGTTTCTGAGATTGCTATTAACGATCGACTCAGGTCATTGTTTTGACCCATTGAAGTCCAAAAGAAAAAAAAAAGTAGGGTTGCTGTCAAATGACTCGACTGTGTGCACCTTGTTAATAATGCGACCCCTCGCCAACAGAATTCACATTGGCCTTTGGAGGAATCATGTGAAGATTGCTGCTCTATATTCTATGAGCAGCAACCTTCATAAGCAATAATTAAGCACGCTTCACACAATCGACACGATGTTTCTTCCCCTCCCCCCTCTCTTCCTCTCTCTCTTTCTGTGTGTGTCGGCGTTTTTCAATCTCGCAGCTTTCCCCTGTCTCTCTGGCGTGGGTTTTGCCTTTTTCTTATACCCACCTCCTTCGCTTTTCACACCCGGTTGTTGAACACTCGTTCGGTCCTCATCCAGCTGAAACGGAGAACATTCGCCAGAGATGCACCTAGTTCGTTGCCGCACGTACCTGGTTGCCGGCTTGCGTTTCCCCATAACACGCGCTGCATACGGCTTTTTTCTCTCCCGAACCCCCGAAACTTCTCGCCGCCTCTATTTTACTCCATCATGCATTTGTCGTACCGAGAAGCGTGCCGTGCACGAGACAGACTCGATAGAGGCAGTGGCTGCAGATGCCAACAGCGCCGCGGACGCGTCCGACCCGCTTGCAAGCATCGGACGACGTCTCTATTCTCTCAAACAATACCACATCAAAGCCCTCAACAGTTTAAACGCCAATTACGAATCCTACCAATATGTGACGCACGAGGCGTGGAACCTCCTGCAATCCATCTCAGACGAAGAGGTGGACCGACTGTCCACGCGCGACTTGGCCGAGATTGTGCACGCCTACCAATATTTCTCCAACTACTGGGAAAACGGGGTGGAGGGTCCATCGAAGACGTCGTCGAGCGGCGGTGGTCGGGCTTCTAAAGGATTTAATGACAACGCGGATGGTGCACCGTACAAGGCCTCCTTCGATTATCCACTTGTGGAGCGGCACGCCTCCGACGATGCGAGTGGTGCTGAAGGGCTCGACGATGAAGTGATACCGGCGAGTCGAGCTAACCAGCTGCAGGCTCCGCCGAAGCGCGCCAATCCTCTGGATGAAATTCTGGACTTCTGAGAATCGAGAGGGAGAAAGTTTGGCCTTGAGCATCTTATTGTGTGGAATGATGTGCGCGGGGCTGTCTGTTGTTGCTGATTCACTGTTGGCTGTGAAATACAGTTCTTCTTTCTTTGTTATATCACATCTCGTTGCAGCAAACCGATACGTATATTTTTGCTTGTCTTTTTTTCCCAACGCTCATCAGTGAGAAGGTCCGTCTTCGCAGTTGACGCTCTCCCCACATCCGAATTGCGTTGCGTCTTTGAATTTGTGTAGTTGTCGCATGGCAAGTGCGAGGCTCAAATAAAATCGTTCTGAGGCTCTTTGTCGGCGGTTTCACCGTCCTCCGTCTCCCTCTCTGCTTAATTGCCTTTTCCTTTTTGTGTCCTGTTCTTCTATGCGAAGTTAGATTCCAGCCTGTCTTATTGCTCAGATTCGTTGCCGTCTCCATTCATCGTCATTCGTGTGACACCATCCCTGTTACGTGGGCTTTTCTAATCATAGCCACCTTTCCTTAACTTGTGTGCCTTCAAAACACACACACACACACCTCTTTCCATTTTCTCACATCAATAGAGTACAGCGCTCTTTTCTCCCTTCGGAGTGAACAATGCCCGTGCCGCTGTACTGGCGTGTGACGTGCCGCGCTTACCAGTGCGTCCTCTACCTTATCAGCCACGTTCTCCGCTGGCGGACGCCGATCGTCATCAAAGGTGCCGGCTCACTCTCCACTCTACCGGAGTTCGTGCGCGGCGTGAAGCTGCACCGCGGCCTACTGGTGACAGACGCGCCGATCATGAAACTGGGTCTCGCTGACGGCCTCATCAGCGAGATGAAGAAGCACGGCGCCGAGCTGACCGTTTACCAAGACGTGCTCCCGAACCCGACACTCTCGATGGTGGAGGCTGCTAACGACCTTTACAAGCAGCAAAAGTGCGACTACATCATCGCCGTCGGCGGCGGCAGTGTGATGGACTGCGCGAAGCTTGTCGGTGTGCGGCAGGCCCGCCCGCGCACGCCGCTCGGGTCAATGCGTGGCATCTTGCGCGTGTTGTGGCCGCTGCCGCCGATCATCGCCGTTCCGACGACGGCGGGCACCGGCAGTGAGTGTACGATTGCGGCGGTGGTTGTTGACCCGGCGAACAACGACAAGTTTGCGGTGATGGACCCCTTTCTGGTACCGAGCTACTGCGTGCTCGATCCGAAACTCACGGTGGGGTTGCCGAAGTTCATCACGGCCACAACGGGCATGGACACGCTGACGCATGCCGTCGAGGCGTACATCAACGTCTTCCACTACCCGTACGTGGACCGGGCGGCGATCCGCACGGTGGAGCTGGTGGCAAAGTACCTGCTGCGCGCCTACGAGAAAGGCGACGACATGGAGGCGCGCGAGAACATGCTGCACGCCGCGTACCTTGGCGGTCTCGCCTTCACGCGGGCGTGCGTGGGCAATGTGCACGCCGCGGCGCACGCCGTGGGTGGGCTGTATAACGTGCCGCACGGCTTCGCCAACGCCGTGATACTGCCGCACGTCCTAGATATGTACGGCGCCGCCATCCACAAGTCGCTGGCTCGCCTTGCAGACGCTGCCAATATTACCGGCGCGACGGACGCGGAGAAAGCCACGAAGTTTATCGCGTGGATTCGCGACCTGAACGTACGCATGGAGCTCCCAACAACGCTCGGCGCCAACGACAAGCGCTACCGCATTCAGGACAAGGACATCCCGTTTCTCGTCCGTCACGCGTTGCGAGAGGCGAATCCGTTCTATCCCGTTCCCGTCATCTTCGGCGAGGCTGAGATGACCGAGGTGTTCAACAGCGTGAAATGAGAAGACCGCGGTGTGAAGAGCCGTAGTGTACTTCACGATGCTTTGCTGGATTTCCTCTCTTTCCCCGTTTCAGTGCTTCCTTGAACTAAATTTTAGCAAACGAATTCTGCAGAGAGTTAATAAGAAGAATACTCATGTAAACTGCCGTCTTGGGTCGCTAAGCGAACGACGCAGGCTATTTTGAAAGGCGGGCGAGGGAGTAAAGGAAAGGTGGGGTGCGTTCTAGCGGGGCGGGCTGGTTAAAACCCGAATCCGCATCCCCCACTTTGGAAGTAGTTCCGGCATTTCCCCGCAGCACCCCGAGCGGATCATGCAGTTGTCGCCGCCTAAAAAAAAAAAAAAACACGGGGGGAAGGCGGAACGCGGCAATGGCGACACTTTTCTTTCTCGCCCGTTTTCGTAAAGTGCGGTGTTGCCCGCTGGGTGGTTGGGCTGGGGAGGCCTGGCGCGGCGCGCGGATGGGGGGTCAAGCGAAACGCGGGGCGCCTCGCCCAGCCGGCCCCCTCGGCGCCCCGAGCGAGGCGCGGGGGGCCGAAGGGGCAAAAATGCAGGCCACTGCGAGAATCGAACTCGCGACCCCCACTTTACGAGAGTGGTGCACTGCCACTGTGCTAAGCGGCCACGTTGCTCTGCCGTTCGCGGACGTGAGTTTCGCGTCGACGGGGGAAGGGCGGGGAAAAGGCGAAAGAGCAGAAGTAAGAGCAGAGCGGGAAACGATACGAACGTTTAAGTGAGGAAACGCGGAGAACGGAGCAGTGCGCAGGCATCTCCGACGTTTGTCGCTTTGGCGTGCAACAGCGAGCCGCTGCACATATCAGGATCAGAACGACGAAGCACAGGGGGAACCCCTTCTTTTTCATTCTATGGAGGCCGATTGAGGGCAACTAACGAACAGAGTAATTGATAACAAAACACCAGGGGCGTGGCAAGCTTCTCCCCTTCCCACTCTCACACCTCGCAGTCCGACTTGAGGTAGTTTACGTCAATCGCTTCCGGCAGCTGGATCTTGCCGGGCTCGGTCGTGACAGCTTGTACCAACTTCAGCGCCTCCTCCACCGGCTGCAGCACCGCGCCACCAACGACGACGCTGACGTTTTCGTACGACGGGATCAGCACCGGCTCCCACGCCCCAAACGCGCGCTGTGTGCTGCGCAGGAGGGAGATGCAAGTGGCTATGTCAACCGTGCCGCTGTGGTAAGTAGCAATCGGGAAGTCGGCGTCCCTTACTACGTCCTGCACGAACTGAAGCGTTGCTGTGATGCGAGACAGCGTGTCCTGCAGTGCCGCACGGCTCTGCTGGGCGCGTTGCTGGCACTGCTGCAGCAGACTTGCCTCCAGCGCATCAAGGCGTGAGCGCAGGCGCGTAAAGCTCTGCGCGATGTCGCCGCGCACCCGTTCGTGCGACTGCGCTACGTCCGTCTGCGCCGCGTCGACGAGGTCGAATACGCCTTGGATCTCCTGCGTGAAGGTGGTCGCGTTCTGCACCCACCGCTCCAGCCTCGGCACCTCCTCGCGCGCGGCCTGCTCGATTGGTATGCAATTCTCCTGCGAGTACCCGTCGTAGTAGAGGCAGTGGCTACACAGCAGGCGCTTTTCCGTCGGTGACCAGAACTCCACCGTCTTGGACGGGTGTACGGTACAGTGGATGTCTTCGGCGACGCGACGCACGAGCGACGTTGATGGCGCGGCGGCTTTAACCGGATCAGCGTCAAGAGCAGGTGGCTGGGTAGGGATGGGCGGGGCGCGAGTGGGGGCTGCACCGTTACCGTTGACTGCAGGTGCCGCTAATGACGACGTTGACGACGCGCCTTTTGCACCGTCGCTGCTCGCCGGGACCCTATTATCAAGACAACGCGACACGACGACTGGCTTCATGGGTGTCACGTACACCACGAAGCGCGGTATTGCTTGATGCATGTGGCAGACCGCCACGGCGTTGCGCGAGGGAATGTGAAACGAGTCAAAGCCCGCGTCCTCCAGCATTTCGAGGCACTGCTCCATCGAAAAGCGGTACAGATTCGCGTTGAGGTCCTGGGCCTCGTCCTTCGTCACAGTGCGCGCGCGGCCCACGGCGACGTCGAAGGCGACAAGGGCCCAGCCACCGCGGAAGAGATCGCCAAGCTCGTTCGCCGAGGCGAAGAGACGGGTGGCGTCGCGGTGGTAGAACACTACCGCACTTGAGCACAGCCCGTCCGTGTCGTCGTGGTTCGACAGCCCAAACGGCGCACCGGAGACGCATGCCTTTTCCATTTTGTGCAGCGTCGCCGGACTGCACAGCTTCCACAGCAGCTGCAGCTCCGGCGTGGGCACGGTCCCCGCTGCCGCGCCGTTGTTCGGCCGCGTTGGGTGCATGCGACCTAGCCGGTCCATGAGCGGACCCCACGCCTCCGGCGTCGCCTCAACCGCCACCAGCCCTTCCGTTGGCGATACCTGGTACTCCTCCCCGCTCTGCGCCCCCAACTTCATGAGCAGGTAGTCAGCCTCCTCCTTAATCTTAGCCGGTGAGCGGTGCGGCGGGCTGAAGGCGTTCTCGCGCAGCGCCAAGCTCAGCGTCGACTTGGTGGGCGGTAACCGTGAAGCAGATAGAGACGAATCAGTCACTAGCGGCGGGCTGCCGCGGCTTGGGAGGCGGCTCGTTGTTGATGCTGTTGTTGGCCCTGTACGTTCACGCGGAGCAGGAAACGGCGAGGTGCTGAGGGCTGAATGTTGCGTGGCCTGCGTTGTGGAGGTCGGCGACGTAGTTTGCATCCACCTTTGCCACTCCTTCCCAGAGAGGCGATCTGCAGCGGCGTAAACTCGTTCATGTCCTCGGCGATGGTGAGGAAGAGGTCCTCATTGCAGTAGACCAAGTCATTTAGGGTGTACCCGGAGTCCTTCAGCTTGCTGGTGAAGCGGGACCACAGCGCAGACATTGTGTGCGTGTGTTTGTGTGAGTGGTGCTAAACGTGCTCTAGTTTGAAATTGGAAAAGCTTCTTCACCCGACGTAACAATCTATGAAACCTTAAAAATACAGAAGAGGAATGAACGAGACGACACCGAAAAAAAAAAAAGAAAGTCAATAAGATAACAACGGAGTAGTGGTACAGTACGGTACTATCAAGAAAATCACGTCTCACAACACACGAAGTAAAGGGGAAGTGACAGCGTATAAAAGGGCCAAGAAGTCGCACTGCAAGTACGGCAAACAAGATATTATGGTAGAAACGGCGCACAAGAGGTGAAATGAGGAGAAAACGAACGAGGTAAGTCGTGACATCCACTTTCGGAATAACAGCTTGGCGCGGCAATTGTAGGTGTTACTAACAAAAGACTTTGAAATTGACTGCAAGTTGTTCTCGCTGATGAGATGTCGATAACCGTAGAACAGACACCGGCGTGCAGAAGTGAATCGCCTCCTTTCGTTTTTCACTCCTGACTCTACGTTTCGGTGCGTTGTCAGCAGCCGTGATAAGCAAACACCAAGCAAAAGCAGAGAGGAAAGCGAAAACCATGAATGACAAGCACAGCATAATGGGGGCAAAAAGAACGACGACAACACGAAGAGCTGTGAAGCAGCAGGTCGAAGTGGAAACGATAGCAATGCGGAGAACACACAAGAGGGCTCGAATTGCAGTGAGCATATGGCGCTTTTTTCTTTCCTTTTCTAGGAAGGGGAGTCCTTCAGTTTCAGCGCAAAGACCAGGTCGCCAAACGGCGCTGGGTCGACGTGGTGCAACTTGACAGTGGAGCAGAGACCGAGCAGGGTCATCAGCTGCTCCGTGGCGGTGTCCGATGGAGACCGGCAACCCATTAAGGCGCCGTGGTGCTTTACTTCGCCACTTCCGTCGTCAAAAGCGGCATCCTCGTCTGCAAAGTCCTCTAGTTCCGCGTCACTCCACCCTAGTGGACTATCAATATCTAAACCCGAAAGCGTCCCTACAGAGGCTGTCGCTAGCAGCGTGCCAACCTTCGGTTGGGCAGGTGCGAGGGACGCCACTCCGCCACCGTGTGCCGATCTCATCTTCCTCTTTGCCCCCGATAGCGGGGATGAAGAGGGTGGGGGTCCTGCTGAGGTCGTACCGTTTTTGGTGGCGCTGACGAGCGTGCCCATCCGACGGACGTGCACGGCATCGGAGAGCCAGATGACATCCTCTAAGTGGCCAACTGCGGCTGTCGCGGTCACGGCGCTTTGCGGAGCCGCAGCAGCGGGAACCGGTGACGCAAGGACGTTGGACGTGCCGGCTGAGATGCCGCCGACGGAGTGAAAGGTGGACATTTTGTACGACCCGAATGGGTAGGGTAACGACTGACGCGTGGAGTCGTTGTCGAAGACGTCTGACGACTCCGGCGGAGGCAGGACTAAGTCGGGCAGCGCAGGCACCGGCGACTTGCGCTGATTCGTCAAGAGGGGCGGGGTCCAGCTCATCGGGCTCACGCCAGACAAGCGATTTACGGAGGATGGTGAGGTGCCGGTGGGAGCGAGGTGCGGCGTGGGCAGCGACGACTTCGCAAGGGAGCCGGTCACCTCAGGTGAGGTTGACTGCGAAGCGGTATTGCTGTCACCCGTTTGCGTGCGCGTTGCCGGGCTACTCGTCTTGATCGGCAACGACCGTTCCTGCCCTGCAACAACCGTCGTCGTGGTGATTGCTGAAGGGAAGGGAGAGGCTGGCGGCAGCGTCTGGTAGCGCCACGCCTTGTTCACTACCACGTCCACCCGTACAAAGTCTTCGCTCGACCATAGGTATTGCTTCTGCGCGTTGGCCGGGGTGTGAGGGCAGCTCTTCGCGCTGTGGAAGAGGGCGAGCGAGACGTGGTTCAGAGGGGGGCACGACTCTCGTGTGCTGGACGCTGTGGCCTCGCGCACCAACGGCGAGAGCGCAGAGGATACCGCAGCAGCAGCAGTCGGACGGCCATCGAAGATATCGGTTTGCGTTACAGGTGCGCCATCTGCGGTGGTCACACAGCTTTGCAGCACGGCGCCGTACATCTCCTGACTGCGCAGGTGGGCGAAGAGGACGCGGACAAGGGTGTTCAGCTGCTCCAGTTGTTCAAAGTCGCGCGGCACCGAGTGGTCGGTGGTGGGGTCGCGGAAGTCTTGCAGTGTCCACACTTCGACCGGTGAGTGGTTCAAGTACACCGCCAGGTAAAGAGGCCCGCGAAACGGCGCGTCACCGTTGCGGTTGCTGTGGGTACTTCTATGGTGACGGTGGTCGGCGCTGGCCCAGCGCCACAGCTCCTCAGCCTCTTCGTAGCTGCCGGTGTCGCGCATGCACAAGCCACCAAAATGGAAGGTGACGGGACCTTTTTCGTGATCCTCGTAGTGAGGCGAGCGCGCGTTGCGTATGAGGCGCAGAAGGTTCACCAGCAGCGGTGTGTTGTCAACCGGCGTTCGTTGAATTTCCATCTTTTCTCTTTTTTTGCACGTGTGTTCGCCTCGTGGGTGTGCGATTTTCAATCGGCGACAGCAATGTGGACGCGCTGTACTGCGTCGAAGAAGCAGCTAAAGTACAACAACAAAAATCAAGCAAGGGTGTCGTTAACTTGAGTTGTGAATTGCTCTGAAGGAGGAGGGAGTGTGTGTGAGGAAAACGCAGAATCAGATTTTACTAAATCAGTGTCTGTGCACGCTTCCACTCACATTTCACGTTGCAACATCAACAGCACTGCTCTGATGAGCAGGCGCGAAGTGTTGAAAAGATGAGTGGAAAGCAGCAGTACCCTACCTACGTTGCTTTGTACAATTTCATCGTGGCGGCTGAACCGTGAACGAGTCTGCCTCGGTTTGCTCACTAAAGCAAAGGTGAAAGTGTGTGTTGGGAGAAGAGTGAAACATGTGCCGAGCGCAACAAATCGCTTTCACTTGCATTAGTCCAATAAACCAACTGTGAAGAGGTGCGAAAAAGAGGGAAAGCACAGACACACATACACTCACAGGGATAGCATCAGCAAACAAGCCACGTCGATGCTGTGTTGTGTGTGTGTGTGTGCTGTCGACCTTCTCGCTTTTCTGCAACAAGCTCGAGCACACACGCACACACATCAACGCAACCTTACATCTGACGCATCAAAATGTCCTTGCAGTAGTCCACCTCAAAGTCCTCGAGATCCTGCAGGTTCAGCGTCAATGTCCACAGACCGTGCGCCTTTACCTGTCGACCTTCGCTGATAGGCGCATTTGCCGCCGCCAACGGGTCCATCGTGCGGGTCACCGCCCACTTGCGCTCGAGCGTCATCTCTTCTCGGAAGCTCTCCACCATAAGGTTGAGCACAATGCGTCCAATCGGCACTACCTCCCACAGCTCATCCGTCTGCTTGCGCTTAATCTTCGAGATGCGGTGCACCTTGTCTGCGTCTTGCGCGGCCCACGCGGCAAGGTGGATGTGCCGCGCCCCTTCACATGTACCGAAGATAATGTAGTCAAAGTTGGACGTCTTTTCCGAGACGTCGATGCAGCAGATATCGCGTACCTTCAGCGATCTCAAGATGTTGGCTATCTCCTTCGCATCCTCGAGGTGGGCCTTGTTCGCATCCTGCCATGTTTCGTCCACCACACCATTCACCTCCATCTCGAGCAACATCTCGGCAAATCGCTCGTCGTCGTAGGGCAGACGTGCGGGATCGGGCAGGCGGTCATCGTGGCCGTCTTCGTCCTGTGTCTTCTCCAGTGCAGGCGTGCAGCCGTAAGGAGCCGCCCCTGTAGCACCTCCGGCGACCGATTCGCTTTTTCCATCTTCTTTTCCAGTACTTGCCTCTTCCGTTGGACCGGTGCTTTCATCCGCATACCTAGCCTCCTCGCCGAATTGCAGTGCTACACGCGTATTTGACCGCACGTGCGCCACAGCCCTCTCGTCTTCACCAGCCGGCAGTGGGATCTGCAGACGGGAGTAGCGTGCGCCTTCCTCCTCTGGAATATGCCGAATTACGCCCAGCTCATCTTGAGGAAATGTGTTGACACTCGTAGATTGAAGATATCTCCGGGAAGTGGTGGTGGCCTTCTCGTTTGCCTTTGAGCTGCCTGTGACTTCAGTAGCCTCACCTAAGCCTGCGAGACTGTCGACGTCAACAAAGAAGTCATCCTGCGGGTGTTGCGAAGGAGTGGGATGTGCTGGCGAGACACGCTGCTCACTGCGCAACACACTGGTCGTGGAACGGAAACAACGTTTCGTAATGCTCAAGCGACGGTGTGTGGTAAAAGCGCAGGCCAAGCTGCACATGCTGGGCAATTTACGCCACATTTCGATTCCTTGGCAAAACCGATAAACGAACAAAAACGTGACCACTTTTCTTTTTTTTTTTAAATTTTATTTGACTGCTGTCTCAAACGATTTGAAGAAGGTGCACAAGCAAAAGTGCGATTGGTGTGTTGATGGAGCGACAATAACAGCTGCGTGTAACAATAAGTGAGAGCATAAGCCACATCGAGCGGAAACAAAGATTTTCTTTGTGGCTTGAAGTGAACCTGCGCGTACAACGAGCGAGAGTACGTTGAACCGCAGGGGGGGGGGGACTAGCTGACGACGTCTCGTTTTGACGAGATGTTCATTGTGTGGCGATGTCAGATTGGGAAGTGTCAAATATCATTCATTTTTCCCCTTCTTTCACTCTTGACGTTTTAGGTTTACTGTGTGGGTACGGTAGCGCAGCCGCCCCTCACTGTGAAGGAGACGTGTTCACATGCACTTCGGCGACAAGAATCTAACTGAATGACTCTATGCAAAAACAAGCGAAGACGAAAGATAACGAAAAGGAAGAGCAAAAGACAACTGTACGAACGACGCGAGAACGCTTGCGAATTTGTGCAAGCACACACACGCACACACACATACATCAGTACCCGGCCTAGGGAAAGGGCAAGGCGAAAACCAACTGCCTGAAAAAGTGCCTCGTTCTGAGGGTGAAGAAGTTAACGTAACACATCAGCCCTTTAAAAACGGGAAAAAGAAAGAGATAGGACAATCTAACAAGAAGATTAAATTAAAAAAAGGTAGAGCGAGATAGTGCGTGTCGTCTTTTTCCTGATTTCTTTACTTGCAGGCGGGTAGATGCACAGCGCTGCGCCGCTACACTTTGCTGGTAAGGGAGAGCGCCTACGAGAACAATTACTCCTCTAAGTTGCCGACCCAGGTCACGCGACTGTCAGCCTCCACGTCCTTCGGCCCCTTCGTATTGCCGCGCAAGTCATTGTCACAGAAGGTGCCGCCGCCGCTCTTACACACCCACACCCCTTCGTACGCGTTTTTCGTCAGCGTGTTGTGGATCACGTGCGGATTGCCACCTGTCGTGACGAGTAGGCCGGCATTTTGGTTCAAACGAATGCGGTTCTCCTCGATGATGCCGGCTCCCTTGTCAAAGACGTAAATCCCCGCTTCCTTGCCATCCTCAATCACGTTTTTCGTGATTTTCGGGGTGGAGCTCGTCTTCACCAGCACACCGGCCTTGCCGTTGCGGCGGATTTCGTTGTCTGACACAAAAGGAGCGGCGCGGTCGCAACAAAACACGCCTGCCTGCGCATTCGATAGGATGCGATTCTTGCGCACGACGGGTGCCGCTGACGCGCCTTTCACCACAATCCCACACCCAGCGTTCTGCGCGATGACATTATACTCGATCACGCCCAACGCGTCCTGGCAAAAGATGCCGGCCTCTGCACCGTCCGTTATGTGGTTGGCACGAATACGTGGCGTCGCTTCCTTCTTCAGCAGAAACGCCGCAAAGCCGCAGCCCGAGAAGGTGTTGCTCTCGTACAGCCCACGCGTCTTCTCCATCAGCACAATGCCCGCCGTGGTGATGTCAATAAAGGTGCATTTCGTTATGGCGGGCTCGAGGGGCTGCTGCGACGCCCCGCCCGCCGCATCGTCGGCTTTGTCAATGTCCCCGTCACCACCATCGTTGTCGTACATGGGTCGGTTAACGACGCGTGGGGACTGTGGTGGGCTGGCGCTTCCCACGCTGCGTGTCAGCGCTGTCACACCCGGCCTAAGCGGGTTGCTGCTGAAGCTCTGCAAGTGCTTGCCGCCGCCAATCGTCACCCCACTGCCCTCGACACACGAGATGCGGCACCTGTGCAGACGCCACTCCCCACCTGTGATGGACACCGCCGTCGGCCGCGACGGCTTTTTTGCTGGAGCGGAAGAAGAAGCAACACCACCATTGATGTGACCCCCTTGTTTGCCTCCGCCGCCGCCGCCGTTCGTGTTTACTTCCTGCAATTTGGCGCGGCAGCGGCCGACATGACGCACGATAAAGTTCTCCACCGTTCCTTTGCCAGACTGGCAGTGCAAGGCAAACGGGTTGTCAGCCACCTCCAGCATCGGCGGCGGCGATTCACCTATCAACTTCAAGCTGTCCGGTAGACGTGAGGTAAGCACCAGCGGCACCGTGTGAGTGGTGTTGCTCGCGACGACAATCTTACGGATGTGCGGCATTGACTCCACGAGCTTCAGCGCCTGCGCGAGATCCGGCACGTCCTGCGGTACGCGGAGCACCGTGTCCGTGACATTGGTGTTGTTGCTGGAAGTGTCGCGGCGCGCAGCCAGCAGGTTCTGCGGGACGGAGAAATCCGACATGGACATGCTGGTGCCCAGCAGCGCGATCTGGAAACGATTGTACGTTTTCCCATTCATCTCACGTTCGCGTGGGAGAGTGCGGGAGATGCTGCCGGAGGGGAAGAGGCTGGCGTTCTGCGTGTTGCACCGCGTCTGGTCCGACGTATTCGCCGACGACGGCCCACGCGAAAAGGAAAGGGTCATCTGCTGCTGTGGGATGGTCGCCAACGACGGCGAGCTGGCGGTACCACTGAGGCCGTTCACGATGGAGGAGAGGCTTGTGCGGTCGTGGCTCTGACGGGAGTGGTGTTTGTGCCGCGCGCGGTCGCAGCCAGCGCAGAAAGCTGCTTTGCAGCTTGCGCACATCACCGTCGCGGCCTCCACCTCGCAGACGTCGCAGAGGGCGTTGGGCATCTTTGGGCAGCTCATGCCCATAAAGAGACTGGCAGACATACCGGGGTGCGGCGAGGTTGACGTGATGGACGCGAGCCGCTGCAACACTGTCAACGGCTCTGGCCGGTCCTGCGGGTGGCGCAGCAACATGCTCCGCACTAAGTCCGCCAGCTTCACGGAGAACTTCATGTTTGTAATCTGCTGTGCTACCGTGTCCACCGCTTTGGGATTCTCCAGCACCATGCTGTTGATCGGCTGTTCGCGCAACGTCAATAGCTCCAGCATGACTACCCCGAGGCCCCAGACGTCTACCTTGCCGTCGTAGCGCTGCTGCAGCATCCGCTCCGGAGCAAGGTAGTAAGGCGTGCCTACCGCCGAGTTGCGACCGAGCCCCACCGTTGCGGCAAGACCAAAGTCGCCGATCTTGATGTCCCTATACTCGTCGAAAAAAATGTTTGTCGGCTTGAGGTCGCGGTGCAGGAAGCCTTTATCATGAATGAACTGCAGCGCCGCCGCACCCTGCTCGAGCCACGAGAGGGCTTGCGCCTCCGTAATAGGGTGGTTGCCCGTCTCCATCCACTGTTGACGAGACTCGCGGACGAGGCCTTGCATGTCGCCGTTACTACACATCTCCATGACGAGGCACACCGCAATCTCCTCCTTGCCGAGCCATTGTGCAGCCGCGGCGGCGGCGGTGTTATTATGGTGTCCTTGTCGGTTGAGCAACGTTGTGGACACCACATTGTGCCCCTGCTGTGCGGCATCAGCAGCCGCACCTGGCGCACCTTTGCGGCCCCCCACACTGCTAAGAAACACCTCACTGTTCGATAGACTGCAGAGCTTGAGGCTCCCGCTGTCGTCCCCACTCTGCTCCTGTAAATACCGAGTGCTTTGGCGGCCTTCCTGTACCGGGGTGTGGCCGCGCTCGTTCTGCACCGCAAACTCATGTCGCAGTTTTTCGCTGTTGAAGATGAGGAAGAAGTCGACGTACGAGACGATGCTAGGATGGCGCAGCTGGAGCAGCACTTTGATTTCTTTGAGGGCGAGGTTCACTTGCTCTTGGTCGGTGCAACAGATGACTTTCATGGCGTACGCTGTCTTGGAAACGTTGTGTTCGACCTCATATACAACGCCCTGCGCACCATCGCCGATCTTCCGCTTGATTGTGTACTCCTCCATGGTGGGTGGTTGTTGTGATTGTTGGTTGGAGAGGGAAACCTAACGGTGTTCTCTAAAGTAAAAAGGCTTAGCGAGAAGTCAAACAGGCAAACAAAGATAAATATGTAACTGTAGATGGAGAAAAGGTAAGGAGAGAAATAGAGAGTGGTCTAATGAGCGTACCGAGAAACAAGTGAAGTCTGGGGAATCTAAAGGGGAAAGGGAAGATGCGAGTGGTCAATCTATGGTCAAAAAGGAAAAAAAAATAACAAAACAACGAAGAGGAGTGTGCTATAGACAGACCCAAGAGAAGGGGAGTGGTGTAACAAACTACCCGTACTGTGCTCTGTAGAACACCGTCAGCCCGATTGTTTTCCCTCGTGGAAGGCTGACTGTGCACCTTGAATATGGAATAAATGACCGCTACGGTCACCGTTTTGGCTGCCTCTAGTACGGCAAAGCAGTGACGTAATCTTGCTCTTGGCACACGCCTCCTGCATCTACATAATTGTACTAATAAAACATGTAAAAGGAAGAGAAGGGAAGAACAGCTTCGGAGGGTTCACGGCCAGTGGTTCCTTTCCCGTAAAGCGCATATAGTAAAACAGTGCAGTAACCGCAGTGATTCCATTTGCAACTCCAACGGGCACGTAAACGGAACATTCAGTATAGTTCTTTTCCATGACGCCTTTTTAGTGCGAATTCCTAAAGGTCAGCGGCAGCACAGTTTTAACGGCACTGGCATCTGTTCGGGAGTCTTTGTGCTAATGAGCGAAGGAATAAAACCAACAGTGTTGGACAAATGCAGAAAGCAAAGGGTGGTACACAAAGCTGGTAGCGCGTAGGAGAGAAAATACACGAAGCGTACGTGAGTAGCTATGGTGAACATGTAAGCAGCAAAACAAGAACACACACAAAAAACAAAAGTACGAGCGGTATTTGTGCTGGCGTTGACATGTGTGCGGAGAAAGAAGCAGTATGGTATTATCAATTACTCCGTCCTAGGTGTTGCCTTGTCATCCACATACTTGGCTGATTCCAAACGTCCAATCACCTGCGCAAAACGAAGCTCAACGGCCGCCGCAAAAAAAAAAAAAAAATTGCGCGATACCAGTGATTGGGTTCAGCACCGGACACATGACAACACGCAGCTGATGTACTCGATGAGCGAGCTACTCACCAGATTCAAGTGGTTCGGCGCTGCCTTCCGCAGCGGCTCAAACGGGTAGATTAACATGTCTCCGCCATGGTTTGGGGCAAAGGTGGGGAACAGCACCTCACAAGAGCTGATGCGGGACGGCAGGCGCGGGCTGAGGGACGCCTCCAGGACAGTCTCACAAGACCGCCGACTCAAACATCAGCTTCGACACAAGCGACGGTTTGCAAGACATCGCGAGGTGCGATCGCAGGTGCTTGGGAAAAGAATGACGTATGGATTCATTTGACTCACAATAACTCAGTCAACACCAAATAGCTGCGTCAAGAGACAACGCGGGGTACTTTGCGTAAGACTGCTGTAAGACAAGTGTTCGCCCGGTAGATAGGGTGCGAAGGTGAAACCCACAGAGGGAGGATT